>OY720217.1:13329425-14554425 GCA_963082605.1 Rhodophaea formosa | reverse complement strand
GACGCTGTCTTAGCAGCTGCAGTAAATGTGTTAATAAACACTCAGTTCTAACAGGGGCAAAAAGTTTTTAATTAACTTAGTAGTAGCTGCAGAATACTAGTAATTTAGAAATTTCAATAAAGTTTATATAAAAGAAAAGCTTTAATTAAATTATTTCTTAGAAAATATCAGCTAGTTTATAGAAAATAAAAACTTTAACTGATATATTAGAAAATACCCAGCTAGGTACACAGCGTTGAAATTATAGGCGATGCCATAAAATCCAATTAATTAAACGGGCTCGTTTCGGTGACTACGTGATCTAAATAACAAAAAGATCAATTAGTGCCGACTCTACGCAGACGTATTGCTTTTGTTTGTATTTTAATATAGTACAATACTTATCCCAACTCATAATCGTAAAGGTATATGCAAAAAATGTGTTCGTATACTTTATCCACCTAATAATCGCCCACTCATGCGCTAAACGGGTATGCGAAAATGTGTTTGTATACTTATAACACACGAGTCTTATTGTTTTTATGGTGTTAGACTGTGTCTACACCGTATGGGAGACGTGAATAAAATAAAGAAAAAAAACAGTTACTGTGTACGTAAAAGTTTCGATTTAAAAACGTCATTAAAAGCAATCCCTTAATTTAGTCAATCCTTTCATTTTTTAACTATTTGGTAAGAGGTTTGAGACCAACCTTTCATAATTATAAAAACTAGCAATTTTTTTCGACTTTTCTTTCTTCTTCACTTCCCTATTTTACACCCTTAAGGGTTGAATTACATCTTGAAAAGAACCCCTGTACAAAATTTCAAGTTTCTAGGTACAGTCGAGCTCCGTGGCGCAGTGGTCAACACGCCAGCCTGCTACACAGAGGTCCCGGGTTCGATCCCCGGTCAGTTTAAGATGGAAAACGATATTTTTCAGATTGGCCTGGGTCTTGGATGTTTATCAATATAAGTATATATTATAAAATATAGTATCGTTGAGTTAGTATCCCACGACACAAGTTCACAACTTACTGTGGGGCTAGCTCAATTTGTGTGATATGTCCCTATATATTTATAATTATAGCTTATAAACATCAAAGAGACCTCTCCAACCCGTCTAGCCAGCGTGGAGAGCGTAGGCCAAATCATCTAACTGCTCTGGCAGTACAGAGAGGGTCGTGCTCCTGCAGTGGAGACTAACAAAGACCTGATGATGATGATGATGATGATTTATTATTTATTTACAGTAGTTTCGGCTGTGCGTAGGTACATTATATATAAGTCAGTGAGTCAGGTTTGCCTTTTATTTAAATACAAGTAGATATGGCACCACTTGAATGACGTCATTAGTCGTTGGATTTAATCAGCTCAGCAAACTTCCTGCCTTCCTCCGGTCTCGGCTTATGTCGCGATCCCCGCAATACAGGCCGCGCCATATTGGATTAAAGAGAGCATTAACGACGATGTGCTCGATTTAATTACATTTTATCGATATTAAAGTCGATTTTATTTTATATAAAAAGCTATTAAATTATACGCAAGTGTATTTTGCATATGCAAATGAATTCAATGTCTTCATAAGCGTTATTGCTTATTAAAGTAGTAGTCACATCACATGATTACGGGCGGAATTTAGTACCTAAGTATCAGAAAAACTCATTCACTCAACTCATCATCAACAAATTAAATTCTGTTAAGTCCCAGGCATTGATGAAAGAAGAGAGTGAACAAATTTATCAATGGCAAGTACCATTGATAAATTAGTCGAAACATGCATAAAGAAGTTTGGGCCGAAATGGCACCAAAATTCAATCTTCGGTTGAGGTTGAGGGATTGTGATTAACACATTTCTACCAGTATTAACATACACACATCCATACTATCATGTATCAATGATGGTCGGCGTAAACCTGGAAAAATGAATGCACTGACTAATTTTGTCAATACTAAAATAAACTGCAAGTTCTCACTACAGTAGTTTATAAAATAGTTTCAAGTGTTACTCACAAAATACAATTTCAAATTTGATGATATCTCCATTTATTTTCAAATAATATATTTCAAATTAATACTCGACCGCAAAAAATCACGTATCTTCTTCAAACCATCTTAGCTTTATGTAGTTTTAAATTTTATTGTTAGCGTTTCAAAACACACCTCTGCCAAAACATAAAGGTTTTGGAAGCACCTTGATTTTAATTAAAACAAAGAAGGAAATTCATCAAACAGAAACGTGACAGCCATTTTTGATTTTGAATATGAAAGAGAATTTATAATGAGATCATATTGCTGTTAAATAAACAGTTGTTAAATTGGGCCACAAAAAGTATAGGTTGAATCAGAATTATAATGTCTATGGTTGAATCTAGTTGAAAGGCCTTTTGAATTATTGTTTGTTTAATTATCCTTGTTTGTTTACTACTCCAAAATAAATGAAACAAAGCTTAATTAGGTACCAATCTTGAAAGCTGGAGTTGGAAAAATATTATTATTTTCTATTTATTGTTTAAAAAAACCAACTGTCTTTGCAGATAATGTTAGTACCAAATTTATAAAAATCCTACTTAACGAATTCTAAAAGTTTATGTCAGTCGTTTCATTCAAGTTTTAAGCGGAAATTAGAAGGTGTGAACCGTATGCGAAAAATTCCCTTTATGTTTATCTGCTGGCATTAGTTCAGAACAGAATAGAATGTTTAAGGCAGGACATGAGGGTGGCGGGAGTGGAAGTGAGTATGACGGGAAATAGAGAAACATGGAAAGATAAGACATACTGCGCCGACCTCAGATAATGGGATAAGGTGATGAGGGTGATGATGATTAGTTCAGAACAGGAAGCTGAAGTATTAAAAGGAGAATATTTATATCATTGCGCAAAAAAGTCTTAAGTTTTCAGCGCAGTTCCATGTTGTACGTGTGTTCCCTTATTTCACCATAATTTCTAAATATTTGGACATATCTGGATGCATGTGTACTTTTTGGACACGATCACAGAGTATTCATGCCTTTATAATTTGTCAATGCATTAACCAATATAACATTGTTGTGCATGGCTTACGTGAACAAAGTCTAACTGTCCAAATTGCCTCAATTTGCGTGAGGTGCTATTATTCTAAGATGCCATTATTCTAAGATCCTTTTCTTACATAATATAATGATTTAATGCAATAATATCCCACAACAAAACCCTTAATTTGTAAAGATTGCCGATTATTTTACCCCCTAAATATAACAAACATCCCTCGCTTAATTTTCACAAATGACAGGAAAATATTTCTTCGCAGGCGTTTTGCTTGAAATAAATCGAGTAAACTCCCTTGGCTTCCCCTGGACTTAATTTCGTAGATAAAGCCCCTTCATTCCGATGTCAAATAAATTTTATGGAAGAAATCTGAACTTATTTACGAGTTGGCCAATCTCTGGAGTGTTAATCCGCGATCCCGTACAATTGGATTTGTAGGTCCACAGGGATGCGTACTGGGCTCCCCTGGGCAGCGGTGGGAAGGTTTTAACCCCTAAGGCTTGGATCGTGGCCTGTATCCCATTGTGGTAGCGACAACGATCTGACAATGTTTTAGATGAAATAGAAAAGGGTTGTAAGAAAAATAGTTTGATAAATCGGAGAATGTGCAGCTCATACTAAAATGAGCATGCCTTTTTGATATTACCTTGTTTATATACAGAAAGATAATCATCTTTATCATTTGAACTTGGGAAACTAAGGCTTATTTTTTATATGAGAAAAGAAGAGAAAGTAAAAATGAGCTCCAGCATTGGTCCCAAAATTTGTTCAATTGACGGTCTGAGTTACCCCATTAAGGGAAGTCGGGTCAATTTTCATGCTGTATAGAAGTACGTAATAGGAAAAGGGTGTGTTGACGAGCAGAAAGGCCCCGTCACGGATCGGACGGAATATTTTTACAATATAAGATTATATACTCGGTTGACATGCTTGTAACAAAATTTTCCTTAAAAAGTATTTCTTTTATGCATTTTGATCCATCTGTCGGTTTTCTCCCGCTCTGTAATTTATACATCTACGCGAGATATCGAATCACGATATGTTCGCTACATTTAGGACAGAGTTTAGGGTTACTGTAGTTGTATCAAGTTTTCAACATGCATATTCAGAGGCGTAATATTATTAATAGGCGCAAACAACCCGGCAAACAAGGCTATTTGTATAGGAACTAATACAAACTGTTTGGGTTTCCCGGACATTGGGGATTGACCCGTGAGGGCCTTACGACGTAAGGTCTAATATATCAATGAAGTACTAGCTTTAAGTTATTATCAGATTTTGCATTCTATGAAGGGGCGTAGATCAATGAACTAGCGCCACCCTTCATTTTATTTCTTACTAACAAAATCAGACCAAATTTAAATAATTAAATTCAGTACTACGGTAGTAAATTATTTAAAATGAAGTACTAGCTTTTGCATACTATATAGGGCTTAGATCGGTCAAAAACATAATTAAAACCTTCGGTTGAAACTCTGTGTGCAACTTTGACTCACACTTGGCCAGTTTTTTTACGTTGCACAAAAGCTACTCAATTATTAAACATTTATATAAATGATGACGTTAAATATGACTGTCTGGCACTAATGTGCTATGGGGCCAATCAAGTATTACGTAAGCAGAAAAACAGCTAATTTTAACCCCCTCCCCCCTCGTGTCATCAAAAGTAAGAAAAGTTCTTCCCCCCTCCCCCTAAGCTTATTGGTATTAAACATCGGTATCATTTTCACAAAAAAATGTGTGTGTATTTTGCGCGAAATATTGCTTATGTCATCACCACGTCAACCCCCCCATCCCCCATGTCATCAAAAATAAGCAGAGCCTAGACTCCCCCACCCCCTTTCACTGCTTACGTAATATTTGAATGACCCCTATAAACATACTTTCATACATACGAGTATTATCGCATCTTTATTCCTTGCGGGTAGACAGAGCCTAAGGTCACAAAACCTATAGGCCACGTTTAGCGTGTAGGCGTTAAGCTGGAAAATGGAATCAAAATAGTGATGAGTTGCTAGCTGCATCGCCTATAAAGTGTTTCCTTATATTTTCGACCAGTGCTATAAATGTCCTGCATATACGTAACAAAACTTAAAGCATATCTACGTAGCTATAAATCCAAACTAGTTCAAACTTGGATGGGTCTTTGCGTGCGTGACAAACACACATACGCGCCGTATTGATGAGAAATCGATACCTTTTATAGATATACGATACCCCACTTCAGAGCACAAAGTCGTTCGGAAAAATAATGTGAATGTCAGGAACAGACGACTTTATCAAATTATAACGTTATTTATGTTTGGTATTGACACCTCATTATTCTTCTTCTGTTTTATATTATGGCTTCCACCGAAATTTTAGTGATTCTGCCAATGTCCAGTATAATGAGATACTAAGTATCGGTGTTGTGCGGTAAAGTTTTTCCAAGTAGCATCAAAGATGGCGTATGTTCTTTGAAGCCTTGTGGGAAGTTCTGGCGGCAAAGCTATACGGGTCCATTTATCTGTCCACTTTAACTATTTCACAAATTGTTCATGAGCACGAGCATTTAAATAAGTCCACTAAAATCAATTTGCAAAAATGTCTAAGGCAAACTTCAACTGTACCCCTTGACTTCCCACCACAAACTCCCACCTCATTATTAAGTACTTGTTACGAGATACTTTGACATCTTAATAAATGTTTATAGGCAATAAACCATATACCAATTTCAGTAAGTATTTATAGACAAGAGTAACGGGGAGTATGAAGTTATAAAGTTTTAAAATTGAAATAAATTAATGGTTCAACAACCTTAATTATAGTTTTTTTTTTTGTTTTTCGTATGTGTAAGTGGCCAACACTGGTGTCAGATTTTTCAAGCTGCCTTAAAGCATCTGACATAGCTTAACGACTGCCATCAACGATGACAGCCGGGACCAACGGCTTAACGTGCCTTCCGAAGCACGGAGGAGCTCGAGATATTTTTATGCCACTTGCGGTCACCCATCCAAGTAGGGACTGCACCAGGGGTTGCTTAACATACGTAAGCGCTCATAGAGCTCACACCCACTGGACTATCGGGCTCCTCTTATAGTGACACTATTATAATACGAGTCAAAACATCTACGAGATTTAGAAGAAGAAGAGTAATTGGAGTAGATGTCTCTTTGGTACTTCTCCGACATAGTACCATGGGGACTTGATCTGTAACTGCGTATAAATATAGGTACGTTAAGCTATGTCAGATGCCTTAAGGCAGCTTGAAAAATCTGACACCAGTGTTGGCCACTTACACATACGAAAAACAAACAAACAAATATAGGTACCTATAATATAATATTTATTGATAGTTAATTGAAACAAACTAGCGGGAGTTACAATTCTTAACAGTTCATCATCATCATTTCGTGTAGGTGACATGGTCAGTCGACCATGCACACCCTGGTGTCAGAGTTCTTCGGAAGCGCCTCTCGGCCTCTGACGTGGTTCCTTTAACGACTACCAGATGGCAGCCGGGACCACCGGCTTAACGTGCCTTAACAGTTAAATGGACTCGATTATAAACTAATAGAATAATGTACCCATTGACATGTTTACGACCTGCTCATAGCTGTTCATAGACAAATAATGAGAAACTAAGCAAGGCCACGCAATTTATCGGCCGATCAAATTAATTTATCGACATTTTACCGTAAAAATAGCAGCATGGTAAGAATTACGCGACGAGTGTTTTACCGGCAAATTGATTCGGTGGAGAGCTTGTTTACTTTTAATACACTTCAAAATATTTTTCGCCGTGTGGTTCCCGGCAGAGTACAATAGGACCACTCCAAGTCTTACCGTGGATGTCGTAAAAGGCGACTAAGGAAACACAAGCTAAACAAAGCTTATTAACATCAAAGAGACCTCTCCAACCCGTCTGGCCAGCGTGGAGAGTGTAGGCCAAATCCTCTGACTACTTAGGCTAGTATATGGCTCTGGTAGTGCACAGAGGGTCGTGCACCTGCAGTGGAGACTAGAAGGACCTGATGATGATGATGATGATGAAAATAGTTTTTAAGTACTAGGATATTTAAAGGATACTTTTATTTTTTATTTGCTGTATAATTTCCGGCATAATAGAATAGAACCACTTCAAGTCTTCCCTTGGATGTCGTAGAAGGCGACTTAGGAAACACAAGCTAAACAATCTAAGAGACATCTCCTACCCCTCCGGCCAGTGTGGAGAGTGAGGACCAAATTTTCTGACTGCTTTGATAGTACAAAGAGGGTCGTTCTCCAGCAGTGCAGGCTAAAAAGGACCTGATAATCATTTAATAAGATAATTTAACAAGTATAGATAAACAAGTCGTGAGTAGATATGAAAGTATAGTTGTATGTAGTATTTACTTTTTGGAAATTAGTATTGTTTCTTCCCTTACTGTAATTATTATTCCTTACTTTTTAGATATTTGAAGAAATAATTTTTAATAATGTAACATAAAAACGAATTAAAAAATTATGTCAAAAATTATCTTTAATCCCTTTTATTGATTTTGCCAACAAAGAGTTTCTAAAACTTACCGAAACCCAAACATAATGAACGCCTTATCCCTAACACACGAAATAAATTAACCTATCACGCCCAACGTGCTAACTTTTCGGCACGTCGCCACCCTTGACCCTCCAAAGAGCAGAAAGGGAACTTCTTTGTGCGCCGTGAGACGGGTGACTCCTATAGATTTCGCTAGGACATGATAAATGGGCTTCGACATTCGACCTCTCCGCGAAATGCCCTGCAGAACAAATGTCGTATTCTTACAAAGACTTTTCTACAACAATCCCAATCCCAACTAATCCCAATACGGTAGTTGCCTAATGTTAAGATTATATAAAATTTGTTTCTAATGAGACTAATTTCTATCTAAAAACACTAATAAGAACACTTTTAATTTGATATCGATTCGTTAAGTGATCTTCTTTAAAGTTGGGTGAATAGGACTATTTTTTAAAGTATGAAAATCTTTAATTACAATTATACTATATTTTAGTCTGGAAAATTTATAGCAACTTTTATTATGAAACCACGAACGAAATATTTCGTATAGCTACCAAACAAAGTTCTCACGCCACCCATACAAAATGCAAGCTTGTGACGTCACAAATATGTAGGCATTTCAGCAGCGCGTTTTCACGTCTAAAAATTTACGTCTAAAAACATGTGTCTTTAAAACTTTTATAACTGAAAGAGTTTTTTGTTTAGAAATGTATTTCTGTCACTATTGTGTTTATTTTTGGCAGGTCTTTACATAGCGACAAGAAAAAAATTTTAGTCAACATGCCCATTCCATTCCAACTTTCCAACTAATATTATAAATGCGAAAGTGAGTTTGTTTGTTTACTTGTTTGTTTGTTACGCTTTCACGCCGTATCTACTGAACCGATCGTCATGAAATTTTGCATACACATAGGTTAGGGTACTGAGAAGGACATAGGCTATATATCACGCGGGCGAAGCCGCGGGTAACAGCTAGTAATAATATAAAAAGTAAATTACGGACTAGAAACGTTAACCTCTTAATCATATACTGAAAATATACCTTTTAAATTTTGGCTCGTTTTTGGTGCAAAACTTAAGTATCGCAATTTTATAACAGCTTATTAACATCAAAGAGACCTCGACCAACCCGTCTGGCCAGCGTGGAGAGTGTAGGCCAAGTCCTCTGACTACTCAGGCTAGTATATAGCTCTGGTAGTGCAGAGAGGGTCGTGCTCCTGCAGTGGAGATTGGAAAGACCTGATGATGATGAAATGTTGTTGGGTACTTTTACTGCAAAACCTGTAAAATAATGAAAAAGTCATACATAAGTAGTGTTTCCGCTTAAGTATGACTTTTTCATTATTTTACTAAGTGTACAGTAAATATTTTAATTTACCATTTCATTTAAAGATTATTAAAACTGGTTTGTATAATATTGTATCTGGTAAACAATTGTCCATTTTAAAACAACTTCAATGTATTAGACTATAATGCAATAGGTGAAGGCACTACTTGTTTCCAACAACCATACTATAAGTCATCTATGCTGTAATTTTTTGTACTTATCTGTGTATTCTAATGATTCCTAGAATATAATAGAAATCTTTGGGGCTGTTCGCAAAATGACCTGCGGTTGTAAGGCCGCAGGTCATTTTGCGAACAGCCCCACAGTCAGCCAGACATGATAAATGAAGGAGCGAGTTGACGCCGGGACCATTTGTCTCTTTCGCGAATAACAGGCGAAAAAATCGTATTTACATAATACACGCTAGTCACTAATATTCAGTCGGCATATTGCCATCGCAAAGGCCTTTCAGAATATTCTGATTTAACCCTAGATTTACATACTGAAGCTATCGAATATTTGTAGAGAATAATATATCGTGAAAGCGCTTTTAGGTCACTGATTTACGTATGAGCGCTTTTTAGGGTCTAGCTTTTTTAGGCAGTGTAATAAAGATAAAAGACATTTAACGCTCATTTAGTGTTGTTATAGCTTCTTATTTAGTGTTATAACAGCAATAGCGAATACATGTGTATTTCTGTGAAAAGTTCAAGGGTGCTTATTTTTGAACGCGTGACTCACTAAACAAGTGATTGACGCGAGTGTTTCCAAGAAGCCTCATTTTGTTATCGTTCGTTGACGAAGGATTGCAACGAGCTGTGTAGACCGCTCGTTTCCGCAGGCGACGAACGCCTTTACGTCAAAGTCACTGCCTGTCATTTGAAGTATATCTGTCATGATACGTTTCGTTTGACGCCACACTTCATAAACATTTTAAAAATCCTTAATAACCTTGAAAAAGTTTATAAAAATTCTGCGTGAAATAAGAAGACATTAAATATTTTTCGCCGAAGGTTGGCAGCACTACAGTTCAAGCGATGTTTTCAAAAATATGGCAGAATGGCATTTCGTGACTTAGAAGACGACTGTGACTTGTAGTCGTGCACGACTTGCGTTTGGGTGAGGCACCATTTCAAAAATAGCACTCCAAGACTGTGTGCCTATTACTTCAAACTAGATACAGCCCCTTGACAGACGGATATACCGTGGAGGCTTTAAAGAGGGTCCAATTTTTATACCCTTTGGATACGTCATCCCAAAAATGATGAAAAAAACCTTGTCTTTTAAAGTAAACAAGCTCTCAACCGACTCAATTTACCGGTAAAACACTCGCATAATTCACGCTAACTTGCTGCTATTTCACGGTAAGCTGTCGATAAATTAATTTGATCGCCCGATAAATTGCGCGCCATTGCTAAGTTCTCATTATTTGTCTATGTACGGCTTTGAGCAGGTCGTGAACATGTCAATAGGTACATTGTTGTTTAAGTTTATAGTCCAGCCTCTTAGGAATGTATTGGTATAGCCTCTACCACTCTACTTCATATATATTAAGTCGTGCTATTTTAGGTTTTTTTTTGAGTCTGGGTTACAAAAAAAAATAAAGATATGCTCCATATCTTCATATCTTTTGTGATTAAGCCCAACAATGGCTGAATGTTAATATTATGATAAATATATAGGGACGAATTACACAGATGAAACTCAGTCTGTGTAATTCGTCCCTATATATTTATAGCGCGCTATAAACTCGATTAAAATTAAGTACCTACTAATTTTATTTAAACATTTTTTTTTCAAAAAATTCTCCAGGGCATAGGAATGTCTCATCTCTTTCCACTCATCTCTGTATTTATACATTATATTACTATTTTTGTAACTTTATAATATCAGCTCACGTATGACACGAAAGATAATATGTAATTTAAAGTAAATACTTGTAAGAAACTAAGTACTAGGTCTTAAAGTAATGGCAGCTCCAACAAAAGGCAGGTAATTTAAAACGTCCGAGTGGCAACGGGCGTATTAGAGCCCCACTTTCCGTATTTTTATGGTCAGCTTTAGTAGGGTGTGTTTCAACCAAACATCTGCGGAGCGTTGAGGGGTTATATTTCGAGGCTTTGACAATTTGTGACTGTTAAAACACCAGAGCTGCTGTTTGTCAAGTGTGTATATTATCGGGTACGCGCACCCGGCCTCTATAGCTGTGTGACAAGCTTCGTGGCGCAGCGGTCAACACGCCTGCCTGCGACACGGATGGTACCGGGTTCGATCCCGGGTCAGGTCAAGATGGAAAATGATATTTTTCAGATTGACCTGGGTTATTGGATGTTTATCTATATAAGTATCTATTATAAAATATAGTATCGTTGAGTTAGTATCCCATAACACAAGTCTCGAACTTACTTTGGGGCTAACTCAATCTGTGTGATTTGTCCGTATATTTATATATTTATATTTATTTATTTATTTATAGCTGCTACTTTCTTATCCCCACTCCATCTAAGCAAGTAGCGTCCTAAATACTTTTATCCCGTTCGCGTCCAATAAACTCCTTTCATCCTTTAAAAGATGGTTTCGATGGACAGCAACGTGTGAACCGATATATACTTATATATGCCAAACAAACTGTACTCACTAACCCGTTAGATCAACCAATAATGGGAATCCTTGGGAGAACCCTATGTCTAGCAGTGGACGTCTTGCGGCTGAGATTATCACAAAGCACATTTCTTGCCAGTTTCCACCAAATCTTTGCTAAGCCTAAGCAATTCTATTGGTGGTTTTAACGACTCATTTCCATTATCTCGTACCTACCTACAGGTTTAGTGGAATCGCAGCTTTTATTTTATACGTAGACATGAAGATTCTTCAAGGGTGCGTAGCGACTAATATTGTTTGATTGCAATATCATAAAGCATACTTCGTGCTAGACCGTTTCCCCCAAAACTGTGCATGCTGTTCTTTTTATTACACCGCCCGATTTTTTTTTAAATCTATGCCACCGCCTTATTCTCTCGCACAGCTTGAAAAATCTGACACCAATGTTGGCCACTTACACAAACAAAAAACCAACAACAACAATAGTGGAAATGCAGCCTTACTTTCTATTTTTTACGGTCTTATACCGACCAATGGCGCCCCCCATCATTTTGACCCCCAACATAAATATGAGGATTTTAATAATTGCCGGAGGGCAATTTTCTGTAATTTCTTGCCTTCGACCCTTTTTTAGGTCAAACGATTTTTCTGATCTATGAGTTTGTGTGTTTATTGAAGTATAACACAAATTTTCGTGAAATCTGTTAAAATTATTTCTCAATCTGAAAATTGCCAAAAGAAACTCATTTCGAATTATTAGTCCCTGTTTGTCTGGTAAAGTAGTAGTACGAGTATTTTTGAGACAAATATTTTTTTGTATAAATTGAATATATTATGTAAATTTTAGGGTTAACATTTTTATTTCTATCTCAAGTTATTTTTGCTAACAAATAACAACAAAAAAGAACGTTTCTATCGAAAAACGACTAGAAAAATAACAAAATAACAATAAATAGCTTTGATATCACTTCATAGCATTGAACAATGTTCCTTCCAACTGTCTATCTGTCGCTATGCATACTTAGATCTTTTAAACTACGCAACGGATTTTGATGTGTTTTTTTTAAACACATAGATAGAGTAATTGAAGTGGTAGGCTAATATAATACATGCCTGGGCACAGCCGGAGAGCTGTTTATTTAAATAATCGATCACAACTAACAAAGAAATCGAAAATGCAAATATTCCTCCCACAAAGCATTTAAACCGCAATGAAATCGCTGAACTAATAAAACTACCTAGTGCACCGACGACGGACAAATCAAAATCTGCTTCAACTTCCCTTTTTATGCAGATGTATGCAGATTTCTCTCTGCTGCGGACACTTGTCCGAAGCATCGCCAGTTGCTAGGGTTGCGCTTTAATTTATTTTAATTAGAATCTGAACTCCCAAATTACAGTTTCTATTAACATTCAAATTGTGGCTTTCTTGCAAATGAAAGATTAAGATTTAATTTGCGATGAAAGCAAAAAGTTTAAAATTTAATCTTTACATTGCTGTGTTCCGACACGCAAATAATAAGCAACTGGAAGAGCTAAATACAGTTTATTTAAGTAGAACTGTATTTAGCATTTACTTATAAGCATCTGAAGTTTATTTTTATGTGTTCTAAAAAGGTTTATCACTTAAAGGGGTTAGCTATGTAAGTAAAATGGAAAGTAAACAAACATTAAGTAAGACGACAATAACATGAGATGTATGAGGCCAGTTGGAAAATTGTAACGTAGCGTTATAAGATATATTTTTTAACGCCAAAAGTAAACCGCCAAAAGGCGAATAACTAATTAACCCCTGTTTTTCTACCTTGAGGGTTAGATTTTTTTCCAAATTTATCGGTATGGATCGAACTCTAGGATATTCTTTCCAATTAAAAAGAATTATAAAAATCGAATAACTTCGTGAAAAGTTATGCATGTTCGTACATTAAAAATAAATATGCGCGCTGACTTGATAACTTTGTCCGTTTTTTAGTTGAAAATACAATTGGCGCCTTTTGATTCCGTCGGTAGTAAGACATTAGTACTAATACTGTAAGTGTAACTCTATGTACCGTTGTATTTAGTTCAAATAAATAATAATATTTAAATAAATAATAATAAGTTTTTATGTTTTGTATTATATTTTTATATTTTAATTTTTATATAAATTTTATAAAAACCTAAAACTAAGACTATACAAATAAATAAAGAGAATAATAATAATTAGTGAACAACTTCTTTGTGACTTTTATGGATTATAAAAAAAGAAATACAAAGATATTTACAATAACATTTTATAAGAAAAAACCTGTTGTCGACAGTGACAGCCCTCCGCAGAATCGCGGCGCGCCGCTCTTTACCGCTCTAGACGCTCCTTGTAGTCGCACTTTTTACTTGCAGTTCTTCAGTTAAAAACTTGTCGGCGAAATTTAAGTGAACATTATCCCAAGAGATAAATGCACTTAAATTGTACACTTAGGGAAAGCATTTTAAGTTTTAAGAAAGTCCGTCTGGATTGCAAATGCGGTCGGTAAACTTATTTTTAATGATTTTACAAGGATATTAAAAATATTGCTGGATTACTAGTTTACATCATCCACGTAAATTATAGCCTATGTCACGTGCAGATGATTTAGTTTTCTGTAGGTGAAAGAGTTTTGAGAATCGGTTCTTTAGTTTCAGTGCCTAAATGCATACATACATTATTATCACTTATTTTCCCTTTGCGGGGTAACCAGAGTTTAGCGTGTAAGTGCGCGTTAAGATGGTAAAGCGGAATTAAAATAGTGATGGGTTGCTAGCCGCATCGCCTATAATGTGATCTCTTAAATTTTCGCATAAATTCTTGTCATGGCCATATAATGCGTAGATACCTATCTAAAGAAAACCATTTCGATTTGACATGAAAAACAATCATGGAGGGCAGTCTTTGGGGACTGCCGATAGAAGTGAAAACTAAGTAACTTGTTGTTCCGTAATAATATAAAGCTTTTGGCGACGATGACGCGGTCCATGATTTATGTTCTCCCAAAAAGAGCTCAACGCGGCGAAAGAAGTTTTTAATTCAACAAACTACTTAGATGGATACTACTTAAATATTGGATAGTTTCCACAAAATTACCCTGCTGTTGACACTCGCATATCAAAGTCTGTTGCCCCTTTGCCTGGCATGTGCCATTCGCGGAATGAGAAAAGCCGATACAAAGCGACAAGCCACCGTTTCGTGCCAGTTGGCATTTGGCACGAATTCCGGTTTACGTGAGGCTTCCTCTCTTTGGAAATTGCACTCTTGATACTCAATACATTATCTGTAATGACCGGGTTAAGTGCTGTTGAATATACTGTATGTTACATGCGATTGCATAGTACATATCTTGTATATGTATGTTTAAAAAACGTATGCGTATGAGTACAACGACACTTTATTTTCGACGCGGAAAACACACACACTCAAACAAAACTACGTTTTACTAGTCCTAAAAGACTAGCAGTTCCATAAATCTAAAGAAAATATTGTTATTTATAAACAAATTATTTACATACAAGAAAACAAAATAAGAAAAAAATTCTCAAAAACAGTCACAACAAAACTTTTTACTGTTAGTTTACATACAAGAAAACAAAATAAGAAAAAAATTCTCAAAAACAGTCACAACAAAACTTTTTACTGTTCCTATTTTTTTAAATATACTAACTGGAATGTGAAAGTCGATATTATACAGATTTCCAGTAACATAGCTTACATAGCCTTCTAACTTCAAATAGTACGAATCTTCTTTTATTTGTCAATATAGATAAGTTTCCAAGCTTTTCCCAAACTCAGAAATATTTCTAAACAGCACTCCGTTGCTTAAACAAGTTTGCGGCATCGTAAAAACAACTTTAGCAATATCGGACACTCCGTTAGTGTCGGCGCTCTCGCCACTACTCTCGACACTGCTCTCGACACCGCTCTCGGGAGTGCATTCCGTACAATATTAAAACGGCGAGTGTCGATTGTGACTTTGAGTTCGGCCGGCAACACTGCTCGTGATTTTATTTCGGTTTTACAAGTTTTGCTGCAGAGTGGAAAGACGAGCTCTATTTTGCGAGCAATAATTTAGTTTTTTAGCCAGATATTTAGGCAGAATGCCATTTAAATCTTAATATATATCTGTAATTCATTCCCTTTTTTTGTGCCTAGTCAACAAAGTCATCTGACTTCTGGGATATTTTGTTTAACTATGAGCATTATTGTGGATTTGTAAATAATTTTATCGGAGTAATAAGTTTTTTCAACCAGATATTTAGCAGAATTCCATTGTCATACATCTGTAATTTATTTTCCTTTTGTTTTTTGTGTCAACATAGTCGTCTGACGTCTTCGTTTTTTTTTTAAATTACTACCTACTTATCGCAGCCATGTGCTCCTTCTGAATCTGATAAGATTGTACTTACTCACAACTTATGTCATCTTTCAGAAACAAAACTTTGTAACAGCTAGGGTATTGTTCTCAGTCACCTCAGATGTCTTATACAAAAGCCTTCGAGTTTCGATTAATTAATCGTACAAAATTCATCAAACAGTTCCATATAAACAATTCAAAGTTATCCGAATTCAATTTATATTACATCGTTTGATCCTTTGTGAAAGGACAGGGTAAACAATGGACGAATTCCGAACCATACATGAATAGCAACAGTTATCGACCCACTGTTACGGCTACTCACAGAGCAGTGAATGTGACTGTCGCTCGCGCGCTAAATTAGAGACGCCTTTTTTAACACATTTCATACGAAACAAGCGTGTCAGGGGGCGGTACCGTTTATCGAGATTTTGGTTTTCAAGGTAATCGTAGAAATAAAAAAAAACCGGCCAAGTGCGTGTCAGACCACGCGCAGTGGTCTAATCCTCACAATATTTTTGAAAGACATATTCAACAATACCCAACACGATGGGTTTGTATAGAAAAAAAATATTACTCCCTCTTCACTTGTATGGAGCTTCCTAAAAAAATTTTTTTCAAGATTTTGTTCTACCACCTTTTTGGCATGATTAATATATATACCCATACCAAATTAAAGCTTTCTAGTACTAACAGTCTTTGAGTTAAACTATATTGACTTTGGTTAAACCAAGGTTGATATAGGTTACGTCAGAATTTTGTTAAATAAACTTTTACTGTAATTATGATACCATATCATATGCACCATTAGCACGAACTGACAGCCCTATTACACGACTTTTGTAGCCGGGCGTGGGCTAACACGTGGTATTATTATTATTTCGTCTCTAGTAGAGCGCGGGCAATATTCTTGCTCTGTGGGGTTACCGGTATGTGTGGCCCAAGGGATATTACGGTAGAATTACTGCCAATAGGAACTAACACTTACTTGAAATGTTTATTAGGTGAAACGTTCTATTGGGGTCAATTAAAGTATTTAGTGTTGATTAGAAAAATAAATAACTGTTGAGTAAACAGGATACGGTATATATAATGTCTATTTTATCACTGTTGAATGGAACTATTTATAGCATTGAAAAATAGGCACGGCAAAGTACACGCTAAGTTTAAACAGCCACAAAATTTAAACGTTATTTGGAAAATGTATATTTAGCCAAAATCCACCCACCGTACAATCAATACAATAACTTTTGCTATGGGACCAAACTCAAATTTCCATAATAAAAAAATACGTTTTCCTTATTGTTTATAATTTTTACCTTAATTTTGTGGGTAGTCAAAATCTGGTAATGATGGTTTATCTTACTAACTATTGTCGTTTAGTTATCTATCATACACAAACTGTCAAGAGCTAACTGCAACAAAATGTTACCCGAATGCTGCAAGCGAGACATCGTTACAACTTGTCTCGTTAGTGACTGACAGGAACATTTACAATTCCTATCCTGTAATTTAAACTAGGACTCAACTTAGAGAAGCTATATTGTCAATGTTATTTATGAAGTTTGCGGGTCGCTCTTCTGTACAATTAGATGCAGGTTTTCAACACTTGTTCGTTGCTTTTATTTACAAAAAACTTCCTTTTATTATGTAACGTTGTCACGTTTTGACAACTCAATCGATCGACATACGATACACGTACAACGGGTACTAAAATCGACGAAACTCCAATGGCGAACAGAATCGTCCATTTTATGCAGAGTTAAAATTAACCTTCTTCAAAGTAGATGAAGTTTTTGTGATTTTGGGGGTTAATCTTATTGCAAAAACTGATGCAATGCCCTCATGATATTATAATATGATTATTCTCATAGACAACATAATACAAACTTTTATGAGCCAACTGCAACAACATGTTTCAAATACGATGTAGCGTCGGGACATCGTTAACGTATCTCGTTCTCGTTAGTGACTGACAGGAACATTCAGAATCTCCGTAATTCCAACTAAAACTCCACTCAGAGAAACTAACTTAGGTTGTTATTTATAGATTTGTCAGGTCGCTCGTCTGGTCGTACAAACAAGCTAGCTGGTTATCAAGACTTGTTCCTGACTTGTTGTCTGATACAAATTTTCTGACTACAGTACGTTATTAACATACACTGTAAAGTAAGTTCATTTGTTTTTCAGACTGCCTCGCCTTAATTATATAATCGATCAACATGAAATGTTCCTATACATATCCACGTTTTTAGAATACGAAACAAGACATAGCTAAGGGACTAAATTCAAACGTTGTGAAAAGTAATTTACTTCATACATTAGTTAAATATCTAACAACAGAAAAACAGATGATTATTTAGGGTATCCGTATCGATGACGTCTGTAATAATATAATACAGTCTGTTAAAAGCCAACTGCAATAAAATGTTCCTAGTACGCTGCAGCGTCAGGACATCGTTGCAGAGTGTCTCGTTAGTGACTGACAGGAACATTCACAATCCTGATGCTGATGTATCTCTGTAATTCCAACTAGAACTCCACTCAGAGAAGCTTATTTAGGTTGTTATTAACGGTGTCAGGTTATTTTCTGTGCAAAAGCTGCAGGTTTTTGAGACTTGTTCGATGCTTCAAATAAGTTTTCTGTTTATAAACATGAAAGTTTGTTTATTACGTTTTTATGACTTAACTAAATTTTACTATATTAATTTTAATCTCGTAAAAATAAAGTAAAAAAAATACAATTGTGTTAAGTGTATTATTAAAAGGGGTATATATTACCGTTAATATAAAATAAGTTACTTTCAGTATATGTCCCTGTTTTCAACTTCAGATACATAATCTTTGAATAACCTTATTTTACAGCATCGCCATATCGTCTATAAATTAATCCCATTTATAAAATATGGCGATACATAATAGCGTGTTTCCCTCTCTTCTAATCCGAAGTGTCGTAACCGCTATAAACGCCTATCGACATTAATCAGAGTTTATGGGTTTTATGAGACTCGTAAACAAAATTAGTAGGTACCTTAATTATGAGTCGAATGCATAATAATAACAATCTGTGGTGTGCAAGCTATAAAATAGTGGGTATAACTTTGTGACATGATTTGTATCCTAAAAACAAGTCTAGGACCAAGAAAGAGTACATACCTACTTAGTTATTAAAGTTTTTTTTTTCAGAATAATACCACCCTTTTTTTCACGTAAGTATATTTAAAAATTATATTCCATTAATTTAATTCCAGGTTAATGCCATTTTTGCCACATATTGCCATAGAAGATTAATGGCATTTTTTTCCAGCCATGTTATAAAAGGGCATGAGGGACTTTAAAATCGAGTTAGTAGCGTAATAATATACGCAAACCTACGAAATATATGTATCCATACAAAAAAAAGTAAGTCTTTTTAGGATTCCGTCGGAGAAACCCTTATAGTTTCGCCATGTTAGTCTGTCTATCTGTTTCTCATTTAAAGATATGCAACAAGACGGGCCAGGGAATAAATGGAATCAAGTAACAATAACTGCAATAGTTTGATGATGATGATGAACCATAACCCTTAATAAAGAAGTCAAAATGCATACTCTACAGTTAAGTAGAGTTAAATAAATAAATAACTATATACGGACAAATCACACAGATTGAGCTAGCCCCAAAGTAAGTTCGAGACTTGTGTTATGGGATACTAACGCAACGATACTATATTTATAATAGATACTTATATAGATAAACATCCAAGACCCAGGTCAATCTGAAAAGATCATTTTCCATCTTGACCTGACCGGGAATCGAACCCGGGACCATCCGTGTCGCAGGCAGGCGTGTTGACCGCTGCGCCACGGAGCTCGTTCACAACTTGAAGAGTTATAATCGATTATTTTAAATTTCGTGGTAAACGACACAAAATTTATATTTTTCTTCGAAAGAAAAAGAAGCCTAAATGATACTACTCAAAAATCTTACACCGTTCTATGGTATTGGTGGATACAAAAGTTAAATAATTCCTTAAATGAAAAAGAAACCCGATGATACCAACCAACCCGAAAATCTAACAACGTTGTTTGCCACTACCACGAAATTTAAAAAAAAATCCATATAATTAAACACGACACACAACATCTGCTAAGTATCTTCAGTCGCTATGTGAAGACGCCAAGTTCTCACCGAGACACTCCACTCAACTTCCCTAGTACTACAGTTTGCACTTAGCGCTCCGAAGTCGCAACAAGACGGGCCGGGGACTAAATGGAATGGAGTACTTATTCAAATTGTATTTATATCTTGTTTGGCTTTGCTCCTCTCCAACGGATTTGGAGACGATTTCGTGATCGTTTCGGGCTCAAATTCATTAGGCTAAATCTGTTGTTCGAGTGTCCATTTTCAATTCGTCTGAATATAAAACTGAAAATCCAGTCTCTTTTATCTCGTCTAGATGAATCACCATTATTTTGTATAGAACAAAGTCGTTTCCCGATATCTATCTGTCTATAACAATGTGACGAATATTGATGCGGTTTTTTAAAATTGATAGAGAGATTCAAGAGGAAGGTTTATACTTATGTATAATACGTGGCTAGAACTACAACGGCTCAGCCGGGCCGGAGCTAGTAAAAAATAAAAAAATATCAGGGTAACGAACTCCTCATTTTCGTGTATGTGTTATTTGTTAACACTGATGTCTGTGGTTCACTGATTTTAACATTAGTAAGTGAAAATAATGCGTGGGCCAAGAGGCCTTTACGTTCGAAATATTAATTAATTAGCTTACATAGTGAGAAATTTTACTATTATCTATATTTATTTCCAACGGAGTAACCATTCCCTTTTTTCATCGAGGAAAGTGTACTGTTAAACAACTTGCACTTTATGCTAATTAGCGCAAAAAAGAGACTTGTTAAGTGAAAAGTCTCTACCTACCTAATTAACTTAAATGACAGACTAGGGGAGAGTTGTCTGGTGAGTTAAGGAAATGATGGGAGAGTGCAGACGTAAATGAAAGATGTCTGTTTTTATGTAGTCTAGAGAGAAAAAATATTTTTATTTGCGCTGTACGTAGAAGAGTTTATAACTATTCACAATGCTATTTTATCATAATATTAGTTATATATAATATAATAATGGGTAATTGGGTTAGATAACAAAAGCCCTTGTGCGTATAAGAGGATTAGGATATGGTAGATAAATTCAACATGTAGGATCGAGGCGTGGTAACTTAAATAGTAAAGCAACTGCTTTGTTTCATTGTAGAAATACTTTTAAGTTATTGAACCACTGAGGATTTCTGAGGTAGAATTTTTAATAGACATCATCAGTCAATACGGTAGTTGCCTAATGTTAAGATTATATAAAATTTGTTTCTAATGAGACTAATTTTTATCTAAAAACACTATAAAAAACACTTTTAATTTGATATCGATTCGTTAAGTGTTCTTAAAGCTTCTTTAAAGTTGGGTCAATAGGACCATTTTTAAAAGTGTGAAAATCTTAAATTACAATCATACTGTATTGTAGTCCGCTAAATTTATAGCAACTTTTATTATGAAACCATTACCACAAACGTAATATTTCGTATAGCTACCAAACAAAGTTCTCACGCCGCTCATACAAAATACAAAGTTGTGACGTCACAAATATGTAGGCATATCAGCAGCGCGTTTTCACGTCAAAAAATTAACGTCTAAAAATATGTGTCTTTAAAACTTCTATATCTGAAAAAGTTTTTTGTTTAGAAATTTATTTCGGTCACTATTGTGTTTATTTTTGGCAGGTCTTTACATAGCGACACGAAAATTTTTTTAGTCAAGTAGCCAATTATTAATAATGTTAAGTGCTGTGTTTGTGTTGTATGTACAATTCACAGATGTGCATAAAATAATATTTTCCATCTCTATTAAAATTGTTGTCCGTCGTTGATCTACGTTTTTAGTTATTGAAAATATATTTACGCGTTTTGAATGAACACCTTATAAACGTATATTCTAGAAATATTAGAGTGAATGCTTCGGAGCCCAGGGTCCGCTTATTTAAATGATACATTTGAGACATAATAATAAATAATTTATTCATGTTCATCTTATTCAATTTACAATTTTGGACTAAAAAGATTATAATACACAGTTCAGACGATTTTACTTAACAAAATAAAGTGCACGTAAACATAAATAGAATTTTACAATTTCACTTCGTGCTAATTATTACTTACATACTTAGGTCGCATATATGTGTATTAGTCCGACACACTAGTACCTAAACTAGGCCGAGCCTGTATCTTAGATACTAGGTCCTTCCATATTCGTAACATCATAATAAACTCAATAATCTAATCACATCTCAACGTATCTCGATTTACTTCTTTCTTTGCATTTAGCTATACGATGGTTTAAACATTTTGCCCTTTGTTTGCAATGAAACCAATGCCTTTTAACCTAATGGAAAGTCGCGTTCACACGAATATTTGACACTCAGGACATTGACTTGCCGTGTAGATTCGACTACATTTATACTGATATTTTGTACTAGAATTTTAGGGTAATGTTTATTCAAAATATTCAAATGAGCTCTCTGGTTACTTTCAGCAAAGTATGGCAGCTTTTTATGCAAGGCCACATGATTATGATTCCGTGCGCAAAGGTTAATTAAAAAGTTTTATTACACCTTTTTGCTTTTATTTTGCATATAGTTTAACGATATATATTATAAGTAATAGGTAATATTTAATTGGAATAATAAAAAGCTAATGGTATGCTCTAGCTTTACATCGGATCACCTTAAGTTATAGAAAAAACGGTTCTATTACTAATACCTAAGTACTCAGATGGAAGATTTACTGACTTAAACGTAAGTAAAAGTTACCGGTAATTTCTAGCAGTTGCGCGTGGCTTCGCTCGCGTGAATGTAGTTCACTCAAAAACAGTACCTTTTTTCGGCCTAAGTACCACATGCCCATACTTGTGTGTCAAACTATCTTCATGCCGAATTTCACCTAAATTGGTTTAGTCAACATTACAGACAGGACGAGTAAGCTTCTCATTTATAATCTTAATTACCGCGGAGTACTAACGGATTGAAAAAAAACCACAAAATTACCTAAAAAGAACCTCTCATCAACCTTCAAACCACGTCACTACTATTTGTCATATATTGAACAGGCAAGACCAGCCAACAAGCTTTGATATAAGTTAACTTTACTTTACAAAAATAACACCACTTTGTTGTGTCAGAAGTCGGTTAAAAATCAATACAGTAGCATGATTTTTTACTTTGATAAGTTTCCAGATTCCATTAACAAGTTTCCACAGATAAGGGCGTACAAGACCGCGCTATCTTCAAACTTAGAATATAATTTTCTGTTGAAATTGCCTAGAACTGTATAAGTACCTACCGCAAACTCCCACGGGTAATGTCTAGACCAGAATTTCTCAAAGTTTTAACCTTGGGTATCCTTATGAAACTGTCAAAAACTAATCACGATTACTTTAACTTTGATGGGCAGTATAATAAGAACCATTCAAAATAAGCGCTAATATTTTATCTAGGTACTAGCGGCCCTCTCCAACTGCACCCGGGAATGTATTATAAAACTTCCTCCTGAATCACTCTCATCAATCTATTGGTAAAAACAGAAAATCGACTTTTTTTTAATAATGTAGTATGTAGTGATAGTGATGATGATAGTGATATAGATTTTTTTATAAATAAATATAAATGTATACGGACAAATCACACAGATTGAGCTAGCCCCAAAGTAAGTTCTTAAGTAAGACTTGTGTTACGGGATACTAACTCAACGATACTATATTTTATAACAAATACATATAGATAAAGACAATATAGATAAACATCCAAGACCCAGGTCAATCTGAAAAAGATCATTTTTCATCTTGACCTGACCGGGGATCGAACCCGGGACCATCCGTGTCACAGGCCAGCGTGTTGACCGCTGCGCCACGGAGCTCGTCTATATAAGCATTTACAACAAAACCAGTACTAATGTTGACCACTATGTCTCATAAAAATTCAAAGAGAGATTTTTTTTTAAATCAATGCATAAAAATGACGTCTTCCGTATTTTAGAAGGCAATCTGTGTATCAAGCGCACAATCTTGAAACTTGGAATATAACTTTCTGCTAAGATTGCCAAAAACTGTTATAAATACTGCAAACTCCCCCGGATTTGTCTAGACGAATCTGACAGTAACATCTTAACAGTGCGCTTCGATGTTTTAGCTCTCGTTAAAAATGTTAGGGCAAGCAAAGTACTTTGTTCATTCATTTTAAAACAGCTACGTTCTTTCTTTGTTACTATTCGTATTTTTACGGGTTTATTTTTAATTATCATAGTGAGTTGCAATTAGATGGATTGTGGTTTACTCTTGTGCAACCTCTACCATCACTATAAGGCAGCTTCTTTTGTCAAATGCCAAACCAAACCAGTAAATACTAGTGTTGGCCATTATCACCTTCGAGCAACACGGCCTCCGTACGGAAATTATCACACATAAACAAGTCGTATTCCACATTTTGGAAGAGTAATCCACTATGTAGTAACTTTCTGCTAAAATTGCCTGAAATTGAAGTATAAAGTACTGCAAACTTCTACTGGTTCGTCTAGACGTATCTGACAGTTACAACGGAGTAGTGCCGACTTCAATGTTTTAGCTCTCGTTAATGTTGGGGCGACTAAAGTACTTTGTTTTATTCATTTTACAACAGCTTTCTTCCTTTGTTACCGTCTGTGTTTTTGCGGGTTTAATTTTTAATTGTCTTGCAGAGTAGTACTTGGTAAAATAGATTCGATAAGAAGTTCTATGAATTGTCTTTGGATTGAAATTAAAACATTGCCTCAATGATGTCATAAAAATAAAATTATTATACATACCGTTTATGGTACAGGAGGCAAGAATCAAACAGGCATATTTATATACATACATGATAGCGAAAAACATTACACTCCTTCTGGCTTAGTCAATCGAGTAAAAAACAGTATTTTCAGCAAGATTTATAAAGTTCCATAAACAATTTGACGCAATCTCAATCATAATTCATCTTGTACACTTAATCACACTCCGTAGACGCATTGGCTGCACGTAATAAAGTAATAACCATTTTCTTCACGAGTGCAACACGCAACAGTTGCTTTTACAGTTATTTATACACTTTAAGACCTTGTCCTACCATTTTTAATTTGTTCAGGTTGCTTTGTTTAATCTTCACCTAACACGGTTCACATCTAAGAGTTCACGTGATAACAACCCCCGGTGCAGTCCCCACTTAGATTGGTGACTGCAAGTTTTTATCATAAAAATTCATACTGTAAAGTGCTTGCCAAGACAAATCAAATGAGCCCAAACAGGATGTTGATGACTGATTTATGATGTGGTTATATTCTTTAGTTAAGAAGTGCGTATGGCCACCTTCAGACTATAGGTACAATAATAATGCATTATCATTAAAATTTTATAAGTAACAAAATTTCACCTCAATCTGTTAAAGTTAATTAAATAAAGGTTGCAAAATATGACTCGACTCGAAACCGGTGTTTTTTTTTTATTATTATTTAACGTGTCCTGCTAAATAATAAAAAAAAAATTACGGGTTGCACACCGGGAGTGCTGGCATAAGTGAAAACTTGAATAATAACTTTGTTTCTCGAGTCACGTGTCCATCTTACGAATTTTCAATCTGACAAATCTGTTGGTCGTGACCTGTCACAAGTTTAACATTTTTCTCCATCACAAAAAGTGCACAGTGCCGCTCAAGAAGTTTTCATTTCAGACAATAAAAAAGCTTATAAACATAAAATACCCTAATAGGTACTGTGCCTAGATCGACTTACCACTTAATATAAAATTTTAATGTAATATTTTCTCTTGTTCACAGGCCAGTACGGGCGCAGAGCCTCAGGTAGCTGAACTATGCGAGGCTGGCTCGACGTACCACCCGCAGTACATGTCCTCCGCCGGCCGGTGGACGCCCGACCTCACCACGAAGCCGCACAACTGCTTGAAAGACAAAATGGAGATTCTGGACTACTGCAAGAAGGTAAGTTTGCGAAATCTTCTGTATAGCTAAAAGGCACTTCACTTGCCCAGCTTCTCGAGCTGGTACTTTCTAATCCTCAATCCATCCGAGCAAATAGAATCAAAAATACCTGTATCACGTTCCCCTCAGTCCAACATACTCTTACCCCTACCGCGCGGCAGCAGTGTCTGAACCGAAATAAGCCTAACAAATAAGCCTAATTGCGCTCACTAGCCTAATAAGCGAGATGAAAATGTCGAACTGCCGCCTATTAAAGAAAGCTTAGGAGATGCCCATGTCCAGTGAACTTTTTGCTGCCGAAATGACGACTAACTGACAGATACGCACACCTCAAACCAATAATGGATTGCGCTGGAATTGGGCATGCAGATATTTGTTATGACGTAGGCTATGAAAGTCTTTTCAAAAATTAATACATCCTAAAGGGTTGAAATGGGGCTCCAAAGTTTGTATTTAACGCAAACGAAGCCGCAGGCTTAAGTTAGTATTTTATAAGAGTTTACTTCCACTTTGAAAGTAGATCTATAACTATATATCTAGCTTCCTAGCCTCTTTTCCTACGATACTGTGAAATGGTATATAGAAAATAGAGAGTAAAATAATTTAACATATTTTTTTAACAAAAACAGAAACCGACTTCAACCCTATCAATTTGATTGAATAAGAATAAAATGGAAAAAAGTGTAAACCAAACGGCATACCAGTACCGTTTTTTGTGTATTTTGTCAAAAAGTGCTCAACACATTTCGATAAAAATTTCATTAAATTTGTATAACCTATCGAACAAAAAATGAATTTCTTAAAACGTTCTAGGCGTCTTCGAGAAATCGGGGAACATACCTACATAAAAAAAAACATTATGACGAATTGTAAACCTCCGCCTTTTTTTTTTTTTGTCGGTTAAAAAATAAATGAAACAACTAGCCGAGAATAGGGAAATCTGTAAAGCACTCCACAGACAAGACCCAGGCTCTTAAACAAGAAAAAGATAGAAGAAGTACCTATTATAACTAATCAATAAAGGGCTGTACAAACGATACTTACATATAAAACTCGAAACTACTTTCCAACTTTATATTCACGGCCACTATGATATTCAGAAAATCCAATAAAAGCAAATATAAAACCAATAGCAATGGCCGATATGCGATAGGCACGATCGGCGTTAGTAATAAAACCACGGGATTGGGCGCAATATTTCAGCTTTTAGGTTTTGCCAAACGAGGGTTTTGATACAGAGTAGCTGCAAACGTAGCCTAAGGCGTAAAACTAACAGAAAAAGCATGTGGCGCAGATATGACACTATGATAGGATTTATTTTTATATTAAGCCTTATTATCATAGTCAAAACGAGCAGTATTGCGGGAAAAATGTTAAGTCATTAGCTAGCAGCGCAAGTTGCCACTCAGAGGGAGAGGAGGCGTCAATTTTTATTTTTCTATATTGTTCATTTTAATTGTGCTTAATCACAGTGTCCCTCCCTAACCTTCACCGTATCTACGCCATGCCTTCACTGTACGCCTCTTCTTTGAGTTTTAATAAATAAATAAATATATATATAGACAAATCCCACAGATTGAGTTGTTCGAGACACAGAAGTCTCGAACCTACTTTGGGGCTAGCCCAAAGTAAGTTCGAGACTTGTGTTATGGGATACTAATACTAACTCAACGATACTATATTTTATAATAGATACTTATATAGATAAACATCCAAGACCCAGGTCAATATGAAAAAGATCATTTTCCATCTTTACCTGACCGGGGATCGAACCCGGGACCATCCGTGTCACAGGCAGGCGTGATAACCGCTGCGCCACAGAGCTCGTCAAAAAGTTTTATACCTAAGTTACAGCGGTTGTAGGTACTTAGCCTCTGATAACATTGACGAAACAGTTCACTGCAACAAAATGGACATACTAAGTACATTTTCTTCTGCTGCTTTTCTCGTTCTCAATAACTTGTTTTTGCGCTGATTTGATTTTTTAAGACAGTATTTACAACTCGTCCTATTTGTGCCATTTTTATACTTTAATATAAAAATCGTTTTCCATTATTTATTAGTAGGATAGGCAAAGTTATCTATTAGTACGCTTAGCTTCTCTGCCAATTTTCTGCTAGATAAAACTTTGCCTTCGTATTACTTTTACTCTATGTAATTGGTTCTCGTTCCAAATCTCAATCCCTCGATTCCGCGGCTGATTTGACTAAACAAGAGGGTATTTAGTCGCCTCGCTAAGCAATGATGGTAATTTACTAAGCTACAAAATACCCATTGGTTGTGGTTTGTTGTGGAGAATCCTTAATTAAAAATAGGCATGAAAATTCCTTAGTTATTTAGGTACTTACTTATTTTTTAACAAATGAGAGTATTAAATTTATACAACTGCTAAATCAGAGTATGTATGTCTCGCAATATTTTTTTCTATATTATTCGGGCAGTTGTGTTTGAAAACTACGTGTGTGACCTGTGTTATGAATTATGATCAATGTAGCAAATTTTTATCATAATAAAATTTTACAACATTAAAATATTAAGAACATTTTAACACCTAAATAATTGTACCTAGCCTACGTAACACATTTAGTTGTGTAAGGGATCATATTCCAGCTATCGGATAAAGAATAATCTTATTAACTGTATATCACTTAGCTGGCAATTATGTCGCGCGCCGGGCTTCCGATAAAAGGCATTTTATTTTCATTGAACACATACATAGTCACATCACAGCCTAACTTTGATAACATAATGGATGACAGATGAAGGTGGAGAGAGCTGACATACTGTGCCGACCCCACATAAAAAGTAGGATAAGGTATAGGAGGAAGAAGAATACTCTATTAGCATATATCATAGTCTATGATGCAAACACATAGCTACCAATAATTGACAGGACTCGTGTGATAACACTAAGGTGTCACGCACACAAGCATTGAAAAATTATCCAGTATTTTTTATCATTGAAATAAAGACAGTGCGGAGTCTAGAGAGTATATAGTCAAAGCCACACAGTAAGTTCTGTACTTGGGTCGTAGGTAGGATACCTACTCAACGATACTATGTTTTAATATTTGACCTGAATAAATAAGCAAGCAATTAGTTATTTCCTGTCACAAACCCGGCTGTTAAAAGCTACTTTGACTTACGTAAATAAATAAATTGATTTTGTACGTAGCGTTCACGTCAAGTACAGCTTATAACGTTTTCAAAGAGGGATTTAAGGCCACTGTAACAAGAATGAGTTTCTTAGAACCTGACATGAATAGCTGTTTTCCTTCAATTTATAAAACGTAGACTTTTATTAAAATTTCCATTTTTTTAGAGAAATAGTGTTTGCATGATAATTTATTTATTTATGCTTTAGTAAAATTTATGATCTAGTCGTATCCAAATCTAATAGAACAAAGCAACAGAGTACAAACATACAGCATTTTCATTCATACTAACATATACAGAGTAATTCGCTTAGCTATTTTTGCTTTTAACTGGCTGAATTCAAAACCATTGCATAATTAGTTTCTTAATATAATATTTTCTTAAATAAAAAGTATAAACAGAAATGAATTGACTGTTTGTGATAAGTACTCAATTCATTTCTGTGATAAAAGACATTCTACTAAACGGGAATAACGAAGTTAATTTTCCACGTAAGGTTCACGTAAAGTATACCTTTATAGATAGCTTTCTTCGAACCGTCACCGTCAGATTATCGTAGATAATAACATATCGTAGAATATAGAAGATACTCTTATTACCTTAGCGTATAAAATTTCTCTTTGATAATATTGGGTCGATATTATCAAAGGGAAATTTGACACGCTAAGGAAAATGAGTTTACTAAGGTTTATGTATTTATTTATATTAATACACTAGCAGCACTAGGTTTATTAGAACGAATGTAATGAATTGAGACTTGTTTATTTTATTAAACTTAAGAAGACGTTTCCTAATAACAGACTTAATTGCCAATTTTATTTATTACAAAAAAACTAGTAGGTAGGTAACTCAATATTGATTCTGTAATAAAAACATGATTAAAGGTACAAACGTCTTATTATTTTGTCATGGGTAAATCTAAAAGATCAAGTAACATGTTATGTTGAACCACGAATGTTGTAGTACTTATATCTCCATTATTTGTTTTTTCGTGTGTGTAAGCGGCTAACACTGGTGTCAGATTTTCAAGCTGCCTTCAAGGCATCTAACCTAGCTTAACGACTGCCATCAATGATGACAGCCGGGACCAACGGCTCAACGTGCCCTCCGAAGCAGGGAGGAGCTCGAGATATTTTTATACCACTTGTAGTTACCCATACAAGTGGGGACCGCGCCAGGGAATGCTTTACATGCGTAAGCGATTCTAGTGCTTATGCCCCTGGAGCATCGATCTCCATGTGTTGCACCTACCACGCCTTTATTGTTATTGCGAACTCTTTAGTTTTAGATTCTTTATTTTAAATTATATTTTTTAACCTTTTGTTTTGAAAATATGTCACTCTCTTTTGTGTTATGAAGTCTAGTAAAATATTCGTGAACCTAAAGCGTTTCTCATTTATATTTCTAAAAGAACCTTTTAATAGCGAAAATAAATATCGATTGGTAATAATTGTCTTTTCATGCAATGGTAAATGACAAAAGCTCTGATTCGGACAAAAGTGGAAAAATATTGATATACAAGAGCCCAGGTCCTTAAAACTTTATGGCCAAATTTAACATGTTGATGGACTTGTAGGTGAAGAACGGAGTGATGGGTTGCTAGCCGCATCGCCTTTGGCACGATTCCTCACGTCCATTCCCTCGATCGGCTTTTACGATCTGCGCGGAAAGAGAAGCAGCAGGCACATTATACGATTTTTCTTTTCTACCAAACCAGCGTGGTAGATTATTATATTGCTGTGTCAGCACAGGAAATATTTTTTTACTAATGAAACAACTTAAGTTCCAATTAAAAGGATTATTTTACAATATTTATTTTAAATAACAATACATACGTTCTCAATAGTAACAATACAAATACTGCACCAAAACAGTGCAAAATTACAACAACACGAACGAATGAACATTTTGTAAACAATAGCCGTCAAGGATGACATGGAGTTGAGCTTGGTATGGATGCGGCATTCCAAGTACATACTTTATCCAATGTAAAAAGAGGTGGCTTGTTATTGTTACTCTTTTTTTCAAGTCAGTAAGAAAACATAGTTACTTTAAATTCTATTCTTCCAGATATTTAAAACGGACGCCCTACCGAAGATTAAATTTTAAATACAATCAAAGAACTAAGCTTACTGCCCATCCAATATTAAGGTTTATAACAATCACATATGAACCAATTCTCACTGCTTTTGCAAGTGCGGAATAAACTGGCGGCTCAAATGATTAAGCTATACACATAATCTCATCAACAAAGTATATTTCGTCAAACATTTATTCAACTTTCACTTCAATTTTCATGAAATAACTTGTATTTAAATTACTTATTAGTGTTACATAGCTACGAACAACAAGTATTTCAGAACAGATTACTGCAGAGAAGAAATACCGAAGGAAACTATGTACCTACACCTACAACATGGGGCAAAAGATCTAGATGTGCGAAAATCATCATCAACAAGCAGCAGCAGTTATGATTTGAAGTTCCACGATTAAGGATGCGCTAGTCGGGAACTCGAACTCGTCAGCGCACGTGGCTAAAATACGTGCTATTTCGCTGAGAAAGGGATAGACTCGGTTTTGAACAGTGCGGGACTATTTACACTGATGTATAAGCACATCGGAACAACAGTCTAGTGTGTGCGAAAACAAATATTGTTGAAGATCTAAATCTTCGTCGTCTAAAAATTCGCGAGTATGCGTTTGGGAGAAGTGTTCTTGTGATAAAACAGCTGAATGTTTTTTATAAAAAGTAAAATAATTTATATTTTTTAATAACCAAACTATGCTTGTATGAATTTTGTTTTAGAGATTTTATCCTCCTTCCGGTATTTAATTGTGCCCAAAGATGCGTTAAAATTACGTGTTAAAACGGAATGTTTTGAGACTCATAACTTTTAAAGTACTTATAATTTTACAATTATGATTCCATACAAGCATAGATAACGACAAAACAAATCGATAGAATTAAAAACTTTAAACAGACGATACCGAACAACGGAGTCATCACCACAGAGACTTCTGATATCTATGGTCATCACCCTACAGAATTTGTATGGCGAAACACCTGACTAGCGCACCCTTAAGAGTCAATTTGAGCCGAGTGTGACATAAAAAAATGTAAAAATTATAAGAACAAGGCGAGTGCAAAAAAATCATAAAATTATTACTGAATGAAGGGGTTTTCGATTCCTTTACATGTCATTATGACAGAAATATCATAGTGACATATGAAGTTCTCTGAAGCAATGAAAGCATACTGCTTTATCGCAACCGACACAAATCATAGTCGAGAGGCTGCGACAAACTCGGCATGTCCGCCTTATAGGATCACTCGAGCGTCTGTCTGTCCGTCCGTCCGTCTGTCACAGCCGATTTTCTCCGAATCTACTGAACCAAATAAGATGAAATTTGGTAAGATGGTGTAATCCTATGACTCAAACACGGATGTGCAAAGTAAATAAAGATTTTTTTGAAATAAGGATCATTTTGAGGGGCCCAATTACAAAATTTTAAAAGAAAGTTTTGCAAACCTTACTGTGTCATATATCAAATGAAAGAGCTCATTTTGAGGATCTCAAAAATATTTTTTTTGTTCGGGTAAAATCAATACTTTTGATTTTATTCACGAAAGAAGGCAAAAATTGACCATTCCCCCCCCCCCCCCCCCCTGATCTCCAAAACTACTGGGCCGAAAATTTTGAAAAAATTACAAAATATAGTTCATTCCTTGAAGATTACAGGAAAAATAATAAGAATTCTATCACTTGAAAATTAAGTGGTAAACTCACAATAATAAGTTCATCTTATTTAGGCGAGCTCCGTGGCGCAGCGGTCAACACGCCGGCCTGTGACACGGATGGTCCCGGGTTCGATCCCCGGTCAGGTCAAGATGAAAAATGATCTTTTTCAGATTGACCTGGGTCTTGGATGTTTATCTATATATGTATTTGTTATAAAATATAGTATCGTTGAGTTAGTATCCCATAACACAAGTCATACTTCTACACTGTTATAATATCTGCGCCACCTGTCAATCTATTTTTATATTTTCTTATATTTGATAGGTCGCCTGGAAGAGATTGCTTACAGTGATAAGGCCGCCTAATTGTACTTACATAACTTTAGCTTAATTACCCACTGTGTCTCATAAATGGTGCAATAAAGAATTTTTGTATTGTATTGTATTGTATACTAAGAACTTACTTTGGGGCTAGCTCAATATGTGTGATTTGTCCGGATATATTTATTTATTTATTTATCTAGGGAAATAGTTCACTAAAACACCACTAGATGGCGCTAGTCAATTGAATAAAACATTTTTTGCACATTGTGTGTGTTTTCACGAAGCATATTGTACGAAACCCTCATTGCGCGAGTTTGACTCACACTTGGCCGGTTTTTGAAATAATATTTTCATTATTATCTTGAAAGGATGACAATTCCAGCTTTCTTTCTGAAAATAAATAAATTTCATTAATTAACTGGAACTACTTACAAAATATATACTTAAAAGAACACAACACAAATTCACATGACTATTAGGTCTCACCTTGTTCATTTTCAATGCTTTTGAGGATTTCTTGTCGTTTGCGTTTTAAAACTAGGATCTAGGTTTTGGTGTCTGCTTTCTATTTTGGCAGTCAAAATTATGAGGAACCCTGAGGAGGAACCACACCTTTCTTTAAAATTATATTTCCCCCTACTAGATTATACCTCATCCAGTTTTCCACATCATTCAGCATCTGTAAAAAATATTAAGTTAATGAAGAAATAAAGCCACAATGTCGCAAATAAACATCTTTATTGTGAAGGTAGAATTTGATGAGTATCAAAATGATCCTCACAACATCGCAAGACAGTTTTTGGAGAGGGTAAATTTCGCCTTCTAGCTTCCATCATCCACTTTTTCCTAAGTTTAGGCTCTTGAGCCACGGTTAAAAATATTTTATCGGGATATTTGGTGGAATTCGACGGACACATAGGTACGAAACAATATATAACTGAACGCCTTTTCTTGTAGGGTTCATCATGGCTTGTTGTAGGGATGTCCATTATGTTAAAAAAATGCTATTTATACCATTAAATTGAACTGAAAATGTTTTATTTTACTAAAACAAACAATAACCACACGCAACGAAAAGTTTTTGACTCATGGAGTGACGTCATAGAGCGTTTACGCGCGAAATTTCAAATGTCTGTTTTTGATTCCTTGTATAAAAATAATTTGCACATATTTTGTTATTTTTGTTACTGGTGTCTCTAAGTTACGATTTAATCTAAAAGAGAGACTGAAGAAAAAAATATACGCAAGTTCCCTAAACAAAGCTGGAGTTAGGTCACACCACCCGAGCTATAATTTTTTTGGTGTGCTTGCGGGGTAGACAGGACCTACGTTTAAAAACCTAAAAGCCACGTGTAGCATGTTGGTGGAAATATAGGTGGAGATCGGAATCAAAATAGTAATGGGTTGTACGCCGCATCGCCCATTGACGTGATTCCTCACGCCCATTCCCTCGATTGGCTTTTACGATCCGCGCGGGAAGCTGGTAAATTCTACGTTTTTACTTTTCGTTTAGACTAGCGTGAAAGATTTTTTTTAAATTCCTACCTAGGTACTTATTTGTAATAATAATGCAATCTTTGCCTGTTATTTTAATCGGTTAACCAAAGCAAAGCCGTATGATATTTTACTATCACTTCTTCCAATTACATGGTAATTAAGGTTTTGTAATGGCTAAGGCATGTTTATTTATTATTTTTTAATCCTAGATGCTAAGATAGGGGTGTCATCATAAATCTTAATTAGTTATACCAATTAGGATGCATTTTTTTTATTTCAGAGCAGGTTTACCTACTAGGGATGGTTCTTTCTTAGACATGTTTTATCAAAATTGGTCCAGCCGCATTCTACCGACGACCATTCCTTACCCCACAATTTTTTATAAAGTATTTTCTACATTTATATTTAATCCACGACCAAAAGAGGAATGCTATGAGTTGTAAACGTTATTTATCTTTGTATGTACTTATATTATATTTTTTTAACATAAAAATTTTATCAGCTAGCTGGTCGAAGAATTTTTGAGATTCTGCTTATAACTGCTCTGTTTCACAGATTTATGCGTAAATTATGTCAGGTGATCAGAATCATTCTGTGTGTAAATAATATTGCAGTTTCAACGAATATTACAAGAAGAGGAAAATGGATGGATGAACTCAAAAACTGCAGGACCAATTTTAAATAGTTTATTTCACCTGTAAGAAGCTACATTATCAGAAAATAACATACGCTATATTTTATTTTTGTTCCATCCGAAAATTGCATATAGTACCATGAAAACTTCATAAGAAAATATATGTTGTTACTAGTTCCCCGCAATACTGTCTGGCTGTTCACTGGCTTGGAAAATTCGTTCTTCCGAGAGCATGTTGGACTCGGATCATATTGTTAGATAGCCTTACTCTAAAAATTTTTCATATGCTAATGTCATTAAACTTTAAACGTACTATCCCCAGGTGTACCCAAGCCACGACATCACCAACATCGTGGAGGCATCGCACTACGTGAAAGTCAGCAACTGGTGCAAGTTGGGCTCTGGTAGCGCCACCAAATGCAAGACCACGCGGTGGGTCAAGCCTTTCCGCTGTCTTGGTATGTATCTACTACTACTATTAACTTTCTGATCTCTTGGACCCCTTGTCACGCTAGAAACTGTAATAGTTCTAAGTCATTACGTCACAAACACTAGTAAAGGTCAATGACTGGTGCAAGCTGGGCGCTGGTAGCGTCACCAAGTGCAAGACCACGCGGTGGGTCAAGCCTTTCCGCTGTCTTGGTATGTATCTACTACTACTGTTGACTATTGGATCTTCTAGACCCCTTGTTATTCTAGAACCTGTAATGGTAAAAACCTGTAAGTGAAAGTCAATGACTGGTGCAAGCTGGGCGCTGGTAGTAGTAGAAAGTAACAGTGACGCAAATAAAGATCCATACTGACGTATAACGATACGATGGAAATCCTTGGGGGAAGCCTATGTCCAGTAGTGGACTTCTTGCGGCTGAAAATATGGTGACGATGATGATGTATCACGATTATAGCCACATATTAGCTCACACTCACACACATCGCCACAAAAATAAATGCATTTATTCCTTTTTTGAAATATTAAAAAAGTACCCACTCTGCTAATCTCTTTCTCAAGCATCTTAATTAAAGGGCATTGTAGCCATGCCACCAGAGTGCACGCCATGACATTGTTGTAAAATGAACTAATTTATCCTCCCTCAGTTTAAAGTAATTAGACTGTTGTAAAATATCTACTTAAAAAGCACTTAGATAATTTGGTTCGTCCTTGAACTGTCAATGCTGGACATTTTATCTTCTGAAACATCGACAATGCGCTCGGGAGTTCGATAATGTTCTGTCGCATATCATTCGATTCTCAATTTGCCCAGTTATAATTAGTAATTAATTATTTAGTAGCAATTCATCGACATTAGAAATTATTAATTAAAAAATATATATTTTTTAATTTATTGCGTTACAACAAATATTAAAAGCAACATAAAATTCAAATTTATAGGGGCGGTTATACAAGTTTTAAACGTCAAATATAGGATTGTTGTACGAAACCCTTCGTATGTGATTGCTTCTCATACTAAGCCGGTTTTATTTTCATATATCACTATGTCTAAGGATCTTATATCAGTAATTATATAAATCAACAAATTGTATGCTGTAAAATTCTAGCTAGTACAGTACAACTCCTAGTTCTTTCGTGCTGTAATGGGCGCTTCTCTTGCCAATTGCTAATTGGACGAATTACGACCACAAGACGAGTAGCGACTAAAGGAAATGAATGTTTGACATCAGTATTCTAAGCAAACTCTTGATAAATGAGCTCTCGTCAGTGTTAACTATTAAGTGTGCAATTAGTTTCACTTTGAAGTATTTCAAGGAGTCATTCGTGAGGCAAAAGTCAGTTTCCGTCTTTAGATTGCTATTAAGGCCCCACACTAGGCACACTAGCGACGCCAATAATTTTATTCCTAATACTTTACAAATAGAAAGAAATTCGAGAATGTAAATCATATAGGCCTTAGTAAATAACCTGAAGTATTTTTGGAATCATGTTTTAATATAAAAAGAATTATTATATTACTCAGAAGTTCTCTTAATGACTGATTCACATAGTATTAAAACATGAGCGTGTGCCTAGTGTGGGGCCTTAATTTAGTAAGATATTTTTAGATTTGTTAAGTGCTTACAGAAAGTTACCTGTACATTAGGAGGAAGATAAGCTTATGACTTAGTAATTGATTGAGCGAGCGCGAAGCCCGAGCGAAACATAACCGCTTCAGCATGGACAAAAATCTTTCGTATGTTCGTCTGACCCGCTGTCCGGCTGTTCTCTTCCAAGTCACATTCCTCAGCCGATTCTCGAAATTTTATGAACGGGTTCGATATTACATAACTATTTTAACTCGATTTAGTTTTGTCGAATTTCTCAAAATAGCGGAATATCTGAGTTAAGTCGAAGTTTACAAGTTTTACAACTCACAGAGCAACAGTCATTTATATCTCATTCAATCAAAATAATTTGATTTTTTAATTCTACTAGGTAGTAGGATGTTTAATGGCAAGAGCGAGTTGTGGTTAAAGAACTTTATTTCTCAAAGAAATTTACATTTCATTTATAGAGAAACTTATAAATCTAATTGTATACAGTGTAGGTGTGAGCATTTGTGAGCAAAAATTAAACATTTGATAAAAAAGTTAGGTGGGTAGTTAGTAGTTAGTAGGCATGTACGCAAAATAAGCAAAAGATGTAAACAACGTTAGGGCGCTCGTTCACTTATATCTAAAACAATCCAAAACAATATCGAACCAGATTAAAATAACTTGGGTTTATCAGTAACTATTTTGATTTGTGTACTTAAATCATGTTAATTAATATTCTTATTAGATAGTTCCTACGAGTAGACCATTAATTCACTTATTTATAACTCTAGTCAACAAAATCTGTAAACATAGTAACTTTAATGTTGTTCCAACAGGTACTTGTATAACAATTTTCAACAGGAAATTTTACTATTTAGCTAGTTCTCGTGTTTGAGTGAAATATAATGAAAGTTTGTTTTTGTTTTGTTAGCCGAAGTTTGTGAGTCTAACCAGTGTATCGTACTGTGTTTACACGATATTCCACGTAAATAAACTTTATGTAAGGGAAATTTACTCATAGACTACAGCTTTAACATCGGCTCATTTAGTAAAGAATGTATTAAGTTATGCATACCTTAAATTCTTGTCGGTAACTACCTGCAGGTGGTCTAAGGAAAAAATTGTGCAATGTTTGAGTCTCTTTTCTGCATACTATACATTTCTTAACGCATTGTCACAAATTTACTCGGTGAGTGCCAACAAAACTTAATCCGTATAATTAGTAAATTGTAGACTTTAAAAAAATTTTGTATATTATATATAGCCTGAATAGTATCGCCAATTTTATCCTCGGTCCACAACAAATTTGTGACCTTGCAGTTATAATCTATATCCTTTGCTATTAAAAAACCCCGTTGCCTACAAAGTCTATTTGGCGGCAGAAGGTCCATTCCAATCAGACGCGCTGCTGGTACCGGAAAGCTGCTTGTTCGACCACATCCACAACCAGAGCCGCTGCTGGCAGTTCGCGAGGTGGAACGCCACTGCTGGACGAGCCTGTGCCCAACGTGGACTGAGACTGAGGACCTTTGCGATGCTGCTTCCCTGTGGAATCAGCCTATTCTCTGGAGTCGAGTTCGTGTGCTGCCCGAAGCATTTCAAGGGTATGTGATGATTTCAAAAAGTAAAGAAAATCAATATATTATTTGAAAACAAAAACAAAATTTTCCATTTCGCTCTCATGCCTCCCGTCTCCAAGATGTTTTCTTGTCTAGTCGCTTCAAAAGTCGAAAGACATCAAATTAAACGATGTCATATCGATTCGACAAGAAGAAGATCTTCACAGTGTATTTATTACCTGACTGACGCAGAAGGAGGGTAATGTTGTTCGCGCGTATGTATGTATCTATGTATGTTATTTTGTCTTCTTCATTTTTGCCTCCTCTTGCCTTGTCTAAACGGCTCGACTGATTTTAAAGTTTAGTGTGAGGTATAATTAGATTCGTATTTTTCATCGAAGTATTACAAGCAAAAAATCAATATGGCCGATCTGAATTGTCAAAAAGGCAGTCAGACTTTTTTAATTTTTGTCAAATAATGCAACTTGTTTATACGAAGTATTTTGAACTGTTTTTATTTTATTTCAGAAAACGTAAAACTGCATAAGCCCATGGATGTCGGCGTCCCCGTAAGCCCTGGTGGCGAAGAAATGCTGGCTGCGTCTGCTGCTATGGATGAGCGTGATGACGATCTGTTGGATGACGATGACGCTCTTGATGATGACGATGACGACGACACCCTCAACCTCAGCGATGACGATGATGACGATGACACTGATGATGGTAAGAAAATATTAATTTGAGTAAGAGATGCTCGCGATTTATGGCGTAATTCAAAGATATGGAATTGATCTTTTAAATAATATGGATTCTCTCGATGAGTTCAATGAAAATATTAGAAATATCAAGTTGGTCCCGGCTGTCATCGTTGATGGCAGTCGTTAAGCTTTGTCAGATGCCTTAAGGCAAAATCTGACACCAGTGTTGGCCACTTACACATACGAAAAACAAACAAACAACCATAACTTTTGTTTTAAGCATTTGATATATATATTTCAAATTAAGTCCACAACTTTCAAGTTGTAAACTTTGTTTCTAGATCTGTAAGGTAAAAATTACAAGTACAATTTTGTATTTATAAATTTCTAAAACGAAATTTCACAGATATGGATGAAGACGAAGACGCTGATTTATCGCGAGATGATGACGCTGAGGACGATGACTATACCGACGGTGATGACAATGCCTGGCCTCGGCCTGATTCGTCTCCAGCTCCATCTACCACTACAACCAGCACTACCACTTCTACTACAACTACGGTACGGCTAACAAGCTTGTTGCTAATAAAAATAGATCAAAGTAACCTGTTTGCCTAGCCTGGTGAGTATGGCAAAATTCCTTCAATGATGGAAATCCATGGGAGACGCCCATGTCCAGCATTGAATTTCATGCTGTAATGATGATGAAAAAAGGTATTTCTATTGGTTGGCTTATAAAACAAGTGTAGAAGTGAGATAATAATAAATAAATATATACGGACAAATCACACAGATTGAGCTAGCCCCAAAGTAAGTTCTTATGTAAGACTTGTGATACTAACTCAACGATACTATATTTTATAACAAATACATATATAGATAAACATAGAAGTGAGATACCATTGTATTTCAGCTACGAGTATGTTTTATACTCGTTTAACAAAAACATATAGCTTCGGCTGAATGCAACTGATATGAGGTATCCGCGAATAAATGTAGAAGACATAGGAATTCCAAACATTTCTTATTCAAAATTTGTAACAATAGGTCAGTGCTTACTTTCAAACCTCTTAATGGATAAATTTTGAAATTTCAGGCTTCTACTGCGACATCCGACCCTTACTTCTCTCACTTCGACCCTCGCACTGAGCATCAAAGCTACAAAGATGCCCAGCAGCGACTTGAGGAGACCCACCGTGAAAAGGTATAGCAAAATCAATAAACTAACTGACTATTGTTACCTACTCTGATGTTTTATGACTCCTGCTAATTTAATAGGACGTAGAGGAAAATACACTTTAAAGACATTCATATACAGTAAGACGCAATACTTATAGAATACTCGTACTTACCTCATCATCATGAATCAAGTATACATTTGTAAGCTAGAGATTGCTAACTTTTGACCACTGCTAGCGCTGCGGTTTGACCACGTTTATGTACTTAGATGAAGATCGAAGGCTTTAGATTCTTGCGGTGACTACGGAAATCAAAACTTTTGACCGCTTTTTGTAGGACCTGTGTCTTGGAACTTCTACAGAATTAGGTGTTATATTTGCTTTTAACAAGAATTTGCAAAATACTTAAGTTGGTAAGACCACCTTTTACCCTCAACATACCATACTATACCCTCAACATACCTTTGAAGGGGTGACTCAGCCAGTCAATGTGAACAACTTTTCCAAAGGGATTAATACTGGAAACTCAACAAAAGAAAAAAGCGACATTTTAGACTACAGTTGTTAAGCCGCCCGGGCAAATAGTATGGGAAATTCAATAAAAATTTCGAATGCCTGGCATTGATTCCTTAGGAAAAGTTGTTTATATTGACGGCCTGAGTCACCTTTTTAAGAGAATGTTGAGAATATTTTGCAGTTTAATCATATTCCTGTTAAAACAAAATAAATAATCACTATACATATCGAAATGTAGGAAACGCAAAACAAAAAGTCTTTGCTATAATTACAACTCTTACGTGTTACTTTCGCAGATCACCAAGGTGATGAAAGAGTGGTCTGAGCTGGAGGACCGCTACCAGCAGATGATGGCCAGCGAGCCATCCGCCGCGCAGACCTTCCGCCAGCGAATGACCGCCAAGTTTCAAGCCAATGTACAGGTGCCTGCACTACTATAGTTTTTCTTTCATTCTTATAAGTTATGGGAGTACCGTTATCTTCTAGAACCTATCCCTTCTTTTCTTAGCTTTACGGAATTTGTACTGCATGATATTCATTATTTCTTATCTTTTGTTTGTTTTTATTTTATCTTGTTCATTAATATATCTAAAAATTACATCCTCGAAATAAAATTATGTATTATGAGTAATTATGACGAGTTACAAATTAATATTGTGTTTTAATTTAAATATCCAGTAGTCCTCCTCACTAGAATGTTTCACTTTATCACTGATAAACCCTTTTTACATCACACGAATGCATAAATAATCCTGTAAATCTTGATCATCATTTAAAGTCTTTGATGAACTAAATATCATCTTCAATGCAATGGTCTGAATGCGAGGAGTATATTTACCTAAACTTTTAGTGACAAATCACAAAAATGATTAATAATAACTTTTGCGAAACTTAGACGTTGTCTTTCCGTAGTCCAGTGGTCAAGGGCTTCGCCCTTAAGATCCGGGGGTGGGTTTGAATTCCAAGGAAAGCACTAATTTATTTAGATGTTTCCAGATTGGTTGTGACGTAACAGGCTTGAATCACCTCAATATCTGAAAGAAAGATGATTCCGTGCTTCGAAAGGCACGTCTAGCCGTAGATCACTTTAATCTTTTCGGTCTGTTTCCCCTGTAGAAGGGCTACGGAGGTCAGGCGACAGCCTCTTTTAAGTTTCTTAAAGTAAATATGCTCTTTGCGTTCCGTCCATTGGTCAGTTCATCTCATCTTAAACCTAATCCCTAAATATGTAATTTCAGTCTTTGGAAGAGGAGGGCGTGGCCGAACGCCGTCGGCTGGCAGCTCTGCATCAGCAGCGCGTATTGGCACACCTCGCTCAGCGCCGCCGCACTGCACTTGCCTGCTATACTCGCTCTCTGAGGGATACCCCACCAAATGTAAGTACCTTGGGAGTTTGAGAGTGTGTTTATGAAACATTTTTATTACAACGACGTGAGCACAGAACATGTATTGTTGCTCGTAGTGTCGTGTCGCTACTAGAGACGAGAATTATCTGTAATAATACCGCGTGTCAGCCCGCGCCTGGCTAGTAGGCGAAAGTCGTACACTCGTCCTGTCAGTTCGCGTTTAAAAAAAGCATTAAAAAGTCCCTACTGTCCTGTGATATGGTATCATAATTACAGTACAAAGGTTAATGAACAAAATTCTGATGTAATCTATATCACAAGTAAGTAGAAAATAGTAGATTTTTACATTTCTACAATAACCTTAAAACCCAAAACCTCAATAAATGGTACCGCGCCCTTTGCACGCTTTTTATGTGTAAAGGCGTCTCTAATAGTGTGGGAATGAGTCACATTTCCTGCTTTCTTGATATGACTATTGCTCTAGTAATCACACAGAAATGCCTTTGTTGAAGACACAACACCGCTATCTTTCATACACAGAAATTGCGTACCTATTGGTTATATTTTCCAGCAGTTAAATATTATGCCAAAACCTACCCCATACACTACGAATAAGATATTCGTAGCCCATACATTAACATTTTGTATACTTTATATGTCAAGAGTAAGATAGGGATCTGAATCCATCCATCAGCTACGGATCCAGTCAGGACTTTATGGCTTTCTGACTTCACCTGTAAAGTCTCCCTGCAGAATTCCTCTCTGTACTACGAGAGCCATATATGCAGAGCAGTCAAAGGATTTAGCTTACCCTGTCCACGCTGGATAGATGGATGGGAGGACTCTTTGATGTTTATAAGCTTTGTTTACCTTATGTTCCTAAGTTGCCTTCTACGACATCTACAAGAAGACTTGGATTAGTCCTGTTCTATTCTCCCGGGAACCGCACAGCAATGTAAAGTAATACAAATGTTTTTTTCATCACAGGCCCACCGTGTCCAGAAGTGCCTGCAGAGGCTAGTAAGGGCACTGGCAGCGGAGCGAAGTGGTGCTATCGCTGCATGGCGCCGCGCTGCAGCCGCTGGAAGGGAAGCCGCCGCTGCGGAGAGGGCAAGCGCTGCTGATAGATTACAGGTTGGTTGAATAACTTCTTAATTGGTTGTTGTTGATCCCAGTGTCATTTATATTATGATGATGATGATTATAAGTATGTGTACAACTATCCATTTTTTTATATCTTTAAAATCGAAACACAAAGTCCCAACTTTTCTTTTATAATCCAAGGAATGATTAAATAGTACAAGTATAATATATATACACCATTATATTACGATTACCACTAAATCGTAACTGTTTTTGTGAATGTAAGGCATATACCTTGACCACTACCGGAACATCTTTAGAATAGCGTTGTGAATGCATAAAAAATACCTATAAAATAAATTATATTAAACGTAAATATTAAACAGGACGCTGACCGTGCTCTCCAACGCGCTCTGACCGCCCTTCGCCGCCGTCAACACTTGTATGCCAACATCGGCACTGCTATCGAGGACTACGTTCAGGTAAATTGGAAAGTTCCTGTATTTTATTCTGACCTACTTAGATCAGTTTGTTACTCAGTTAAGTAATCGCCTCTCTGAATAAAGTTAATTTTAACTCATAACTTGATGTTCTGACTTCATTGAATTTCATGTGGTGTAAAGGGGTGACTTTCTTTAAAGCTGTTTTCTAGACCGTCTATAATTTTGCGGAATCTCTCCCTCTCTCACCTGAGCGTTTCTCCTTGGAGAGTTTTGGAGCCCCGGTTCCGCTTTCCAGCTTTTTCTTTTTCACTTCACACGGTCTTCGGCATCCTTGGTTCTGAGGCCATTTGCATGCATATCATCCCTAATGACATCAAGCCAGTATTTCTTGGGTCTTTATAATTTTGCGGAAGAATCTTCCCCGAAATGGCCAGCAGCGTGACCCAAAACAAGCTAAAAATATGTTTTTTTTTTATGTAGTATTATTCATATTATTGAGGACATAAAATAGGAAACCCCAAATATCTCTCTTTGAAAAATAATTCAAAAACCTTTCAGTCCATGCAATCCAAGGACGACATGGCCGTATCCCTGATGTCGATGACCCCTGAGGCTGAAGAACTGCTGCTAGACCGCATCGAAGCTGAAGTGCAGCGCGAGCAAGCCGCCCGGGAACAGCAGAGTGCCAAGCGCGACCAGCGCACCAGGCAAAGGCAGGATATCCAGAACGAAAGGGCTAAGGTAGGAATTGAGGCTGGTTGTCATAAGTGGAAAAAGCTGTTCGATAATGCAATCAGATACATTTGGGTCATGCTTCTATAGTTGAGACTAACAAAGACCTGATGATGATACAGACATCGATACAGAGACCATTACCTCAAAGTGATTTAAATTCAACAATATATAACTAAGATGTCACTCACAGTCACTTATACCCCTGTTGCTATGTTGACATATCGCAAACAGTGGTTTTATATTTTAACAATTCTTATATATTATGCATTTCCAAGAATTAATTTAAGAAAAGCAATCTTTTTTATCATTTATTAAAATTAAATTACTTTATAATTGAATTTGAATATTTCTCCTACAGACTTCTAATGGCGTAAAAGAGAGCGATGAGACCGATGATGAGGCTAGTGAAGTGAGCGAGGGAGACGAGACCACATCTGTACCGACCACCCATAGTGCGCCATCTTCTGCCGCTGCTTCGCCGTCCCCACATCTTACCGATGCTTCTGTTCCAGTCAATGACGTCACAACCAAGGCAGCTTATCCTCAGGAAACCACTACCACTGTAAGTCATAATAGAAACCTCATCTGTATCAACCACTCACAGTGCGCAATCTTCTGCCGCTGATGAAGGATCAATAATGAATGAAGATATCAATAACATATGTTAGGTTTTTATTATACAATATACCTATTTTTGAACGGGTTATAGAGCATTTAATGCTGGCTTTTCTTTCTTGACAAAGCTAAGCTAATTTTCTGCGTCTTTATATCATCTTTAAATGATTCACTGAATCCAAGCTTAAAACTAGCCGCTTTAACTTCAGGACAAGTTTTGTGAATTATTATTATTACTTACCTTATTATACATGTATAGGCAAATGATTACTTATCAGCTGTAGATACATACATATCTTAAAATTACTTGGATGATTGCATTGTTGGTATCAAATATCATGTCGTTACTAAAATCATCTAGTAGAAAAGCATTGCTTGCAATTCTTACTTCTTTTAATGTTCTTCAACAGGAAGTGATCACCAGCACAGTGACGGAGGCTCCTGAAATCGAGACTGCTGAGACCGGAGACATTGGGGAGACCTCTAGCCGGCGATCCACGAGTGAGGTAAGTTTCTCGTGATGGATGGATAACAACCCCTTCTGCCTTCACAGGCAACAATCCACGCTCTCCTTTAAATATACGTAGTTACTACTCGATTGATTTATCATTACCAAATGTTTTTATGAAAAGTAATGTTTTTCTCTGACCGTCAATAAGGTTTTCTCAAACGTGTAAAGAAGATGGCTGATAATGATTTTGTTAAAAAATATAGGTATTTGTAAAGTTTTTTTTTTAACTTTACAGACGGAAGGCGAAGGCCTTCGCGCAGCGTTGGAGCATGCAGAGGAGCGCGCCCCACCACCACCTGCGCACGCACTCAAACACGAACTCCAGCATTCACAGCCTGTGAGTACCATGCTCTTAAGTACAATCTGATGAGACAATACTTGAAAAGGTATCCGGGCATGAATTTCCTTACAGAACCGCAGCAATCACCATAGTTTACAATCGGTTACAGAGTAACGCTTTCTGGCTATGAACCGAGTAAATGATGATTGACTGTTATTCAGGGTGTTTGACCCGGATGGGCTAGAGGGGAGATAGAATAGATACCATTATTATTATACGCCTTTAAGCTTTTTGTTTTAAGGGGCGTAAAAAGATCTTTTTCCATCTTGACCTGACCGGGGATCGAACCCGGGACCCCCGTGTCGCAGGCTAGCGTGTTGACCGCTGCGCCACGGAGCTCGGCGGAATGTAGTCCTTGATAGGAGCCTTTGAAAGCAGAAAGGGGAGGCCTTTGCTCCTTGCCCTTTTTCAGCAGTGGGAGAGGCAAACAGGCTAAAAAATATCCTAAGATAGACCCGCGTAGTCTACAGCTCACAGAGTCACTAGTATACTAGACTAAATTATAAATTGCACACTCCTATCCAGGGTTACGGGAACGACGCTGGCGCATTGTATTCAGCACTGTGTGTGGGGGGCGCTTATATTTAAAATCTAACTCAAGAGGTTTACAGCTCACAGAGTCATAGTATACAAAAGTGTAAATTGCCCTTTTTTATTCAGGGTTACACGATCCGTTCCTCCGGCGCTGCTGCTGGCTCTGCCAGTGGGAATGTTGCTGGTGCATTATACCCAGCACTGTGCGTCGGGGGCGCTGGCTTGGCCGCAGCTGCTTGTGTGGCCTTGGCTGTCGCTCGTCGTCGCGACCGCGCGCCCGCTGCTCAGGGATTCGTACAGGTGAGGAAATATCATAGATATCACAATTTTAACTCTTTGAAATGGCAGTGGGCGGGGCACATATTGCGAAAAACCGATGGCCGATGTGGCAGAAAGGCGATCACGTACCAGCAAGTGCAGCGCTGGACACCCACCAACTGGAAGGCGCTGGATGCAGGCCCCTTCAAACCGGTCATATTGGAAATCCTTGGGAAAGGCCTATATCCAGAAGTGGACTTCTTGCGAATGAGATGATGATGCTGATAATTCTACTGGAATAGATTTCTCTTCCGGAGGCACACAGGAGACAGCGTTAGATGACAGTGGATTCACTGTTAGTTAAATAGTGCGCATTTTTTTAAAAAATTATGTTTGTTATGCAGACGAAGTCGCGGGAAAATTGTTAGTCAGCTGATATGTTTGAAATATTTGTTACAGGTTGAGCAGACCGGCGCGGTGGCCCCCACTCCCGAAGAGCGACACGTGGCCAACATGCAGATCAATGGCTACGAGAATCCCACCTACAAGTACTTCGAGGTCAAGGAGTAGATCTCCATCCCCTCTACTCCCGCTACCTCCCACCGGTCTCCAAGAACTACTGATATAACGTAATTTGTATCTTTGTGTGTAAATTTTTAAGGCTTTCGGCATGGATTCCTTGAAAACTATGACCTAATATGGTCATACTCTGTTTTTGTTACACCCTTCCGCATTACGATCCGGTGGGAGAACTCGTACTCCTGTGTTTATTTATTTTAAAAAGCTTGTGTGATTAGTGGACATGGAGTTAATTTGTTTGCGAATACTCGCAGCCAGTCAACAATACTTAAGGTTAGAGTGATATGGTTTTATATTTTGTTATTTTTTTGCACCAAAACATTTATTATTTCTTAAGGTTTAGCTCTAAGTTCTTGTCTAGTGTCCTAGAAGTCATAAGTGTCACATCGTAGTCGAGTTTTAAAATTAAGTTTTCGACCCGCTGCTCTCCGGTAACGTCCAGAGACAGTCGCTTAGAATTTTTCTGAAACTTGCATTTCATTATCGTAAGACATTTCCACGTTGATCTCATTTTAGTGAATCTCTTTATACTTTACGGACGGCTAGACGCTACCGGCGGGGCGAGCGGAACAAACGTCCATGGTACGCTGTGTACATAGGCTCCGCGTACAAATTTGAACCTAAATTACTTACTCTTAAAGCCCGCTTTCATTTACTTTTCTAACGTAGGTAGATCATAACGTGAATTTTATGTAATAAAATGCGAAAATATATTTTAATAATTAATGTGTACTTAGCGAAGGGACGGCGGCAAAGCCGACGCGGGTGAACGTCTTCTAGTCTTCTCTAGTCACTGAACTCGGCTTGCGTAGGAGCTCTTTTTTGTGTATAGTGTTTTGGTCCCCGTTCGTCAACGGATCTGTCCTCTTCGCTCTCCTGTCGACTGTATCTATCTATCTCTCTCCGTTCGCCCGCGGGACAATACTCAACGGTCCCTACGTGAAGAAGCGCCGTGTACTCAAAGTGTGTTTTCTAATTGCAGGTATCCAATTTTTTAGTCTTTGCATATTGAAGACTTATGATTCTTGACTTTATCAAAAATCATAAAGTGTTTCTACTTCGTTCTAGTCAACATTGTAGGGCATCAAGCTCGGGCGTTTTCGGCTAACGGTTGTGTACACACCTTGGGTACTCGGGCAAGGCGAGGCAAATAAGCTTAGTGAGTGTATGTACGGTTAATATATAAGTAGATGTACAAAAAGTAATACATTATATAGATGTTTTAGCGTCAGATAAATAGATATAAAGCAAAATATTATTATATATCGCATTCGTCCGTATAAAGTAAGGGCTTGCGCTCGTGTCTAATCCCACGTACCACACTTAATGTTACGTCGTAGTTAAGATGTAATTCTGCCTCAGTATTATATACATTTAAGCTTATTTGTTACATAAGCTAATTTATATACACTATTTCTTTTTGTTTACGGGCGCAGTGGCGTTGCTACAATTTGAAGTCATATCAGAAGCGTCACGGCGATTTTGTTACGCTTACTTTGTTGCAATGTGTGTCGCGATTAGGGTAAAGAGCAATGAAACGATTGATGGAAGTAGTGTTGGGTTAGAATACTAGATGGCACTGATCGCTCTCTGTCGCGACAAAGTAAGCACGGTAGGCGCCCGCCCGTAGCTTGTACGGCATTTACATAAGTTACTCACTGTGTATTAACGTAAGTTTAATTAATCCCGCATCAAGTATCCGCTGTGTATTTTTACTAACGATAACAAACAAGCCGAACACTTATTTTTTTATCTAAACTTTTGCTCAAAAGTCAATCCCTTTTGTGTGTCGAAAACTAAACTTTTCGATAGCATTGTTTGTCGTTCGTCAACAATATCGGTGTTAGATGTACATGGATCCAGTTCCCGTACCCACTCACTGTTTCACGTATTTTGATAAGTAAATAAAAATAATGGTTTGAGGACTTTTGTGTTTACTGTGCTGCATTTCATTGTGAGTTCGAAGTTCAAATTGAATCAATAAATAGAAATTTAAAAATTGGTGTTGTTATTTCGGAAATTTCCCTACTTAAGTTTTTTAGATCCTTAGTTTTGTATCCACTCCTGCTTACTTACTAAAGGTTCACTCAGATATATGAAATAAAGGATAATGTTTTTGGGCCATATATTATGATCCATCTCAACCCATAATTTTATAAAACAGATACTGCTGAGCTTTGCAGTCGGATAACATCACCATCATCATCAGGTCTATTTTAGTCTCCACTGCAGGAGCACGACCCTCTCTCTGTACTACGAAAACCGTATATACTAGCCAGAGCAATCAGAGAATTTGGCCTAAACTCTCCACGCTGGCAAGACGCCTTCTACGATATCCACGGGAAGACTTGGAGTGGTTCCTATTCTTCTCTGCCGGAAACCACACGGCAGTGGGACAATGTAATAAATTAATTAAGAAAGGCAGAGACCGCTGTGGCCAGTGGTCCTTGATATCATTCCCATCATGACGCGTTTAATTACACGATATGATTGACGAGCTCCGTGGCGCAACGGTCAATACGCCGGCCTGCTGCACGGATGGTCCCGGGTTCGATTCCCGGTAAGGTAAAAATGGAAGATGATCTTTTTCAGATTGACCTGGGTTTTGGATGTTTATTTATATATGTATTTGTAATAATGTAATAAAGTATAGTATTGTTGAGTTAGTATCCCATTACACAAGTATCGAACTTACTTTGGGGCTAGCTCAATCTGTGTAATTTGAAAAAAAAATACTGAGTCACTCGCTCATACAACCAGTCTTATATGAAATACGCTTTTCACCGGATAACCCAGTGCCGTTGGACATGCCGTTGGCCGACACGGCACCACCACCTTTGAATGACGGCCGCACCGATACGCGGCATGACGCCGTGCCTTAGCCTTAGAGATGAGGTCAAACCCTTACTGGGTAAACAGATCCAAGGGCCGTCCAACTTGAACACCACTTAAGGCCTCAATGGAAAAAGGAATCAAAATTATTATAGTTTTATGCCTACAACGTCTGGCATGTTGCCTGAAATATTCACCTTAAAGTGAAATATTCATCTTCACTATAGATATGAAGATTCTACAGTATAGACGTCTTATAGGCACGCGCTCTGGCAAACGGTCTAAGTTTCTAAAAGACACCGCTACATAACCGGTAGATCCACTGCTTGTTAACTAGACTATATGGAGCGCAACAGACTCTAGTTTGTATGAAACTTCGTAAACACAGCAAAGATGATACCACAATGGTTTTCTTATGAATAGGACTACTTACTCCAAGTCTTCCCGTAGAAGTCGTAGAAGTCGACTAAGGAAACACAAGCTAAACAAAGCATTTAAACATCAAAGAGACCTCTCCAACCCGTCTGGCCAGTGTGGAGAGTGTAGGCCAAATCCTCTGACTGCTATGGCTAAAATATGGCTCTGGTAGTCAGAGAGGGTCGTGTTCCTGCAGTGGAGACTAAAAAAGACCTAATGATGATATTTTATGAGCGCAGCGCGCTACCAAAATAGGTGAATGCCTATTTTGGTAGCGCGTAGTGGGTGAATACCCACAGCGTTGTTTATATAGCGCATAGAGCCGATGGCAATTAAGGGGTTCTCGAATTGGCTACTTGACTAAAAAAATTTTCGTGTCGCTATGTAAAGACCTGCCAAAAATAAACACAATAGTGACCGAAATACATTTCTAAACAAAAAACTTTTTGAGATATAGAAGTTTTAAAGACACATATTTTTAGACGTTAATTTTTAGACGTGAAAACGCGCTGCTAAAATGCAACATATTTGTGACGTCACAACTTTGTATTTTGTATGGGCGGCGTGAGAACTTTGTTTGGTAGCTATACGAAATATTACGTTTATGGTTATGGTTTCATAACAAAAGTTGCTACAAATTTTGCGGACTACAATACAGTATAAGTGTAATTTAAGATTTTCATACTTTCAAAAATGGTCCTATTCACCCAACTTTAAAGAAGCTTTAAGAACAGTTAATGAATAGATATCAAATTAAAAGTGTTTTTTATAGTGTTTTTAGATTGAAATGCATATCATTGGAAACGAATTTTATATAATCTTAACATTAGGCAAATACCGAATTGCGACTACGAAATGGCAAGCGCAACGAACGGAACGGACAGCCCACAAACCTGAGTTAGGTTGCAGGGAAACGCTAGATGAAAAAAGCTTTCAAACGGTTATTTAGGAAATCCGATTTCTAAGTTTTCTTTTCTTTGGAAAAACAGAAAAACCTTAAGCACTAAAAAAATAAATACGTATTGATGTTCAAATATATTTCATTTTCATTGGGAACATAAAATAACTTAAATAGAAGTGATAAAAACATTTTATCACGCTATTTGCTAAAAGTAGAAATATATTGCGAACCTAGTAAGAGTAAAGTTTTAGAGGTCTAAAGAGTACTTAGTAGCTCGAGTCGTAGAGGTGCTACGAGACATCTACGTTGTGCTACAGAATGCTACGAGCTACGATTAGTTCGTAGACGTTAGAAAAGCATATTAATATGCCATAAATCACATTGCTTTTCGTCTATGAGGTGTTGTCGGTTTTTAATTACCTACTAGTGTAGAACCATCTAAGTTTTATTTCTATTTTGATATTATTTCGCAAGATGGTGAAAGTGACTGCGCTACGGTGAAATGCGCCACCTAGCGGTAAACTCAAACATTAACATAATAGCTTATCACATTCTGCCTAAAATGATTTTATTAGTATCAAGTAGTGCCAAGAGATGGCGCTACTTGATCATCAATGTACATTCTATGACGTTCCCACAGCTTGTTGACACCGAACAAAAATAATTACCTACTGTGTTATTGTAAACGCTAATACTTTTTACAATGCGCTTCTCTTATAAGCTTGAAGGAAAATTATCTAATTATTTATTTAATATGAATGGCCATCTACGTCATGTGTATGTACTTACGTAGAACTCATACGCAATTGATCAATGAATAATTACCACAGATTTGAGTAATAACTTAATCATTTATATTTTGTAATCAAAGCAAAGCAATATCAAATAACTCGACAGTCATTAATTCTTACTTATTTATTTAACAAGATCATTTTATACAGCGTCTAAATTGACATTTCCCTTACAGGGGTGATTCCAATCTCCTTGGGTCACTCAGAAAGTCAATATGAACAACCATTCCTATGGGTTCAATGCAGGGAACTCAATTCCTTTTTAGGGTTCCGTAGTAAACTAGGAACCCTTATAGATTCGCCATGTCTGTCTGTCTGTCTGTCTGTCTGTCTGTCTGTCCGTCCGCGGTTATACTCAGAGGCTATAAGTACTAGAAAGCTGAAATTTGGTATGGGTATGTATATTAATCATGGCAAAAAAGTTGTAGAAGAAAATCTTGAAAAAATTTTTTTTTTAGGGTAGCTCCCATACAAGTAAAGAGGGAGTAATATTTTTTTTTCTATACAAACCCATCGTGTTGGGTATTGTTAGATAGGTCTTCAAAAAATATTGTGAGGTTGAGAACACCATTTTTCGATTTAGGGATCCGTTTCCGAAATATTTGGTTTTAAAGTGCAAATTTTTGTTAGAGGTAAGTGTCCCCCCCCCCCCCCCCTCTATCTACTAAACCATTTTATATAGATACGTGAAAAAAATTACAGCAGTAGTATATATACTGAAATTGAAAGGAAAACTATCAGAGCTGAGTTCTAAGTACAAACTAAAAAGTTATAGGCAACCAACCTATAAAATGTACTCGAAAATGTGAAATTTCATACATTTTCATTGATACATGTTTTTGGTCGTGAAACTGTGATGTGCGAGTGTGAACAGTGCGAACTCAAAGTTGTCATTCGCAACTACGGAACCCTATACTGCGCGTGGCCCGACACGCACTTGGCCGGTTTTTTACATTTTCATACAAAAGTGTTTAGCCGCCCAAAAAATAGTAAATTAGTATAATATATTATAGACTCCATAAATAATCAAAGTAGGTAGGTATAGACTATAGGAAAAGTTGTAAATATTCACAGTCTGAGTCTCCCTTCATAGGTATCATCGTCAGGTCTTTTTTAGTCTCCATTGCAGGAGCACGACCCTCTCTGTACTACCAGAGCCATATATTAGCCAGAGCAGTCAGAGGATTTGGCCTACACTGTCCACGCTGGCCAGACGGGTTGGAGAGGTCTCTTTGATGTTTATAAGCTTTGTTTAGCTTGTGTTTCCTAAGTCGTCTTCTACGTCATCCACGTGAAGACTTGGAGTGGTCCTATTCTACTCTGCCGGGAACCACACGGCATGTCAAGGGTGAATTTATGAACTTTTTTTTCATTGGATCAGCTGAACAGTCTTTTACTATACTGTAAAGTCGGTAATTTATTAGGCACCGCTCGCGAATACTACATAGTCCAGTCATAAAGATTCTACGTCATACTCGAATTTTTTAGGGTTATTAGGATTCCGTGGGTTTCTCTAAGACTACACTAGTAAGTGGTAATACTGCAACTACTAATTTTGAAGTTATCTTTGTATGTCCATTGATTTTGAACATACCAACGCGAGGACAGAACGGAATGTTTCTCCTTTCAAAAATCTTAAATTAGATAAGTATTTAATTTTCTTATTCTTAGAGTTTATCAAATGTAATTAAATATCAAATAGCAGACATACCCATATGCGAGTATCTATTTAGCCATTATCGCGCTTATTCTATTTGAGGTCGGGGTAAGATATTGTTACTTCCATTTCCCTAGTCTGTAGCTATCTTTCATTCATGTACGTTATAATTTAAATAAGCAATTATATAAGACCTGAATATAAGTTTGGTAATAAATAAGTACAGAGAAATCACAGACAGATCGATACAGTCTAAACAAACCCAAAAAAAATTATAACAAAAGTTTTGATAAGTAATATTTTGTAAATTTACCTATTTTTATAAAGACTTACCAATTTATTTGTAAGCTTTTGCTTTGCAATAATCTTAAATCCTCACAGTAAACAAAATGAAATTGAAAATTCAGATAGCACACGCGACATATTCTTCGGATCATAAAAATAGTAAAGCAATAAGACTGAGCTTAGACTAGGTAGATCGATGTAGTGATTCGAGGCCAAACAAAGGTAGGTAGTACGCGGTGCATATGAACGTGTGTTTAGAGATATGAAAGCAAATTCAAAGCACCAGGTTGGTTTTAACCCTCCACAAAGGAAAAGTTTTGTTGAAGCTGGTGTTATATCATGACATAGATGGAACTAAAGTCTAAAGCAGAGGATAGAGAAGTTTGGCGCATACTCCATCGACTAGAAAAACAGGTTAAGCGAGGCTTTTCCATTTTTTCCTTTTCACTAGAGAGTCTACCATGAGTTTACATACCTAAGTAGTAAACTATGTGAACTATAGTATTCGACAGTTCGAAATAGTATACTATTGTCTTACTCGATAGAAATCGAGGGTCCATTTTGTAACTCATAGTGCTGATACTGCAGAAAATGTTCCGATAAACATAAGCTCGAATTCGTTTACATTCAGCCATGAGACGGTTTTAATTACGAGACTCGAAACTGCTCTGGTATATTGTACTCATGACATAGTGTTATTAATATATACGGACAAATCATACAGATTGTGCTAGCCCCAAAGTAAGTTCGACACTTGTGTTATGGGACACTAACTCAACAATACCATACTTTAGAATAGATATTTATATAGATAAACATCCAAGACTCAGGTCAATCTGAAAAATGTTATCATATATTACTTTAGTAAATCAAATATACAAATTCATGGAACTGTGCTTAGCAAGATTAAAAAATAAAGCCATAAGTTGATTTTTCCGCACACGTTGCCTCGCTCGCACAGCTTCAATGGAATCGCAGCCTTAGACATAAATCTTCATCCACATCGTATCATTTGTAACATGCGAGTACCGACCTTAATTGGAAAAACACTTGAATAACTCAAATGATATAATCAGTAGCCATTGAATGAGCGAGGCTCACTGTGAATCGCAAATTAGGCGTGTGGGTTTCAGTTTGTTATTGAATGTCACCAAGTCCTTTGACTTCGTTTATTTGCTCTAAATTTTACGCGACTGCCATAAGAATGTAATGTTTTCATCTTTGACTATATTATACTCTCTAGACACCGTCATGCCTTTATTTCATGATTTAAAAAAGGCCAATTTTTCAATGCTGGTGTGCGTGACAGCTTGGTGTGTTTACACGCGTCCTGTCAATTTATGCCCTGAAAATCTTTGTTGGGGTGTCAGGTTTATCGGCCCCTGTCTGTACATGGGGTAAAATAATAAATCTGAATATATTGCACCGTCCTGTTATACTATGTTCATTTAAATGCATACATAGTTGTAACTACTATATCCTTTGTGGAATCAAACATGAAATATGGATCAAGAATAAGCAGGATAGGCTCTCAGGCATCCAAGACCCAGGCCAACCTCAAAAAAGGTCATTTTGCATCATGACCTGACCGTTGATAGGACCCAGGACTACTCGTATCTCAAACTGGCGAGTTAATCACTGAGCCGCAGAGGCCGTTTTATCCATTGACAGCGGCTTATCTACGTTGACGCCACAGCGCTGCTGTCTTGTAATGAGCATTTCAGGAAACTCAATAAAAATGCTCCAACATGATTGCTTACCCACTGCCATCTTGTGATAAAGAACCAACGGCTTAATGTGCCTTGCAACGAACGGGTACAAGTACATGTCACGGGGAATTAAAGCCAGAGGCGTAAAACGGATAATTAAGCCCTGGCATAATAACACCGGACTCTGTTTCGGTTAAAGTTATCCGAACTTCGCGATATTGTCAAAAGTTTGTTTTCATAGTTCGTACGTAGTAATGTCCCCTCGAGTAATGGATATTACAGGCTGGAAAAATATATTTTTTTTCTATACTTTGCCTATGACTCTGTGCACTACAGACCTCATGGGTCTTGTAAAAGATAGCTTTTAAAAAAAAAACTAAATCGTAAAAAAAAAATTATGTGATTTTCGTGAAATTTTATGAACAGGATCTAAAGTTACATAGAAAATCTATGTAATTTTTGAACCTGCACTCAAAATTTCAAGAAAATCGATTAAGTAAGGAGATATAAGGCAAAACAGTCGACAGACGTATGAAATTTTTGAATATGATTTTATGTTTGTTTAGTTTGGGGATCAATTTCTCAACATACAAGGGAATAATTACCATAAAAAGTCGCAGTAAAAAAATAATCTAATGCGATGGGTACCTTGGCACTATTTCCAATTGCTTATTCTACTCGTCATCACCGAAAATAATGCCAATTATGATCAGAAACCCAATAAATTTCGACACTGCACGTCTGATTAATAGAATTCCCGCTGGTAGCCGATAATAGCAGGAAAACGTGGATACATGAGTACATCACTGTACCTAAGCAATTTAAAGTTGAAGCCAATACGTATATAAATGACCAAATACAGGTGATTTTGAATAATGTCGGAATCAAAATCGCTAAAAGAAGGTTAGAATGAAAAAAAAAACAACATTAGACCCTCCTCCGTCCATAAAAACTCACTGATCAACTCATCATGTAATTATGTATTCCGCGTATCCCACATTAAGCATGATGGGAGAGTAGTGAAAAACAGAATTGAAATAGTGACGGGTTGCTTGCCGCATTGACAAAACGATTGGCTTTGGAAGAAAAGCAGCTAATACTTTTACAATCGTCTTATCTTTTCTTCCAGAATAACATGTAAACTTCATGTAAACTACGTTGACGGCCTCCGTAGAACAGTAGTGAACAGGCCTGTCTGGGATACAAGGGGTACCTGGTTTGCTTCCCGGCGTGTACTTTACTTGTCTTTATCTGTGTTTCAGGGTATACACCCAAGGATGGTTGAGGTCAAGCAGGTAGCTGGCTGTAAAGAACTTCGCCATATCATATGAGTGCTATCATAACTGCCTCTGAAATGTCCGTTTTATATAAAACCGTACCTATTTATTAATTGAATGATGAGGAGTGTCATCCTCAACTGCCTGTCCGATGGTTGTGGCTACGACTCAAGCTGCTACTTTCCCATCCCCAAAGCATCCGAGCTATATCCCAAATACCTTTATCCCTTGCACCTACTCCTACAAACTCCTAACCTTCCCTCGCTTAAAAACTAGTTTCGGTGGGCTGTAGCGTCAGAACCGATATAAGCCAAAGAAATAACGCTCACCAGCCCGTTTGCCAAGCATAATGAGTAAGGCAAAACCCCCCAATAATGGAAATCCTTAGGGAAGGCCTGTGTCTAGCACTGGACTTCTCATGGCTGTAATGATGATGATTAATAGAATTATCGGCTTGAACTTTAACATTAGGTCAGAGTGACGTGGGTTCAGTTTTCCTGTAGTTATCGGTTACCAACGGGATGTCATAGCTGTGCCGAAAGTTAAGTATTGTCAAAATTTGTCGAGCTCCGTGGCGCAGCGGTCAACACGCCAGCCTGCAACACGGGGGTCCCGGGTTCGATCCCCGGTCAGGTCATGATGGAAAACCATCTTTTTCAGATTGACCTGGGTCTAGGATGTTTATCAGTATATATTATAAAATATAGTATCGTTGAGTTAGTATCCTGTGACACAAGTTCACAACTAACTGTGGAGCTAGCTCTGTTTGTGTGATATGTCCCTATATATTTATTTATTTACAATCCAATACTATCTAATAGACTGCCAACCTCAAACAAAAATAAGAAGACGTTGGACGGAGTTGTTTTCCTCTTGTCACTAGCGTAACAATCCGCGTTTGCGTAAACTTGCTAAAACTGAGATATAATTTTTAAATATTATTCCATAAATATTGTATTGTTTTTAAATTAGATATATTTCGTGAATACTGCTTGTATTCTCTTATAATATGGTAAATTGAAAGTTATGTCGCCATTGGTTCTAACTATGTGCAATTGTTAGAAAAGGTTGGGAACACATCGTAAAGTTGGGACTTTAAAAAAGTTCTTATATAACCATTTGTAGAAAATAAGCTCATTTCTATAGATACACCTTAAGAAAATGTTTTGACAGAACATATGTGTTTGGAAATTTTGTAAATATTCAAAAGTTTGGTATTTAATTAGAAATTTATTTATTTTTAATAGAATTGTTATTTGAATTAAGCTCGTTTTTGTTTGTCTAACGCATTTCTTGTTGGTATTTTTTTATTATTATTGAAAACGTATAAGTATTATGTTTTTCGATCGTAAATCGGATTCAGTAATTAGATCTAATTTAACTAAATGAACGCAAGTTTCAACTGGCGAACAATAGTAATGCTAACGTACCTACAGATGATATGGTAGACGAATGCATTATTCAATATTTAATAAAAAATGCCTACATATATTTTAAACTTTGCTGAAAACGACCAAAAAAAAAGAATATGTTTTTTATGTATTGGACATACATATATTGGATATTTCTTATCCAAGCGCACACGAGTGACCATGAACAAAGGACAGATGAGAGTCCGAGCTTTATGCAATATGAATAAGAAGGAATGTTAAGCTTAACTAGTCACAATATTGTATTTATTATCTAAACAATCATAGAAGAACTAAAGTTATTCAAAACATTTTAAGACATATTTGTTTGATTATTAGAGAGTTCAAAAATTTACTGGTTCTGAGTTGCATTTTATCTCTTACATACATAATAATAGACATAACAGTGAAACACAATTTTCCATATTCTACCGACTTCATACTTCGATTGGTATAATGTTTTATCGGTAAACAAATAATGAAATATATTAAAAAAATACCGATAGACTTTTTTTCAAGAAATTCCTTTCGCGATAAACTTTTTAACATTATTTAATTTTAAACAGCTACAAAATTATTTTTATCTATGTAACTGATAGATAAAGGACAACCCTTTTCGAAATGTAATCACCGTATTTGCAGGTTTATTAAACATAAATTTGAAATAATTCATTCCTAAAATAAAACTTCGAACAATAAATAATACAAATGCGATTATAAAAATAATATTTTTTAAAGAAAAGAAAATAGTAAAAAGTTTTTTTTTTATCCATGAAAAACGAGCGAAGGCGCGATCAGTAGCTAGTAAAACATAATCTGACAATCTTAACCAAAACCACATGTAACAGCATTCACAAAATCAATTCATTTCGCAAACCATTAAATCATATAGGTATCGCTCCAATACTTAACCTTGCCATTTTAAGAAGGTCTTCCTCTCCTCTACCGCTTCGACTAAAACGTGATTATACCGGGCGCAAAGAAAGCTTTCTCAGAGTTCAAGTTACAGTAGACAGCAATAAAAGTTACCCCTATGTTAAGTACAATGCATGGTGCAAGGGGCTGTACCCTCATGGAGATTATGGGGTCTGCCACGGGAGGAAGCCATGGTGGCACTTACTTGATGCATTGTCTAATAGCCTACAAAATATTTGAATCAATATTTTGATGTGGGACGATGATGACACTTTAATCCAGACGGTTTATAATTGGGTTTTTATCTTTTCGTTCGAAAATGGAGCAACGTACCGATTTGAACGGGTTCAGCAAGTAATGACTGAGATAAAATAGAACATTTTAATACACACACGCATTCCAATTTTTTTTTCAAAAGTATTTACTATTATCACAACGGTAAGAATTTTGAAAAATTTGAGCCTATCAAATAAATTAACCGGGTAATCGGATGTCAAAACGTACATTACATATTTTTACGTATTCTCTAGGTCAATATTGAAGAAAATAGGTACTTTCTATCATGAAATACATGTAGCCATGCTGGTTTAAGAGAAAAGGAAAAACAGAATATACCAGTTCAAGCCAAGTTCAAAAGCCGATCAAGCGATTAGGCTAAGGAATCACTTCGAAATCACGCTATCACGCTAATCGATAACACGCTAAACGTGGCCTTTAGGTTTTATGACCTTAGGCTTTGTCTGAAAAACAGCGAAAATTTCGAATTTGCGGAAAGTTCGAAATTTTTTACCTAATGCCATAATATTAAAAAAAAAACTTTTAAAATTCGCTCGCCTGGCAGTTAGGCTATTTCCTTAGAGCACTGACCAAGGGGCGTACACCGTAAATGTCAAAAGTTAGTAAATCAGTATGCAGAACCAATCGCAAAATAAGTACGTTAGATGGCGTTCGGGACCCAAAGATAACGACTAACTGACGATTCGGACACAAAATATTCGGACACGCTGTTCGAATTGACACTTTTTAATTCTAATATTTTTTCACTGACACTTCGGACACCATCAAATTATAAAAGCCGTTTAGTACAGTCAGATAAAAAAAAGCGTCCAGTAGGGTAAAACCCGGATAGTTGCGTCGGGGGGATACTTGCGTCGGTTTCGAATTCTCTATGTTAGGTACATTTGTGGCATTACTGCTTGATTATAGTTAGAAGCGCTCCCCCCGCAGGCCTCACTGCCACGTAAACCGTTGGAGTGGGTGCACGCGTTTCGTCCGTGTGAGCAAAAATCTTCCGCTGCGAAACATTAACGGACGTCAAACTTATATTGGTACCTAGTTTTTGTTGGATATCTTTATAATTGATTGTGGTTTCAGGCTACATTTTGTTTCATTGCTTACATTAGACCTTTAATTGCCCTATTAATTGCGTTTTATTGTTGAAACGATTTTATTTATTTTCTAAATCGAAAAGGCAACTATCCGTATCAAAAAGGATAGTTGCCTTATTTATTGTGGCGGATAGTTGCTCTAAGTGCAGTTATCCATAATCATTTATTCCTTAATCAACGAATTTTTTTTTTCACTTAAATGGTTTTTAAATAGCATTACAATGCTCGGTATATTATAAAATTGAAAATATGTGATGAATGTATTCGAAACCTACCTGTGGCGAATTATTTTTCATCACATATTTTCAATTTTTTTTTCAAGTAAAAATTATGCTATACTTACTTGTTTTAAATATAAAATAATATTAACCGCTTGCACGTGCCCATTCAAGGTAAACAGAATGCCTCGCAAGTATAAGCGAAAACCAAGTGTTATATGTATGACTATGCGGCAAGTATCCTCCTAACTCTTTTTAAAATTTGGCAACTATCCGCTGCAGTAGGCGACTATCTCTTTTTTAGGAGGTTAAATAAAACGTAATATACTCAAAACCAGTATCAATTACCTATGTTAATGGAATTGGTCTTCTATAAAAGACTAAGAACCTATTTTTTCGTATACATTATCAGGTATTCTTAATAACGACCCATTTTTTAATAATTTAAAATTTTTGAAAAGTGAGGCAACTATCCGTGTTTTACCCTAGTAGATTGTCGGTCGAGCTCCGTGGCGCAGCGGTCAACACGCCAGCCTGCGACACGGGGGTCCCGGGTTCGATCCCCGGTCAGGTCATACTAGAAAACGATCTTTTTCAGTATGACCTGGGTCTTGGATGTTTATGATGTGATGTGTATCGTTGCGTCAGTATCCTGCGACACAAGTTCACAACTTACTGTGGGGCTTGCTCAATTTGTGTGATATGTCCCTATATATATTTATTTATAGTTATATAGGTATATTGTGATATGACACAAGGGGACAATATAATATGAGGCGAGGGCATTATTTTGAATCCAGAGTGAAACGAAGAAGTCTAGCATTGATTCCCGAGCGGAGCGAGGCATTCTAAAATAGATTCTGATAATGATTGGAGCGAGGGGGATTAAAAGTATTTAGCCCGAAACAAAATTCACACACACACACACACCAGTTACGTCATTTAGTCCAGATAACGTGCTTTCCAAAGCGGAATCATCTTTATTTTCGGACAATCAGCTGATTTAAGCTCCCTCGTGCGTCGTACACCTATCAATCTTAGTTATAGAAGAGGCAGTCAATTTGTCTGTTTATGCATAATAATTATACTCTAATTTTAATTGTGACTCAATTCTGGCTACCACAAACACTATAACCATGTTACCCTATAAGCAAATTATAAATTCTTTGTCTTATAACCGTCCCGCCATGCCTCTTATTTTTAGAAATGATGTTGCCACTGATTCACAGCAAGTACATACACCGAACATATCTAGGTTATGCATGGAATACTTCTATAATTAGAAATCTGTCAGCTTTAATATTAATCATCGACAACGTAACGTCTTTTTTTCCGTTTCCATTTTTCAACCTTTAAAAATGAAAGTTATGATGTAGTGGCGTCGGACACCCGTTAAAGATTACGTACACTACGGTACGTTAGCGTCAGTCATGTGGTTGTACACTTGTAATGATACTGCATGATCCCTTCATGCTGCATGTTGCTTTTCACCTCATTTTTAGGGTTCCGTACAAACAATGAAAAAAACTGATCCCTTATGGGATCTCTCGTGCGTGTGCGTCTTTTCGACAATTGACAACATATACCTTACCGGAAGTGGTAGTTTTAAATATGCAATCGAAAGTACCTTGTATGTATATACTTCCATATTTTTTATATTTTTTTAAACAGCCTTTAGAAAATTTCCAGACTCCCGGGTAAAATTTCCCAAATCCGGCAACTCAGACTGTCAAAGTCCTGTCAATGTCATTATTTTACGTCAAATTGACATTGACAGGGAATAAAAAACAGATATTTGTTTATAAGTCCTACGTTGGTGCCCTATTTTCAAAAAGTCATAAAAAAAATCTTGTTTAAATAAATAATACAAAATATATGGAAATATATACATACAAAGTACTTTCGATTGGATATATAAAAAGTACCACTTCCGGTAAAGTTGTCAATATGTCACAATTAATTTGCTCCGAAGCTACTGGACCAAATGAAATAGACCAGGCGAAATTTGTCATTGTCCGGAACCCTCAGCACGCAAAGGCGCACTGTCTAGAGAATTACTGTTATGTTTAAAATTAGAATATCTAAGAATTCTAAAACAGAGAATAATAATATTAGCATTATATTTTATTTGTATGAAAATGTCGAAAAATTTTTTGCGATCGCAGAATTTGTTCCCTTGGAAAAGTTGCCCATTTTTCGGGCTAAGTCACCCTTATAAGGAAATCTCGAGGGTCAATATCATTGACATTAGACAGTTAAAGGTGATCAATGGAATTGATTTTATTTGAGTAATTTATAAATATATTCTGATACTTAGATAATGCAAAAAAAAAATAAACAATGAAAGATTACATCATAATACCGGTACTAAACTGTAAACAGGTATTCTACCTGTGATTTTGCAGCGACTAATCCAATCCTTTGTCTTTACAAGTAGTATAGTCAACGACAAAAGACAATATAATCTTACCATTCTAAATATAAAAGTTAGTGAGATTGGATGGATGTGTTATACTCCCCTACAAAAGCTATTGGATGGATTTTACAACTGCACGATTTGTTTAATTAAACAAAGTGTAAATTAACCCTCGAGATTTCCATAAGTTTCTTAGTAATATGAACAACGTTTCTTATGTAGTATGTATTCATAGTACTTTCCTCTTCTTCTTCAGTCTAGTTTCAGCCAATGCTGAGTAAAGGGCTCTAGCAATGTCCTCTATTTTCCTCGTTCAGGGCCTGTCTCAAGTTGAGACAGACAATGTTGAGACTCAAAATTTCCTCTTTTAAATAAAAAAAAAATTATATATTTGATCTAATCGGTGGTCCATCTAATGAGTAGCTTTAAATCAACACTTCGGTGATTAGTTCTAGGTCTCCATTCTTGTTTACCATCGCAGCCAATCTCCAGCCTTCATCTGGAGTGAGTTTATGGCACCTGTTACTCCTGCCTAGGCTATGTCGGTAAGTCCTGTCCGTCTTGTGATCTCAGTGTTTCTAATCTTATCTGGGAAATAAATACAAAGCATTGCCCGTTCGATAGCTCTCTGAGCGACTTGCAGTATGTTGACAAACTTCTTTGTGCGCCGCACACCATGACGGGAGGGACACATTGCTCAAATAGTACATGATTATATAATACTAGCGTGATATATAGCCTATGTCCTTCTCAGTACCTTAACCTATGTCTATGCAAAATTTCATGATGATCGGTTCAGTAGATACGGCGTGAAAGCGTAACAAACAAACAAACAAATAAACAAACAAACAAACTCACTTTCGCATTTATAATATTAGTTAGGATTAGGATTAAAATACATTTTAGTAAAATATTAACGGAAGTATAAAATACAAGCTTTTACCCGCGGCTTCGCTCGCGTGTAAATTTGCTGCGTGGTTTATCGCAAAGTAAAGAAACTTTGTCCTTCTCAGTACCCTAACTTATGTGTATGTATGTTAAATTTCAAGAAGATTAGTTATGTCGATAAAGCGTGAAGAGTTCACAAACAAACAAATATGCAAACTCACTCTTGCATTTATAATATAATTTAAAAAATAAATAAATAAACTTCGTCCGCATAAATTATAGCCTATGTCACTCGTAGATAAATTAGCATTCTACAGGTGAAAGAATTTTGAAAATAGTGCCAGTAGTTTCAAAGCCTATAAAATGCAAACACATCTTTCCTCTTTATAATATTAGTATACATAAAATATTCATTAGAAATATTTGAAGGAGACACTCGTACTTTCTTATTCTTCGTTTCGAAGCGTATAGAATCGGATAGGTAGTGCCACGAACTTTCACCCGGCGCGGTTAAACTAGTTTTTACTAGGTATTTACGAGCGACAATGTTGGAAATTAACAGTATTACTTTTATGGATTTGTCAATTATAGCAACTAACTACGTATAACTCTTACGTAGTATTGCATACTATATGCATGCGTACTATTACGTCTTTATTTCTTGCGCAATAGACAGAGCCCAAGGTCATTGGACCCAACGGGCAAATTTAGCATCGCACTGGGCATAAAGGTGGAAAGCGGAATCAAAATAGTGATGGGTTGCTAGCCGCATCGCCAATTGATGTGATTCCTTAAGTTTTCGCCCAATCATTTGACTGGCTTTTAAGGTCCGTGCAGGAAGAGCAGCTGGTATATTCTATGTTTTTTCTTTAATCCCAAACTACCAAACTTTTTTTTCAAAGACCAAACCAGCATGGAAATTTCACATGGGATAAAAAAAATCATAATATTTTTTTTTCACTTTCCATGATTTACCATAAGTATTGCACCTGAAATAGTTTTCACATCAAACGTTTCTTTAAACAGCTTTAAATATACCTAACTAAAGTATAATAATCTATCGATTTTCTTAAAATATTGGAAGTCTAGGTAGCGATTTACGTAATCTACAACGAGTGAACGGTAAGTGTCTAGATTTTTTTTTACTTGTGCAGTAATTTCAGACATTACCGAATCTAAACGAGATAGAGTTATATTTATTTAATATAAATATAACTCTTTTTTTTCAAGAAATAAAAAAATATTTTTTCCTCAGTGTATACAATGGGCCACATAGAAAAGTAAACCACCAATAATACTCGTATAGTACCAACAGTATAGGGATAGTATACTTTAATGTGGTGCACTGTACTATTTTATAACAAACATATATAATTAATTTGAATCAGTTGGACTATTTCTTAATTTTTTCAAGTGTTTATGTGTTAGATTTTAGTTAGTTCATTTTTAATTATTATTCTTAGTATAAGGTGTCTGAATATTGATTGATATGTCATATAAATATTTCACTCATGGTGTACAATAAAGTATTTATTTGATGCCTTTACCAAAATCGGATTAATCATTGTAAGTTCCAAAGAATCACATACCTCGATCTGTTTAGAGTGGGACAACGCGATACCACTTGTCTGTGTGCGAGCAAGACAAAACATGGTGATAATAACAATGACATACTCATCTCTGTGGAATTTCCTTTCCACGCGCGGGAGATATGATATGACCGTCACATTAGACGTCCAGCTTTTTGAGCTTTTGTGCGCGTATTTGTGTTTTACTTTTGATTTAAACGCCTAATTATTTGAGTTAGTTAGCTAGAAATTTTGATATACTAACTTTTTGTTGTTCACTTTATGATAAAATCTGAAAAAAAAAATTAATAAATTTACTTCGTAACCAGCAGCCCTCCCCGGCTGCATCCGGGCATGCATTATGCATATAAACATTCCTCTTGAATCAGTCGATCCGTTGAAAAACCGCAACAAAATCTGATATAATAGTAAAGTATAAAGTTCTAAAGATCTAAGCATACATAGGGACAGACAGACATCGGGAAGCGACTTTGTTTATACTATAGTCATTTCCGAAATTTTAAAAGTTTTCATTTAAAAATACGTAAGTTTAACAATTTAAGTTTATCATATATAAACATACACTGTAAATTTTGATATTTTGAGCAAATTTTTCAAATTTGCTCAAAAACACAAGGAAAACAACACTTATAGGTAATTCCCGTTGACCAGAATATAAAAGAATCATGAAATTTGGCATTAAGTTATGTCTTACTTCAAACACTAAAACTTATTTTGGTAAGATGTTTTTTTTAAAAGGTACGAGCATCTGAGTCGCACTTGGCCGGTTTTTTAAACTCTTTTTTTTCCCAGGCCCCGATACAAGAGTATGAAACATCGAAAATAAATGATAGCACTTATTTTTCCATGAAAAAGTATTTCCCTGCCTGCTTATCCTTAATGATAAGGTAAAAGTGGAGGAAAATGAAACTAACGTAAATATTATGAGTAACTTTCGTTGGCCAGGAAACATTGAGATGCATACTAAACAGTGAGATAAACCTTCGTAAAAACCAGCCACGGCATGTATTAATAAAAACCTAGCGACCTCAGTTTCAATGGAAATTTTATCAATACGCCGTGTGGTTCCCGGCAGAGTAGAATAGGACCATTTTCTTTCCGTGGATGCCACAGAAGGCGACTTAGGAAACACAAGCTAAAAACAGCTTATAAACGTCAAAGAAACCTCTCCAACCCGTCTGGCCAGCGTGGAAAGTGTAGGCCAAATCCTATGACTCTGGCTCTGGTAGCAGTACTGAGAGGCTCGTGCTCCTACAGTGGAGACTTGTTATCTACTTCATTTTATCTATTAAATTCTTTTAGAATAGTATTAAAATGGTGTGTATATTATTAAACTTGAGTTTAAGTAATGAAGAAGAACTTGCGATAGTGACACACGTAATAATACTTTATATGGGATTTTATTTTGCATTCACAATGCTATTTTACCTTATTTATTAAATAAAGAAAATAAGAAATGGTGAAAAAATTCCACGCGGGCAGGACTTGAACCTGCGTCTAGATCTCAGTACGATCTAGACGCAGGTTCAAGTCCTGCCCGCGTGGATTTTTTTCACCATTTCTTATTTTCTTTATTTAATAAATACACGTAATAATGATAGTCCGAGTACATGATGTGCACTCTTAGATGAAATAAACACTGACCCACCTCCCTTAGGTTTACGCCGTAAACCTACACATAAGACGTGGATTTGAATCCTGCCTGTGGCGAGTTTATTTCATCTACGAGTACATTTTTCACTCGGACTATCGTAATACGTGTTGTCATTATTACGGAGATGTCCACGCACAATGAACGCCATATCAAACGAACATGTTTACAAATGAATTCATACTGCTTCGAGGTCACCGCTTAGCTGGGATTTAATCTTCTCTACGTATTTTAATGCTTAGAAAAGTAGAGAGATCTCTCGTATATAAAGTATGTGTATACCAATATAAGTTTTATTACAAACAGGTTTCTTATCTACTTCATTTCATATAAATATAACGACAATCATCATCTATTTTAGCTATATGTCACTTTCACGGAGATGTCCAAGAACAATGAATGCCATATTATACAAACATGTTTACAAATGAATTCATACTGCTGCGAGGTCACCGCACAGCTGGGATTTAATATAATCTACTCTAGGTGTATCAGTACTTTATTAGGAGCCCGATGGTCCAGTGGGTGTGAGCTCTATGAGCGCTTACATATGTTAAGCAACCCCTGGTGCAGTCCCTACTTGGATGGGTGACCGCAAGTGGCATAATTATATCTCGAGCTCCTCCGTGCTTCGGAAGGCACGTTAAGCCGTTGGTCCCGGCTGTCATCGTTGATAGCAGTCGTTAAGCTATGTCAGATGCCTTAAGGCAGCTTGAAAAATCTGACACCAGTGTTGGCCACTTACACATACGAAAAACAAAAAACAAAGTACTTTGAAAAGTAAAGAGTTTTCACTCTTTATATTCAATATTTTAAGGAGAGTTTTCCTATGCAACGTTATTTTGATGGAATCAGAATTCCTGATGGATTTTTAAGAAGAAAGTAAAACTCAAAAAATTACATTCCATAGAAATTCATTTAACTGATCGGTGACGTTTTATGAGAAGTCAAATTTATTTTTGCCTTTGACATGATTTCTCTGTTGACCACTCATTCCTTTTATCGCTTTTAAAATCTTCGCGGGAATAGAAGCACTGGTACAATCTTACTTTTTTCCTTTTGTCCTAGACCAGCGTTTCACATAAATACTAGGATAACCATCATGTTCATGACCTCGGAATATGTCACTATTACGGAGATGTCCAACAACAATGAATGCTATATTATACAAACATGTTTACAAATGAATTCATACTTACTACGAGGTCACCGCTCAGCTGGGATTTAATATAATCTACTCTAGGTGTGTTAGTACTTTGAAAAGAGAGATAGATATCTCTAATAATCTAAAAGTGTACGTATACAAACATGATTGTTAGGGTTCCTTGTTAGGGTTTTTCCTCTTTGGGTTCCAAAGGGTAAAAACGGAACCCTATTCACGAGGCTTTGATGTTCGTCGGGCTGCCTGTCTGTCACCAGGCTGTAACTCATAACCCGTGAAAGCTAGACAATTGAAATTTTTACAGATGATGTATTTCTGTTGCTGCTTCAAATACAAATATTAATAACAGCATGAAACAAACATACCTAATTTATGCCGTTTTTGGACGATAGTCTAATGTTAAATATTATGTAGATAACGGTACATGGCTGATTTTTCATTACCTTTATTTCTTGAACATTATAAGGACAATCATCATCATTTAGGTATATCTCAATATCGCAGAGATGTCCCCGCGAAATGAATGCACAACACATTATATACTAACATGTTTACAAATTAATTCATACCACGAGGTCACCGCTCAGCTGGGATTTAATATACACTATTCTAGGTGTGTCAGTGCTTAGAACATTAAGAACTCTCTTTATTTAAGACTAGCAATTTTCCCGCGATTTTGCCCGCGTAAATTTTAGCCTATGTCCCTCGCGGATAAATTAGCTATCTACAGGCATGTGGTCCTAACCCCTTAATTGTACAATTTGTCCTCACAGATTCACAAAGATAACGCTACTCGTTACTACACAACATTGCATCTTCGGTATTATGAGAATAAAAAAGCATTTTTCACAAAATATCTTGTTAAAAATTAGAACAATATTTTTTGCTTATTATTTTAAAATTACGCCTCATATTTAGTTAGTTTAGGCTGACGCAGACTACCGAAATCGAGTGGCTGCATGCTACTAGATGGCAGTAGTCTGCAGCGCCATACCTTTGCCTACTTTTCGCCACCTTAATTTGGTCCAATATTATTGTATGAGGTGGGCAATCTATTACGTTAGTATTATATTGTCTTTGCTACAGGTAAAAGAATTTTGAAAATCTGTTTCAGAGCTTATTCATTGCAAACAAACAATTAATGTAATCTTTCCTCTTCAAACGTTATTATAGATGTGTGTGTGTTCTATAGAAATTTGCCTAGCCAAGCAGTCAGAGGATTTGGCCTACACTCTCCACGCTGGCCAGACGGGTTGGAGAGGTCTCTTTGATGTTAATAAGCTTTGTTTAGCTTGTGTTTCCTTAGGCACCTTTTACGACGTCAATTATTTTTACCCTTTTTCATGCAATTTTGTATTCCATTATGAATAATTATTCCGATATTTCAATAATACTATCATGCTGTACGAGCTTCGTGGCGCAGTGGTTAACACGCCAGCCTGCGATACGAGAGTTCCCGGGTTTGATCCCCGGTCAGGTCATGATGGATAACGATATTTTTCAGATTGACTTGTGTCTTGGATGTTTGTCTATATAAGTATATATGTATTTCTAGCAATTTTCCTGCGACTTCGTCTGCGTAAAATATAAGCATATGTCGACCGTAGGTAAATTAACTTTCTATTGGTAAAAGAATTTCGAAAATTGGTCCAGTAGTTTCGGAGTCTATTGAATGATTACAGACGAACAGACAATCAAATCTTTCCTCTTTATAATATTAGTAAAGTATAAATAAAATTCGCAATGTGGTTCCCGGCAGAGTAGAATAGGACCACTCCAAGTCTTCCCGTGGATGTCCTAAAAAACGACTTAGGATACATAAGCTAAACAAAGCGTACAAACATCAAAGATACCTCTCCAACCCGTCTGGCCAGCGTGGACAGTGTAGGCCAAATCCTCTGACTGCTCTGGCTAATATATGGCTATGGTAGTACAAAGAGGGTCATGCTCCTGCAGTGGAGATTAAAAAAAATACCTGATGATGATGATAGATAAAATGTAGAATCGTTGAGTATCCTGCGACACGAGTTCAAAACTTACTGTGGGGTATGGGTAGCTCTATTTGTGTGATATGTCCCTATTTATTTATTTATAAACTAACAAACATATATATAAAATAACTTACTTTTAATACGATGCGTTTATTTAATTATTGCGTTTTTTTTATCTAAGGTGGTAGCTTTTTGCATAGTTCTTTGAAGTTTTTCTTCAATCAATACCTAGATAGATATACATTATTTACAGTGTTTGGTTAATGACTCCTTGGAAGTTATTGTTGATATTGAAAACATAACTTGTGAAAGTTCCCGCCTCGTGAAATAGGTATCTTATTCCCAAGGCTTCCATTTTACGTTTATCGACTTGGCAACGGCGGGCACCGCGTCCAAATTATATGATTTTCAACCCCTCTGTAGTTTACATTATTGAAGATTGTAATTTACTGGTAATCGTATTTAAAGAACTTGTAGTGTTATCCTCTGACTGCTCTGGCTAATACCTATGGCTCTGGTAGTACAGAGAGTCTCGTGCTCCTGCAGTGGAGACTATCAAAGACCTGATGACGATGATGCCGTAGTGTTATTCTATCTGTTGATTTTTCATTGAAATATGACCAAGAAAAAAAGATTCAAAAATTAGCTTGTATTCTCCACATAGCTTGCAATAATGTTGATTTCTGCAGAAAATTTCCTTTTAACCGACTTAAACTCATATGAGTGTGTTATGTAATAAATAATATCAGAAATGATTTTAATTCAGAAGTTGATATAGACTATCAATAAAATCACGGTTTTTATAGATAGTCTATATCAGGTTCAGAATATATGTGCCAAATTTCGTAAGTGTATGTATGCATATTGGTATGTTTGTCCGCGCATTTGTCTGAAACTATATATAATCGGATTGCAAAGTCTTTTTAGTTTAACTAGGTAAACAATGCAAGTTTCATTAAAATCGGTCCAGTAGTTCTTGAGAAAGAGAGTTAAATATGTATCAGATACTGGGGAAAGTAAAAGTCGATTTCATTATTTTAAATTACTTTTTTAGTTTCCTACTGACAACAGTAAGATTATTGAAAATAGAAGAGGAAAGATGGTGGGATACCTATTACGGCACGACTTTGCCAAGTACATAATAGAAGGAAAAATAGACGGAAAAAGGGGACCGGGAAGGCCGAGACAACCCTTCATGAAACAAATAAAAGAAAAAATTAACGCTGCTACTTACAGAGAAGTGAAAAAACTGGCGGAAGAGAGAGAAGAATGGAAGAAGCTCCACCAACAAGAGCCCAGCTTTTAAATTTGATGATGATGATGATGATGCTGACAACAGTACCCCTGTACTTACATTTTTCTGATTGGTTGTTGGTACAAAGACACGAAAGCGTGACGAACTGTCTTTAGAATTCAATATATTGGGATAATATTAATAACATAGATAAATTACCAGAAAAGTACTGAATATGAAAGTTACTGAAAACCAAAATAGAGGTAGGCCAAAGAAAAGATGGATGAAGTGTGTGAAGGAGGATATGGAGAAAAAGAAGGTAACGAAGGAGATGGCTCAAGATAGAGCAAAATGGAAGAAGCTTACATGCTGTCCCGACCCCACATAAAGTGGGATAAGGTGAAGAAGAAGAATTCATAACATAGATAACGAATAATGTTTATGTCTTTCTCCCCTGTGTGTGTTCCCAGACCCAGCATACAATGTTTAAGGCCATACATAAGTAATTTTTGCGGGGTCTTATACTGCACCAATTTAAAATAAATTATTTTAAAAGAAAACAAAGAGATATATTAAATGTCCCAACAGAAATAATCATTCAAACTATTGCATGAACTACTGTTTACTATTTAAAATAAAAAAGTAAAGCTTGTTGTCAAAAGCTACCACTTTTGGCGAAAATGATGTACCTACTGGACCTCGAAAAATTCTTGTCCCCCACTCTTATTAAGTCTTCCGTGCACGGATTAAATTAACAGTAAGTGAAGTCACTCGGTAGAGTACTATGATATTGATTATACAGCATGTACATAACTAGACCCTCAACTTAACCTTAAAAGGGCGATTCATCCCGTCAATATGAACACATTTTCCTATGGGATTCACTTATTTAATGTTGGGAACTGAAAAAAAATTCCGACATTTTCATACAAAAATGTTCAGCCACCCGCAATTAGTACGGGAAAGTTTTAATTATTTTGACAAAAAACTTAAACCCACTTCAACCCTATTCGTAGTGCACAAACTAGAACTAAAAAGAAGGAAATAATAATTTAATCACTAGAAATCAAGCTCCTCCTTTTTTGAAGTCAGTTAACTAGCATTGATCCCTCAGAAAAAGTTGTTCATATAGACGGTATAAGTCACCCCTTTAAATGAATGTCGAGGGTTAAATTACGCGCTGTATAGTGACATTGAATATATTGATACCATATTTACTTATAAGGTACCTAAATATGTCTACCCGTGTAAGTTACATCTGGTCATCTCTGTAACCATTCTACCTATTTTTCTTTTCTGGTGTGGTTTTGAGTGTTCAATGAATGTTCGATTTAAATGAATGTCGAGGATGAAGTTACGCGCTATTTAGTGACATTAAATATATTGATACTATATTTACTTAAAAGGTTATATCATGGTATTCTACCGTTTCGTCTACCCGTGTAAATTACATCTGGTCATCTCTATGACCATTCTATTTTTCTTTTCTGGTTTGGTTTTGAGTGTTCAATGATACTTACTTATCTCTAATTTATCAATTTTCCTTCAGCCAACCTTCATCTCAAGGCCGGTCTGTCAAATGAAATGTAAACGTTATTACAACTAAAGTGCTTTTCAGTTCTAATAATTTGCAAAAGGGATTATACGAGTACAAAATAATACCAAAGTTTAGATTTAATATTTATTTAATGATCTCTTAGCTTAGTACAGGAAACATTTATAAAATAGCAGCTAATCACAATAATAAAATTATGATAACATTTACAGTACTCTCTTATCTTTCTTACATGTGTAAAATATTTTGTTTTTAATTCATTAAAAAAGCGCATACTTAATCTTGTATGCGCTATTTTAACAATAGTTTTAAAACAATTGATTCTGTAGACTAGGAATCAAGTAAAACAAAACCATAAATTACTCTTTATCATTGAGTAAAATTATTCATTAATCTCCATGGCTACTTCTTGTAGTCTTGTATAAAGACTTGTAGAGTTTTTGACCAAAAGCAAAGTAATTATATCAAGGTATATAGAGAGATGTGTAAGTCAATATTTCAGATGGCGCTCTTTTTGATAGAAGGAAAACGGAAAAGGGCAAATATGTTTGTTATTACAAAATAGTTCAAAGGGTATCAGTCGAAAAACGAGATTAGAATTTGTCTTCGTATTTCTGTTTGAGCGCCAAAGAAATTTGAATTTATTTTTGCTTCTATCTTCTATTTCAATTCTAAACTGAATTTTAAATAATCAAGACCTTCGTGAATCGGTGTCTCATGTTCTAAAATTGGTCCAAATCTACTATTATTCATGAACACTTCTCTTTTAGTGATGTGCTGACGTTTTTTACAATATTTCAATATCTTTACGTACTACATCAAAGACGTACTTTCTAAAGAATTTCTTCTTTTCTTAGAAATTAAAGCAAATATTTTGTTTACCATTTTATTAAAAAATAATATGTGTTATTGAAAAAAGTTGCAATTTGTAATTAACCCACGATTTAAATTTAGAACAAATGAAAAATTGTATTAATCGGCACATCACTTCTCAAAATTCCTATTGCTTCTTCATCAATATCTGAATTTCCTTCGCAGCTTGTATACGTGTTTTCCGTGTATCGTCTGTCTCGCTTCTTCGGGTCGGGTGTGAGAGGAACAGCGGATGTTGGCGTGCTGATCCAATAATCTGATAGTCTACAATATTCTATTCATTTTTCCCTGCAGTGCCCTACGTAGACACTCCAAATCGTAAAATGACGAAATTGATTTTTGTTCTCTTTTATTTATACTTACAGAGCTGATTGCATAGAGATTTTCGCTTAATTTTTCATTACTAATGTAACTTTTATTACAGATTAGGTTTAAAAAATATTTTATGGAAACTGTGGCCTAGGTAGGACACTACACTTCAATAACTAAAACTAAGGGCTCGGTATGAAATTATTTATTTTCTAAAAAATCTCACATTATCCCATCGGGACATTGGAAGCCACGTCTACAAATAAAACTGCCTTGATACTGTTTTGGTCATAGTTTACAAACAAATCTTACTTTATACAAATTTCCAACGTGACTTACAATATGGTAGATACAATGAAAAATCTACTTAAATTTAATATGTGCGTTAATCGGTAATCATTTTGTGAAATACATTTTGGTTGGGTTTATGCATACTCGCACACTACAGACTTTCAATTGGACAATAGATTATAATATGGAGACATGTGCCATGTTGCTATAAACATTAATTACTACCCAAACTATTATTAACCCAAAGCAAAGTATACACGTGCCAATAATACATTATCTGTCTTGTTAAATTTAAACAGATAAAGGTCTAAACAACACAGCATTAACAGGAATTCACGAATTAAATATGGCGAATCAGAAGCATAACAGTTCTTTGTCAGCCACGATTGTAAATAAATTCACACCTGGCAAAAACTATCAGTCTGTAGTGAGCGAGCAGGCTTAATGTATTGAAATAGCAGAACACTAGTGCGTTCTGAACTTGTTCTGACTGCAGTCACACCGACGCCCAAAAAAGGACGTCGACGAATACAAGCGCTTACTTCAAATTTATCATTTAACAACATTACATTCAAACGCAAATTATAAAACAATATTTCGGCTACGTGTTTAAATGCAACTACAGTCGCTCGTACGACTATAAATCCGGATATTCCGTATAAAATGGCCAATAAGATGGAAATAAATTTTTCGAAGCATTTTTTAAATACATAGCGATCCAAACAAGGTTGGGGAAACTAGCACAAATACGACACACAGGCTAGGCTAATATCACAGGAGTGCTGGGAACGGCCGCCTCATACCCCTGCCTCCTCCCTCCCGAACCACCATACCCCTGCGCGCACCTCTCCCCGCGCTCTTCCACGTACCTATTTACTATTCAGAGGGGGCGAAACGGGCTACTACCAATATATTTTGCGACAATTAAGATTTCAAAAGAAAAGGAACTCCGGCGTTGTTCACTCCAATTGCACAATATTGATTGCAAATTCATTGCACAACCGACGTTTGTTCAACACTTTTGTTACAATTTTAAATATCCAATCAACAATGATACTTTGCATTGAACATTCACTTACTTATCAACGAAATAATTATATAAACCAATTATGATAATGGTAACAATTGCTTATAATAATGGTGTCATAAGGTAACACGAAACAAAAAAAAATAAACGAATAAATAAACCTAGAGACTCAACAAAACTCGTAGAAATCAGACTTGTGATAAAATGCTACACGTATGCCAAACATTTGATTGTTGCACTGCAAATGCTGGCCATACTTGAAATTGTTCATCGAGTATTGAGTAAGAGTGAGTACAGTCATCAACCGGCGCAGTGGACACAATGGACGTTTGCGTTGGACATCTTAACCTCGCAGTTTATTGCTGAAGACAATAAAAACTGTGGAACGCTGTCTGACAAATCGGTTTAAAATCGTAAAAAGTTAACGCTTATTGTTTCACTTTCAAACGTGTCACTAGCGACGGCGGTGGAATCGGTACGCACTCACAAACCGGCTCGCCATAGCATCACAATCTCACAAAGGCAGTACAATGTACCTAATACTATTCAAATTAAACTCTATGGAGCATCTGCGCAACCGTTCCCAGTCGTTTTGCACTATACCTTAACTCACTATTTATTTATAGTACAATAATGTAACATAATAATTATCGCTTAAATCTATATCTCCGATAAAAACCTTTAAACCTTCCATTTCCGGCTCGGCGTCGCCACGATGCGTCGCGACGCCGGCCGCACTCACTAGTCCTCAGTTCGATAGAAAAAATAAATCGTTGAACACTAATTGGACCGCGCCCGTCGGCAGCGCCTGAGCAACTTTCACTAAATAATAAAAAACACGCTAACAAAGTAAGTACTCTTCTTAAACAACAAAGAATTGGCTAAACGTCGTCCGTCCGATCCGGGTAACGAGTAAACATCGTCCAGTATTCGAGCCGCGCCGTCGCGGCCTCGATCCTGCGACGAATTCAGAGCAGATTCATTTCCGAGCGCGCCGTGGTCGTGGCTCGTGGCGCAGCGTCCGCGCCCGAGCGTCGTCGAGCACGGTCAGCGGTCAGCGACTCGGCACGAGCTTCACTCGCCGCGCTCGCATCACAGTGGGGTGTGTATGTGCGCGCTGCGGCGCGGTCATGAGTCGAGGACCGTTAGCAGGCCGGTGGGCAGCAGGGGCACGTCCTGCCGGGGCATCTGCCGCGCCAACTGCGCGCACCCGAGGTTTGCGTCTCCGAGTTCAGGAATTGCGTCTAATAAAGCCAAGCATTCGTCCTCGACGGCACGTCGGCTTTTCTTTCCGATCCAGGAGTCGTCGCACTCCTCTCTCGCTCGGCGTCGTCTCGCCTCCTTTTCTTTGCGGACCTCCTCACTCAGTCTGCAATAGGTGTTGTTGATGCACACGGACCGGCGAAGGTCGCGAGCGGGGTCCTCAATGTTTTCTAATTTCTGGGAGCAGATCTCGATGACCCGCTTGCGCTCCTCATTAGCGCGTAGTCGGGCCGAGATCATGGAGAGTTTGGGCCGTGCGGCGGGCTCGGTGCGCGGCGGGCCGAACATGTCGTCCTCGAAAGCGTCGGCGATCTCCGCGCCGCGCGCGCTCTCCCGCTCCTCTTGCGGCGTCATTCTGTAACAAACACGTAGAGAAATTAGCACTTGTTAGCGACATCGAATACACGCTTGCCAAAACGCCTAAATCATTGTCAAGACGCATCAAATTTTCATTTTAATAATATACTGCTCCAAAATATTAAAAATCAAAAAGATTATGAAATTCTGTGAGTTTTAAATCAGCATCTCCAAAATTTAAACAATCGTGACGATTCAAGGCGAAATCGTAATTATTTTACAATCGCAGTATGAGTAGGTCAGTCTGAGAACAATGCATCAGCTTGAACAGGCCAATCAGGTTCACAACTTGTCGTTATTATTCGCTTAGTTCGCATTTGTTTCATATGAAATAACAAAAGATACGGTCGATATTGATAACATTCTTTAACAAAACATGACCTTGAAAATCAGAAGTAAAAAATTCCTAGACCCACCTGGATGACAAATCAGGGGAAATTATGAACCATCCCGACATTAACATGATAAGTGATCTACTGAGACCTTATAAATAATTAAAATGGATTCTTCAATGTCACAAGTTGAGTTCAAAACACTGACACAATACGACTGAGCAATTCGTCACTTTGTCCTCGAATACAAAAAGTAAAAAGGCACAGCGAAGGCGAAATAAAAATAAAACTGTAGCAGCGCGCGGCGTGTGCGCAGCTCAGCGGTCACTCGACGAATGACAACATACCTCACTGTAGATAAGACATTGAAAAAGCCAATTGCGTCATTCGAGTACGGCTACGTACGAACGTGTGGAAAGGAAACGGGTGACGTAGCCCTAGCCGTCATTTTAGACGTTATTGACGACTAGTCATGACTCGTCCGCTTAATTTGTTTACAGGACAAAGGCGGGTGTTGCCCACAGATCACACCACCAAACATACGAAAAACAACTCGTCATCTACACAAAATCAACAAATAGGTACACCGAGATAGATTAAAGGAAAAGTAAATAATATATCACTAGGAATTAAGAATATCTATGGGAATCACGTTCAACCTAAAACAATGGTGAAGGCGTCCTAATTACAAGGATAACCATAATACTTTTCCTGTTCGACACATACGTTTACCTACGAACAATGACATAGAAAGATAAAAACGGAAGAACTCAATAGCAAACAACGAATATAATCAAGGTGTAATTCTCGTCTAAAATAAATGTAAGGTCGCACAATGACGCCGCTTCGTAAACGGCTACAAAGGATATCAAGTCAATGTTGGAATTCGTACTAGAGGTATTTCTTTTATAAGATCCGGGAAAAAACATCCTTCAGGATAACAAGAACATATTGAGGACACTTGAGGTTTAACAATGTGCTCTCTAACCTTCGCAATTGGTTACGTTAGTATCTGGTGACTGAACAAGATTCAAATGTTACATAATCACTCCTGTTAGATTAGGAAAATCTTGCTTTAGAATTGAGATTAAATTATTACATAATTAAAAAAGTTTGAGAGTTACGTAATTTGATGAAAGAGGAGAACACAATAAGATCATCCATGTACAATAAATGTAAATTAATATTTATTAAATAAACATGATAAAGGCACTTATGCTATTAAAATTAAAGATCACGTCTTAGTTAGTACAACGAAGAACTTTAAGATCTTCACAATCTGTGTTGCTCTTAGTAATGCTCTAAGGTGTTGCTAAAAGTTAGCCAGAATAGAGCACGTTTCTTTTACAACCTTATTATCGAAAAGGCGTTAGACACTACGTGTTCTTGTTTTGCCTCGGCTATATCCAACTCGAACGCTAAGCCTGTTTATTATATTTTCTCAAATTGAATTTAGACTGATGTTCCAAAAATATAACAATGCCCTAAGTTCATTCGGCAAACGGCTGTAAAGTTTGTTCAACCAGTGCAATATCAGCACGTATTCGTTTACCTTGTACTTATCTCGTAATGATAAAAAGTTTGGTCCAAATATTGCAGAGTAAATCATACGAAGGGATATTACGTAAGTTTACAGATTCTGTGCGTTATTTGCTGCTATATCTAAAGATAATCCACTGATAAATTGTAAAGATTATTATCGTTATAAAATGATTGGGTAATGCTCAGCTGTAATCTGAGGGGTAATGTATCCGAAGCTATAATGTTCTAAGCATCTGGTTTTATTTCATATGCATTTAAAAATGTCTCCGGCTGGAGTCAGGGTGGTGTTTTAGTTTTTTTCGCGTCGAATGCGCGACGACAGTGCGCCCGGTGTTGCCGACCCCACTGGTTACGATCTAATAAATCTTGCTCGCCTCGAGGCTACCTACTACCTGGACTTTCTTTTCTCTGTCTCACACGGGCCGCGCTGTTCCACTGATGTGTTCGAACGCCACCAAAACGAGGGACATTTTTTGCTGCTTCAAAGTTTTATTTGAATAAACAAATGAGATATTGAAACCAGATCAGAAATGTTGAAGGTTTGAGTGAGATTCTGGAGATCTTGAAATAGATTTGTTGCGTAGGCGTGACCCTTGTTAAAACTACCGAAACACTTGAATATTTAGTGGACACGGTAACAGTTTACTCGTGCGTTTCCACTTTCTATCTTTCACCTTTATCGTTAGCATGCCCTTAATTGTGCAGTGATAATGGCGGCTACCTGTGAACGTGTCTGCTCGTTTTGTTCTCTGAACAATGAGGCGTCGTCATTTAGTTTTAGATTAGACATTACTAGAAAAATGCACCTTCATTATGTTCTCATGCCACTAAAATGACCCTTAACACACTGTATTATTATTTCGTCGTCAACATTATTACTTTTATTTATATTCGGGGCAAGGTCAGATAAATAAAAAGTATTTCTGGCGTGAGTAAACTTGGCAAATAAATCCAAAATGGTTGAAATTACCAAACGTAGTGCACTAATCCAGAAATAGATGACAAAAATGCTAGATTTCTATTACAGACTGAAAACAAACACGCCACCGTAAGATAGTATACACGATAAAGTTTTCAAGGGTAATATGCAGCAGTTTTTGCTAGCAATAATCTGCATATTAGAATTTATGATGGAATAATAGATTGTAGTGTTACCAAATATTCACCCAAAGTTATTACCGGCAAGTAATTTTACAGCTGTAGCGAAAGGCTAGACTTGCTTATGTAATGACTGCCACGTTCATCTAGTACGACTAGAGAAGGTACCTTTCTAGGTCAGAAGCCACAAATAATTAAGTAGAGTTAGAACATCTTGTCCAACTTATATTTTATGTGTTTCAAGTACAATAAACTAATATACAGGATTTGTCGAAATTAGTAGATAATGAATACTGCAATGCGTCGCTAAACCTCGTACGTAACCAAAACATAACATATTCATTATAACAAAGCAATTTTCTTTTACATCTTTTGACAAAGAGATAGGAGCAGATAAAACAATGAAAAAAAGTAAGGAAAGGAAGATATATTAGTGAGTCATAGAACAACAGGATAGACGAATTGATGAGTAATCTTCATAGAATCATTTTCTCTAAATGGAATAATCCACACGGTCATAGCAAAACGCGGGATAAAAAACCAAGACTTTATATATTGTACGTGTTGCAGTGCAGCAGTGTTGCAGGAAGATCTATTAATCAAAAGATACAAAAAGCTTAGTATGAGCATAGATAGTATAAATCTACTAGAAGCATGAGTATAAGTAAGGTAAGTTTAAAAATTCAAAATATCATTTAAATAAAGAAAGAAATTCAACCAGACCAGAAATAACAGGATACTGATAATATTATGTTAAGGCCATCCGGAGAACACCAAATAGCTACCTCGTTGAAAAAAGTTCAGCCAGCCAAACACATAGGTAAGTTAAAAATTTTAAATGTCATTTAAATAAAAAAAGAAATTCAACCAGCCACAGATACAACAGGATACAGATGATATTATGTTAAGGCCATCCGCAGAACACGGAATAAAAAATAAAAAGGATGGCAGTATCTATCGTATGTCATCACATTGGCGCGCCCACCATCGCGGACAAGGCCCGTTACTGCTGTACCGCAATCGAGGTCACCGCGAAACTTCACGTTTTCAGATAGCCGCTAAATTGAAGCATTATTTTAAACTTGTTTTTTGCAATCAGGATGCATTGGGCGTAAGAAATATTGGGGAAATTCCATCACTTCAGAATTTATATTATTTTTGCCTAATACGTAGAACGACACAGCTTAGAATACGTGGTTTTGACGTGCTAATAATAATACGGGTTGAAGATGAAAAAGAATCAATAGATCAAATCACCAAGCTCAATGTGGCATTTAGATCTTATGGCTTTAGGCTCTGTCTGCTCCGTAATGGATAAACGCATGTATGTTATGTATGTATTTGAGATTCATAGAATTATCTTTCAAAACCAATTGTACTTTCAATCTTTCAATATTGTGTTGTATTTTCAATAGGTACGTAAAAGATTAGTTTGAAGGTAAAGAAGAAATACTAATGAGACAAAACAATACTAAAGAAATAGGGTTTAATTTAACTTTTACATTTTTATAGTAAACAGATCCTTCAAACATTTTTTTTTTTCTTTTGGTATTTGAATGTCAGTGAAAACAAAATATTAGAATTAAAAAGTGTCAATTCGGACAGCCTGTCCGAATATTTTCTGTCCGAATCGTCAGATAATCAAAATTTTGAAACCAACATTTTGAGAAACTCTACTATCGACTACTTCTGTGGCTTAGGGGTACCGCAATAAGTGCCTTTGAATCGCAGGGTCTCGGGTTCAATCTCCAGCCTATTAAAAATACAGTATCGTTGAGTTAGTACGAGTATCTTATGACATTAATTTACAACTTACTGTGAGGCTAGCTCATTGTATGTGAGATTTGTTTATTCCCTATATTTATTTATTTATCATCAATACTCTTTTTGAAAATTGCATAAACTTATCCATAGAATAAAAAGGAGTGCCTTTATTTTGGGTTGAAATATTTAACCTAAACAAATTGTAAGAAGCATTGCCAAAGCTTGATAAACTTGAATAAAATAAAGAGGGCAGTGGAAATAATATTTCTATAATTGAAAGCTTTGATTCATCTCTCACCAGGGAATCGGAAATGTGAAATGAAAGAAACTCATAATTGAAATAATGTCAGAGAATTTTTCCTGTAACAGGAAAACCTAGAACTAGCCAATTTTAAATAACATTGTCTTCATCCCTTACCCTAAAAACACAAAACGACCTTAATACGAGGTGGCTTTTTGTCTCACTATTTTAGTAGTAATATGTTTTTTTTTAAGTAAGTTTTCTACCGTTTCTTCCAGCTGGTCAGTTAACTTTTGTTAAAAAACTTCACGCTTTGATATTCAGTTCAAAATCCCATTTTGTGTATGGAACATTACCGTTAAATTATAACTGGAGATTGTCCACAGCCATAAAAGCTAATGTAATTTATTGGGTCTAATCAGAATTACCATACAATATCCACGGCTTGTTTTGTTCGGGCTGTGCGTTTGGCGTCAGAAGCCAACAGACAATGGAGGTGACGGCGGTCGATAAATCAGCCGGAATGGCTGCGTAGATGTGCTTATACTGTTTTTTCATTATACACTTGGTTTGAGGAGTAGTAGAGTTCATTTTGAACGTGATCAGTCAGAAAGTCGTCGTACGACATGAAAGCTACCAAGCTACCAGATTATACACTAGCAATTCACTCTTTTTAGAAAATTTGTTGTAATAGCTACAACACTTTACATGATTTTTTACTCGTGCTTTATTTTATAAACGCTAATTACATTTAAATAAGTATATTTAGTTATTTAGGTACAGAATTATGAATGTGCTGTATCTTGAGCATGAATATCTTATTTCATATTATTCCATCATAAAAAATTTCATTAGATATATATAAGAATAATAATAACTTTTAAGACGATTATACCACTTAAAGCAAACTGCATCAAACAAGAGTCCCTCTTAAGCCAAACTAGGAGCAATCTTGGCTGGCTTCCCAAAGCTGTAAAGTTTATAATTTAAACACCGATAGCTGTATAACCGTCCCACTCTTATATTACCTGCTTTGTAGTACTGTCTCTTTCACTTCAGATGTCAATGGAAAAATATTCCAAAGCAAATAGGTTCTGTTTGCAATCAATAAGTAAAGAGGATAACATGGACTTAATTATTTTAAAAACAATAAACGAAATACGCTTTCGCTGCAAAGAGTGAAACGAAGCCAAAAATGGTACATTAGTGTTCGCCTTAATGAATTAAGTACATATTGTAATTCGTCATTGATGAACGCATTTGAATTCCGACTCTATAACTATATCAATAAGGGTGTACACATTATTTGATATCAATAAGCTTATGTGGATGGCAATAAGGTTCAAATTGCTTTGCGTCAGATATTGGACCTGAACACACAGTATGAATAGCGTAGCGATCATTGCAAATCATAAATGCGTTAAAACGGTTTGCACAGTAAAATGTGAAACCTGATTTGTAATTTGAATAAATAAATCTTTGGAGCTATTGATTACGTGAATGATTGTTTAGGTTATAACTTGAACTAAGCAATAGTTATTGTTGCCAAGGGCGCGGCTACTTATACGCATTTAAATTTACATTTCTACAAGAATTAAAGCAATATTTAGATAAACGGCATTATATGAAGATGAAGGGAGACGTCAAACTTATTTCCAGGAAAATGATTTTTAAAGCAATATTTTATTCCATAAAATATTTTATTTTCTTAAACAACCATTTATCTGTTTAACAGCCATATTGTTATATTATACAAAGCTCATTAAATGCTTTATGTTGCTTAGTAACAATTATCTATTCATTAAGTTTAACCACTTCAAGTAAAGACAGGTGTTTATGACGTTTACAGTGCTATAAATTTCTTTTAACAATTAATTAAAAGCCTATAAGGTCCTGATTCTGTTAATCTCGAGAACTGATATTGTTCACTCGCACTGCGCCAGGGCGTGTGAGAGAGAGGGGAGACCCCGGCGTAGCGAACAAAAGGCCCGGTCAGGTAGATTGAAAACCGTATTTTAACAGCCTAGACATTTCTGATTTTATTCCTATGATTTGAGAATAAACACCCAAACATTGTTATACATAAAATTCTCAGTAATTCATATGTATATGAACACGGTTAGTCGTTAGAGTGAAGTATTACGCACATTTCCAAGTACTTGATATGCCTACATCAGAATGTTGTAAGATTTGAACAAAATTACGGGCAGTCACGTACTCATGTCATTGACATGACTATAGTGTATAATCTGCATAAGTAAATATATTATTTATTATTTAGCATTATAATCAATATTAAGTCATGCGTAATTAACTAGCTTTGTTTGTTTGAGATAAAATAATTTCTCTTCAAATTATTTTAAAATTAAAAATGAATATGTGAATATCAATCCTAAATAGGAAACTAAGATTTAAAAGCAAAATAACAGTAAAAAAGCAATGCGGTTATGTACGTCAAGCGACTTAAGCATAAATTTAATTGTTCGTGAATATTAATCGCTGCTTGGTTCAAATAATTCGGAATAAAGTATGAAAAGTTGGTAAAATAACCAAACTAATATATATAATACTTGAATAATTAGATAAGTATCTATTATTATATATTATTGTACTATAACATGTTTAACTAATTAATTAGTATTAAATTAAATAAATTTAATTTAATTTCAGCCGTGCATAATTTATTCTAAATTACCAAAGTAAAAACAAAAAGTTACCTTAATAGTTTCGGTCTCCAAAACTAACAAAAATATTATCCACTTGAGGAGTCCATAGAAAACTTATTGAAAACAAAACGCAATACAATAAACAGTTTAAAAATCGAACAGTTAATTTAAAACATAATGCCAACCTCAAAGAGCTGTATCACATGAAACGATCAACTTAGCACTTGTCCAAACAGAGAGGTGCGCGCACTACTACATAACTAAATAGTCTCACAGAGCTCCCGTACGTGTGCGTTACTCGGCTTCGCGCGCCAAACTGCGTTGCCTATCCCATACATAAGTTGTGGTGATTTACAGAGGGCGCGCAAGCGGCCAAAGCGGCCCTGCCATAGCTCCCCTTCCGAGCGAAGGATACCTCATTATCCTTACAGTAATCCGTGTGCCTTTTGATAATTTTTATTTATAGGGTGATAGTAGACCTTTTAAATGCTATTTGTCTAAGGTTAAAATAAAGACTTTCTTTAATGAGCAATTGCAAACGCGCCAACCGCCAATCATAATTTACATTTTAGAACGCCATTAAATGTTTTGGAGAAATTAGCCTTTGTCTGCGTTATGCAAATTTACGTTTTGTAAGACACAACTTAATATTTTTCGTGAAAATTATGTAATACAGCGCTTTAAAAGCTAAATTTGTGCGTAAAAACCAATAATCGTAAGGATTACGAATATCCATTAGACAAATTAGATGACCCTTCGAATCACGCGATGGAAGGTACAGATAGTCTGAACTAAACCAGTCCAATTCAATAATGCGTGATTACAAAAAGTTGCCCAATTGATATTCAAGGCTGGGCAGCTAGTTACGAGAGCAATTGTTTTAGCATTCATTACTTGAAATCATCTTTTAAGGCGCTATAATGCGATCAGTGGAAATAACCCGAAAGCCATTAGGAGAGGCATAGCGAAGACGATGATTAATGAAAAGTGTAAGAGATGCGTTCGAACAGGCTTGCGCGCGCTTTGTTCGCGCATGGCAAGCAACGTTGGGCGTGGGTTTTGCATGGATGGGTTTAACAGTAAGTTGTATTTATTAAAAGTCCTATTACAGGTGTTAATTTAACGATCTGGTTACTAATATTTGCTAAATTACAGTTTGTAAAATAATATATTAAAAGTCGTTCTATTGTTAGTCCGTTTTAAAAACTCTACACTAACTTGTAATTGTGAAGCGTGATGGAAAAAAATCCCAAGACTGTTCTGAAGGACCCAGCAAATTTCTTAATAAATCCGTTGCTCATTTTTGGGGCATTAACTTTAATTCAAAAGGACATTGATAACTTCAATACCTAATAAAGTATGATTCGTAAGCTCAGGACCTTCAAGCTACGCCCTATGTAAAACAGAGCGTGCTTGTGTTTCAAATATGTTAAACTCGCTTTGTGGTTGATTGCCATTGATCATATTCTTTCCTGGGATTATGAATTTCTAATAATTGCACGATTTTACGGTCTCGTTTAAGGACACTGTAATTATTATATTTCTCAAAATAAAGGCCTTACGATGTACTTCACGTCTATAATTATATTACATATATAAAATCGGTATTATTGAGGATAACCTCAATTTAAAGGTTTTGGGGGCGAAATTTCTGTTTGTCCGGGTCTCACCAGGCCGTTTAGACCAAGCCAAAGCCCTAGTATTAAAATGATTATGTGACAAAAAAAAGATAGATGGATAATAAAGTAGGATATGTATTTTTAAAATAATTTGCATTTGACAGAAAACCAAAACCCTTAAATATGTCATGCATAGGTATAATTAGGTATAATCACATAAACATAATTAGGGAATACATTTTGTTTTTAATTGGTATAAGTATTCCAAATATTAATACCAATTAAAATACAGACTAAAATATCTTCAATATTTCGTATAACAACATAAATAAAGATAAACGAATACATAACATAAGTTAATTGAAATCGAATAAGTCGCCAAATAAACGCTTTAAAACGAGCCGTTTCTACAGTGAGGTATACATGAAACATGAAAACAAAAGTTGAAAAGCACTCTATTGAAAAACGCAACAAGATTCGTGTACAGTTTGAAAAGCTATAATCGCGAACTTACATATGTATCACCTGCTGTAATCAACGAAAGCTCATTCAGATTGGTTTGCAATATCATCATTTCCTTTGCTTTTCACTATTTTGATGTAAAATTAATAAATAATGGAAGTATTTTTAGTAACCGTTTTTCCATTTTTTGTGTTTTTTCCTCACACATAAAAGAGATATATTTGTTACTAAGCATATTTCAGCAGTGACTTTGAATTCGATTCATTTGATTTAGCCGCTTTTTACACTACGTGTATCGCAAATCGCAAACATGGCTATTTGTTAATGATGCCAATTTTGTAATGAGAGCTAGTTTGGAACAAGATTGTGTTGACATTAATTTTTAAAGAGAAAATACAAACAATATAAATTGTTGCCATGCCGGTAGAGTTGTAAATAATATTGTCAACGACGATTGATATTACGGCGCGGCGTGTGGTCGCCGCTTCTCCATGGCCTACTTCCGTAGAAAATGTTAGCGTTGCTTCAATTACCGAGCAACAATCATTGCACACACACAAGTTCACACAACCGATGAGATTTTTGGAGACAACGTGATATTGAAACATCCTAATTATATCACAGTAATTATTAGGATTAAAAATTAACGTTTCAAGAAACTTGTGGTGCACGTTTATATACGAGTACATTTAAATTTGAATGCGAGCCAAACTGTGACAATGACGGTCTAACAGCTGCTAGATCGACCCTCAAATAGCTACATTCAATCATGCGCGAAGGTATCAACTGTATTTGCTGTATTTAGTAGTTTCCTGCATTCAGCTAGTTTGAACTATTCTGAATTTGCTTTAAAATTTGACACGTGCCTGAACTTTGATATCTGGATGTACTATAGGACAGCGGGCGGTTAAGGTCAGTCCAAGTTTAGAATGCGGAAAACGGGAGTGCGTGGCTCGCGTTTTCGGCTGCAGTAACCCGAATACACGGTGATGGCAGGTCGAGGTTCAATAATTGCAGGCCGTCAAGACTTTCACCTTCGGCGCTCGGTCGGCGAGCCGCCAAGGCCACCGAGGCTCCGTTCACCGTAACTTCCGCCCGTGCCAGCGCGACAACACCACTCGTGATCGCGACGTCTCTCGCTTTTGCAATACGAATTTCGGAAAGCGTCGAACCAGCCAGAGCAACGGCCTCAGTCAAAATAACGGTCTGAATCGGCCAATATTACGTAACACTGTCAAGTGGTAAAGACAGTTTGCAAGTAGCACAACGTAGATAAGTAATAAAGAGAGGAAATTGATTTAGGCCAGAATTGAAATGTGTTAATACGATCAATCAAGCAGTTGATAGTATCACAGTTGATAAACAATCAAAAAATATTATGGCGCCCGTCTTAATAGACAAAATCTGTTTAGCGGTGCGTGGTGTGAGCGGCGTTACACCTTTTGTTGTATCATCAACAGTGAGATCGTCAGTCGACGGTGGCGGGCCACGGGCGGCTTGGAGCGAGCGAGCACGCGAACCTCGGCCGCCGACGACCCATATTTACTGTACTTCGCCGAGTGTACCATCTCATTCCGCTCGTTAAATCGATGCTTTTAATAGAGATGATGGCTCAAGACTCCTTTATATCTAAATAAACGGGAGCGCAGGCACGTGTGAAATGTTAACCTGACATTTTGAACATCCCCGCAACATTCATATCAATAAGATCCCGGCAGATTTATTTTTAGCGAGCAAACGATAGATGCCATAGGGTCACGCTAATTTAACTGAGGGAACGCGCATTTTCTTTTCAACTGAGAGAAGCTTTCTGGAATAACGTTTTATTCAGGAAGTTCGACGTAAAAATCTTTCCAAAGAGAAATGCTGAAAGTTTTCGGATGCAATAATACCTTTTGTTGTAGGTATGACATCATTATGACGAGACGAAACAGTTTGGTGATGAGCTGCGCAGAGTGGATTCTTCTAAAAACCTCCGCAAACATAAAGACAACGACCGATAAATTTGGAGGTCGGCTTCCAGAACTTGGACACAGTTTTGGATTATTGTTTGTTATCGCCGGAATTTACTGTCATTGTTAGTGACGTCAGTGATAAAAACTTCGTCCCAAATGATAACGCTAGGTAGAAGATGCGATAATGTATTGATAGATAAATCATGCAGAACTAACGAGCGCATGAGAATTTTTAATTTATGATTTTTCAAAATTGTTATCTTATCTTTTTGTAAAATTATAACATAAGTTGTGCAGTTTTATGATTCTGTTGATCTTTGTAAAATCTTTCCGTATCATCAAGGTTTTGCAGGTGTCGTTCATAGTGCAGTTTAAGGGGAAAACACAATATCTAGTCATATCTTGGTAAAACAAGAGAGATTTGCCCATCACCAAATCAACTTTTCCTATTGAACATGTCGCTGAAGAATAGTGTACAATTGACTTACTAAAAGAAACAAACTAATATATTTTTTTTAATTAAATCATATTATAATTGACGGAGTTATGAAGTAACATGCATAAAAAAATAAAGCAAAAGATGCCGACGAAATAAGAACTACCCTCTTTTTTAAGGGTGGTTTAAATAAACCATAATTTTTTTATTAAAACGTCCATTATTTTCATATTTTTATTCCATGTCGAAAGATGATCGATATCTTTCATGTGCAGAACATTTCATTGTTTCAGTTAATTTTATTACTTCATAAAATTCACTTTAATTATAACACACGTCATCGGACATCAGTCTTTATGTTTTACTATATCTATGTTTATTTTCTTTACTGCTTTAGCTTTTATTGACTTAGCCTTAAAAATATGTAGTAATAATATCATCCCAATTAATATTATAAATGCAAAAGGGAGTTTGTTTGTTTGTTGTCATCATGAAATTTTGCACACACATAGGTTAGGGTACTGACAAGGACATAGGCTATATATGACGCGGGTGAAGCCGCGGGCAACAGCTATTAACAATATAATGTCCAATATTCGCATAAACTGGTACGTTCATTACGAAGTGCCATAGCACTGCAAATTAAGCGAGATAACCTATGTTTTGTTTGGAAATTTCCACAACACAAACAAAGCCGTTGATCTGCCGATGTTTTTCAACATTCGCCGGCGAGACAGCAGGATCCTCTCACTATAAATACGCTTGTGAATGAGCGCAGAACACTGACATCGAATTAACTGTTCTGCCCAAAATACACTTAATGCCGCCATCTGTATGACTCTATTGATCAAGGACCTTATATATTGGCAGTAGTAACTTTTGGCATAGAAAGAGACGAAATACTACAGGTTGATGTCTCGCTCGCACATATGCAATTGTATAAAAACTATAGATATAGGCACGTGTATGATATATACAATAGCATATATGCGAGACACCAACCTCTGACATCAAATTAACTGTTCTGCCCAAAGTAAACTTAATGCCATAGTCTGTATAAATCTATTGATCATGGCATGGACTTATATATTGATAGAAGGACTGAGTACCCATAGTAATTTTTGGCATAGATATAAACGGAAATACCCTATATACGTTTGGTGCATTATAAAAACTATAGATATAGGTTTGTGCATTGCACATGTGCGAGCGAGACACAAACCTGTAGTATTTCCATCTCACGTTCAACTATAAAATCTTTGCATAGAATTATGCTGTGTATTTAAAGGTCTATAAGAGTAAATATCGTATATAAAAAATAAAAACAGTTCTATAAGGGTGCTAAGAAAAGACAATTACTTTCATTGCTATTGAAAGGTGCGAAAGCGGACCTTTAACCACAGACATAAGAATATTAATTGTACTGTTACCGTGCCAAAATTAGTACTTAGTTTATAAGCTGTCTCACCAACTTAATCCAATCTTCTATCACATTCGGCATTATTGCATTGGCAAAAGGAACCGTTTAAACATCAACTAAACTCGTGAAAAATAGATTCCGATCAAACAGTCTAACCAGCTCATAATTTTCTGCCAAAAACACTCAGTCACTCAACTAAATGTCACATTCTGTATGACTATTGATATAAGGTAGCGTACAAACCTAACACATCTTTTTCCTATGTCAATTATAGTATTTTTGATAATTCTTATTTCTTTATTTATTAAGAATAGTATTATTGCTTATATTTCCAAACTATTAATAACAAGTCATATATTACAAGCTGCAAAAACATAAACCAAATAAAAAAGGCGAAAATTATGTAATTTTTTAAATAATTTTCTATTGTTATTAACTGGCTAGACGACACCATTCCACAATGAAATTCTCATAGTATTTAAAACAAAAAATCTTTACAATCCCAAAAATATCCTTAAATGGCGCCATCATGTCGTAGGTTTTCCTAGCAACAAAATTGATATCGGGCGTCTGCCGAGATTTTCTTAAAATTGAATTTTCGGTCTCATTCAGCGTTTCAGGGCTCCATCTGTCTTAGTTTAGCTTTATTCTTCGCCGAGTTTCAATCAGGGATCTTTTATATATTATAATGATTCCATTTACAATTTTTAAGTTACGTTCAAATAATGGAACGCCATTATTGCACGGCTACGGTGCATTGGTTCCCAAACTTTTAAAATGACGAACGAATTTTATGTTTTTCAATTCTTCAAAAACTTTAAGCGAACTTGATGGCGGTGAAGAAAGAATATCTTACATATCTTTAACCCTTTGCAGAATCGGATCCCCATATTATATAGGGTATAAATCCCCGGACGCATTTAATATTATGTATTGCATAAATAACCCAGACCATTATCCGCATTCGTAGTCACTTTAGGAGTCCCTTTACCATGGGTGGATCTAATAAAGCCAGTTTGGAAACCGCGGCTATAGCCGCTATAGCCGCTATACGCGGTCGCCATCTGAAGGACTCCCGTGAAGTCATGGTCGCGTGGTACATGTCTAGAAAGTCGTACGTACGGTATATCTGTGCGTCGCGCTATCGTAACAATAACTGTTATAAGTACTCGCCATATGAACTTGTTAAATAACAATATTATCTAAACTACATACTGCTATCGCCGTGATTAATACTGTCTGCGCACTTTCTGTTTCGATTGGAGAAGTAGGTTACAATTTATATTATACCTACTTACGTATCAACTAGCCACAAGCTAATATGCGACTAATATAACACTTTTAGTGCTATAATAGATTTAGTAACTTAATCATCGACAAATGCGAAAATGTATGAATAGCACGAAATTAAGTTAATTATTTAGGTTTATTAGAAAGTTATTATATACAATGCTTAAACTTTCACTCGGTTCATACGTGTTTATATAACCGCGACCGGATTACAAGATTGCTTTGCGGAATCCATTGAATATAGAAAAAGTGTTAACAATTTACACGTTCCTTTTGGTGTATGATACATAGTACCTATTTCAAGCTGCTTTATGATATCTGACGTAGCTTAGCGACAGCAGGTCAATTAAATATGTATTTCATACTAGTGAATGCACCACTTAGTGATCTTATTAAGGAAATCGAACATCTTAAAAAACCTGTTATATCAGGATGTGTAAGTCGGCAAAGAAAAATAAAGTGTAAACATGCGATAGCGGAATTAACAGTCGTCGGGCGCACTTATAAACAAATTAATGGACGTTGTGGACGTCCCACATAAGAAACGGTAGTGTGAAAGAGCACAACCTTTTATCAATAGCCCTGGGTTTGAATCTCACCAATTTCAAGCGAGATATACCTAGCCCCTAGGCCAGACCCTAATTGTAGTATTTAATTTTCCCAAATCTCTGAATCTTAAAATTAGGTTATTTTTATGGTCATCAAACCCACAATATCTGTGGTCCGTTGAATGTACTCCATTTTTAGCTTCTACAATAATGTAGGTACTTATCGATAAGTAGCAATCGACTACCGATTACTCGATTCCCAAATGAGAACAAAAGTCTTGCGTTACGTGGTAGCTCCGAGATTACCCGAAGTAGTACGAAAATAGTCGAACGCGCCGTGGCACCGATACGCCGTGACGTAGGACGCCGACCGTCGGCCTGTTTTTTATTAAAATTCATAATGATATGCTTACTGGCAAGTAATCATTAGTGCAATTTATCGATTATGCGAATAAATAAGACTGACATGGTAAATGTTGTTTTATCGCTTACCGTCTACACAAGAGCATTTAGATATCGGTAGTATAACAAGTTTCAGTCTATAGCTGTTTGATTTAGATTTGATAAATGACATAAAATCACTATTGTTCTCTAACACTTTTTTAACAATAAAAAATAGGGGGTTTTTGGTGGGAAGTCAAGGGGTTCAGTTATCGTTTGCCTTATACAATTTAGCAAATTGATTTAAGTGGACTTTATAATATGAAATTGGTGTAGTTTGGTGTTATAAATGCTCGTGCTCGAGAACAATTTGTGAAATAGTTAAAGTAGACTGTTAAATGGACTCGTTTATATTTGTCGCCAAAATCTCCCACGAGGCTGCCAAAGAACATACGCCATCTTTGATGCCACATACCGTACAACACCGATACTTAGTATCTCATTCATCTCATTATACTGGACATTGGCAGAATAACTGAAATCTCGGTGGAAGCCATAATTAAAAAAAGAAGAAGAAGAATAAAATATAGGAGTCTTAGTGATCCCATATCCAACCAAGGTAGGTAGTGTGAGAAATTAAGAGATATACCTCTGTGATTGGCTTTTGTGATATGATAATGTATCGTTAGACAACTACTTAAAATATTCTTAAATGTCTCTTTGCATTTGTTTTGTTTTCAATAAAACAAAGGTTATAAACCTAAATAATTTTAAAACCAGTATACTTTATTTCCAATAATGATAAGTTCAGCTCAGACAAAGCACACAAAATTCATCTTTTACAGTAAATGAAACATCCTTTATCCATAAAGCTGAAAACTCCACGAAGCTGGAGCCGTTTCTCTTTGTAACTGTTTATGAAATTTACAAGTGGTAACCTTATATTTGCATAGACATAGACTGAAAAACAGTCCTGTGCTAGGTTTCCCTAGTCCAGGGTAAATCTGAGCCATCTCACCTTTTGTAACACTGTGGGCACATTTTTATTTGGGGGTCATGTATTTTTGTTTTGTATTATGTTGTGATATCTATTGTGTGTTACAATAAATAATTTACATTTTTTTTTCAATAGTAGGCGTTTTCGCCTTAGAACTTTTTCAATTTTGGATATACGATTTGAACTCTTATAAAGCCTGTATATATAACATATTTCTGTGCATGAGACGGAAATACTACAAGTTTGTATTCCGCTCGTACATATGCAATTATATAAAAACTATAGTTGCTCACCCTAGATTAGAGTGACATAGAATTATGAAGTTTGTGTTTTCTTTCTATGCCAAAAGTAACAGTGCTTCTACTGATATTATAAGGTCCTTGGCATAAATTTATTCCATAGTCAAGAGCAGTAAAAATCGCAGAGCAATAACTAGGAAAAAAGGAAAATCAACACTCATTTTGCGACTTACAATCAAGTTATTCAAAATTTGAATAATAAGTATAAGTACAGTGTATTTAAGAAACTAGTATAATATTTAATGATTATCTTAGTTCATATTGGAAGATAATTATTAAATATCAGACTAGACTAAGACCAAGTTTGGTCACATTAAGTGGCTATCTTTAGAGCTAATGCGAATTTTAAAACTTTGAAATTAATAATCTGCATACTAAAGTCCTTCTGATTTCGATAGATTTGTTTATTTATCGAAAATCTAATGAACCCTTTCCTTTATTCATAAGAGATAGTAAATAGATAGATACATAGAGAGCAGGATGACTGGCTGGATAGACATTTAAAAATAATTTGAAGGCAAGTTCGGTAAATATAAGACGAACAACGATAATTCAAACTATTAGAAAAACGTAAGAAATGCAGAGAAAGATGTAGGTACCTACCTACCTTCAAACATTATCTGTGATTTTGTGACTTTAAGTTAGGTCGAATATTGTCTGCGATTTTTGTCGCTAGGTTTGTACATATCATTAATTCGGTAATCATTCATCGGGTGAGATGACTTCGTATTGTCGCCCAGGGACCGGAACCGCTTACCTTAACCGCGGTTTCTGATAGGGTTTTTCATTGAATTGTTTTCTAAAACCCCATCGATATGGTAAGCGTATTAATATTGTAACCCTATCGATACGGTAACCCTATCAATACGGTGAGCATATCATCGGGTTAACTTGATGAAAGAAACCCCATCGATACGGTTAGCACACAGGGTTAGTATTAACAATGTTGTAACCCTATCAAAACAATAACCTCATTAATACGGTAAACATTTCATTGGGTTAACTTGATGAAAGGCTAACCAAAAGAATACGGTTATTGAATGGTACGCGCTAACCCGATACTAAAAACCCTATCAAAGGGTTTTGGAACACTATCGAGCCATCTCGATCTTTATTGACAAAGGCATTCAGCCTATTGCAAGACCTAGCAAGACAGCACACGCGGCGCGGGGAGGAGGGGGGGGGGGATTAGGTAGGATCTGGCGCGAACGGAAGGTTCGGGTGCGGAGTGTTAAACACTTCATGTGTTGTTTTTATGCATGCGAACCTTGAGTGTAATGCGCTTCTTTTAAACAAACTTAACTAAGTGTTAATTAATTTGTGTAATAAATGGCACCACCGAGAACAACCGCCGCTCATATAATGAAAAAAGTGATCTAGTTTATCCCGTGGTTCGGTTTATTACGGGTGTGTCTCTTCCATTTTTGTATAATAATTCAAATATTATTTTGGTACCAAACTGTATTTTTTATAATTTTACCGCGACGTCGTCCGCGTAAATTAAAGCCAATGTCACTCACTTGCAATTGAAAATCATTCGTGCAGTTTCGGAGCCTATTCAATGCAAACAAACTATCAAAGTTTTTCTTTTTATAATATTAGTAAAGATAAAAAATATATGATTTATTATACAGTCACAATATGACTACGTAGGTAGGCAATATCCAATCAAAAACATAAATGTGAAATGAGAGCCAAGTTCAATATTCTTCTTCTTCTTAGTCGTAGGTACGCTCTAGACAGAGTGGTCGTGCGTGACTAAAGTCTGACCAACAAAAGCTGAACCTCACAAAACGCGGGAAGTTTAAAAATTCACGGGCGAGCCATACAGTCTATAGTAGGAAAAATATTTTTGATACTTATTACATGACTGCCCAAAACATGTAAGTTAATTTGTTTCATACTAACTTCTAAGGACTCAATTCAATATAATTATATAAATACCATACACTTTTAATATATGGTATTTGGGATATTCGTGATGATGCCACTGCGGCCGTAGCCCATGCTAAATACCTACCTTCACTGTATTCCGAAATTAAGCAAGGTTTGTTTGTTTAAAAGTAAGCAATAAATACTATAAACATTTAGTAGTAATTCATAAATCATAATTGAAGACATGCTAAAACGTTACATCAAAAAAGTGATTTACCAATTCATCGATACGTACAATTTTTCTACGGAAAGATCAAAAATATATAAAAGAACAGTGCCCAGTGCCGGTAAATTTATTTATTTTAGATTCCTTTACTATTTTTCTTCTTTATTCAAAGTCTTGTTTATGAGTATCAAAAACACATGGGTGAATCAAAAACACATGGGTGAATGAATGAATAAAATCAGGCATTGACAACTGTAATGTCAAAGTCATCTGTATCAGTGTTGCAACTCAAAAAATGACGAGGTTCAGCTTTCATTAGCCAGACTATATGGATTGGGTTGTTGGTCCATGGCCGCTGCTCTTGCGATTTTTCTTCACATGTCTCTATCTGCAGCCGTCTTGGTGCATTCTGTTGCTGGTACTTTGTTACAGCTTGACAAGATCTAGCCACCTCGTTGGAGACCGACCACGTGAACGTTTGCCCTCATTACGACCCTGAAACACTAAACGCTCCATAGAGTTTTCTTTGAGGGTGACACGACCGAAGAAGTTAAGGATTCGTAACTGCACAATCGACGAGAGCCTTTTCTTTATTCGTAATTCTTTCGATATGGAGATGTTACTGCGGTGGGCTGTCCAACTTATTCTGAGAAGCCGTCGCCAGCACCACATAGTTCAATATTATGATATACTTATGCCTAGGTTGCTAACTTCGACGACAAATGAAGTGAGATCTAAATGGGTGCCAAGTTCAATGGTCAGTCCTGAAATTTATTTATTTACAACATAAAATATCATTTCTTCTTATAACTTAGGATAATATATTGTAGCCTAAGGTCTGACTTGGCTAGTTCTCATATACGAATCATGGATGCGTAACATGACAAATATTGATCATGAAAAGTTAAGTGATGCAGCTAAGTTGGACTTTTCAGAAGTTATCGAGACAACAACCATAGATGATAAAGTTGAAAAATTTTATTCCACCATAACTAGTCTTTATGATGTTCATGCTCCATTGAAAGCCATCAAAATCTAGCGTCCACCCTCTCTTGCTCCTCTTTTAATTTCTCTCCTAATGATTTCAACAATCACTTCTCTTCATCAAGTTTCCTCGATCATATTATCAAATGTTCTATCATTTCTAAAATTTCTTCCATGGCCAAACCTTCGATAGGACTTTTCTCTTTTCCTCCAGCTACTGAGGATGAGATTTGTAAAATTGTCATGTCAATTAAATCCAAAGCAGTCGGGTGTGACGATGTGAGTCGGCACATGATAAATAACATACTGCATTTAGTTATACCTATTTTAGCTCACATTATTAATTTTTCTTTAGCCACTGGGACTTTGCCGTCTTTATGGCGAAAGGCTTACATAATAATACCTCTGCCCAAAGTTTCCTCTCCTCAAGTTTTAAATAATTTCAGACCTATTTCAATCCTTTCCTTTCTCTCCAAAATCCTCGAGGCAGTCGTGCATGACCAGTACTGCACTTCTCAAAATTTCTGAAGACATCCGCTTGGTTATTGGAATTCCTTGGTTACCACTCTTGTTCTAATCGATTTCTCTAACACCTTCAATATGGTTGATTATGATATTCTCCTTGCCATTCTCCATCATCTGCAATTGTCGTCCTCAGTGGTGGATTGGTTTTCAGCGTACCTCCGAGACCGACAGCAAGCGGTTCGTGTGGATCGTGATCCGTCGGCATGGAGATTTGTCTACTGGCGTACCTCAAGGTGGAATCTTACCACCATTGTTCTTCTGTCTTTTTATGAATCTCTTGTCTTCTTCAATTGGTTGCTCTTATCATTTCTACGCAGACGATCTTCAAATCTATGCACAGTCGTCAGTCGAGGACTTGGAATCGAATATATTTATTGTTTACAGCCTTTTCATCGATATTATCTTGGTGAAATTATTACGGCATACAAGTCAACCCCTCAAAGTGCCAGGCTAAATTGTGGGAAGCATAAGACAAGTAAATAAAATTAACTTTGATGCTCTCTCACCGGTAAAGTTTGATAATAACGCTATCCCCTTTTGTAAATCCGTGAAGAACCTTGGCTTGCTCATTGACTCCACACTTAGCTGGGTCACTCATATAACAGAAAGCAATCGTTCTGTTACAGCCACTCTCCAACAACTCAACCGTCTCAGGAACTTTATGCCTTTATAGACGAAGATCTTACTTGTGAAAACTTTATTTTTTCCTATTATGGATTATGCTGATGTGTGTTGCCCCGATGTTAACGAACATCTTCTCAATAAGTTCGATCGTCTCGTCAACAATTATATCCGTTTCATTTTCTGCCTTCGTAAGTACTATCGTTTCTGCATATCGTTCTGAGATTAAACATTATCGTTCTAAAATGGCTTCCAATTCGTCAACGTAGGCACCTACGACTTGATTTGAACTGAACTCACTCTCCCGATTACTTAAAATCTAAATTTAAATTTCTCTCTGACACATGATTGACATGTTTAGTTGTGGTAGAGCCAGGCTACCGGCGAAAATCACTTTTGCGGGTAGCATGAATGGCCCGGCTCGGGAAGTACCACACTCTCACAGAAAATCGACGTTTGAGTAGTAGCTTTACAGCTTCTATACTTCGTTCGGTGAGTGAGAGCGCCGGAGGCCTATCCCCCCTCCCCTCTGGAGAGGGGAAATAAAAGGCCGGCAACGGTTTTGTAATACCCCTGGTGTTACATTAGTCCATGGGCAGCGGTGATCACTTACCATCAGGTGACCCGCCGAAAAAAACATGACTGGCAGCCGCGTTCTTGTCCAAAAAAGGGTTATGGAGAGTAGACACTCTCATACCCTCATACCATAAAATTTGTCCAAAAAAGTTGGACAAATTTTATGTCAAATTTATTTACCCCCCTAACTTCACGACTCTGGAATCTAGAATGAATTGCCTGTTGACATAAAAAGACTTTCATTCCCACCTTCTGATCTCTTCCAAATTCCATCTGTCACTATCTATCATCTTAAAAAAAAATTCTAGATTTTTTTCTACCACTCTTTTGCCATGATAAAAATACATACCTATACCAAATTACAGCTTCCTAGTACTTATAGTCTCTGAGGAAAATCGCGGACGGACAGACAGACAGACAGACATGGCGAAACTATAAGGATTCCTTGTTTACTACGGAACCCTAAAAATTACACTGTAGCAAAAGTTGTTCAGCCTGATTAGTATTTTTGTAGAGGTATAAAAATCGAAGATTTAGAACATCCGATACAGAACCATGTCAAATTTTATATGGACAATTTTACAGAATCACGCTCTCCACGGGGATAGAGTGCGAAGAGTACGATTAGCTCATATTTCTGGTGACCGCCCAGCGGTCCCAGGTCACTCGCAACTAGGATATGCCCTTTTGGCAACGTAGCTTTCAGCATGTACGGAAAAACGTGAGAGTTGCTGTCTCTCCAAGCCCACCCGAAGCCGAGGTCTGTCTCTCCCGAAGGCCCTTTAGAGATGTGTGCTTTGTAGGTTGAGCGGAGCAGCATGTCAGCAGGTCAAATTTACAGCGGAACAAATGGAAATATTTGATTTGATTTGTTGGTGCGAAGTGAAATGGAATGAAAACCATCATTGCTGAAATCAGGCGCCAAAATAAACTAACCCAAAGGATACTTCCAAGATATTTTTTTTTGCTAAATACGTTGATATTTATTAACTTTTTATATTAAACATACAACACTGCTGCAAGTATTTTCTTATGTATCGACATTAGTTCGTATTGAGGTATATTAATGCTCCGGAGTCATAAAGTCCACGCGAAAGAAGTCGCGGGCTTCAGCTAGTGTGTAATAAGTACTAATTATTTAGAAACACAAATCGAATTCCAATAAATTAAAACTTTTAAACGAAAAACTGTTAAATTTTCAACAATCGACAGAGTATACCTAAGCGAAGCCGTCCACGTGTTTTCAATTCCGAACATTTATGACAAATGCCGGAACTTTGAATAAAACCATTGAAATGCGCAAAAAAGACAGGCAACACAGTTGATAGAAACCTTTTTTAAACCGATTGATACGGTTAACTAACTAACTTAACCCAATGATGGGGTTAATACACTGATAGGGTAAACCTAATAATAGGGTTAACCCCATGAAAGGATTAAGCTAATAATAGAGTTAGCCCAACGATAAGGTTAACCCAATGATATGGTTAACCCAATGATAGGGTTAACTCAATGATAGGATTGACCAAATGATAGGGTTAATCCAATGAAGGGGTTAACCATATCATAGGGTTTCTTTATTAATCATATTAGGCCCGAAACAGGTTTTCCGGTCCCTGTTGTCGCCGTAAATTAATTGACAACATCATTCTAGATGTTCGCCATTCGACATAATTTATACGTTATTGCCTGTAAGCGCGATAAACTTTGTATCGGTTCATGAGATATGCGAACGACCATTTACATTCAATGTCAGTATCAAATACAATAGTATATTTTTTAGCACATCAATAAATTAGTACCAAAATGGAAGTGAGACTATATGGGTTTTGGGTACCAATTGAATGTGTAGCATAAAGCTTGTGTCACACAGGGGTACACAGGTCGGTTTTAAAGTCCATGGATGGCCAAAAACAATGGTATACACTGCCAACTTTTACAAAAATATTGATTAATATTTATGGGTTTTGGGTACCAATTCAATATTATGCATAAAGCTTGTGTCACAGAGGGGTACACAGGTTGATTTTGAAACCCATTGATGGCCAAAGTCAATGGTATAGACTGCCAACCTGTGTACCCCTCTGTGGATTGGATCAAATTATTTTTTATCTAACAGGCCTATCCTAATCCTAATCTTAACTTCCTAACTAATATAATAAATGCGAAAGTGACTTTTTTTGTTTGTTAGTTACCTAATTTGTTTGTTACGCTTTCACGCCCTACCTACTGAACGATGATCATGAAATTTTGCATACACATAGGTTAGGGTACTGAGTAAACAACTAGTATTCTATAAGACATTCCAATTGATGATTCCCACATTAAAATATTGCCAAAGAGTGCCGAATTACTCTGTATATTAAACAAGACATGATTAAAATAGGCACACACTCAATCTCATTACAAAATCAGATTGAAGCATAGCTGTGTTACATTCATTAAAAAGCGTTAAAATATTGGACGATTAAAAATGCAGTATGACAAGGACGTGGGAGAGATATGTACAAGCAACTTTATCGACCGATATATTGCTACAGTGTGGTTGAGCCTTAATTCGAACGAGGCGAAGGGCGTTCACCTTTATTCGAAAAGCGACTGTTTTGTCCGACAAAAATAATTATCTGTGAGTAGACCGTCGTCCCAACGCCATTTTCTTATGTATAAGAGAGTGTTTGGAGACTATTATACATCGATAGGCACTTCATTAATCATTAGTAAACATAAATATCCAACTTCTTATATTCATGAAGTTTTGACAGTGTGAAAATTTCATTTTTTTTTTCAAAGAATTTTTTAAGTTGATTGTGTTAAAAATCTTCATAAGTACGATCGGAAGTATTGTTGTGAGTAATTCACACCAATTTTTGTGACCGTATCAGGAAGAACTTGTCCGTTAGGTAACGGCTGGTTGCCAACATGAAACTATATGTCTTCTGAAAGCTTTGTAAGAAATGGTAAAAAAAAGGGTTTTAATGAATGTATGAAAGGTAGCCGAAGTCCTAAATGTAGTCACACCACTCTATCATATACATAATTTTTGGACATATGGCAGCCAGCCCTGACCAAGTTTGGGCCAATGCCTGCTGAAACCGTGACAGAAATGAGTCTAACTAAACTACTTGAAACTTAAACTTAACACAATGAATAAAAAAAAAAAAAACCGGCCAAGTGCGTGTCGGGCCACGCGCAGTATACGGTTCCGTAGTTGCGAATGACAACTTTGAGTACACACTGTGTACACTCGCACCTCACAGTTTAACGACCAAAAACATCTAACAATAAAGATTGTATGAAATTTTACATTTTCCAGTACATTTTATAAGTTGGTTGCCTATAACTTTTTAGTTTGTACTTAGTACTTAGCTCTGATAGTTTTCCTTTCAACTTCAGTATATATACTACTGCTGTAATTTTTTTCACGTATCTATATATAACCGTTTAGGAGATAGAGGGGGGGGACACGTACCTCTAACAAAAATTTGCACTTTAAAACCAAATATTTCGGAATCGAATCCCTAAATCGAAAAATGGTGTTCTCAACCTCACAATATTTTTCAAAGACCTTTTTAACGATACCCCACAAGATGGGTAAGTAGAGAAAAAAAAATGACTCCCCCACTTTACTTGTATGGGAGCTACCCAAAAAAAAATTTTTTTTCAAGATTTTTTTCTACGACTTTTTTGCCATGATTAATATACATACTCATACCAAATTACAGCTTTCTAGTACTTATGGTCTCTGAGTAAAACCGCGGACGGACAGACAGACAGACAGACAGACAGACAGACAGACAGACAGACAGACAGACATGGCGAAACTATAAGGGTTCCTAGTTTACTACGGAACCCTAAAAATTGAAATTTACCAAACTTCTGTACGCTTTCTATCCAAGCGTAAGAAATTGGATATTTATGTTCGCTAATGAAGTGCACATCAATGTATAGTACCTATAATAGTATCCAAAAACTATTTTATAAGAAAATCGCGTTGGGACGACGGTCTAGAGTCTGTGACGTAAACTTTCAACATAGATCTATGGCCCGGTGTCATGAAAGCATTGGGGTTATTTCGGGAGTCCAATGTCACTTTGAGATGTATTTGCCAAAAGTGTCAGTGACACTAGCTTATTACCTGAACGTAATAAGATGTTGAATAAACGATGAAATAACAGCGGTGTTAATAATGAATTGGCGAATATACAGCAGTTTTGTTAATAATTTGAATAGATTAGTACGTAAAACGTGACTGTTTAACTAAGATGGAGAAACGGCAAGTGTGTCGTTAAGTTATGCGCCTAAAAACACGTTTTTTGTATTAATGTTATTTAACAAAATTTTATCTAGTCATTCTTAAAAAAATAACAGCCCATATACCTACATAGATATATACCGTTTCACAAGATAAATGTATTGTATACGTATATTCAATTTAAAATCTCTCTGGTTGAATGTTTGATTTTCGTGTGTAAGTCTAGTGTAAGTGACCAACACTGGTGTCAGATTTTTCAAGCTGCCTAAAGGCATCTGACATAGCTTAACGACGGCCATGAATGAAGACAGCTGGGACTCGGGAACGACGAATTCGGTATATTTGAAGACTAACTTTAAAACTTTTGAGGCGTTTTTATGCGGTTTTCTATTTCGAGTTATTGTCGGTTTTCTCCCAATCCCATTACTATTAACTAACATGTAAATCGTGTTTCCGGCAAGTTTCTGTAAACACCAGACCGTGCAAGGCCAGGGTGGTCTACTAGTTAACTCGAAATTTCCACATTTATCTAGTTACTAATAATTTTTCACATCTACGTAGACAGTATGTCTGACGTCGTGCCCTCTCTTCACCCACTACAAGATCATTGTGTGAGTGCCAATAACGCGCACGTGTGCGTCATTTAGGGTTGCCAACCAAAACAATGAAAATTATTTAAGGAGTTCCTCTGTTGTACAGTTAGAAGTATAAATACCCCTCGAGACTACCTAGGTTTTGTTAACAGTCTAAAGATATTTGAAATATAAACAATAACGTAATAAGATCAATTATTACACCCGGCTAAAAGTCTAGAAATATTTCGGTATTTAAGAGTAGACTGAGTCCAATGTCATAAGACTCAAAGAACACTTTTAGCGTGGCCACGGGAAACGATTCACTTATTCGCTCGAATGTTTAAATAGTCAACACTTCCACTTTTTAGGGTTCCGTAGTAAACTAGGAACCCTTATAGTTTCGCCATGTCTGTCTGTCTGTCTGTCTGTCCGTCCGCGGTTTTACTCAGAGACTATAAGTACTAGAAAGCTGTAATTTGGTATGAGTGTGTATATTAATCATGGCAAAAAAGTCGTAGAAAAAAACCTTGAAAATATATTTTTTTTTGGGTAGCTCCCATACAAGTAAAGTGGGGGAGTATTTTTTTTTCTCTATTTACCCATCGTGTGGGGTATCGTTAAAAAGGTCTTTCAAAAATATTGTGAGGTTAAGAACACTATTTTTCGATTTAGGGATCCGTTTCCGAAATATTTGGTTTTAAAGTGCAAAATTTTGTTAGAGGTACGTGTCCCCCCCCTCTATCTGCTAAACGGTTATATATGGATACGTGAAAAAAATTACAGCAATAGTATATATACTGAAGTTGAAAGGAAAACTATCACAGCTGGGTACTAAGTGCAAACTAAAAAGTTATAGGCAACCAACTTATAAAATGTACTGGAAAATGTAAAATTTCATACAATCTTCATTGTTAGATGTTTTTGGTCGTTAGACTGTGAGGTGTGAGTGTAAACAGTGTGAACTCAAAGTTGTCATTCGCAACTACGGAACCCTACACTGCGCGTGGCCCGACACGCACTTGGCCGGTTTTTTTGGTCTTTTCCTGCGTGTTAGTTCATGCAATTACTCGTAAAAGTCTATGTGCTGCTGATTTAAAAGCAATATTCATACATGAATAGCTTAATTAAAGTCCATCCAGTAATCTTTAGTGATTACCAAACTCCTTTTCATACACCTATCTTCACTAACTTGCATATATTACGACGAGAGATTATTTACATGCGATTGATGCTCAGAGCTAGAATGTTACTGTCACTCGCGTTCCGTTCTCTATAGAAACGAGTTACAGAATGAAAAATATTTGAAATTATGATTTTCTGCAATTCGTCCCATATGGGCCGTAGGCATATGGGACGAGTCGTGGAATTACTCGATTTATTGATCATCTGACAACCCTACAGTTGAAAACACATGTTTTGTTCGCAGTTTCCGTTAGCGTCAACGCGCACTTCTACACTCAATTTGTTTAAGTACTTACAAAGGTACTTATGTTTGACCATTTACGATTTGATTTTCATAGCCTATTCTGTAGTTAATGGTGTTTCCTTTCTTGGCGTCAATCGAAAGAGGTACAAAGATATTTTAATTGTTGTGTCAAATAGGTACCTACATATTTTAGGAAGGATATATCGTATTAAAAGTGAATTTTCCTTCCATTTACAAGGTTTTTAAGGAAACGGTAACAACATTAAACTTAGTTACAATTTAAATTATTGTCAAATTAATAACTAATATTTCGAAACAGGCCATTTATTTACACTATAACTCTGTAAATAAATAGAAACTAAAAATATTAAGTTTGTTAGGTATTATGAGTTTTATGCATTTACAATAAAATATATTTAATTTTGTCATATTACCTAATGTTATGTAGATGTGAATTTGTATATGTTTGTTATGACTTCACGCACTAACTATGGATTTCGGTGAAAATTTAATATGAACATCGCGCGTTACGCGTCCCTCGGAAAAACTAGTTACTACATTTATATTTATTTATGCAACTTTTTTCTTATCTTCGAGTTTACCTTCCCCCTATCCCTAACAATAGTACATTTAACAAAATATTGATATCCGCAACGCCATAACGAAGGCTACTTAAACGCGATGTTCTCGTACGAGACTGAAGGTACTGTAATAAAATACGGCTGTAGGGGCCCTTACGACTCCCCTAATACAAGGGGTGAGATCGCTTTTGGAGCCCTCTAGTTCACAATTGATAAGCACTCGTATAAAATGATAAAAATACTATTAACAGAAACGCGTTAAGTTTTTACGAAATTTCCATGGGAATACGATAACGAGGTCTGGCGACCATTAGTTATATAACGACATTTGTTTTACTGTAACCATGCTGTTACATAACTACATTGTAGTAATTGAATGTAGATGACAGTAAAAAAGAGGGTAAAGTGAAATAACTACAGCAAATTGACAAGGGAAAATGTGAAAAATTAGACCAGACTTTTGCTATAAAATTTGTATGTTAAGGATGCGCTAGTCGGGAATTCGAACTCGTCAGCGCACGTGGCTAAAATGCGTGTTATTTCACTGAGAAAGGGATAGACTCAGTTTTGAATAGTGCGGAACTATTTACACTGATGTATAAGCACATCGGAACAACAGTCTAGTGTGTGCAAACACAAATATTGTTGAAAATCTAAATCGTCGTCGTCTAAAAATTCGCGAGTATGCGTTTGGGAGAAGTGTTCTTGTGATAAAACAGCTGAATGTTTTTATTAAAAGTAAAATTATTTATATTTTTTAATAACCAAACTATGCTTGTATGGATTTTGTTTTAGAGATTTTATACTCCTTCCGGTATTTAATTGTGCCCAAAGTTGCGTTAAAATAACGTGTTAAAACGGAATGTTTTGAGACTCATAACTTTTAAAGTACTTATAATTTTACAATTATGATTCGATACAAGCATAGATAACAACAAAACAAATCGATAGAATTAAAAACTTTAAACAGACGATACCGAACAACGGAGTCATCACCCTACAGAATTTGTATGGCGAAACACCTGACTAGCGCACCCTTAAGACCTGTATTCTCATAATACGGAAGGTTTAGAATAATAATAATTAAAACTACTTAAAATCAATTATCACAAATCATAAAGTCCCTGCAAACCATCACTTTACGGTAACGTGCGCAAAAGGCTGACAGCATTGCCACGTTGGATGGCAATGCTTATCCTTTGTGTTTAATAATTAATTGCCAGCCCTTTGGTCACGTGATATCTCGCTCGATTAGCCTCTTTAACTTTCTGTCGATGGGCTGATGGACCCCACGGATGTAAAGACAATATAATATTAACGTAGTTAGGTGCTACGCAATTAAGGTAAGGTAAAGTCTTATTTTAAAAGGATGCTCGATTTTTTTCAATTTAGTTTGTCCCCACTTAAAATAAATTATGCCAAGATAAACGGAGATGTTATTCTACAATTTGTTTCAACTGTCTTATAACGAGGTTGCTATAAAATAATTTAGCTCAAACACGACTTCTCCATCATCAGTCAGTCAGACTAGTTGATTCTGGAAATCCTAGCAATATTTTTGATGTCAGAATCAGAAACCCTAAATAAATATAGACACGCAAGAAAAAAAGATTTGGACCTCCCATACTAATTCACCAACCAACAGCAGGCCTATTTGCTAACTTTTGACAACTACGGTGTACATCATTTTCATGGTAACTTCAATATTCATTACGGCTTCGGTAGGAATGACTATTTTTATTGAACATATGAAAACCGTAATGGATGCTTAAGGGATAATGAAATCGTTGTACACCGAGTTAGCGAATCGGCCTGCTGGTCAAAGGGCATTGGGTAAAAGTGGCCTGATTTTCAAAATTTGCGACCACCGTTCAAAGTTTACTCATTCGAAAGATCATATTAAGATGTTTATTTTCATCTATGGCCGTTTCTGTCTACAGTGTATCGGAGCCGAGATATCGGCATTCATAATTAAAAAATAAATTACAATAATGTCGTCTAGATAGACAAAACAGGATCTTTATTTTATTATTTTTTCGTGTAAATATTACTTGATTCTATGATTTATATTATTTATATATAAAATAAAAACAGTTACAGTGGGGTATGCGACATTCATAATTAATACAACAAACATTAATATATTATTTTTATTACGCAGAATTTGATGATATCCTACTTCAGGCACTCATGCATGTGTACTTATATATTTTTACGAAAAAATTGTTTCATATGGCATAAAATGACACGGAAGACATGATAAGTCTCACACACAGATTTTTTAAGCCATTCGAAGGTAACTGATATGTCAGATGTGGATTAGAGAATTTTCTATAACAAAAGACCGAGGGTGAATGTGATTCATAACTTTTAGTGCGTTAAGTAAACAAACAATGGGAAGTTCCTAGAAAGTTGAAAGGCCCGCTACCGGTCGCGTTCATCCAATCACAGCGCAGGGTTCATTTACCTGACTCGGTTAGGCTTTGAAAATCGAGCAGGGTGGAGTGGAGGGGTGAAGGAAAGAGGTGCAGGCGCAGGCAGGATTCACTTCCCGTTTAACCTTTGTGTTGAGTGTGTGCAAGTGCGTTATATACTTTTGATTACCACGACCTTTGCTTTGTTTTTGGACTCTCTCTTTATTATCTTATTTTGTGACCTGGCATTACTAACTGGACTAAGAGTTTGCTGTAGTGATTTGGACTTTAAAACAATATGGATGCAGATAGAGCATCGTGTGTTGGCTGCCATCGAAGTTTGAACCGCATTGGCGGCACTCGCAGGAGATCTATGGTGTTAACGGCTCAACTGATGGAGCAAAACCCATGTTTAATGGCATACTGCATTGAAGTTATTAACATTCTTGAGGTAAGTGATGACATTTCTTATATAATTATTAATTGTTTAACTTTCTTATTTACACTAATATTAAAAAACAGTTGGTTTGTTAAAACGTGATAAACTCAGGGACTGTTGTGTCAAACATTATTTCATGTAGGTACAATATCCCAGTGTCAATTATATTTTGTTTGAAGTACATATCTTAAAGCGATCTCACTCGTCACAAAGCCATTCCTAACTTATTGAAAACTGGCCACTGGTTATATTTTCCCCTTTACCTTGATTATCTTTTGAGTGTCAAAGAAGATTAGTACTTGTTATTAGTAGTTCTTTGTGTATTACTATATGTTTGAGACTTGCTATATGTTCGTAAGTCAAGTAAAAGAGGAAATGATTTCATATTTACTAAAAAATAAATAATTAAATCAATTTACCCAGTTAGATTTATCTAGGTACTACGATGTGTTTTAATTATTTTTTACCTATATATGGAGCTAATACGTATACAAATATATTGATTAAGCCTATATTTTGTATTTTACAGTTTGGTGGCGATGAACGGATATGTCGACCATGCTTTTTTCGAGCTCAGCGCTATGTCTCAAGAGATCAACAAGCAGAAGTTGCACCAGACCTACTTGAACAACATGTAGATGATCAAGTATTAGAGCATGATTCATCGCAAGGAGGCAATACAGAGGAATCTGAATCAGATCTTATTATTAATGAAAATATGCGAGACCAACAAGTGCAAGTTAGTAGACCGCAAACGATTGAAGTTCCTGGATATTCCAGAGCACAACTTAATACACAGTTATGTATTTTTGCTGATTGCACCAACACCAATCTTCAACGAATTCATGTTGACATAAGAACCACAATTCTTCAAAATAAAGGATTTTACCTTCCACGGGGTACACGTGTATGTAGAGAGCATTCAGATTCAGGGTTTCAAGATATTGAAACAAGAACACGTCGTGTAATTGCAAGTTTCTCGTCGAAGCAAGTGAAAGACATGATGGATATTTTAAGAAATCGTAGTAATTTTTTAGATTTTGAGAGACTTTCTTCTATCAGGAGCCCCACATAGAAGATTTTAGAGAGCAGAATTTGGATTGTCGGAATCCATGGCTACTTAGAGGAAAAATTCAATCAAGATACGTGACAAGCAGAATTTATTATGTTTATATTTTATTAGAAAGGGAACTAGAAGGAAGCAGCGCAATATTGGGCCATTATTGCTCATGTGTTGTCGGAAAACGGACTCTAGGCTGTTGCTCGCATGTAATGTCCATTATATGGTATTTGGGATGGGGTAGATACCAAGATAATCTATCTCCCCCAGCTCAGTTTTTAGACACAATAATACGACATGATCAAGAAAATGAAGTTTACGATGAACCGGAAAATAACTAAATTGTATAAATCGGAAAATAACTAATCTTGTAAACTAATAATAATGTAATATATTCATATTGATATTGTATGTGCCTATAATAAATGATTTGTTTGTGTGTATCTGTTGCATTTTATTTATCACTAGCAGTCCGCCCCGGCTTCGCTCGTGGTACCTACATAGCCTATTTCACTCCGGGATAATGTAGCTTTCGAATGGTGAAAGAATTTTTTAAATCAGTTCAGTCGTTTCTGAGATTACCCATTACAAACAAACAAACAAATCTTTCCTCTTTATAATATTAGTCTAGATTCCTATCCATAACGACATACTATACGCTTTTATCAAATCATTTTTGTTAAAAAATATTACATCTATATAGACGACTTACTTATTATTTGTCTTATTTTGATATTTGATATTTCGGCTCCGATATAGTTTACATCAATAATGTTTTGTATATTGTTATTCTCAACTATAAGGCTAATTAAAAATACTAGTTATATTAGTGGTCGCTGAAAAAAAAAATCATGCCAAGGCTCATACAAAATTACCCAAACCCCTTTCTATGGGAAGTCAACATTTTTTTTTTCTTTTCTACCCTTTTTCTTGCGTATGTATATTCTTTTAGGGATAATATCATGTACATATTGTCAGGTTGTTCAGAATCGTTATTGCATTTTGGGCTCAGGAATCACGTTAATAGACGATGCGGCTAGCAACCCATCACTATTTTGATTCCGCTTTGCACCTTAACATGCTGAGTATGGCCTTTGGGTTTTATGACTTTGGGCTCTATTTATTTATTATTGCATTTTCATGTATCAAATTTCAGCTCAATCGAACGTCAGATAGTAGACTAAAACTAACACATAAGTAAAAAAAAAATGTAATCGTAAAAAATATAAGTGTAGAAAAATAAAGGCCCCGAGTTCAAAGTAACGTTGAGGTGTTATAATTTCTTTTTGCTTCTATTGCTCAAAGTTGTTTTGACCGTGTTAGGCTTCACTCGGTTGTTACGGGTCAATGTTTTATTCTTTTGAGTGACGAAAATTCTTTGAACATAATTTCATGTTTATTATGCATTACGGATTATTCAACATAACCGTAATGGCCTAATTAAATGTACCTATTTTGTATATATTTTAAATACTTCCAAAAATGTTTCAGTTATGTAACCGATGTTTATTAAAATGAATACCAATGAAGGTATTTCAATAATATCAAAATGAAATTAGTGCTAATTATCTAGAATCAATTAATCAATACGATACGTAAGTACTATGTTATTACGCAAACTGTTAGAAAGTTTATTAAACTATTAAAATACTTATATATTAATGTTGATGAAATTCCATCTTTTACTGAGAGACCCCACCCAGAAGGAGGGTAACGATTTTCTTCATCTTCATTAGGTCTATATTTATTAGTCTCCTCTGCAGGAGCACGACCCTCTCCGTACTACCAGAGCCATATATTAGCCAGAGCAGTCAGAGGATTTGGCCTGCACTCTCCACGCTGGCCAGACGGGTTGGAGAGGTCTCTTTGATGTTTATAAGATTTGTTTGAATAAAAAAAAATTGTCAATAAAAAAAATAAGATAACGATAAAAATATAAGGTAACGGCTTTTAATAAGCCAGTTAAATTGTGGTTTAAATATTTTATGGTTTGACTGAGCGCCTGCAGATCGCAAGACAGGTGCATACAGACTCTCTTGAGGATTCATGGACCCCACTATAAGACACTGCTTTAGCCTTTGATCAACAAACTTGGCCAGTACAGTCAACGAGAATTATTCTGATTGCAAGGCTTATGTTTGTTGTTGCCCGTACTTATCGTGAAAACTGCTAAATTAACATTTCAACAGCCTAAAACAAAATTACATTCAAAATATATCCAACATTTTGATAATATTAATTAATTATTGATATTTAACGTCACACACAAATAATAAAAAGTAATTCTAGGTATTTCATTTATGAAGTACAAACTGAATATACCTATAATACAGGTGCAGGCACTTTGCAGTAGCTAAGCGGTTGATTGGATCTCTCAGCCTCTCAGACAAAGTTAATTACTAAAAGCTATGTTTATCACAATAAGGCCTATTGATATAGGCGCATGGCCTATACCTATATCAATAGGCCTGCAGTGGAGACTAACAAAAACCTGAAAATGATGATGATGATATATAGGCCAAGACTACTATGAACTCACATGCTGCATGTCATAATTGCAGTTAGTTAGTTCATAATTAGTAATCTGTTGTCACACTATAAGACCTCTAGCTTTGTCGAGCTCCGTGGCGCAGTGGTCAACACGCCAGCCTGCGACACGGAGGTCCCGGGTTCGATCCCCGGCCAGGTCAAGATGAAAAAACCGGCCAAGTGTGAGTCAAACTCGCGCAATGAGGGTTCCGTACAATATGCTTCGTGAACACACACACAATGTGCAAAAAATGTTTTATTCAATTGACTAGCGCCATCTAGTGGTGTTTTAGTGAACTATTTCCCTATATGAACTTATTATTGTGAGTTTACCACTTAATTTTCAAGTGATAGAATTCTTATTATTTTTCCTGTAATCTTCAGGGAATGAACTATATTTTGTAATTTTTTCAAAATTTTCGGCCCAGTAGTTTCGGAGATCAGGGGGGGGGAATGGTCAATTTTTGCCTTCTTTCGTGAATAAAATCAAAAGTATTGATTTTACCCGAACAAAAAAAAATATTTTTGAGATCCTCATAATGAGTCCTTTCATTTGATATATGACAAAGTAAGGTTTGCAAAACTTTTTTTTTAAATTTTGTAATTGGGCCCCCCAAAATGACCCTTATTTCAAAAAAATCTTTATTTACTTTGCGCATCCGTGTTTGGGTCATAGAATTACACTATCTTACCAAATTTCATCTAATTTGGTTCAGTAGATTCGGAGAAAATCGGCTGTGACAGACGGACGGACGGACAGACAGACGCTCGAGTGATCCTATAAGGGTTCCGTTTTTCAACTTTTGTACGGAACCCTAAAAACGATCTTTTTCAGATTGGCCTGGGTCTTAAATGTTTATGTATCTATATAAATATATATTATAAAATATAGTATCGTTGAGTTAGTATCCCACGACACAAGTTCACAACTCACTGTGGGGCTAGCTCAATTTGTGTGATATAGTCCCTATATATTTATTTATTTATTTTTATTATTTAAAAGACCAAAAGGCCACGCTTAGTGTGTGCACAGAATAAATAAAAGATGGAAGTCGTAATCAAAATTATTGCCAAGCTGCGTCACCTATTAATTCTTTTTATTTTTATAACCTAGTAATGATGGTAAGTGACGATAAAGTCCACTAAATATGTTCATATTAAAATTTTCAAATACCCAACTTCAAATAACTCTTATATTATATAGCCGAATAACACAAGTAACCCTTATAGATTCGTCATGTCTGTCTATCTGTCCGTGTATATCACAGCCATTTTATTCCGAAACTATTATGGATACACATTTTAATATATAGATATATATTGTGATCCGCTTTACGATTTTTATCCATAAATAAAAAAACAAAGGTTGCTCCCCATACATGGACCTTCACCCCCACCATCAGGTCTTTCTAGTCTCCACTGCAGGAGCACGACCCTCTCTGTACTACCAGAGCCATATACTAGCCTGAGTAGTCAGAGGATTTGGCCTACACTCTCCACGCTGGCAAGACGGGTTGGAGAGGTCTCTTTGATGTTAATAAGCTTTATTTAGCTTGTGTTTCCTTAGTCGCCTTTTACGACATCCACGGGATGACTTGGAGTGGTCCTATTCTACTCTGCATGGAACCACACGGGAACCACATGGACCTTAATCTAGACGAAAATTGGTTTAAGAACGAGATATGTTCCGCAGTTCATGAGATAGCATATTTTCACAAACCGCAAATATAACTTTATCATTCATACAAAAACTATGAAAAACAAAATTAATTTTTGCAGGCGTTTAATGATATTGGTATTTTGGCTAAAGCTTGCTTTTACGAAACTCTTCTCGAGCGAATCCGACTCGCGCTTGGCCACTTTTTTATTTATGAGTAAGTCCGTCCACTCTTCATGTTCTGGCGAAACATAAAATCTTAGAGATTTTTGCATGAAAATCCAATTAATCCATGATTAACTCTTTTAATAAATCCGGGAATTAGTGATTCTCGTGAAATAACTTATTTTTAATAATACTAGGATTTATCCGCTTGTTAAAAAGCTAGATTATTATCTATTATGGTGCTTGAAATTAAAACGTCTAAACTTGATTATAAAGAGAAATTTTTGAGGCAAGGATGTTTCATAAACATTTGGTAAAATTAAATATAAATATCGAAGGAGAGGAGAATGGAAATCGAGTCTCGTAATACCACACCACACCAAAGTTAAATCCTATACTATTTAAAATAATATATTTATTAAAGTAATATTATAAGTAACCGTGTGGTTCCCGGCAGAATAGAATAGGACCACACCAAGTCTTCCTGTGGATGTCGTAGAAGGCGACTTAGGAAACACAAGCTAAACAAAGCTATAAACATCAAAGAGACCTCTCCAACCCGTCTGGCCGGCGTGGAGAGTGTAGACTAAATCCTCTGACTGCTCAGGCTAATATATGTCTCTGGTAGTACAAAGAGGGTCATGCTTCTGCAGTGGAGACTTAAAAAGATCTGATGATGATAAATAAATAATAATAATATAAATAAATAATATATATGGACAAATCACACAGATTGAGCTAGCCCCAAAGTAAGTTCTTAAGAAAGACTTGTGTTATGGGATACTAACTCAATGATACTATATTTTATAACAAATACATATATAGATAAACATCCAAGACCCAGGTCAATCTGAAAAAGATCATTTTCCATCATGACCTGACCGGGGATCGAACCCGGGACCCCCGTGTCGCAGGCTGGCGTGGTAACCGCTGCGCCACGGAGCTCGTCGGATAGATAGATTATTTTGTATGACTCCCAACTTTCGCTTTCAAAAAAACCCAATCCCATCCGAACTAATATTATTAATGCAAAAGTGAGTTTATTTATTTGTTACGCTTTGATTAAACCTACGCCCTATCTACTAAACCGATCATCATGAAATTTGACATACACCATACCTTTTATCCCGGAGAAAACAACTGTTCCCAAGGGATCGGTACCAACGCGAGCCAAGCCGCGGGTGTAAGCTAGTAGAAAATAAAAGAGTTTTCTTAGCTTAGCATCTTATATACTTCATTATATATGTATAGGTACGTAAGTACATTTAGACATAAATATATTATTATATATAATAACAGTGAGGGCCCGGGATACTTCGGCGTCGCGCATCCCGAACTCACCTTGAAAATGGACTTCTGATGAGTCCGAAACTATAGTCAGCAATCCCGACGAATTGAACGTGAGTGACCAATCTTAAACATAATATATTATTTATGTTATACTTCATAATATGAATACATTATATTGATTATCATATATCTCATTGTCATTCATTCGTCAATGTCTGCTACGTTTCAGGCAAACAAGTTTTTATATATCTTTTTTTTTTTTGTATTAACGTCACATTTCATGTTTGTTTATGAAACATATTACTGTACCTACTTTAAAATTTGTACATCTACCTGGCAACCTAATGCTCTCACACGGATTACCTAATATTTTTTTGACAATCAGTCAGTCATACGGCCCCGAAGCTACTGTACCGATTTCCAAAATTATTTTTCCTATAGAAAGCCAACTTATCTGCGGGTGGCATAGGCTATAATTTACGCTGACGAAGTCGCAGGGAAATTGCTTGTTTTTTTATGAAACAATTCTTAATAGGTAATGTACTGGTCATACCGACAAGTAATACCTTTTCGCTCCGCTGAGATTGTCTCGAACATGCATAGTGTTAATTTGTTAGACACACAGCGCCTTAGCAGTAAAAACTTAGATAATTTACGTAAAGACGTCTGGGCTATGTAGACCAGACAGTTCTGGCTGGGCTACGAGGGTTCACTGCACGGAGCCGAGGTAATCGCGACAGCCATTGCGTTAATAACCACTGCCTCCTGAATGAAGAATGAGATGTAGCACTCGCTAGACATAACGGCAATGTATTTATTGCTAGCGATAGTTGTGAAGAATGGCTAAGACCGAGAACTGGAATATAGACTGACAATGATTTTATTTGGTCATTAAATAAGAATCATGCATTACTCGGTCAAGTTGTGACGTTGTGCGTAAGTTTGTTAAACCCGGGGGACTATTCTAGAAATAATTCAATATAGGACTTTTTGTGAATCAATTTATTGTTTTCAGATATTTATATTTGTTTAAATATAGCCTTAAGATGTGTACCTACAGAATAGATAGTTCAAAGAACTTTTTTTTTTTATTATAAGAAGACGGCACAAATAGGTTTATTTATCATCATTAAATTATCACATCAATTCCAAAAACTTACAAGACTTATGGTTTTAAGCAATAAACAATCAATAGCTGTTATTAAAAAGGCTTAACGACGCACATGATCAAAAAAGTCGCCGAAAGGGCGGCATTTTAGCAAATTTTACGGCACCTATTATCTTCACTTCAACACTGTAAATTAAACTGTTATATAGGTACAAAAGGCTGGACCGGTCCGCGAACAAGTAAGCGGACTCGGTGAATTCCCAACAAGTCGCTCGACCAGTCGGCTGATCCGTGTAAGGATTTCAATCTGATTTCTTTGTCCAGAGCCCGATGCGCCGACTCATCCAGCGACGGGTCGGAAGGTTGAACAGTGACATCGGTGGATCTGTTCGCTTCAGAGTCTTTATGGAGACTACTACGGAGCTTCAAAGATGCTCGTGCCAAGCCTGAGGGGCGGGGAGGCAGGTGCGTTTATTTCACAGGAAAAGGGATCCAATTGATATATTAATTCACCATCTAGTGACAGCTAGTCTGATACAGATTGTTGAGTTAGCAATGTTTTAGGTTAAGATCCAGGTCTTCAGTACTTACTTTTATTATTAAATACCTAATCACCTTTATCGATGACGTAAATATAGAGCCGTAGATGTCCAGACCAGTGTCATAGAATTAATAAAAGTACTAACGACAAAAGGCCTCGTTACCAAAAATGTTTGGTGTTTGGTTTGGAAAGCAGGAAACAGAAGTGACGGATATTTTCAATCGCATTTTATAATTATCCCCACTATCAGTTCCTTTATCAAATTTAAAGACCAACTTAGTTGGGAAGAGAAGCACATAGGTCTTTTTGTGCTCCAAGGCTAGCAAAAAGGATGTTGATTAGCATTACCATATTTCAAAAAAAATAAAATTGTCGTTTTATTTCTTTTTTAACCACAGGGTATTTAATTTTTGAAGTCACTCAGTTGAAGAAGCAATTAGCAGTAATGTTTTGTTTTATAGTACTGAAAAATATAACACGAGTACGTTGAAATACCGGCGCACTGTTAATTGCGTACTACTTAATCAGTATCAGCTACAAAGTCCCTTTGACACCGACGTTGCTTTGCAAATAGTTTTGTTTTTAATTTCTACAAATGTACTGCCGTGTGGGAAGCTTACACCAATGCAATTTTTGATTGCTATTACAATAAAAAAATCTTCTTTGCATGTCGACGGGCAGCTATATTTTTCTCAGTCTTACTGTTGCTTGATCCATGAAGATCATTCAAATTTATGTAGGTAGCTGGACTTGAAAACTCTAGATTTACACATAATATTCTCTAGAATTCGAGATTCTAGGGAATTAATCTGCGATGGACTAGCCACTCATTAATTATTGATATTCCCAGTTCAATGTGTATTTTAAGACCTTTCAACTTGCAAGACAAGGATAAGTACGACTCTTACCCGCATGTCTATCAAAACAAAAACAAATAAATATTTCAATAAATGAATGAAATATAAACAGTAACATACACATAATCACAGTTTTTAACAAATACTTAGCTAAATAATAAAGTGATTAAGAAGAGGGCTGTGTATAAACAATGACCATTGATTCAAGTTTAGAAATTTCTTAGACGAAACCTTCAATACTCTTTGTCCCTGTCTACCTTTTAATAAAACTGTACGCTAGTCAGAAGTCGCCGACCCGTCTTCTCAGAATTTCATCGGCATTTCAACCAAAAATTAACTAGAACGCCATATTCTATACGGCCAGATTACGCGAAAGTAGTTCGAATTCCGAACGCTCGGCGGTGTCGTAAGTTTGTCGGCCACCGAAACCAGAGCCTCGACAAATTAGCCAGCGTCCTCGACATCGAATATTTTTCCTCGGTCGGGAGGGACGGAACGGCTCTGCGTACGCCGGTGATCGACTAAGTACCTTTCACGATCTTGAGGCGCGGCGCGTCACTTTCCCCGCTCTAGTGAGTTTTTTCGAACGTAACATCACGATTACATCAATATCGCATGCGAATCGTTCCGCGTGTTCCCAGCACCTGTGAAACGGAACGCATCGCGACGCGCGCCTTGGCTCAATGTGGAGATGTCTTTGCCTTTTGTTTTTATTTACTATAGTCGCCATCTGCGTTGTTATCGCGCGTTATTATTCAAGCATACAATTACGTATACAAATAGACGACCAATATCTTCAAATAGACACTTATCGTTGTTATTAGTAGAGATCGTAGTAGTCGAGCTCCGTGGCGCAGCGGTCAACACGCTAGCCTGCGACACGGGGGTCCCGGGTTCGATCCCCGGTCAGGTCACTATGGAAAAAGATCTTTTTCATATTGACCTGGGTCTTGGATGTTTATCTATATAAGTATATATTATAAAATATAGTATCGTTGAGTTAGTATCCTGCGACACAAGTTCACAACTTACTGTGGGGCTAGCTCAATTTAAGTGTGATATGTCCCTATATATTTATTATATTTATTATTATTATTATCGTTGCACCTTACCTATTTTATATTCACATTAGTTACTTTGATAGGTAATATTTCTTGATTTGTTTACATAATTATTTTGCATAGCCTCAATATTTTAACTTAAATTAAGGTCATAGCTAATTCGTTGTTTATATTATTCTGTAGCGTTGTTCGTGACGCCAAGCAAGCGGCCGTCAAGAAGCCAATGAAATAGGGAAATAGGTGATGTTTACATTAAGGAACATACAGTTCACAGCGAAAAAAATATGTCGTCTAAATTCTATCTAATTATACACGCTTTTAATGTACGTTATGTACATTCTATTAAATGATTTGGCCTTCCGATTGCTTAGCAACACGATGTAGGTGTGAATCTGCGTTCAATTTGCGAAATAAAAGAAAAACATCAGTCGAAATAGTATCCGTTCTCGGATACCGGCCCACACGCCGCTGTATGTCACCTTGTCTGCCACACGCGGACAAATAGCTACAACATAAAGACATCCGCCGCTTCTAGTTAAATCAAGGTCTTCGCTAAAACTTGATACAGGCATTTTTATAAGGGTTTTTATACATTTGCGTATTATTTATATATTTAAATGTAATACTCTTATAAATTACTAGCCTCCTGAGTCTAGGCATTTATTATACATATTATGAACCTTCATCTTTATTAATCAATATAGCTAAAAACCGCATCAAAATTAGTTGCTTGCGTAGTTTTAAGGATCTAAGCAAAGGTATATAAAAAATAAATAGCCCTAATACGTATAAGGAGGCTAATGGTGGAGAGTTTCGACTACGTATAGGGGTTTATACGTATACTTATAGGGTATGAAGCGCGGTATATAGCTCAATCGGCTGAGCGTAGGTTGTACAAAGACCTAAGATCGAGGATCTGTTCTCGTGGAATTTTTTCGCTTGGTATATCTTATTTCCTTTCTTCATTTGATAGGAGCATAACTAATACAGGAATAAAAAAAATTGATTTGACTCTCACAGATTAAACTACGATGATGATGATGATACTATGAGCTAAATCCACGCTCGACGTACCCTTGAATGGTCAACTCAATATGAACAACGAAAAAAAATTGAGAATCAAGAATTACACAATGATAGCTCGAGTACAAATCAAAGATGGCGTTTAATAAACGTGGAAAAGAGAAATGCTCTTAACAAAACTGAAATTTGAGTTTTAAACATTCAAATATCGTTCGAATTGGAAAATCATGAGATTTTATAACAAATAACCAAAGCTAGCTGCCTATAGATAGCTAAAATTATTTATACGAAAAAGTAGAACTACTTACGTAGAAACGGGAACATAATTGCTGAGCTTTTGCTAACCCAAATGGAAAAAAATACCTTCTTGCCACCTTTTGTACGTTCCCCTTGAAACAATTCTACATTAAAGTGATATCGCGGATTAGTCCGATGCCGTTAGGCAGCTTGTAAAATCTGACACCAGTATTGGCCACATACAGAGAAAAACAAAATAAACAATCTCATGGATTAATAAATAATAAGTTTACGAATAAAAGGGTTTAGAATAAACGCAAGTTGGTACATGAAGAAAGCGTCATGATATGACGTAGGCCTCACTTACTGTCACGAATGATGGATCGCGCAGTTCACCTGTAGTACAAACTAGATACTTTACAGATATGACAATCCATACAGAGGGCCTTTTTAAAACGTACACAGAGAACCCCTTGTTTATAATCGTGTGAACGCGGTAAGCACAACGGTATTAGCAAGGAGCTTAAGCCTCCGATACACCTGTATCATCATCATTTCGTGTAGATGACACGGTCAATCGACCATGCACACCCTGGTGTCAAAGTTTTTCGGAACCTCCTCTCGGCCTTTAACGTGGTTCCTTTAACGACTACCTACCAGATTCCAGCCGGTACCAACGGCTTAACGTGCCTTCCGAAGCACGGAAGTCATCTTTGTCATCAGACAATCAGGTGATTCATGCCTGTAATGACCTAACCAAATATCCGTAGAGCAAATGGTAGAGTAGACGGTAGAGTACCCACTTTGCTACTTACAAGTAGCATTACAGTAAACGGAGAGTAGACAATACAGTAGTGTAGCAGCAAACCATGCTGCTAACTAAGTGGCATAGTAAGTATTCTACCGTTTAATTTACGCGTGTACCGGAGGCTGGAATTTAATGCTTTAGCCTCCAAATGTGTCCAGTTAATACTGCAGTCACATCTTCTTCATATTTTCTGTGGCTGTATCGAGACGTGAATAAGGAGCACAATAAAAATCAAGTAGTTTTATTCAAAAATGTATAAAACTTGACTCCCTTCACTACTAAAGGTGTAAAAAGAAACTCTACATGTACAATTTTGGGCCAACGTGAAAAATGAGTATGTAGAGTCACCTTCTTGTTTTCGTAGAGAATACCATTTTAAGATATAAATTTTGATGAATGGAGTTTTGCAGGTAACCGTACATGAAGTGCCACTTCTATATGATTTTATTTTGTGCTGAAGTGTAGCGAAACGGGGCTCCAGATAACTGCTTTCGAAACTTACAATTACTACTGGAATAACATTTTCTTTCATCATGTAAATAAATAAATATATAGGGACAAATCACACAGATTGAGCTAGCCCCAAAGTAAGTTCGAGACTTGTGTTATGGGATACTAACTCAACGATACTATTTTTATAATAAATACTTATATACATAGATAAACATCCAAGACCCAGGTCAATCTGAAAAAGATCATTTTCCATCTTGACTTGACCGGGGATCGAACCCGGCGGGACCTTCCGTGACGCAGACAGGCGTGTTGACCGCTGCTCCACGGAGCTCGTCCGTTTGAAGGTTAATAGCTTAGTGGAAAACTTCGAAACACCCTTGCGTGTTGAAAGTGATGAGAGTGACAAGAGGCTTTGAATGTAATTCTCAGCGCGAGAAAATTCTTGAATTTCATCACCATCACCATCACGTCTTTTTACTGCAGGAGCATCACCCTCTCTATACTACTAGAGCCATTTATTAACCAGTGCAGAATTTGGCCGACAGCCTCCACGCTGGCCAGACGGGTTAGAGAGGGCTCTTTGATGTTTATAAGCTTGTGTTTCTTAAGTAACCTTCTACGACATCCACGGGAAGACTCGGAGTGGTCCTATTCTACTTTGCCGAAAACCGCAAGGCAAACCTGTGTACTTAAATGTTATATTCACAGGTATTTGCAATTCTGCATTGCAACTCTGGAGTTAGCCAAAGGGACGTCAAGCAACCAACTGGCTGTAATTATTAGGCCAAATCATAACAAAGTATGAATATTATAAACTGCAGCTCTGTGGCATCAGAGCAAGGAAGATATGCTCGGATGAAGGGCATTTGGTGTCAATTTCAGAACTTGAATAAGTTTCACTGTTTCACAACATGAAACATTATTAATTTGAGTTCTTCCACCTTACGGAGGGGAATTCACATTTTATAAAATTAGATGTTATACTGTCGTTTTGTCTAATTTACGGCAGCTTTAGACTTAGATTTTTTTATTTATTATTTATTTTATTTTATTATTAGACTAAATACGCTCTTAAATCTCATTCTCTCACTGTATAGATAATTACTTAGAAAGACAAAGACAGCCAGAGATTTAAGAATATTACTAGTTTAAATTATTTTGAGTATTATGGGATCCGAGTCTTTTTTCGCTTTTAAATTAAATGTACTATAATTGCTCTTACCCGAATAAAACCACTCCAAGTCATCCCGTGGATGTCGTAAAAGGCGACTTAGGAAACACAAGCTAAACAAAGCTTATAAACATCAAAGAGACCTCTCCAACCCGTCTGGCCAGCGTGGAGAGTGTAGGCCAAATCCTCTGACTACTCAGACTAGTATATGGCTCTGGTAGTGCAGAGAGGGTCGTACTCCTGCAGTGGAGACTGGAAAGACCTGATGATGATGATAAAAAATCTGTTAATTTTGTTCAAACCTAACCTAAAGTAGTGCACTAGCAACTTGTAATAGGGTAGTATCCCCTATGCACTTCCATTTAAATTAAAGTAAGATACACAAACCCCGTCGTGGGTACATTAACTTAAAATTAAATGACCCTGCAATTTCACCTTTTTGCGCATTTCATTTAAGCTTTTTGTAAATCGAAATGTCTTTAATTTCTTTAGTGTTAAGATAGCTATTGAGCTCCGAATCAATCGTTACCTAATTAAAAGCGGTCTAATAATCCCCTGATTCGCCACACACTGACAACAATCGAGTTTATGGGACGAAATGTTCGATAAATTCCGACTGCCGCCGCAACCGTTCTAAGATTCATCAAAAGGTTTTAGCTCATTCTACGTTTAATTAAAACATAAAAAAATATCAAAACGTATTGTCAATCATGATGATGATGATGACGATGATGATAATGTTTAGATAGTATCTATTAAGCTCCAGATCAAACGCTACGTAATTAAAAGGGAATCTAGTAATCCCCTGATTCGCCACACATCGGCTACAATCAAGTTTATGCGGACGAAAATATTCGATAAATTCCGACCGCCGCCGCCACCGGTCTCAGATTTCTATATTCATCAATAGGTTTTAGCTCATTCTACGTTCAAATAAAACATAAAAAGATAACGAAACGTACTATTAATCGTGATGATGACGATGATGATGATGTTTAGATAGTATCTATTCAGCTCCAGATCAATCACTACCTAATTAAAAGCGTAATTAAAGCGGTCTAGTAATCCCCAGATTCGCCACACACCGACAACAATCGAGTTTATGTATGAGACGAAATGTTTGAAAAATTCCGACCGCCGCCACTACCACGCCGCGATCGGTCTCAGATTTCTACGTTCATCAATAGGTTTTAGCTTATTCTACGTTTAAATAAAAATTAAACGTTAAGGCACTCCTATAGTAACACCTCAGAATAACACTAGCGCCACCCAGCAGTTAAATTCTTTAAATCCTAAATTATATCGAATTTTAAAAATCTAACAAGTACAAAACTAGTAAATTACTTGTAGTATTTTTTATTTATTATTAGTAATTTACTAGTGCCATATTTATAGAGAAAAATCGGTTAACGCATAAAGTAGCTACTTTTGGCGTTAACCGATTTTTCTCTTAATTTATCAAACGAATATTAGTGAAAAGGAATACCTAATAAAATACTACAAGTAATATACTAGTAATTTACTAGTTAGATTTTTAAAAGTCGATATAGTTTAGGATTAAAAGAATTAATTGCTGGGTGGCGCTAGTGTTACTATAAGAGCGCCTTAACTTAACACACATGCTGCCGATATATTTGAAAAGACTAAAACCTTTCTGTCTTTTATAATTACATCCTATTTGTTTTAATAAACAATGCAGTTTACCTTAATCACTAAAAATGAATATTCTCTTAAAAAATTATCTATGGAAAAGCTTTTCTTAAGCACAAATTTAGAAATTTAGTTGTATATTTTATACCATAGCTACAAAAATGAACGCTCCATCTTGGTACTGACGACGCCCAAAAATTAATTACTTGCGATACTTACCTATTATGATATAAAACATATGATTAAAATTATATCTCTCATATCAATGTATTCTGTATAGCTTTTTATCATATCAGACTAATGAAATATTATTTAATATTTGAGCCAATCTAAAGCATTACAATTACATAACTGTCTACAATAAGTAATTTCTGGAACGTAACTACCTAAATGTGTATTTTACGATTCTACTGCTTATTTTAATGTGATCAATTTAACGTAGGACTCAAATAAAACTGAAGCATTTTTTCTACGACGGCTCCTTAACGGTTGTCCTTAAAATGAGCACAATATGTCACGGCGTGTCTCTAACTGTTCCCTAATTGAAGCTATACACGCTTCGGTCACCGCATCGATTTTAAAAATAGAAGCTGGTGCGTTTTCGATGTACCTACGCCGCGATAAACATGCTCCTAATATCTACACTCCACAAACAATTTCTCACCCTATCTTCAAGACAAAAGGTCTAATTTCATTTAACAATGTAACGCTGTACGGTGCGGTTGAATGGAATTTCGTATGATATGCTCCGCGTTGAAACTCGAGTTCAAACAAATAGAATGCTCGATTTACTTGCGAGATATTATGAATTGGTATCACAGATGAATAGATTTGGTGGATTTCGCTTTGATTGAAATTTCTAAGGTCGCATCTTTGGAAATCTGATTTCTCTAGGAGACAAAGAGATTTGGAAAGACATAATCTTTTGAAGATGTTGCTAGGTTTTCTAATGTTACTGGATTGACAGTGCTTTGTTCGCATAAACGTAATCCAATTAATAAACCATAATTTTCGATTCAATCTTTTAATCACTAAAAACTTCAGATAAAATTTTAAATATCAGGCTAAAATATCTATTCTCAAATAAAAACTTTAGTTCTCCAACTTTGCACTCCTAAAATTTGTTTCAATTGGCAAAGTCATTTTTACATTACGTGTGAACAAACAAATAAACCGATAGGTAGAACGTGGGTAGAACGTTATCTGAAAAAAATATATTTGAGTTTTACTGATAATCATTGTACAGATACAACCCTGATACATAATAATACTAGAGATAAAGATAAGATTAAGATTAGTTCACTACATTCACAAAAATACACAATGTAAATCGAATCTGGATCAAATGATTTCGCGGCGAATGTATGCAGGCCACGCCCATACGAGACACAGATTAGAATACAAACGGAAACCTGCAAAACACACTGTGGAATGCAGAACCGTATCGTTTAAATTTAAGTTAACCCATATACGACCCACGGCTAGGCGTGTGTACCCTACGGAAATTTAAAGGGAAGGGGATTGGGGACGCTACCCTACAAGTTAACTAGTGCACTTTGTCTCTGTGCACTAATTGAGGTTAGATTTTTAAATGTAAATGACCTATGAATGAGATCATAAAACAGAATTTGGAAAAATAAATAAAGGTATAATGAAAGTAATAATTCTTAACTAGTTTTTAATGCTTTCTTAAGTTTAATAAATTATAGAGTCTAACTATTGTCATTCAGTGTTATAATTTGCGAAGTGTAATTAATTCATAAATATTGTAAAAACTGCTTCTGCTTTCCGAGATCTCTCTAGTTTAGAAATCATTTTAAAAGTACCTATATCTATTAGTTATCTTTCCGTTAGTTTTTTTATTTATTTTTATTTATCAAATAAGTCTTATTATAGTTTCAATTAGGAAAATTGTTGATGAAACAAACAATATTTACGAAATTAAAAGGAAGTTAAGAAATTATCCGACGATTTGAAAAGTACTTACTGGAGACAAAAGTGTGACCATAGCACTCTCTTTTTGGACACACCAGATAAGTAAATCTAATGTAATATTACTATTGTAAATGAGTCAAAATGTAAGAAAAATATTACGAATAAGAAATTCAATTATTTATTTACACTAAATTCATCTTTCATTTACTCCATTATTATTGCTGCATTGAAAACTACTCGCAAATAATAATAAACCAGCATTAAAGGAGACCATAGTCATTTAAGTTGTACCCCTATTGAAAAGAAAATTGTGAAAATACTACAGTACACAATATTTATTAATTTACAATTATTTTTAAATAGCATTTCGTATTTAAAAAAGAAGAACTGTAGATTAATCTTGCGCCGTAAGTAGTTCTTACAGTAAAGGACAGAAATCAATTTGTCTGGCTTTCTACTCCCAACCGAGCAAACCACAGATTATTTAATACTGAGACTCAACGCCAACCATAGACAAATAATGATCCTAGAGTTAAGACCATTAGTTCATGCACCTAAGTTATCTGTGCTAACACCAAAATCGATAAGGAAGCGCAGCGTCTCATCAAGTTCTGATTGAGTCTTAAGAATTCTTGTGCAAGTGAGTAGATATACTTACTCATACTTGTACCTATACCTTACTAGATAAGTCCCGCAACTTGGTTTGCTTAATTTGCATGTGCTATCATGATATTGTTATATATAACATTTATTTTATTTCAAAGTCTAAAAATTGCGTGAACGAGTAACAAACAATTTCACTATGTATCCATACAAGCTTTCGTATCAGGCAAATAAGTATAGTGAGCATTAGAAACTTTTTTTTTAAAATACTATGAATTCAAAAAAATCTTGTATCTACGAATTTTAGAAAAACTAATAAATGTTTTAGTTAAAATCAATGGATGAAGAAAATATACCTAATAAATATCCTGGATAGCTACAGCGCAGCAATAGCTGTACCAGGAATATAATATAATTAAAACAATTTGAAATAAGAAATTAATTTAAAATAAAGAATGTCGACTCCACAAAAAAACCTAATAAACCTTTGACTTTGTATATAAAATTTAAGTGCGAGTTGGAATCGCACAAAATTAGTACTTCATTCACACATAATCCAACAAATGTCAATTTCCAGTTACGATCCGAGGATTAGCCAGTAATTGTTTCACACTTCACATATAAGAAGGTTTCAGGTCTATCCAAAGAGATTGGCCTTCTCGGACATTCTCGTTCTGATCTGTAGTGGAGTGGAATTGGTAATTACCTGAAAAAAAATGGGAATAATATTATTTTTGCGAAATCACTATTCATTAAACAGTGTGTATGTGTACGTAATACAGTTGGGGATAAATAAACCCAACTCCGCTTCAATTTCACTGTTTGTAGTGGGTAAGGTTTACCTGCCCCCGACTGTACATCTGTGTACTTATAGATTACTTTTCATGCGAGTCAACGTTATAATAATTTTAGTACTAAATAATCTAACTAGGGCTATGCTCGGGGTTTCTCTGCGACATCGAATCAGAATCGAGGAGATTCGTAGAAGAACGAAGGTTACCGACATAGCCCAGCGGATTAGCTCTTTAAAGTGGCAGTGGGCGGGGCAAACAGCGCGAAGAACCGATGGCCGATGGGGCAGAAAGGTTCTTGAATGGCCACCACGTACCGGCAAGCGCAGCGTTGGACGTCCACAGACCAGGTGGTCGGACGACCTGCCGGCCTATTTACTAACTCGGATGACAGGTGTCGATGCCTATCAATCAAGAATTTACTGTTACAATGCGGGTTTTGTTTGCTCGAACTTCTTAATTGAAATACAAAAACCGCATTGTAACAGTAAATTCTTGATTGATAGGCATCGACACCTGTCATCCGAGTTAGTAAATAGGCCGGCTGATAAAGGTCGCAAGAAGGCGCTGGATGCAGGCCGCTTCGAAACGGTTGTATTGGAAATACTTGGGGGAAGCCTATGTCCAGCAGTAGACTTCCTATGGCTGAGATGATGATGATGATGAATCTAACTATAAAGCATCTTAAGGTATTGAATTTGTAAGATGTTAAAGTATAGTCATGTGGTCTCAACGCCTTAATCGTACGATTTGTTCGCAGAGACTCCCATAGATGGCGCCAGTCAAAACTACACAACATTGTATCTACCGTATTATGAAAATATAAAAACATTATTCACAAAATATATCTTACATTGACGAGCTCCGTGGCGCAGCGGTCAACACGCCTGCCTGCGACACGGATGGTCCCGGGTTCGATCCCCAGTCAGGTCAAGATGGAAAATGATCTTTTTCAGATTGACCTGGGTCTTGGATGTTTATCTATATATGTATTTGTTATAAAATATAGTATCGTTGAGTTAGTATCCCATAACACAAGTCTTGCTTAAGAACTTACTTTGGGGCTAGCTCAATCTGTGTGATTTGTCCGTATATATTTATTTATTTATTATTAAAAATCAAAACAATATTTTAGGCATAATATTTTTAAATGACACCGTATATTTAGTAAGTTAAAGGCTAACGCAGATTACCGCCATCTAGTATCGAGTAGCAAGCAACTCTCCTGCTCCATACATTCGCCTGCTTTTCGCAACCTTAATTTAGTCCAATATATTTGTATAAGGGGGGCAGTCTATTACGTTAGTATTATATTGTCTTTGGTATAGTTTACCCAGTGCAATAAGCCAATAACATATAATATCGTCAACATAGCTTTTTGCATATGATTGCAAGACTACGCTTTCTCCATCCCAAGTGGTGCGTTGAAGCGTGGGCAATCTCACCGCTGCTATCCGAAACCCATTGTTTTCTTTCTATTATACCATTTGCATTGACTCTATCGCAAGTTATAGATGATAGTGAGTTATATGGTGACACAGTAGCACAGAAAATAACAGCTTCGAGTATACGTTTAAATTTGTTTGTTCTATTAATTTTATTAACAGAACATTTATTATTGAATAAATAGAACAAACAAATTTAAATTTAATGAGTGAGAGAGAACTGACTGACAAAATGTTAGTCAAGAAATTTAGAGTTTAGAATATACGAGTACATACTATTAAGAAAGATATACATGTTAACACTAGATTTTGAGTTTCTTTGTCTAATAACAAAATGTATAGGTATTGCGGCTCGAATTTCTATATGTTTCTGTATGTCCTCCTTACTCCTCTGGGGGGGGGGGGGGAGGTATGACGGTCCTACGACATAAAAAACCGGCCAAGTGCGTGTCGGGCCACGCGAAGTATAGGGTTCCGTAGTTGCGAATGACAACTTTGAGTTCACACTGTTTACACTCGCACCTCACAGTTTAACGACCAAAAACATCTAACAATAAAGATTGTATGAAATTTTACATTTTCCAGTACATTTTATAAGTTGGTTGCCTATAACTTTTTAGTTTGTACTTAGTACCCAGCTCTGATAGTTTTCCTTTCAATTTCAGTATATATGCTACTGCTGTAATTTTTTTCACGTATCTATATATAACCGTTTAGCAGATAGAGGGGGGGGACACGTACCTCTAACAAAAATTTGCACTTTAAAACCAAATATTTCGGAAACGGATCCCTAAATCGAAAATTGGTGTTCTCAGCCTCACAATATTTTTCAAAGACCTTTTTAACGATACCCCACACGATGGGTAAGTAGAGAAAAAAAATTACTCCCCCATTGTACTTGTATGGGAGCTACCCAAAAAAAAATTTTTTTTCAAGATTTTTTTCTACGACTTTTTTGCCATGATTAATATACATACTTATACCAAATTACAGCTTTCTAGTACTTATAGTCCCTGAGTAAAACCGCGGACGGACAGACAGACAGACAGACAGACAGACATGGCGAAACTATAAGGGTTCCTAGTTTACTACGGAACCCTAAAAAAGGTACTACCAAGCAGGAAAATAAGCATATTCCACCTTTTGGAAAGCGGTTACCATAGCATGTCCGTAGACCTGGCGGGACCCTTTGCCTGATCCAATGAAGACCTATTTAGTCGAATTATTATCGATTAATACTCATCGATTTGTATATGATTACATTTCTACCTCGATAGGTTCACTTGTAATAAATAAAAAATAATAATATTACAGTCAGCGGGGCCCTTATACTGATTGAAGTCTTATTGATTATTTATATACATTTTTCAATAGCCTATTATTTCTACCTTCAGAAAAGTTAACTGTTATATTACTATCTTATTAGATTTCCCCATAAAAAACCGATTTCATTTCTTCACTTCCAGCGGGGCCCTACCTAAATTAAAGGTGTGCAGACTAATTAAATACATTTCCATGGAGTCTTTTATTTCTACCTTTTAAATAATATTTTGTAATACTTAAAAAAATAATAGTTTTCAAGAAATTGACGGGAAAAAAAATAAGTTAACTCGCTATAAATATAAACAAAGGGACAAATCATACAGATTGAGATTGTGAGGAGGAGGGAGGTTGTGAGCTTGTGTCATATATCGGAAAGTAATTATTTGTATCTCCTTTGGAGTCACGGGTATTACTCCGGTCCTTTGGAAGGCTTGTGTGGGTGGGGATATAGATCCAACATTTAGAGGCCCTTTGGAGAAGTTGATGTAATGTAGGTTTCCAGCCAGAACCCGTTCCTGGAAATACCAATGTTTGATATGTTCTTGAGCTACCTGCCATTTTTTCCACTAAGTCATGGTTATGGCAGGTGTCAACCCTTTGCAATAACCTAGCATAAATCCACCCATTGTTCAGTCCCATAGCCCATTAATTTCCCTTTTAAAGTGCAATAGTTCCCCCTCTAGCCAAGACCTGTTCAAGGACATACATACATTGGTATTTCCAGGAACGGGTTCTGGCTGGAAACCTACATTACATCAACTTCTCCAAAGGGCCTCTAAGTGTTGGATCTATATCCCTACGCAAGCCTTCCAAAGGACCGGGGTAACAACCGTAACTCCAAAGGAAATACAAATAATCACTTACCTATATATGACAATAGCTCACATCCTTCTGTGGGGCTATCTCAATCGGTATGATTTGTCCTTATGATTATATTTATAGTGAGATAACTTCTCTTCATTTTTTTCCCTGTCAATTTCTTGAAAACTATTAACTTTTTAAGTATTACAAAATATTATTTAAAAGGTAGAAATAAAAGGCTTCATGAAAATGTATTTAATTAGTCTGCACACCTTTAAGTTAGGTAGGGCCCCACTGGAAGTGAAGAAATGAAATTGGTTTTTTATGGGGAAATCTAATAAGATAGTAATATAACAGTATACTAATCTAAAGGTAGAAATAATAGGCTATTGAAAAATGTATATAAATAATCAATAAGACTTCAGTCAGTATAAGGGCCCCGCTGACTGTAAATTTATTATTTTTTATTTATTACAAGTGAACCTATCAAGCTAGAAATGTAATCATATACAAATCGATGAGTATTAATCGATAATAATTCGACTAAATAGGTCTTCATTGGATCAGGCAAAGGGTCCCGCCGGGTCTACGGACATTACCATAGCCTATGGACGCCTGCAATAGCAGGGGTGCTGCTCGCGTATTCTACATATTCTACATTATCAAATCGGCCCTATAATATTATATTTATATGTAGTAATGTTATTTTTAAAAGATTTATTGTTTGAATTGAATAGACTTCGAAACTACTGGACCAATTTTCAACATTATTTCACTACTAGCTGTTACCCGCGGCTTCGCCCGCGTAAAATATAGCCTTTGTCCTTCTCGGTACCCACCTATGTGTATGCCATATTTCATGATGATCGGTCCAGTAGATACGGCGTGAAAGCGTAACAAACAAACTCACTTTCGCATTTATAATATTATAGTTAGGATTAGGATAATTTATGCGGGAAAATTGCAAATAGAATTTATACGGATAAATTCTACATACGAGCATAGTAAGTTAAAGCTTACAAAAAAACACTACTTCTCTAAGCTCCTGGCAACAATAAGTGTAACTAAGAATTCGTTGCCTCTTCAAAGTCAGAACAATCTTGCGTGACCAAACCGCTCATGATAATTTGTAACGGCATTGAATTTAAAGATAAATGCCACGTTAAAAGTGATAAAAGTTTGACTGTTAGAATATATTTTTGTTTAAAATTTAAACATTTATATGTACAGTCGCGAGCAGATAAAGCTGGGGAATCAGGTTTATATGCCCATTAGAAAATGTTCATGCGAGTCAACGTTACAATAATTTAAGTACTAAATAATCTATCTAATTATGAAACTAGATAAGTATTAAAGTTCGTTAAATTAAATAATAAAACATTCTTAAATTAAAATTAATAGGTATAAAAAACATTAATAATAATCAAGAACTTGTTCTCATTTTATTTTACTCTAGCTTCTTGCGACTTCGTTCGCGTCATATACAGCCCACGTTACTACTAGCCACAGTAAAATAGGCTATCTAATGGGTGAAATAATTTTGAAAATCGGACAAGTAGAATCGAAGTCTACTCAATACAAACAAACGAACAATAAAATCATTACTATTTCTTATATTAGTACCTAGCTAGATTAACAAGTAGATAATTTTATCAACATATTATAAATAAATATAAAGGGACAAATTGAGCCAACTCAACGATATAATATTTTATAATATAAGTATATAGATAAATATCCAAGACCCAGGTCAATCTGGAAAAGATCGTTTTCCATCATGACCTGACCGGGGATCGAACCCGGGACCCCCGTGTCGAAGGCTGGCGTGGTAACCACTGCGCAACGAAGCTCGTCAGGTACAACATATAGCTTGCCCACCCTACAACTGAAAACGTTACTGGAACATTGTGTCAATTCCGTCCGTAGAAAGCCATGGTGTGGCGAAACCCTTAGGAATATCGATTGTCAGTTGCTCTCGAGGGAAACCAAGTAAGGTTGTCACGCGAGCGGCAGCTGGCAGGCTACGAGTAGCCAACCGACTGTCAAAACTTCAGAATGAGGAACGAACTATGACTTATTTTTCTTTAATACTTTGAGATCGCCATGCCGTGTGGTTCCCGGCAGAGTAGAATAGGACCACTCCAAGTCTTTCCGTGGATATCGTAGAAGGCGACTTAGGAAACACAAGCTAAACAAAGCTTATAAACATCAAAAAGGCCTCTCCAACCCCAGGCCAGTGTGGGGAGTAGGGCAAATTCTCCGACTGCTCTGGCTAATAAATGGCTCTGGTTATACAGAGAGAGTCATGCATGCTCCTGTAGTGGAGACTAAAAAAAGACTTGATGATCTATCTATATTATTAATATTTTTAATTTGTAAACAAGTCTATTCAATCTTAACAGCAGGCCGATTCGCTAACTCGGTGTACAATGATTTGATTGTCACCTTAGCATCCATTACGGTTTTCATATCTTAAATAAAAATAGTCATTCATACCGAAGCCGTAATGAATATTGAATTTACTATGAAAATGATGTACACCGTAGCTGTCAAAAGTTAGCAAATAGACCTGCTGGTCAGTGGAAGGAAAATGTGTAATACAAATAATGAATTTAATCGTTAGTGGGGAGCGCCTGTTATCTTATCGGGCGATACTGCTCGCAGCTGATACAGCAATCGCAACGTAATTTTTCTGTTTTTAGGTTATTGACGTTTGGCTTGCCAAAATGTTATCTGACATTTTGTGTATTAGTTGAAAGGATTTTAAATGGTATCTATAGCAGATTAGTTTAAATTGTTAACATTCGTATTTCGATTAAATAATCATGTTAAAATCTTGTATTTTATTATTTATAACGCATAAAGTTTTATGATGGATTGAAACCGAACGTGAAATTATTTGAATAAAAGATAGCTGCTTCAAACCAATGCCATTCCATTCCAAAAAAACATATGAAATTTGTAAAATACACCAATAAAATTTCGTGTGTAAGAAAAATAATGTCTGTGACTGAAATGTGCAATATTTTGTACAGTGGGACTCACTACGAGTTAATTTTTTATCTGGGTCCTAGGAGGATGTATGACGATCGGTTCAGTAGCTAAGCGTGAAAGCGTTACAAATAGGTAATAAACAACCAAAAAACTTCTGCATTTAAAATATAAGTTAGGATTAGGATGTCGAAAGCCATTTACAGTATTCTTTCATGATTCTATCTACTTAAAGGTATTTAATATGTCATATTGTTATATTTTCATAAATGTTTTTTATGCATTTACAGTCCTGATCATCATTAGGTCTTTAGCCTACACTGCTGGAGCACGACCCTCTCTATACAACCAGAGCCATATAGTAGCCAGAGCAGTCAGAGGATTTGGCCTACACTCTTCACAATCCTTTTCTGATATATTTTATCAAATGTTTATTCAATGACTAGCAATTTTGCTGCGACTTTATCCGCGTAAAACTTCAACCACCCACCTCTATCTTTCACTTTCACTCCTTTTGAGGTTGAATTTCCAAAATCCTTTCTTAGTGCGCACTTATACATCATAAAAAAACCCTGTTACATACAAGGGTTTTTTCAATTCTTTTATTTATGTAGATAGAATAGAATAATAAAAAATCTTTATTCAGTGATTTACAAAAGGTACTGTACAAAAATAGTTAACACAAAGTCAATACAGTTCACCAATTAAACAATTATATTCGCAAAAAAATTTAAACAATTATATTCAAACCACTGAAAGTGAGTTCCACTCAGCATACGAGTACATTGCCGACTGACATATAACAGTCAGCAACACTGGTTTTCCGTGGAAACACAAAAAATTAAAAATAAATATTTTGATTCTTTTTGGTAGGTGTTGTTGACCATGTCAACATGTAGATACGGAGAAAATATCTTTGTTCACTTCTAATCAATTCGTAGAAATACTAAGATCAAGTTTTCCACAATAATACGTAAGTCTAGGAATGACTGGTTGTGGGAAATTCCTGTTAGACGCACCTTGACCTTGCTACTTGTTAATAATTAATTATGATACGGGTTTACAGCATAGCTGCACTGGCATAGCGAGTCTCCATGGGCTCTGTATTAATATTTTTCAGGGGCTCTTTCACCACACTAAGTATGGCTATATTCGATTTATAAACTTAATCACGAGTTCCGTAAAATAGCAATCTCGTCTTTGCAGTTGTACATTTCATCCAAGAATTTAAGAATATCAAAATAAGCCATTAAAAAATAAAAGTCCACGCACACCACATATCGACATTTTATAAAATCCATGCAAGATTTGCCTGTTCGAAACTCAATACTCTGCCAAATTTTTAATTAATAGCTATGAGTACAGCGCTTTATAATGTTAGTATATGTCGCCTTATTTGCTTTCTTTTGACGGCAGAAGTTTAATTTTGTTTAATTAATAAACTACCACGATGTCACGATGTATGATGATTAATAAATTAATTTGAAATACTTATCGTAATCTCTTGGCAATAGAGTATACCTATAAGTACGAATGAAACTATATGGCGGCTCGAAACATCGCGCGAGTCGATGCGCAGTACACAATATTAGGTTCAGCGGGGCGTGCACGGGGAGGCGGGGCGCATCCTGCGCAGATCGCAGCTAATATTCGAGCCGCCATAAAGTTTGATTCAGACTGTACCTAGTTATCCAGGTCTTGTTAGTGGACTGTAATTCACTCCTTTCTGTCTGTATCTTTTCTTTTTCCTATTTTTATTTTGTTTCATTAACCCCGTGGTATTCGCTTCATTGCACAAATAACTTTGTGGCATTTATTCTGCTTTTACTTCTTATGTAGGTACTTTTTCTTTATTCTCGGTTTAAATACTTTTCTAAATTGAGGTTAGTTTTTAATTTTACTAGATTTTCAACAGCCTATCCACTATAGTTTCAAGAAATGAGCGCAAACAACTGCAATTGCAATACTATCCCGGTTAGTTACCATACGCAACGAAAACTGTGGAGCGTTTGGTGATTCAGGGCGTATTGAAGCCAAACGTTCAAGTGGTCTGTCTTCAACGAGGTGGCTAGATCTTGTCAAAGCTGTAACAAAGTGCCCCGTAACGGAATGCTCCAAGAAGGCCGCAGACATAGTACGACCCTCTTTGACTACTAGAGCCGTATATTAGCCAGGGCAGTCAGAGTCAGAGGATTTGGCCTAAACTGTCCACGCTGGCCAGACGGGTTGGAGAAAACGACATCCGCGGGAAGACTTGGAGTGGTCCCTTACTCTGCCGGAAACCACACGGCAAGAAGAATATAATGATTTTGAAATAGTATAATATGATATGCATAAACACATTCGTTATTCTTATATCTACTCCTTCCTTAGTTTAGTGCATTAACATTGATATCGTTCTTGACATTACAACACGCGATAAGCAACAGAATATATCTAAATGCAATAAACCTAGCTGTGAACGTTATACGACAATGTTTCTCAAAGTGGGGTAGGTACACGAACTCCAGGTGTTTCGCAAGTTGATCCTTACTTTATTTTCTTCTTCTGATGGGTCTTTATATTCCTTCCGACAGGGCCTATGTACGTAAGCAAACGCCTATTTTTGTGGTCTTGGTCCTTCAGAATTTAGTAGACTTTTTTCGTAATACACCATCTTAATCTACTTTCACGTGAGGTGAAAGGTCTCGTTACCCCGATATTTATCTCAAACACAAGAAGCACAGACCTAATGTGTACCAGGATTTGCTCATGGTCCTTGTTCTTAAAAGACTATAGAGATACGAAGTTCCTGGAAATAATAAATAAGTTGGGGACATCATATTACGGGCTAGATACTAAGTGCCAAGCCAATGACAATTATAAGAGGTTTTCAATTTATTAGACAACATAAAAGTACGCACGAGAATTCTATACCCAAGAGTAAAAATGCGACCCGAATATTAGTAAGCTTTCGTTGTCCGTCCGTCTGTCCGCCCTATGACAGATGGTCATAGGGCTCGTACTATTGAAGGTATAGACTTATTTTTTTCAAATGTGTATATCTATTGCCACTATAACAACAAATTTATAAAAAATACAATTAATACGGAAATAATACTCCATAGGTATTTATACCCTTGTTGTACTATTCCGACTCCGCACTTGGTTGGTTTATTTGTATAAATGTGCTTTTACGGGCCCGAAGGCCTGAAACACGGTAATAGTATTACAGTGCTTGAAATTTCAAAAATATTGGTGAATATAGTGATACGCGAATGTTTTTAGTTTGAGAAACCATGTAACATGGTATAACTGTGGAGGCAATTTAGAATGCGCTTATTGCTCCTGTAATAGAATAGTAAATTGAACGTACGGAAATAAGCGTGGGGTGTTATTGTGTGGATTGTGCCAATCAAGTCGTTCGAATTTCGAATTGAAATGGAAGCCCGACTTGGATGAAGCGCGAATAATTAACGATATTCATAGACAACGGATGGCGGGATTTTTTCGCTTTTTTAGTCTGTGGTAGCATGTAAAAGCACAAATAAATTAAATATTCGTTTTGGAATTATTAAAAACTTTAGAGAAGAATAAATTGCTGGGTGGCGCGGTTTCGCATATCCTATTCAAAGAGCATATAAGGTATCCTAGCGCCCGAAGTTTTTTTTTTCATTAGATTCCTTTTCACGAAAAACCGGCCAAGTGCGTGTCGGGCCACGCGCAGTTTAGGGTTCCGTAGTTACGAATGACAACTTTGAGTTCACAATGTTTACACTCACACCTCACAGTCTAACGACCAAAAACATCTAACAATGAAGATTGTATGAAATTTTACATTTTCCAGTACATTTTATAAGTTGGTTGCCTATAACTTCTTAGTTTGCACTTAGTACCCAGCTCTGATAGTTTTCCTTTCAACTTCAGTATATATACTATTGCTGTAATTTTTTTCACGTATCCATATATAACCGTTTAGCAGATAGAGGGGGGGGACACGTACCTCTAAGAAAATTTTGCACTTTAAAACCAAATATTTCGGAAACGGATCCCTAAATCGAAAAATGGTGTTCTTAACCTCAATATTTTTGAAAGACCTTTTTAACGATACCGCACACGATGGGTAAATAGAGAAAAAAAATTACTCCCCCACTTTACTTGTATGGGAGCTACCCATAAAAAAATATATTTTCAAGGTTTTTTTCTACGACTTTTTTGCCATGATTAATATACACACTCATACCAAATTACAGCTTTCTAGTACTTATAGTCTCTGAGTAAAACCGCGGACGGACAGACAGACAGACAGACAGACAGACAGACAGACAGACAGACAGACAGACAGACATGGCGAAACTATAAGGGTTCCTAGTTTACTACGGAACCCTAAAAAGGCCACACATGAACCACAAACTATTTACTCAGTATCGATCAGACGGTAGTGTGCGGCCAGACGTTCAAATGGATAATGTTCTTGTTCCTATGCATATTGCTTGCACAATCGCCGTAGGTAAAACACGTTACACTCACACCCGCGGGCTTTTTATATCGCCGTTGACACGTGTGGCGTTGCATAGTTATAGCTATTGCTAGCGACATCGTACATTCTATTTGTCCCTTGTAATATTCTCAGCTGTGGTAATGAGCAACTTAGACTCCTCTATTAAAACGGCATATATATTAACCTTCTATCAAACAGAAAGGTGTCAGAGGTTAGTCTATCTTTGAGGCGACGCCGAGCGGGTAGTTCGTACTGTCATCCTAACTTGCTTCCGGTTATATTTAATCCGTAATATTTTTTTCTGTTTTCCCTTTGGTTGACTGGGAGAAAATGCTCTAACAGTAAGTCCGCCTTTTGTAACAAATTTTAAATTTGAAGCAATAAAGTTTATTAAAATAAATAAATATTTCTCAGCTGTATGATACGTAGCCTGGGATCAACTATAAAGACTGCTCATTTATTAACCCTCTCTTTACCGCACGTAAAGTCGCTCGCGCTCTGCTAGAACCCAAAATAATAATAAGTAATAATAATACTGCGTGTTGGCCCGCGCCTGGCTGGTAAGCGAAAGTCGCAAACCTGTCAGTGCAAAAAAAAAGTAAAAATACCCCAATGCGCTGTGAAATGGTATCATAATTTCAGTAAAAAGGTTTATTAACAAAATTCTGATTACCACAAATAAGTGGAAATCTTTGACTACATACTCTCTAAACACCGTCATGCCCTAATTTCAATGATTAAAAAACTGACTTAATTTTCAATACTTGTGTGCGTGTCAGTTTTGTGTTAGCACACGCGTCCTGTCAATTTATGCCCTCTAAATCCGTCAAATTTGTAGCTGTGTGTGTGCGCGACAGTCTGTGTGTTGGACACTATTTTTTCTACGCTTTTAGGCTAATAAAGTTTATCTAAGCTTTATATAATCTAAGGTCGAAATAGCAGATTTTACTTTTCTACAATTATCTTGAAAAACAAATAAAAAGCCAACCTCAATAAGCGGTACCACCCCTTGACATGCTTGTTTTGTATGAAATGTGTTAAAAACACGTCTCTAGCAGCGCGGGAATAGCAGTCACATGCCTGCTCTATGCCTCTATACCAAAACAGAGGGCTATCTATCGGTTAGTCTCTCTGTATTTCGCATAATAATCCAAATTTGAATAAAAAACGATTGCTCTATGGCAGCTGGTAAAGTCTATTAGCAATATAAAAGATCTGCCGCTAGTGTCAGCCAGTAACACAGTCGATAAGGAAGACAAGAGCTTGTACTCGTCACGGGTGAGTCGCTGGTCTCCGGCCGCTCGGCTGCCGGACCGTTATGCGGCATATCTCCAAGTTGCCAAGTTTAATGACTCAGTGCACAACGCGAATTCGCTCCTCCTCATAGACACTGGCTGGAAATGAAACCTGTTATAAAGTTATGGTTTTCACAGTTCTTTTTTGAAATAGCTATTTTTCTTTTTTTCTTTTACTGTTCTTTTTCTTTTTGAGCTGTAAATTACCAAGATTTATTTAAAGCAGATGATCGATGGACTAAAAAGCCCACTTAAATATTTATTTTATTCAATTTTAGTATTTTTTGTTATAGCGGTAATAGAAATACATCATCTGTGACAATTTCAACCTATGAGCGTAGCTTAGTAGAGAGTGTAGCTATGACGATTAATGAGATACACCATGGTAACAGTCAGACAGACGGACATCGAAGTCTCGTGAAAGAATCCCGTGTTTACCTTTTGGATACAAAACCCTAAAAAGACAGTCGAGATTGTTATCAATTGAGTTTATTTAAGCTGCATAAAGTATGCTTAAATGTTGTATATTGCACCTAGCAATAACTTCTTAAACACGTATTGCACTCAATTGGCATTCACAATGACATAGTGAATCATTTAATTTACAACTAAATGACTAATGCCAGCATCACGCTATGCTATGAATATTTGACTTTTTTTCCTCAAAATTACGACCAGCGTCCCGAGTATTGGTTATGCATTATTAAAACAATGAAGACAACCATAGACAACGCATATTATTATCCCGAAACGACCCGCCGTGGATACCACAGACAACAAGAGCATTAATTTGAATAGGCCTATAATCTATGATTATTTAAACGCTGAGGCTTTTATTGTGTATTGTGTTCATGTCGTTCCCATTACTCCCATGGCCTGATATGACAGAATTGGTTGAAATCAGACAATAGTTGTCACATGATTATGTGGACTTATTATTACTGTTCTTCAATGGTAATAATTTTTACCCGACTGACCCACCCAGAAGGAGGGTAATGTTTTTCGAGCCTATGTATGTATGTATGTATATATCTATGTATGTATGTATGTATGTAAATATGTCTGTTCCATTGTTGCATCCTGCAGCCTAAACGGCTGGACGGATTTTGTGGTGTGAGGTGTCAGTAGATTCGGATTCTTCCCCGGAGTGTCATAGGCTATGTGACGTCAAAAAAACAAACATACAGCGGACGTTAACTGGCAAAAACTGGCAAAAAGTTGACCCTTCCTGTAGCCATAATGCCTTGACCAATTTTGAAATACGAGGTCTCTTTAGGTTTGTGGTCTTCCCAGGAGAGGTGTGAACCATGTAACGTCAGTTAAAATATATATTTTCGGCTTTAAATGAACAATTTTGCAGGAGTAAATACTAAGTTCCTGTAACGAGAACTAGATGGCGCTGGAGCAATTTTTAAAACGCGCTATTGTTGTTTTTTTTGCATTTGATTACAAGCGTAGGGAAGAACTTGCCAGATTTCGCAATTTCACACCCCGAAATACACCCGGCTCTGACGGGAGTCTCAAACGAAACGCTCAAATGCCTTCCACAGACCCTCCCCCTTCTACTTTTGAGCATTTTCTATGCGTGTTTTGTAAATTGCACCTTTCCAGGCGGCTGGAAGGAAGCACTTGTGATCGGCATCCCCAAGTCAGGCAAAGACATAAAAATCCCACATCGTATTAGCTTAAAGAGTTCTTTAGGGAAAATCTATGAGCGGATCCACCTCACTCAAGAACGAGCTCCATGGCAGAGCGGTCAACACGCTGGCTGATCGGCCGATATCGAACCCGGGACCACCCGTGTCGCTGGTCCTGGGTTCGATCTCTGGAGAGGTCAAGATGAAAAATTATCTTTTTCTGATTGACCTAGGTCTTGGATGTTTATCTATATAAGTATCTACTATTAAATATACTGTTGTTGAGTTAGTATCCCATAACACAAGTCTTGAACTTACTTTGGGGCTAGCTCAATCTGTGTGTTCACGTGAACAATTGAACATGTGACCTCCAGGACATTCACCCAAAAATATGCAACCACGAAGAACGCAATGCAAACTAATTTTGACGCAGACAAATATTGTTTTAAATGTGATCAATACACACACTTGTAACTATTTTTTGTATAAATAGATAATGTTTACTATAATAAATTCTCTTTGGTTCGGACAATCGACTAGTATTATTGTCTGGGATCGACCGATCCACCACCAACCTCTTACTACGGCCAAGACACCCTTAGCCGTCAGTTTACTGATCAGTCTTGTGACTCTGCTTGACTGGTAGTAGGAAAATCTACTGTCTGGCGTACATTGCACCTCGTTTTCTGTACAGGCAGCTAGCTATTACAGCACAGTACATTACTACTTAGAGACACTTTGAATCAAACTACAAATACTCTACAGTCACACATAGAAATAGCTAGTTGTTTGTATATTTGTATAAATTTATATTTATTATTATTTATTTAAGGACTATGTAAAGTCCAAAAGTCTCATCTCCGACGAACAGTTTGGATTCCAAGCCAAACATGCGTGTCACCATCAATTACGGAGCATATCTTCAGATTCCGAACCAGGAATCGTCCCACGGGAGCCCTCTTCTTCAGTATAGCGAATTTTTTGACAAATTCTGACATTTTGGCTTCATTTCCAAGCTGGCAACTTGGGCCTTCCCAACAGTCTCGCGTTTATCATTCGAGACTTCTTGTCGGATCGGACCTTCCACAACAGAGTTGAAGGATGTCTCCAAGACCCCGTCCCATTTGACCCCGCGTTCTTTAAGACGCTGTTCTTTCGCCCCGCCTGAGTTTGCTTTACACATACAATATCCCTAAGACAGCCGACACTACAACGCTACGACTAGCCGTGTAGTTCCCGGCAGAGTAGAAAAGGAGTAGACTTGGAGTGGCCAAGTCATCCCGTGGATGTCGTAAAAGGCGACTAAGGAAACACAAGCTAAACAAAGCTTATTAACATCAAAGATACCTCTCCAACCCGTCTGGCCAGCGTGGAGAGTGTAGGCCAAATCCTCTGACTGCTCAGGCTAGTATATGGCTCTGGTAGTACAGAGAGGGTCGTGCTCCTGCAGTGGAGACTAGAAAGACCTGATGATGATCCCTAAGACCCCTAACGTAGAGTTGGCTCTATTCGCTGAAGATACAGCTTTCTAATACGTCTCACCACATGAAATCAGTCATTGTGAAATGTCTCCAATCTGCCTTCGACTCACTAGGCTTGTGGTTTAGGAGGTAGCGCATCCAGATTAATTTGAACCCCCACTAGGATTACTCTAGCTGTATGACAAGTTCATTCCCTGGGCTTGAAATGTATTAATTATGTAGGAAAAACAAAAAAAAAACAAACTTAGGAATAAGTTGACTCTCTATAAGCTTTGCATCCTCCCGATCATGACCTACGACGTAATATCCCATTTGTTAAATCGTTTCATTCACCGCGCCACCGGTAGCCACAAGTGCTTACGAATGACGGAACTACTTCGTTACTGAAAGCTCTCCGGCTCTAAATAGCCAGAGGAATCCCATTTTACGATCATGCAAATCGCGGCCTATCAGGCGTAAAAAAGTTAGCTTCTCTCTAAGCTTTGCGTGCACATGCAACGCCCAAAACCGAGGTCCGTCCCTCGTGGAGCCCTTCGGTGATGTTCGCCTTACAGGTTGAGGGCACTCTGTCCTCACCGCAAAGGTCCGGTGAAGTGGCAAAAGCTCAGTTGGAGCTAGCTACACCGTGTTTAAAAAAAAGAACTCTAATAGTTGTAATTTTTGGCGTTAGCCGGTGTTCCTCTCAATTTATCAAATGAATATAATGAATCAAAATACTACTAGTAATTCACTAGTAATGTACATGATAGATTTCTTTAAATTTAATATGACTTAGGATTAAAAGAATAACTGCTGGGTGGCGCTAGTGTTGCATACCACAGCGCTGCAACCACAGAATACATCATAGTATAAGGCACAATAAACATGCAAAGTGAAGACATATAAACAACAATGTTCTAAGCGTGACAAAAGGGATAACAAGTTGATTCCGAAAGAAAGAAATATTCTTAATTTTTCAGATATTTGAGATGAATCGGTTTAAAATGCTATTAGTCCCATAGATCACATCACTACGCAGCGGCAGGTTATATAGTAGACCAACTATACTTAGCGTCTGTGGACTATGAGAAAGCCTTCGATTCAATTGAAACATAGACCGTACTCGTACTTCGGTCTCTCCAGTGATGCCGTATTGACCATCGCTATATCGAAGGGAGACATCATTTCTCTGAAACCGGCGGAGTCATTTCAGGACCATGCTCAATGACCTCAATGAAGTTTCCCAAGAAGAAAGATCATGGATAAGACAAAAATTATGTCGAATATTCATGTTGCGCCTTCTCCAGTGATTGTTGGAAACTAAACCCTTGAACCTGTAGAGCAGTACATTTAATTAAACGTAAATAAACATGTATTCAGCAAGCTCGAGGTATCGTTTTTCTACTCCAACTACAGTCTGCTGCTAACAGGGTCAATTGATATAGGTAGGAAGCTCCAGTCCAAGGACAAGGTTTTTCAGTGAATCTGACTTTGCTGGGCAGCTTTCTGGAAGCTTCACAGTGTCTTCTCGTCCAAAATACATATTGGCAAGGACTTTTGACTTTGGGCACTGATGCAAAAATCTTCGGCTAATATGGTGTTACCAGTGATGATTTACTGTAGATAGAGCCTAGATCTGTAAAACCTTAAGACCACGTTTAGCACGTTGATGGGCTTGTAGATGGGAACGAAATCAAAATAGTGATGACTTGCTAGGCGCATCGCTAATTTGACATGATTCCTGACGCCCATTTCGGCGATCAGTTTTTACGATCTGCGCGGGAAGAGAAGCAAGCAGCTGGTTCATCCTAAGTTTATTTTTTTCTCAAAGGCCAGCATAGAAAAAACGCAAATATTGGTTTGGCAAAATATCTTGGTTTGTTACAGAAAATTTTGAACCCCTTTTATATCAGCAAAATTTACCATCTTGTGAACCCAAACAGAGAGCCGAATCTCCAGTCCAGTATTTCAAAATGTTTCTCCGTAAAATTCCCAGGCGTAAATAGATATTGCTAATGGTCAGGCGGGTTGTTTAAATTTTTTAATTAAATTACTTGTTATAGGGATGTTTATGCATTCACATTGCTATTTTGATATACTATTAGTTACGTGGTCCAGTGGTTAAGGCGTTTGCCTTGTTGACCCGGGCGTCGTGGGTTCGATTCCCGCGGGAAGCATACTTTTTTAAGTTGTTTCCAGTTTGGTTAGGACATTGCAGGCATGAATCACCTGATTGTCTGATAAGAAAGATGATTCCGTGCTTCGGAAGGCACGTAAAGCCGGTGGTCCCGGGTGCCATCTGGTAGTCGTTAAAGGAACCACGTCAGAGGCCGAGAGGCGGTTCCGAAGAACTCTGACACCAGGGTGTGCATGGTCGACTGACCGTGTCACCTACACGAAATGATGATGATGATGATTAAGAAATAAGATATACCTAACCAGCATTATTTTCTCTTTTTACCTGTACAAAGAGTAAAGAATACTGGTTCAAATCATGGCCGTGTGAAAGAAAGAAAGAAAAATTGTTTATTTGGCTACATTGGCCATCTGTTGGTCAACAATAGCGTGGAGTTTTTCCCATACCTTATTTCTTAAGGCGCTCCTATAGTAACACTAGCGCCACCCAGCAATTAATTCTTTTAATCCTAAATTATATCGAATTTTAAAAATCTAACAAGTACATAACTAGTCAATTACTTGTAGTATTTTTGTATTCATTTTCACTAATATTCGTTAGATAAAATAAGAGAAAAACAGGTTAACGCCAAAAAGTGGCCACTTTTGGCGCTAACCGATTTTTCTCTTTAAATATGGCACTAGTAAATTACTTGTAATATACAAAAAATACTGTAAGCAATTCAGTAGTTTTGTACATGTTAGATTTATACAATTTATTATTTAAGGAATTTAATTGCTGGGTGGCGCTAGCGTAACTATAAGAGCGCCTTGATTCGACTAGACTTGACAACAATTTCGCGACTATATAGCTTGCAATCGATTTACTGCTACTTGGTGAAATTTTCCAAAGTCCGCTGGCATTTTTATATTTTACTAGCTGTTACCCTAGCTTCGCCTGCGTGATAGATAGCCTATGTCCTTCTCAGTACCCTAACTTTTGTTGTAAAATTTCATGATGATCGGTTCAGTAGATACGGCATGAAAGCGTAACAAACAAAGAAACTCACTTTCGCATTTATAAATATATAAATAGGAATATACGGACAAATCACACAGATTTAGCTAGCCCCAAAGTAAGTTCGAAACTTGTGTTATGGGATGCTAACTCAACGATACTATATTTTATAACAAATACATATATATATAAACATCCAAGACCCAGGTCAATCTGAAAAAGATCGTTTCTCATCTTGACCTGACCGGGGATCGAACCCAGGACCATCCGTGTCACAGGCCGGCGTGTTTACCGCTGCGCCACGGAGCTCGTCGCATAATATTAGTAAGGAGGATTAGGATTAGGATCTATCATACTTAAATCTATTCAGATTGCTGAACAGATTGGGGTTAAGTTTAAGGGGCGCCCGGAAATGTATTTGTACTTAGGTATCAACCCTTCTCTTGAATAACTCTATATATTGCTGAAAACTGCATTAAAATCTGTTGAGTAGTTTATAAGATCTAGGCGAACAGACATCGGAAGCGACTCTTTTTTCTACTATGTAAGGATAAAGGATTTGCCGTGTGGTTCCCGGCAGAGTAGAATAAGACCACTCCAAGTCTCGCCGTGGATGTCGTAGAAGTCGACTAAAACACAAGCTAAACAAATCTTTAAACATCAAAGAGAGCTCTCCAACCCGTCAGGCCAGCGTGGAGAGTGTAGGCCAAATCCTCTTACTGCCTTGGCTAATATATGGCTCTGGTAGTACAGAGAGGGTCGTGTTCCTGCAGTGGAGACTAACAAAGACCTGTTGATGATTGATGTTGAAGGATAAAGGCGTAAAGAAGGATAAGGATGTAAGGATAAGAATAAGGATACATGGTGAAAGTAGATGTTTGTGTTTATTACATAAGTATATTTATTCATGGATGTAGGCAGAGATGTCCCTTTTAGATTATAAAGGATATTTATTTGTATGTCCTTATTATATTGCGAATATTTTTTATACTGCATTAAAAAAAATATTAAATCATCATCATCATCAGGTTTCTATGGTAAATATATGGCTATATTAATACAGAGAGGGTCGTGCTCCTGCAGTGGAGACTATAAGGAACCTGGTGAAATATCAAATACTTTTATTTTGTTTACTACTAATGTAACCTTCGTAACCCTAACAATCTTAATAAAAATATAGTAAAACTGGATTTCAATTGATATATTTGTAATTTTGTTTATAATCTTGTGGAAATCAACTTTCCTAGATGAATGAGTGGCTTCATTACACAACAGAATATATGGGCTCCGTATTTTGCCATTGGCTGCGGTACCCTAAAACAGCAACTACAAAGGTTTTATACACAAGCACAGCTTGCAGTACAAGACTGAATGTACACTCGTACAATGTTACAATAAGTACTTAAGGCTCGTACATGCGCTAATGACCTTCGGGATATGGACCGAGTTTTGAACCTTAGTTCCCCGTCAGAAAGTCAGCGGTCGACTGCCACCCGTCGCCCGCGCGCATTTAATATATTAAATAACATAAATTTAATAATAAAAAGAAGAATAATCTGTAAATTAAAAATTCCTGAGAGTTTGTAGGTTGATTGGTATTGTATTGAACATAAAAATTGCGTGCGTGCGACAAAAAGTTACGTAGTTAATGATTGCACTAAAAATCGATGTACGCGGTACTTTTTTTTTCTAAAAAACAATGAACTTTAGAAAAGAGTCCTCATTAGCAAGTAAAGATTAAAAACTATTCTACAATATATGTTTTTTGGGTATTGTGCTTTATGTTTGACCTTTTTTATAGAGGTTAAACATAGTCGAAATGGCGGGTTATTCCGTACTCATCCCACAAATTCTAATCCCATGAATTTTAATGATTATTTTTTTCTTGACTCATCCTATTTGCGTTCTCAACTCAACCCACGTATTTTAATTAATAAAATAATTAAAAAAAATTTCTTGACTCATCCCACTTCTATTCTTAAGTCATCCCATAGAAAATTTTAATATTTTTATTCCTTGCTCATCCTATTTGAGTTCCTTACTCATCCCATTGCAAACCAAGTAAAACGCAGTATAATTTTCATTGAAATAAACTAGTTTTATATGATGGTAGTTTTTAAAACAAACTTAAGTTAAAATAAAGAGAAGCTCATTCAATTATGATGAAATAGAAGATTTTTATGAGATAAATGCTTAAATAGGTAAATATTTAAGTTTTGGCAGTGAGTTGGTGATTTTGTTAAGTTAAGGATATTAATAATAAAAAAAAATACTTGAGAATAAGTCATGTGAGAAAAAAAATATGAATAGATCACCGGATCACCAAGGAATTAAACGTAAAGAATGAGATGAAATCAAATGTTTATTCAATTTTCTTCTTCAAAATTTAAGTCCGTATTGGACAACTGGCATTAAATCAACTTTAAAAGAATTTAAACAAGAACATTAAAAGTAACAAATAAGTAAATTCCCAAATTATATATAAAATGTAATGTTTTTGTGTATCATAACTATTACTTATTTCAATGTATCTGACCGTTTTTACTATTATAATCAAATCAATTATGTATAATCTAAATAAAAAAAAATCGCAAACAAAACGAAACCGCTACATTACAAATAATACATCAAAAGTGATACCATTACATGCAAAATCAACATTAACATAAAATAACAACTCTGTAGTATTCTTATTTAATTTTGAAGGTTAATTTAACTTTTTATAAATCAACAGGAATAAAAAATAACCTATCTATGTACATATTAATTAAAAAATCACAGCAACTAGTTTTTTAATATAAATTGTTACAAAAATAATCACGCCTGATAGACTAAGAATTAAGATTAAGAAACTAACACTTATTAAAAACACGAGCACAACATAACGTTCAAAACTAAATGGTAGTACGTATTAGTAAGCTAGTCTTAGGTACTATTACTGTAAACATAATGTAGAAACCGACAATAAACGTATTTTTATTTTATTATTTTTATACAATGACCTTAGTTAATGATTAAAATATTAGATCTTAATTCTAATGAATATCTATGTATTACCTAGTAATGCAGTAAAAATATTTTTCAGCATAAAACAAATCATCAAAAAAAAAAGAACTAAATGCTAACAAGTACAAAAATATTATTTTTTACAAATCAAAACGTAACCGAACAAAAATATTTTAAAATTTCGACTTAACGAATGGCGCCAACATTTCAAGACAGTGTCCAAGGATAATTCTTCCTTCTTCAAGCTCATTGATAGTTCTATCAATTCTTAGCTGATTGTTATCAAATTTAAATGATGACGTAGATGCTCTTGCTTTTTTCTCAGTCACTCTCGCATTTTGTACCATTGCATCATTCTTGCAAGAACCTTAATATATTCAGTTTTTTGTTAGGAATATTTATTTCATTGCGGCATGCCAACTTTCGAGTGTCAAAAAATTGAACAATAGGGCCAGAGTTAAAACAAAGCAAAACAGGTTAAGGCTATTGCAGGTAGGTACTCGGTGAGTTAAAAAGCCCCCCCTCCCCCTCCCTTTTTTTCATATTTTTATCTCTATTGTACCCCATTTCTCAAGCAATATATTTCTTTCTCTTTCACTCAATCCTTTTATTCAACAATAGACGGCTTTTTTAAGGCTACTTAGAAATATAAATAATATCAGTAAGTTATTATAAGGTAATAGATAATATACCACAAAATTTAAAAAGTATATGCGATACCAAATATATATGTACATTCATCTCCATTTCTTTTTTTCTCGGACGGTTACATTATTTTTCATTACACAAAGTCAGAAAGTATAACTAGTAACGCAATGATTAAATAATAATAATTAATTAATTGGCTTTGGGATGAGTTAAGAATAAGAAAATCAAAACCATGGGATGAGAAAAGAAAGGATGAGTAAAGAATTAAAATTTGGGTTGAGTCAAGAATTTCCAAATGCATGGGATGAGAATACGTGGGATGAATACGGAATAACCCGAAATGGCCAATAGGAGCACCCTTAAGTAGGTAACCGTTTCTTTTGCCACGGTTGCTTTCCAGCACTTAGTTGGTTTCTTAATTGGGGTTAGTTTATCACAGAGCTATGGACTAATACTTATACAAACTGGAAGGGTCATACCCGTAATAAATCGATCCACGGGGCTATACTAGATCACTTGAGGATTCCTCGTAGCGCAACTATTTTGAAGCGCACTTAATGAAGCGCAACTAAATTGTTTCTCGGAGCGCACCTTTAAGTTGTGCTCACAATAACAATTTTAAATATCAACATTTTATTCCGCGAAGCGCACCTATATTTAACATTTGAATAGAGCTTGGAACTAACTGAAACTATTGATAACAAGTAATGCACGTTTTTTTTCTGAATGTGGATAAGCTTCGCGGGACAAAATTTTGATATTTGAAATCGCTATCGTGAGCGCAACTAAAATGTGCGCTCCGAGGAATAATTTAGTTGCGCTTCATTAGGTGCGCTTCAAATTGTTTGCGTTATGAGGAATACATCGATCACTTTACTATAATGAAATTAAAATAACAGTCAAAAAATTCCATTTAATTCCGATATCAGTTCTTTAAAATTGCTGTAACTAATATTATTTTTTACAAAGGTATATCACTTTCACGCTGGTCTGGGAGAAACGAAAAAACGTAGAATGTCACAGCTGCTTCTCTTCCTGTGCATATTGTAAAAGCCGATCGAGGGAATGGGCGTGAGGAATCATAGGCGATGCGGCTAGCAACCCATCACTATTTTGATTCCGTTCTCACCTACAAGCCCACCAACATGCTAAACGTGGCCTTAAGTTTTTACAGACCTCGGCTTCGTCTACCCCGCAAGAGAAAAAAGACGTGATAGTATGTGTATATGTGCATGTATATTTAAATTTTTCAAGAGTTGTCGTTAAAGTAATTATATTTAAAAACTCGGGAGATCCTATAGATTCCGCGCGGCAGAAGTCACAGACAAAATATTGTTAAGTATCATTAGAACTCATTATAGGTAGTATTATTTATTTTAAGTTTATTAAAATTTTGCAAATGTGTGTAATAGCAATAACATCTTGAAACTGGTTCTATCCCTAGAACTTACAGATTCCTGAAAGTAGGAACTCCTAAAGTTACTTACTTTCCTAAAGTAAGGTCCGTGCGGCAAAGGTTATAGACAAAAGCTAGTACAATATTGTCAGAATTCGGTATAATAACAGTTTATTCAAATTGTGCGAGTATAATACAGAAATAACATCTTAAAACTGTTTATATACAGACAACTTACAGATTTGTAAAAGGCAAGAAGTCTTTTTTTTTTAGTTATTTACACTAAAAAGCTAGTACAGTATCGCCAGAATTCAGTATAATATTATTAATTACAGTTTATTATAATTATGCGAATGTGTAATAACATGCCATGCAGGTCTGGGAGAAAAGAAAAAACTTAGAATGTACTACAAGCTGCTTCTCTTCCCGCGCAGATCGTAAAAGCCGATCGAGGGAATGGGCCTCAGGAATCATGTCTATAGGCGATGCGGCTAGCAACCCATCACTGTTTTGATTCCGATCTCACCTACAAGCCCACCAACATGCTAAACGTGGCCTCAAGGTTTTACAGACCTGGGCTCTGTCTACCCCGCAAGGGAATAAGACGTAATAGTATGTCTGTGTATGTATGTATGTATGTGTAATAACAATACACACTATATATAACTGGTTCTCTTCTTAATACATATAACTTTTAGATTATATTTATAGCTAGTACATTATTCGGCATAATATTATTCATTACAGTTTATTAAAAATTGTGCGAGTGTGGTCGGCATAGTAATTACGTCTTATTACTATGTCGGAGGGAAATAATGAGGTCAGAAGAAGTGAGGGACCGCGCGGGAGCCAAATTATTGTAGGTGGGTATAGCGAGCGTCGATAGTAGCCTATAGTATGTGTTTTACAGAAATTATATCATTTTCTTTATAATCCCAATCCCACCCCATCCCAACTAATATTATAAATGCGAAAGTGAGTTTGTTTGTTTGTTTATTTGTTTGTTTGTTTGTTACGCTTTCACGCCGTATCTACTGAACCGATCATCATGAAATTTTGCATACACATAGGTTAGGGTACCGAAAAGGACATAGGCTATAAATTACGCGGGCGAAGCCGCGGGTATCAGCTAGTAACTTATACAACAGAATTTATTTCAATTACTTGTACCTCCATTGTTTCAGTTCTTAGATTTTTTAGTACAATATCTCCATAGATTTCTCTTTTGTTTCTTCTTCTTTTGTTCTCTTTTTGTGTCGTATGTTAAAAACTATGTAATCGAGAAAATTTACTAAAACTATTTTTATTTGCTGAGGGGTAGGGAGTTCATTTTCCAGCTCTGGTATTTGATAGCCGCTCGAGCTATACTAAGGTATTTCGGTTACCAACTCAACTCGACTTATTCTAGTATTGAGTTACAAAGCTGCAGCTTAGGATTCCTAGCTTGGAACGGCTGCTAAATGCATTACTTAGCTCTACTGTATTATTTTTTATTTTATTTGTATGTTATACTATATAGCCAGATTTATAGAGGTAGGGGAGTATACAAATGTACCTAAAGTTTTTGCAACATTTGTAAAAAAATATTTTTTAATTGAAGTGTGTCTATTCAGCAAGAGTGAATTTGATTGAACTGGTTAGATTAAGATATGTTGGTGAAAGAGAGAGAACTTTAGCTGCTAGTGAATAGAATGTGGAGTGTATTTCTAAGCTTGTCTCGTTTCGTCTCTGTATTGAGTTACATAGCTAATGCTAAGAATCCTAGCTTGAAACGGATGCTAAATGCATTACTTAGAACAAGTGTACGAATTTTGCGTTTAATTTTACGCTTTACTGTTTAACTTTGAAAATTAATATTAAAGTCATAAACATTTGTTAATGACTTAAATATTAATTTTCAAAGTTAAACATCAATATGCCAGTAATTTTAATAATTACTGGCATATTGATTAAACAACGTATATTAATGTAGGTACGATAAATCTTCTCAGTTTATGGCTACGACATTTAAGAGTGCTAGATTAGCCGCAGGTGTATGAAAAGGATTTAAAATATTTTATTTTTATTCTAAACATTTATTGCGTTGGTACCTATTATAAGTTTAAAATAAAAATTTATTGACTAACCTTCTGTAAGATTGCGTAAATTTCATAATAAATAATAATTTTAGACGAGCTCCGTGGCGCAGCGGTCAACACGTCGGCCTCTGACACGGATGGTCCCGGGTTCGATCCCCGGTCAGGTCAAGATGAAAAATGATCTTTTTCAGATTGACCTGGGTCTTGGATGTTTATCTATATATGTATTTGTTATATAAAATATAGTATCATTGAGTTAGTATCCCATAACACAAGTCTTATTTAAGAACTTACTTTGGGGCTAGCTCAATCTGTGTGATATGTCCGTATATTTATATTAATAATATTAAAATGCAAGCTTGTAAGGTTTCTTATAAAAGTACCTACTCTGAATATTTTTTTATTTATTCATGTACAATTTAAATTAGGTATATAAGAACATAATATATATTATATCATCGAAACTAACGTGAGTTGAACACAATATATGTAACAACGGGTCACTCACGTGCTATGTTTTCGGGCTCCTGAAGAGTCCGAAACAATAGTCGGCAATCCCGACAAATTAGTAACATGAGTGACTCGTTGTTATATATAATAATACATATTATAAAAAAAATATCCGATACGGGCTATTCAGAGAATATAGCTTAAAACCCCAAGGCCACGTTTAGCGTGTTTAGGTACAGGTAGAAAACGGAATTAAATAATTGGCTTGCTATCCGCATCGTCTAATGACATCATTCCTTAGATTTTCGCGAAGCATCTAGTATATCTATGTTTTGTATTTCTCTCAGCCCAGCGTGTAAGATAATATTTTTAAGAATTCGATTATATAACTTGTTGCGGCGCCAAAGTATTGATGTCCGCTTGGAGAAGAGAAGCTGTATACAATGTAATACTAACTTCTTGTTTGTTTATAAACACTTTATAGTGCAGTGTAAGATATTATTTTTAAGAATTAAAATATGTATCTTATGTAACATTAATTATTTGTTTGTTTGTAATAATTTTATTGTACACATCAACAACAAACATCTTAAAAGGATTAAACTTGAATGAAACTAAAAGAAAAATGCACAGTGGCGGTCTTATCCCTGAAGGGGATCTCTTCCAATCAACATTTTTAGTGCCAGACAGACATCTTCACTAATTGATATACCTCAACATTTTATTTGCTGATCATAAAACAAAAGCGTCATAGAAATGATTTATTATAAATAGTTAAAATAGACAAAGCCGAGAAACCGTACATACCAGTACAATACACCATAATTTGATTGTCGATGGCTAACAGCCACATCATCATCATCATCATCATCATCAGGTATTTTAGTCTCCACTGCAGGAGCACGACCCTCTCTGTACTATCAGAGCCATATACTAGCCTGAGTAGTCAGAGGATTTGGCCTACACTCTCCACGCTGGCCAGACGGGTTGGAGAGGTCTTTTTGATGTTAATAAGCTTTGTTTAGCTTGTGTTTCCTTAGTCGCCTTTTACGACGTCCACGGGATGACTTGGAGTGGTCCTATTCTACTCTGCCGGGAACCACATGGCGTAACAGCCACAAACCCTAACAATTATTTATTTGAAAAACTGCTTGGTATTATCTAAAGCGATTAAATGAAAATATCTCTTAATGCGATCACAATAAAGTGTTTTATGGAGTGTTGTAATTTCGCGCTAAAATTAGGGCCACAATTCACTGGTTCATGCTGCGCCATGGATGCTATGGATGTGTAGGGTGCGTTAGGGCTGCCCCAGGGTAATGGGAGAGCGAAGGATTAACGTTAAAATTTAATAACATAACAGCCTGTTAATATTTTGATCTTTTAGATGACTTTCATCATCTGCCTTACCTAATCCCATTATTTGGGGTCGGCGCAATACGTCTTTTTTCTCCACAATTCTCTATTCCCCACTATTTATTTTTACATCCACATCCACCTCTTTCGTATCCCTATTAACGCAAATCATCCACCTCTGTTTTGGCCTATCTCTATGACTTTCACGGATGAAAACAAGATGACAATATTTATGCTAATATTCGTTTTTCGTGACATACATTTTCACAGAACAGTTAAATATAAACTAGGTATGAGTGTAAGATTTATATTTGAATCTTGCAAATTATAGACAGCTACTATTATAATTTGCAACAACAGACATATTTTAAATGTAAATTTTTGCATAATGCCTGTTTATGTTACAAGTTTGAATTTTAAAATAATCAATGGTACTAAAAATTTAATTTTAATACTTAGTTATGCAAAGTTATACAAAGTTGATGAGAAAATGAAAATTCCTATTCCTGTTTACTTGTTAAGACCACATTTTTAGGAAGGATGTTGTAAAAGAAGATATTACAGTAAAGAATCTTTAAAGGAATAAGCTAACACCAAGCAAGCAATTAAGCTTTTAGACAATCAAACTATCTAATATTGTCGTGTAGTTGTTATAAATCGTAAGTCAGCATCATCATACAGTGACAGCCGCCAGAAGTCCGTTGCTGGACTTCTCCGAGGATTGTCATCATGAGAGCGTTTTGCCATACTCGCCACGCTTGGAGACAGGTTGGTGAGTACATTTTGTTTAGCATATCTCGGTTCCGCCGCTGCTGCCCATCGCGTTTTAAAAAACGGCAGGGTAGGAGTTTGTTGGTCTGTGTGAACGTGATATAGATATTTGGGGTGATACCAATTCATAATTACGTATATTGTTCTTGACATAGGGATAATATCGTATTTATTTTTAGAGAAGTGGTCATGGCCGAGTCGCGTCACGCGTCAGTTCATCGCTATGACGTAGTTGGCAGCGAGTGTTGCCAGATGTCGCGTGTTGCGCAGCACGTTCCGATTTTTAGGACTTTGGTGACTAAACCGATTTTACCTAATTTTTAATGGTACCCTTTAATTTTTACTTTGTTTAAGATTTTCGAAAAAAATAAAAGATTCGAGACAGAACTTTTTTTATTACATATGACGGCAAGCAGCACCCAAGTAAGTGGGTCGCCTGATGGTAACTGATGATCACCGCTGCCCTGCCATAAACAATGTGACAAGAGCAATGCCTTTTATTTTATTTATCCTTCCTATGGTAATAGGATAACAATGCCGGTAATAAACCACAAATAGATATGTGTAAATTTTCATCCATTTTTTTGGCATTTTTTTCAGTTATGGCATCCATCCAATCCAAACATAATGGTGACAGCCCTGCAGTGAGAGCGTGACAGAAGTTCCCGATTAATTACATCTTGGCCCCTTCCGATGCGAGCCGGAATTACGGAATAGGGATGTTTACATAAACGATTTTGTTTTAAAATTGAGATTGGAGACGATAACGCAATCTGTTATTCATCGAGACCTGGATCGAACTGGATGCTTGCTGGTAATGTGGGCCGATGGTGGATTTATTCATGGTATATTTTTGCTGCTAAGGCCAGCAATGTTATTGAACGCTATTTTTTTTTCTCTCATCTGTCTCGTCGTGACTCTGTCGGTATATGCTATACATTTAGATTATAAAGATTACGATTTATCAGAAAAACACCAGAATTAGGATTTCAATATAGCATCCTTCAATAATCCATATGTTTTACCTACGACAGCGATCTAAGTGAGTATGGGAACCGAAACGGGGATTTCGTCAAGTGGCTAAAGGGCTCGCTGTAACCTCATGGAATACAATATTTATGAGTTGCATAGTTAGAAAGAGACGGACTAGTATGTTGGAGTGAAACGGGATAATACTTAATTTTGTCAGATTCCAAAACGTATTTGTTACTATAATCGAAGTTTTAATTTGTGAAAATAAGTAAATTGGACGACAATACAAATAAATGTTATTGAGCTACTTCGATGATAATTTTTCCCCGCTCTTATAAATCGCTGAGTAAAAGCTAAATCACACAAAAAAATCGTTCGTCCAATAAGTATAAAATAAGCTAATCTTAATATTTAATAACCTCAAAATACTGCGGAAAATAGTGTTAAACGCGCATGCATAGTGCTGATCGATTATGAATGACGCTAACTTTCTCTATGTTCAAAAGTATCGTTACTCACGTTAGTTATATTTTCATTGAATATTCACTATTTCTTTAAATGAAAAAATATATGTCTCGGCGTAGTCCCGCCATAAATACCTGTAACAAAAGAAATCATCATCTTAGTGACAAGACAACATAATGTAAAGATATCATGGAGATATATGTACTACGTATTAACATAAATATTCACCTTATGGAAAAGTCATTGTATGTCACTTGTACCTACGTCTCTTGCAATATCAGAGGACAATGACAAACCTCACTCTCCAAATAAGGTCACAGATTATTAAGTAAACAAATTCGAATGCGAATCGCGTCGTAGCGCGGATAGACCCATCAAAATGTAAATGAAACCTGTTCCCCGTAAAAATGTGCACCTGACTGCCCTGGCCAGCTCAGAGTGGATTAAACAAATAATATCAAAACACTTTTTCTTTCAACACTTTCACAGTTGATTCGAAGCAGTAGTATAGACAAAGTCAGCTTGAAACAATAGTTTGGATTGTTCTAGTAGGGTCCATCAGCCCATCGTCTCTTTGACTTTTTGTCAAAGAGGCTTATCGAGGTATCACGTGACCAAAGGGCTGGCAATTACTTGGCACAAAGGATAAGCATTGCCATCCAACGTGGCAATGCTGCCATCCTTTTGGGCACGTTACCGCAAGGTGATGGTTTGCAGGGACTATATAATTTGTAAATATTTTAAGTAGTTATTATAATATAAATTAATAATATTTTAATAATTTTAAGTAGTTTTAATTATTATTATTGCAATAAATCTAGTAGGGCCATAAGGTGACTAAAGCAGTTTTACTAAAAAAAAAAAATGTTTTATCCCATATAAATTGATGGGCCAATTTTGACAAAATAAACTCTTTAGGATGGTAACAGACAGTAAAGTATACATAGAAAGCGTTGGAGTAACGATAATAATGGTTTTGAAAAGAAAAGGTTACCTGTTGCGTATAATGAGGATGTTTGGAATAGCACAGGGGAGATCTTTGTCTACTTATGTTGATAATTAGCATAGGCTATAGCTAGGTGATAGGTAGGCCTTTGCTGAGGAGATGAAAGTTATGACTAGGTTTAAACAATTTTTGCACCACTACCATTCTAAAATAACAACTGCTCAAATATTTATTTTCACTAAGCAAGCTTCAAGACTTTAAAATGGCTATATAAGTTTTTTGTACTGTACTGTTACTGTCTAAATAACAGTATTCTTTGTTGTGATTCCGTAAAGTTAGTACTTTTTATGTGGCACTGCGTTCTTTACGTTTTTTAATAAAGCGGGATAGTTTAACTGTACGGTGCACTAGAACGTTAAATGAATTTATCAGGAAATATTTACTGCACCTATTGTTTCAGTGATAAAGACCTGATAAAAATTACCATGATTTGTTCTTCTTCTTCTGCTTTATAAAATGGCTTCCACCGAGATTTCAGTGATTCTGCCAATGTCCAGTAAATTGAGATACTAAGTATCGGTGTTGTACGGTAAAGTTGTAACAAGTAGCATCAAAGATGGCGTATGCTCTTTGATGCCTCGTGGTCAGGAGGTTATGGTGACAAGTCTATACGAGTCCATATAACAGTCCACTTTAACTATTTCACAAATTGTTCCATGAGCACGACATTTATAACACCAAACTACACCAATTTCATATTATAAAGTCCACCAAAATCAATTTGCAAAATCGTCCAAGGTAGACCCCAACTGCACCCCTTGACTTCCCACCACAAACTCCCCATGATTTGTTTCGTGTGGAAAAAAATATTGCGTCATCTTTCTTCTATGTCAAAAAGTCAAAATTACTATGAAGATCAAATCGTCTTTGTTTAGTAGATTGAAGTTAAAGTAAGAAAGCAAAATGGATGAAAAACACCTTTCAGAATCTGAGAACTTGTTTGCGTTTGATTTTGTTATTCATTTCGCGAGCGGGTGGGGCCCTCCTGCTACCATAAAATAGAGATAAGTACAGAAGCTCCTATTGGCTAGTAAAATCGTATTTTCTTCATTTCTCTTTTCATGTTATTTTACTAGGTTTTGCCAAATAATATGTTAATTTCCATATTAAAAGTATTTCAGTAACTTCTTCCGAGGTTCATTGATATTTTATTCTCAACAAGACAATAAATCACTTACATGTGAACACAATTAATGTAGGTTCTACATTCGCCACGTTCTCAAACGACACTGTTATTTTCAGATTCAGATTCAGCAACTTTTTATAATTCAAATTAATTATTTAAAGTGTAAAAACTACAACATTTGAACACTTCTTTGAAGTTGACCTTTAGTTAAATATTTTAAAAGGCTAAACTGCTATAATTTCAGAATCGAGACATTCAAGAAGAGGATATAAATATAATCAATTAAAAATCCGGGCAAGTGCGTGTCGGGCCACGCGCAGTTTAGGGTTCCGTAGTTGCGAATGACAACTTTGAGTTCACACTATTCACACTCACACCTTACAGTTTAACGACCAAAAACATCTAACAATGAAAATAGTATGAAATTTTACAGTTTATAAGTTGGTTGCCTATAACTTTTTAGTTTGTACTTAGTACTCAGCTCTGATAGTTTTCCTTTAAACTTCAGTATATATACTACTGCTGTAATTTTTTTCACGTATCTATATATTACCGTTTAGCAGATAGAGGGGGGGGGGACACTTACCTCTAACAAAAATTCGCACTTTAAAACCAAATATTTCGGAAACGGATCCCTAAATTGGAAAATGGTGTTCTCAATCTCACAATATTTTTGAAAGACCTAATTAACGATACCCCACACAATGGGTAAATAGAGAAAAAAAAATTACTCCCCCACTTTACTTGTATGGGAGCTACCCGAAAAAAATTTTTTTTTCAAGTTTTTATTCTACCACTTTTTTGCCATAATTAATATACATAGCCATACCAAATTACAGCTTTCTAGTACTTATAGTCTCTGCGTATAACCGCGGACGGACAGACAGACAGACAGACAGACAGACAGACAGACATGGCGAAACTATAAGGGGTCCTTGTTTACTACGGAACCCTAAAAAAGGGTTAATGATTTACTGAGAATGTATCTTCTGCTTTCATCATTAAGTTGTTCATTATTAAGTAGTTTTTGTATTCACACCCAAGTATGATAATTGTTGTGTTTTCTGGACTTTCGTGGAAAATAAACTAACCTTTTTTCCTTCTGGTATAAAATATTTGCATCCAGAAAAGGACAATATTTCAAGCGTAATAGCTTTGCTTCTGCAATATTTCTATTTTACGTCTACGAAGCGTTGCGCAGTCAGATTTTCACTAACATATTATAGCACCTACGCGTATCGTATCACCGCTGTATCACACAACACGTTTTATCTGCCATTAGAAACGTGCTCAAACCTCAAAGACACACAATTCGAATACGAAATAAATACTTCCTTTGAACGATAACTACATTTGCCTAGATAACCGCATTTAAAATTTGCCATTACATCAACTTATGTACCTAGTTGATGTAATTTCTGCGAATATTTCTATATTAATATTAAAGCCCTCTTTACGTAAAGTTTACTCATTATTACGAACCGTCAAAACTTCGGACGTTTATAAATGAAGAATCATGTTCTTATACAATACTACTAATATATACCTAATACCTACGAATAAATAAGAACGTGACATGGATTATGACGTTTGCATTTTAGAGGCCTATATCAATAAAACCAGCGCCACCCATTTTTTTCCTGTTACTCCTAATTCAGATCAATTTGAAAAATTGGAACTTAATTACTGATAATAATCGTTTTGGTAATAATCCATATTTGAAATTACGAAAACAATTTGATTACAGCCACATATGGCCACTTTTGGCGCGTAAATTAGCAAATGTAAAATAATGAAAAGTAATTCAATAACAAACCCTAAAGATACGGCTCAAACTATTTTTGATGAAATTTAGTTTTTAGAAGTAATAATTATAACTTGATCTTACTAGGGTCATCTCAGTAAGATCATATTTGACATGCATTTTAACTTAGAGAACTTTGCAATGCTGACATATACCTTATAAGGGTATCAAACTTATTAATGTACAGTTTTAGTTACTGGACATAAGAACCTTACCGTAAAATACAGAGGTAAGATAATAAACTGTTTAATAAAATAATTAACTTCGCCTATATTGCTTTTGATTATCAATTTTATAAATCTAAAACTACCTATTTATTAGACCTTCATCACCAACATTAATTCCGTGCATCGTTAAATCAATTTTATTGTTTATTGATAAGTGCTCGTATTTCTGCATTATGCATGATGCAACGAGTACTACTCGTAAATTATTCCTAGTAGCATTTTCCGTTGGCTCCCATATGCCAACAGTTGGGAACGTATTGGCAGATGGTTAGTTACTCCGCCAACCTCCACTTAAAATAGGGCCACTGTCATAGACATGCACTACTAACCCAACGAGTAGCCAACAACGGGCCTACTACTACTATTACTACTGTTGGGTGATTTTTGTAGGGATTTAAGTTATTTAACAACATCGGGCCAACTAATAAAATCTTTCATTGGGCCTGTTAGTGCTACTCCTACCGTTGGGTTATTTTTGTAGGGATTTAAGTTATGATTAAAACATCGGGCCAACTAATAAAATCGTTCATCGGGCCTGTTAGTGCTACTCCTACCGTTGGGTTATTTTTGTAGGGAAAGACCTTTGAAAGACAATTAATATAACACTCGTAATATTGCCGTTTGTATAGTGCACTGAATAAAAAAAAACTGCGAGTGAGTAATGTACTTTGTATTACCTTTTGCATGCCTTTTGCCTACCTACATTAGATATCATCTCGAGTCTGTCCAATTAAAACTAGTTTCATCATCATCATCATAATCATCATCGTCGTCGTCATCATCATCATCATCATCAGGTCTTTTTTAATCTCCACTGCTGGAGCATAACTCTCTTTTTACTACCATTTTAGCCAGAGCAGTCAGAGGATTTGGCCTTTACTCTCCACGCTGGCCAGGCGGGTTGCAGGTCTCTTTGATATTTATATTTATAAGCTTTCTTTAGCTTGTGTTTCCTAAGTTGCCTTTTACTATATCCACGGAAAAACTTGTAGTGGTCCTACTCTTCTTTGCCAGGGACTACCAGGCAAAGCTGGTTTAAAAGGAGTTTTTTTAATTAATAATGTATAATTACGTATTTAGTCAATAGATGGCGTAAGACGTATGTTAGAACGCGCTATTAACATTTTTTTACTTTTGGCTATATACTTCGAGCCGAAATTTTAATTCAAGTGACAACTGAGCTGGCGTAATAGTACGCTGGTCAGGGGTGCACTATACTCCACAGGGTGATTGGTACTTGAGGTAGACCAGTCACATCCTGGAGGTGGTAGGTTTGAGTAGGATAACTGTTAAAATTGCGCAAGGAGGCCCAATGGCACTTCAGTGTCCAACCAACTAATCAACTTATTACAACTGGCCCGATGAAATGCCAACGATGGTAGGTACGTTGGCCCTATTACAGGTTGGGCCATCGTATTCAAATCTACGTAGGCCATTAGTTTCGGGCCCAACCCGAAAACTGCGCGCCAATTGTATGCATTTGCCAACTAACCAGAGGTATGTGGCCCAAGTAAATGCCAACAATAAATGCTACTAGGGTAATAAATAACCATTGGATGCACACTGCATACGATTGCAACACGCGCTAGGCTTCTTTACTTTGCTAAAAAGAATACGTAATCACCTTTTGAAATAAATGTTTTGAGGTCTAGCTCAAAACATTATTATATTCTTATCTTATAGAAGTAAAAACATACTTTTATCTTACTGTGGGGCTAGCTTAATTCGTTTGATTTGCCCCTTTTTATATTTGAAGTTACGAGTATAATCTTTCTTACAGATGGATCTCTGGCCCCTCTTTGTTGCCTCTCTCTATACGAATAGATATAAACATGTGCACTTTTAAATTGACTGTATATTCTTTAGGACCCAAATAATTATAATTCTTTTTTTTACTATCAAAATTACAGCGCAGCAGTTTAAAACTTATATAAAAATAGCAGTCCTTTTTTTTACAAAAGTCAAATTGATTACAATTTGGCTAGATTTTGTAAAAACAAAGGAGTTTGCTAGGACTAAATCTGGCATAGGCAGGTCATCCGTTATCCGTAATCTACCTTCAGTTGGCGACCCCACCCCAATATCTAAAAGCCGGTCGCTATCGGGTACAGCGCCCCTTCCCCTCGAGCCCCGTTCCCCAAATCCCGAAATCTGTCCGAACTCTCTCTAGTCCCGAAGATTGTCGAAACGTGGTGTTTTGGAAAGTTTCACAAATAGATATGTTCAGTTTCACTATAAAATTCGTTTTGAACCATTCGCAGACTGTAATATTAATAGGGCGATTGAAAGATTTAAAATATAATATATTTATTTTAATATAAATTAAGTATATCGGGCGCCGCCTATTTGCAATTGTAGAAGGTACTAAGTTGTAAAGTGCAATACTAGATATAAGAAATATTTGTATACACTTAGTTGGCAAATAAATGATTATGATCAAATTAACAACGGTCTGAAAAATATTCATAGTAACAAATGCAGATTTTTTATCAGATAATGTTTAAACCAGTTTCTAACCATGTACTGTAAATCCGTGTTTTATAATAAAACCGACTGAGGTATTTTTTACAATGTAACCCTACCTATAAATAATAACGCGGACAATGACAAAGTCAAGAGTAATTCATTTTTTTAAATTTTTTATTATTTAGTATTAAGAAATATTCTTAGACCTTTGTATTGAGATCTTTATTTCTGTTTATCTGTAAGAGAAAAAAACTACTGTAATCACATAAGTATGAGTAACAAATATCTGAAAAAAAAATAATTAATATCAATAAGTAGCAAATACAATTACTGAGCTTTAACCATGCGCATAACGATTCACACACAATATTTTAACAAGTAATTACTCGTAGTTCTTAAATATATAGATATTAATCTATAATTTTAGAACTGTGTTCTTATCGATGGAGACGGAGAGTCCCCATGTCTCTCGGTTCTCAGTTACATAAGAACAGATTTATGTTCACATTAGAACCTAATTAAAAGAACCTGTTTAATATATGTGCAAAGTATCATTTTGAACAAACTAAAATACCTACATGATAATAAATGGCAATGTTCCAAGAACATTTGACGAATTACTAAATGTTGACACTTACTAAGAAAATAAACATGGAAATTACGACGGTTTTAAAGTCCTATAAATCGACAAAGAAACATTAAGTTTGATTGGTTTAACCGCACACAATAAAGTAAATAACAACACAATGAATTGAATATATTTAAAACTGTAAATAATGGCAGCTATTATGAGTTAACTTAATTATGGTATGAAGAATGTCAATAAAATGTTCTGTGTAACAACAATGTTATTTTGTACGTTTTAATTATTTCTGTAGAAACATAAAAGATGGCGCATTTTCTTTATTTTGAGTGTATTTTATAGAAGTAATATTGAAATGTACTGTCGGAGAAAATTAAGTGAAATGAGAGGGAAATACTATAGATCTTCGTATTAGGTTAAGTAAAAAATCTATTAGTACTTTGTATGTAGATTTTATCCGCTTATACAAAAGAGCTGTAACTTTGACAACAAAATACTCAAACAGAACATGCTTAAGGACCCACACTAGGCACACTAGCGACGCCAATAATTTTATTCTTAATACTTTACAAATAGAAAGAATTTCAAGAATGTAAATCATATAAGCCTTAGTAAATAACCTGAAGTATTTTTAGAACCAAAAAATAAGGAATAAAATTATTGGCGTCGCTAGTGTGCCTAGCACTTTTTGCTAGTGTAACCGGAACGACAGTATATCCATGAATACCACTAAGTCAATTGTAAAAATTAAGATTTGAAATTATTAAATAAGATAACATTAGAAACATTTCGTGTTCATAATTAATTTCAGAGTCAAAACTTAGTACTTTGACGGATATTTCTTAGGTCGAAGATTATTTTGTAAGTCCTGTTATATTTGTAAAGCACGATAAATCCAACCAAACACAAAATATTACCCCGGCAATAACAATTTGACTGCAATTAAGATTATGAGTATGCGTTAATGACATATTTCTTAATGTTGTGGCCTTGGTATGCACCAATGTACTCTGACCGACTCAAATCCACTGCCAGTACGACTGTTCGCATTTGCATCTTATTCATTGCTGGGAACATAACAATAGCCGGTCATTTTGGATGATGAAACTGCGAAGTGAATGTTTTTGTATTGTGTTTCTCGCTTCGTACACCGTTCCTGGTACCGAGGTAGTGACCACGAATCGCGATAAACGACCTACAAAACGACTCAAAAGTGGGTCGGCCTCTAGCGACAGTCGATCGTATAATTAATTTTTATTCTGTTGTTTTACACCAGCATTATATAGGCATAAATATCCATTGTTATTATCATCTCCTTTGTTCGTTATGAGATTGACACAAATTGTTTTAAATTATAACTTGGTCTACAATGAAGTTCCTTTATTAATACAGAAGAAGATTTATCATTTATCCCCATATGAATCAATCGACTTTTTAACATTTTCTTGAATATTAGACAAGCTCACTTAACTTTATTTTGAATAGTAATTGCTTTCCTTGAAATTCATTGTTATCTACTCATACATCTGCATTGCTTTGAACTTTACATATTTGCATAATACGTGCAAACATAACTTTAGGAATAGGGATTTACATATCAACTTTTACATTTTAAGGTACTTTCGACTCGGGAAACTGGTTAGTCTCGGGAAAAGTACCCTACGTTTGTTTTCATTGTTCCAAGCAAACTATTTGAAGAATTGATTTATTAGCCAACTACGATGCCGCCAAAGGGAAGTTTATTATTTAAGCTTATACTTGTATTAGTTGGTCCCTCGGTATAACACTGGGGCTAGCTCAATCTGTGTGATTTGTTCGTATATTTTCTTTTTATAGAAAAGAAAAGCTCTATGAAACATCTAAAAATAATTTGACATATTGGAAGCGCCTTGGCAAACTCTAAATAACAAGCATTGCCTAATATTTACAGGTTTGTGATCTTGACGTTTGACGTTATACTAAATCAACGTAGTACATATATCTCCATGTACTAAATTCAATACGGCGCCTTCTAATGACCTATTTGCTAACTTTTGACAAAGATTTGATGATCACATCAACATCCATTACAGTTTACATATCTTCTATATATGTAAAACAAAGACGGGTTTGTTACAACACTTATAACTCGAGATCTGCTGAACCAATTTTCATGGTTATTGATTCGTTGGATTTGTCTCCACCCCGAATAGCAGAATACATCTTAAAAACAATGAAAACTCGATATGTGTAATGAATACTTAATCATTGACTGTTAGGCGGTACGAAGTTCGCCGGGTCAGCTAGTTTAAAATAAAAATACTCAATCATACAAAAGCTGTGAAGGATGTTGAAGTGATCATCAAAACATTGTACACCGTAGTTGTAAAAAGTTAGCAAATAGGCCAGCTGGAGAGCGTAAACTCCTAAAATCACAAATATAAAAAATCCAGAGAAATACTAAAAAGTGTCTAAGCCTCTGCTTGAACATTGTTTCAAACGTCACTTGACGCAATGCTCTTCATAACAATCCATTCATATCAGCATGTCAAAGATATTTAGTGACATCATCATTAACGAGAATATGTTCATTGTTTTCTTTCCTCAACAATTTATAAGTTATAAAAGTACTCGTATATCACGCGTTATACTAGTCTTTTGAGAATTAAGAATTAATGATTATTAAGGCTCTCTTAAATTAGAAAGGCTTATAAAATTGGGATTGAATCTACATACGTATTAGAATCTATATCTAATAATAATTTAAAAAAACAATATTTCACTTAATCGCTTAGGGATGAGTACTTGTTAGTTATTATGTACGTATTAGAAAAATATACATGTTTAAGTTTTCAAATTGTTAACAAGATTACGAAAGACTTGCAATTTTCCCGCGACTTTGTCCGAGTATATTATAACCTATGTCAACCGCAGATAAATTAGCTTTCTATTGGTGAAAGAATTTTCAAAATCAGTCATGTGTTTTGGAACCTTTTCAATTAAAACAAACACTTTAGCTTGTGTTCCCTAAGTCACCTTCTACGACATCGAAAGGAAGACTGGAGTGGTTCTCTGCCGGGAACCACACGGTTACTACCCACTTACCTTCTATTTATATCACTCTTTTAGTTTATTAATATGTTAGTAAAGTTAATTATTACATTTCCAATGTTTTGAAATAAGAAATGCGCTGTGTGCAGTTTGCATAAATTCATCAAGGTGAACTAGATATTAAAGTTGTTCTTGCTTGTGAACCCGGTTACATAGATTACGTTTTTACTTGACATTTAACTACGGTTGACGTTGGCAACACAGTCAAGTATGACCGCAATCTGTGCGCTTACATTGTTTATGGTATTGTTAACACCTTGATTATCAGAGTGCGAATAAAATGTGGCCTTTAGACTGTTTTAAAATACAGATTGATTTTTATTAACTTTATGGTTTAAGTGGTTGGCCACTTACACACACGAAAAGCAACAACTATTTATGCAAGTGACATAAAAATATCTCACGCTTCGGAAGGCACGATAAACTGTTGGTCTCGGCTGCTATTATTTGTGGTAGTCGTTAAGCTATGTCAGATGCCTTTAGGCAGCTTGAAAAATCGCTCGAAAAACACCAGTGTTGACTCTGGTGTCAGATTTTTCAAGTTGCCTATATAGATATTTTTTATGCCATTTGCGTTCACCCATCCAAGTGGGGACTGCGCCCGGAGTTGCTAAAGATTCGACAACGCTAATAATGCTCACGCCCACTAGGCCATCGGGCTCCGATCAATAAATAAATTAAAAGAGTGATATACTCCTACATAAATAGGTACGTAAACTGATTCCCAGGCGTCCGTAGTGCGGTCGGCGTCGGCGTGTTATCGGCCACCGCAACACTTGGCCTCGCCTGTTATCAGCGAGTCAATTAGATGCAGTTGCTTCCATCTTCATCAATATTGAATTATAACAGTTCCTTACTTCACCCTTAGCTATCAAGTCAAGTCATCAGGTTTTTTTGTCTCCACAGCAGGAGCACGATTCTCTGTACTACTAAGCCAGCGCAGTCCGAGGATTTGGCTTACACTCTCCATGTTAGCCACACGGATAAGAGAGATCTTTTCGTAGTTTTTAAGTTCCTATCAGAACATCACACACACATCCACGAAAAGACTCGGAGCTCCTATTCTACTCTGCAGGCAACCTCGCCATTCAATTTGGCACTGCTGCCAGCCTTTTGGGCACAAAGCCAAGGGATGAGCAGCTAGAGGGACTGTCATCATCATCATTATTTATTCTATCATATTTTTTGTCATTTAAATTGATTTCTGGTTAGTTTTTTTTTAGTTGTATTAAAACCCTAGATGTCATCAAATGTATATTTGCGAAGCTAAACTATACGCGATGAAATAAACAAAGTAAATAGTTTGATTTAGTATCACCAAGTAAAATGGAAGCAGGGAGTTGCAAGCCATAATTGACTTACTGATAAACCAGCAAGGCCGGCTATTGTGGCGATAACAGGCGACGCGACTACGGACACATGAACGCAAAATAAATAAGTTTAAGTAAATATAAAATTCTATAGTCTATTTCACTGAACCCGAAAAATAAGTGCTATATCATAGCAGTGTTTGATGTTCATAAACAAAGCTTATAAACATTAAAGAGACCACTCCAAAACGTCTGGCCAGCATGGAGAGTGTAGGCTACATCCCCTGACTGTTCTTTCTAATATACTACTAATATATGAAAAATCTAGGAACATGGACTATATTTACAAATGTATTGAGTATTACATTGGAAACGATGGCACCTGCAAAAGTTAATATTATACCTTATAGATATTGGTAGTACAGACAGGGTCATGCTCCTATAGTGGACACTAAAAAAGTACTGACGATGATCCTCACCTCAGCTATGATGCATTGGAGCCCGGGATCCACCACCATGGCAGTTCTCATGTAAAATTTTATGAATTGGCAAAATATTTAACGGTTGGTTGTCTGCCTGATGCCAAAATATTGCTTGTAATCCGTTTCCTAATTTCAAATCTCCCAATACAATTTCGGCAACGAATATTTAAAAAATTGTTTCCAATAACTGTATTTAATTCAGTACAGAGCCTCGCAAAAGCAATTACAATTTAGTAATGGAATTGGCTAACGTTTTCAATGCAATTCATAGGCGACGTCCATTGCATTTGAATATACTTGTAGCATTTGTACTTATGTGGCCATCATTGGTTCTGTATGTTTAACAACGCTTTTGTGTGATGCCCTTTTCATATCTACGTTACTAAGTCCCAACTAAGTTTATATAATAAGTATGATTAGTTTCAATGAATAACTTGCAATGTGATTCCAGGCAAAGTAGAAAAGGACTACTCCAAGGTCTTCTAGAAGTCCAAGGCTAATATAAAAGCTCTGGTAGTACAGAGAGGGTCGTGCTCCCGCAGTAGAGACTAACAAAGACCTGATGACGATTTTTCTCCTCCAGTCTCGTTTTCATTCGAAAATAAATACAAAATATTGTAACCAACTCCATATATTATCCAGAGTCATAGGATTTAGCCTACACTCTCCACGCTGGCCACACGGGTTGGAGAAGTTTCTTTGATGTTTATAAGCTTTGTTTAGCTTGTGTTTCCTAAGTCGCAACTACAAAATCCCCGGAAAGACATGGAGAGGCCCTTTTCTACTCTACTGAGAACTATACGGCAAACAAACTAATCCTACCAAAATAACGCTCCTTTTGACAAAGTCGGGGAAATTTTTCGCCGTATTGTAACAAAGTCGCGAGTAATAGCCATCACAATATTCATAAATGGGCAATACAAACAACGCGTAGTTAAAGCGGTTGCGTGCCAACAAAAGATGGAATAAAACCGAGAAATATTGAGTTCTTACTGTGAATAAATAATGACATTTCAGCTGGCTTACCGCGCCTTAATATGATAGACTAGCAATATTGCCGCGACTTCGTCCGTGTTTATAGCCTAGGTCACCTGCAGATAAATAAGCTTTGTATAGGTGAAAGAATTTTAAAAATTGGTCGAGTAGTTTCAGAAATTATTAAATGCAAAAATATTTTATAAGCAAATATTACCTCTTTATACTATTAGTATGGGTAACCAATTTCAGTATTTAAATTATTCGCATTCTACCCAAATCACTGATTAAAATGAACTATGTTAAAATGATTAAACTTTGTTTGTATGTTTGTTTGTAATGAATAGGCTCAAAAAGTACTAGACCGATTTCAAAAATTCTTTGGAGGCAACTATAGAACGGACTCTACAATACATAAAGCGCGAAAAATTATACCCTCCTTCTGGGTAGGTCAATATGAACAACTTTTGCTTTGGGATCAAAGCTGGAAACTCAAAACTTTTTTTAAAAAGTGCGCAGCCGCCTGGGCATTAAATATGGAACTATCAAAAAAAAATCGAGCTCCCAGCATTGATCCCATAGAAAAAGTTGTTCGTATCGACGGTCATCCCTTTCAGGGAATGTCGAGGGTCAAGTTAACCACATCTATTAATTGTATAAGATTACTAAAACACAAAATAATTTAAGATGTTTTTAACAAAAAACAAAAACCGACTTCAACCCTATCAATTTCTTATAATAAACAGAAGAAAAAAATTGGAAATAAGTGTAATCCGGACGGATGGAACTGTCAAAAAAAATTCGAGCTCCCAGCATTGATCGCATAGAAAAAGTTGTTCATATCGACGGTCATCCCTTTCAGGGAATGTCAAGGGTCAAGTTACACACATCTATTAATTGTATAAGATTACTAAAACACAAAATAATTTAAGATATTTTTTACAAAAAACAAAAACCGACTTCAATCCTATCAATTTCTTTTAATAAACAGAAGAAAAAAATTGGAAATAAGTACATACCTACGTGTAAAGATTTTTTTTGTTTTTCTGTATTTTTTCCAAAAGCGCTCTACACAATTCGATAAAAATTTAATGGGACCATCTGTAAAGTATTACCTATCCAACAAAAAAAGAATTTCTTAAATCGTCCAGGCGTCTTGGAGAAATCGGGGAACTTACATAAAAAAAATATGACGAATTGAGAACCTCCTCCTTTTTTTGAAGTCGGTTAATAACTTATATCTTGCATTAAAGCATTATGAGGTTGGTGTGAAACATATTGGCAACACAGACAACGCCTAGTAAAAGCAGTAAAAGCGATTGCGTGCCTACAAAAGATGATATAAAACTGAGAAATATTGAGTTCTTACTGTGAATAAATAATGGCATACCGTCTCATAATGTGATTACAGTATTCGATATCGAATTTATTAGGTCGAAATAAAAAGCAGTGTAAATATTCCACAAATTGGGATTCGAGTTACGTGCGGCCGAAAGATGGTCAGAAAATAATTACAAAGACCCGAAATACTTATGTGAAAAAATCATATAACTATGAAGACACTTCTCAAGAGAAGCGCAATAATTTTTTTTTATTGGTGGAAGAATAATGGGTAGCCTTAAATCATCAATCAAGGCCATCCGCCGATCTCTTATCATCGAAGGATAACGAGTATATGGCATATTTATCAGGTGAGGGTTTCCCGGTAGTGGAATAGCCAATAAAGACGTGAGGGGATTTTAGGCCTTTAATAAGAGCTGTCCTTCTGATCATATCAGAGGTAAATAAAAGATCACACCTCATATAAAAATGAGAGTATTTAAACCAGATGTATATAACCTAAAATATCAACCAAAACATATGTAGTATAAATTGTTATAACACACAACCATCACGATTTAAAGTTGTAACTTGAAACAGCTTTCTCAAGCAGCCTGATCGTGGAGCTAAGGTTGGCCTAGAAGGCAAGATTGGAGTAGTGGGAAAGCCTGTACGTTTTTTAATAGTAGCTGTGGAATCCTCATGTTTACCTGAGAAGGGAGACCCAGGTTGTGTCGGACTCGCACCGGCTAAACCACCACCTGCTTTAGTTCATTAAATGGATAAATTTGAAGTTGCATTACGCCTGTACCCCTTTCATGACATCATATTATAGTTGACCCGGGATTCAGACGCGCCATAGCTGAAAATGTAACCGGGAAGACGTTCAGAGGTAGGAGGTAACAAAATATAAGGTAAATAAAATCCTGCAGTATTCATATTGAATTCTTAATACGAATAAATAATGACATTTGAGCTGGCTTGCCCATAATGTGATTACGAACTACGGTATGAAACGATTAACTCCGAATAAACAGCAGCGGGATATCTGATATGTGGCGGTGTAGCTGTTTGTTTACGTTCTACTGGCATTATTAATTAAATACTTGCGTGTGTTATGTGTATAGTTTTCAATATTTATTTATAATTAAGTTTACCAAAAAACAAAAACCGACTTCAACCCTATAAATTTTGTAAGCATAAGAAAAAAATTTAAATAAGTTTAATCCGAACGGCATTCGTGTAAACATTTTTTTGGATTTTGTGTATTTTTTCAAAAAGTGCTTCATGCATTACGTTAAAAATTTTATGGGACCATCTATAAAGTATTACCTATCGAACAAAAAAAGAATTTCTTAAATCGGTCCAGGAGTCTTCGAGAAATTGGGGAACATACATAAAAAAACATTACGATGAATTGAGAACCTCCTCGTTTTTTGAAGTTGATTAAAAAGAAATACCTTCAAATTTTGTTTCGCATTTCTGTTACACCCCGTTATATTCATTTATTAGTATGTGCCAGCGCATTGTAAATGATTGAATCCTTCTTTGTTATTTTAAAAGTAGGCCGCACACTAGGCACAGTAGCGATCGATAGCCAATCATTTTATTCCTAATACTTTACAAATAGAAAGAAATTCAAGAATATAAACAATATAAGCCTTAGTAAATAAATCCACCGACCAGGTGGTCGGACGACCTGATAAGGGTCGCAGGAAGGCGCTGGATGTAGGCCGCTTCCAACCGGTCGTATTGGAAATCCTTGGGGGAGGCCTATGTCCAGCAGTGGACTTTCTGTTGCTGAGATGATGATGATGATGATGAAAATAATAAGCTTTAATTATCTATAAAATATTAGCCATATATATCATAAATCTATATATATATATTATTTTTGGTTTGATAAAAATATTAATTCTTACCTAAATCGTGGCCCTGAACACTACTACTAATTATGCTGTTGACTGTAAGAAGCGATTAACTCTAAGTAAACAACAGAAGTATATAAAGCTCCGAGAAATTGTGACGGCATAATAGCTATGTTTACTGACATTCTAGTAGCGTTAACGATTAAATAACTTTACAAAACTGTAGGTATGTAATTTTTCCCTGTAGATCTTTCCAATATTCCAATATACAATAATTATTATGTTAAGTTTAAACAAATATTTTGTAATAAAAAAATAAGATACGACATTTAATTCTCTTGCGAATGTGCAAATGTATAATTATTGAATTATACACTATATCTTTTTGCTTCTATGCTGGTCTGGGAGAAAAGAAAAAATGTAGAATGTACCAGCTGCTTCTTTTCCCGTGTAGATCGTAAAAGCCGATAAAGGAAATGGGCGTGAGGAATCATGTCAATAGGCGATGCGGCTAGCAACCTATCACTAAGTATTTTGATTCCGTTCTCCACTTACAAGCCCGCCTACATGCTAAACGTGGCCTTAAGGTTTTACAGACCTGGGGTCTGTCTACCCCGCAAGGGAGATCTGTATGTATAAATCTTTCGATTGCGTTGACTTTGAAATTTGATTTTTGTACACTTTAGGGATCGCAGTTCCAAATAAATGTGATATTAATTTAAACTTGATAGTTTAGATTTATGCACGAGTTTCTGAGAAAAAGCCTTGACAGACGAAGTAATCCTATAAGGGCTCTTTTATATGCCTTTTGAGGTACAGAACGCTAAAAGTAGATTTTTATCACAGCTCGTAAAGTAAATAAATCATATACAATTACGCACTTGCTACATATCGAAGATAATAACAGATTTTAAAAGGTCATCAACTGTCTGTAAATCAATATTGAACTTAAATTACTCGAAGTTAAAGTGGCTATTTTAATGACCGTGAGTTTTTGTATTTTCTTAGTAAGTATCTTTTAAAACGCGATAAAAGTTTATGTTGCAATATTTACCAACATACATAATGTTGAATATTGTGTTTGTAAGAAAATAAGTATTTAGTAAAAAATACAACAAGTTAATACATATAAATGAAAACCCGTCTGCCCTGTCAAAAAAACATATAGCCCATGTCACTCGGGAGGTATGAAGATTCTACGATAGGTACTCAATGTCTTTTTCTTTAAGCTATCTTTATTAAATTCATCCAAAGATTCAAATCTTGATATTTTAGTTACAGAATGACAATATCCTGTTTTTAGGTTTTGGTGTTAAATACTTCATCACTCAACAAAAACGATTCCGGTTGAAACTTTACATTATGTAGGTATTTTAGGCGGTAGCCCTGGTCCTAATGTACCAATTGATACTTAACATACTCAATACTCATACAAGAAATGAAGAATGCCAAGAACGCGGAGTCAAAGGAGAGTAACAAATTAACTAAAAAAAATCAATATGTACCCTAAAATATTTTTTTTTTACTTCTTACAGAATCTTGATCTGCTAGTTTGTATGGGAACTTTAGAATTACGGGCACTAACTGATAGTTTCAAGTTTAAAATGAAATATACGATAAGATTAGTGATTATGACCACACACCATATATCAGTGATGCGAATAGGGTCACTATTATAATATACTCATTATGTAATTGAAAGAAAAGAATACCGTAACAAACGCACGTTTAGGGATCATTTATCTGAACAACGAAACCTCAATACTTAAACTCAGTTATGTCTGCTTTTAAATTAAATGCCATTTCTCCAAAACCTCATTTTATCCTCGACATTTCCTTGAGAGGGCAACTCAGTTCGTCAATTTGAACAACATTTCTTTTGGACAAATGATGGGAAAAAAATCTATTTCGCTGATTTCATTGTAAAAGTTGTAAAGCTAATGGGCTGGGTCGCCACTAAAAAAGAATTGCAAGAGTAAATTTAAACAAAAAATAAAATTTTTGTTTAATATAATATATGTATAATAATAGTAATATGTTAACACATATATAATAGGTTGACACATATTTTATAATGCAAGAGTGATTTTTCAAGAGTTTTCATGTGTACTATGATAGTTTTCCACACACAATTAAATTACCAATAATAAAAACTAAATCAATAAGCGTAAAGAATTATTTTACTTTAGGGATTATTACAGTCAGAAGATATAAGTACCTGATTTTTCAACCGTGCCGTTAAAATATAGAACAGTGGTACGGAACCCTGAGTGGCAAAAAGTCGCGCACATGGCAATTTTTTGTGAACTTATTCTTACGTAGCTTTAATTAACAAGGAAATTGTAGTAGCTGTGTAAAAGTTTCTTTGTGTGAGTATTATCACTCGGATTGTTATGCTTTATTAATTACGTCATAAAGTTTTATAAGTAAGGAGTCGCATGATTCCCGGCAGAGTACAATAGGACCTCTCCAAGTCTTCCCGTGGATGTCCTAGAAGGCGACTTAGGAAACACAAGCTTATAAACATCAAAGAGACCTCTCCAACCGTCTGGCCAGCATGGAGAGTGTAGGCCAAATCTTCTGACTGCCCTGGCTGAATATGGCTCTGGTAGTTCAGAGAGGGTCGTGCTCCTGCAGTGGAGACTAAAAAAGACGTGATGATGATGGTAATGAAAACCACAGTCGAGGTTGAATCGACACTTCACTTCACTATGTTCGCTATGCCACACATAGCATATAGCATACTTTGGTAGCTAGACGTCTGCGTGTTACTGGGCGTAACTACATAGCTCATTTCTTATTTATTGAATTTGCCTTCGCTCCAGTTTTTAGCCGACTGCGCGGTAGACGAGGAGTGTAATGATTTTCATAGACGGCTTGATTATTGATTTGTTATAGGATACTTTCTTATATGATGAATGTGACTCTTGGTCCGTTTTGCACTTGATAATGACACTTAAAGCAAAGGAAAAATAAGTTCATATCTCATAAACATACTTAATACCATGCTAATAAATAGCAACGCGAACATTATTGAAGTACCAATATAACCTCGAGTGTTAATCGTTTATAAGGTTAAAGAGAATACCCTGATTTAAGCGGGCTCAATAGTTTTTTAAAGAGTGGCAAACAATATTTATTATAGGTACATCTTGTTGCCATCCGAAGCTCGCTTCTTTATATCTTAACATAACACTATTTAATTAATATAGAAGACCAAAAGTCACAGATATATTAAAATGGCAGTGGGCGGGGCAAAGCTTAGCATCGATTAAGCGTATAACGCTACACTTTTATAGCTATAATATGAGTTCCTATTTGTAAAATTTTAAAGATATTGAGCCAAAACAATAACATAAAAAATACTTAAATAAATAATCACACATTTTCAGCAAGTAAATGCTAAAATGTGTGAAAGTATTACAATATTCTTAAATAAATAAATATCTTTATTAAAAAAGCTCCTACATAATTATTTTGCTGTGATTTTGACCTCATTTATCGCTTACTTGTAAGGCAAATAAACAAAGCATAATCAAGCGAACAAAAACAATAATATCTGAATTAAGAATGTTTTACATTGTATTATTTTGTTATAATTTAGCCTCATTTACGCTTACTTGTAAGGCAAATACACAAGTCATATGGGGGGGAAAAAAAATATGTGAATTAAAAATGCTTTATATTGTACTAGCTGTTACCCGCGGCTCCGCCCGCGTGATTTATAGCCTATGTCCTTTTCAGTACCCTAACCTATGTGTATGCAAAATTTCATGATGATCGGTTTAGTAGACACGGCGTGAAAGCGTAACAAACAAACTCACTTTCGCATTTATAAATTTAGTTAGGATTAGAATTATTTTGCTATAATTTAGCCTCATTTATCGCTTACTTGTAAGACAAATAAACAAGTCATAGTCGTGCGACATAAAAAAAATCTGAATTAAAAATGCTTTATGTTGTATTATTTTGCTATAATTTAGCCTCAATTATCGCTTACTTGTAAGGCAAATAATCAAGTTATAGTCGAGCGAACAAAAAAAAACAAAAATATCTGAATTAAAAATGCTTTATGTTGTATTATTTTGCTATAATTTAGCCTCATTTACGCTTACTTGTAAGGCAAATAAACAAGTCATAGCCGAGCGAACAACATTGGTCGCCGCAGAGAGAGCGGTCGACCTCAAATGAGGTCACGGAGGTCGTTCCAATGCTTCCTACTGTGTGTCAAGTCGGCCGGAGCCGTGCTACATAATACTACTTAATATACAGTAAATAATGTATTTTTGTGGAGGGAATAAGTATAGTGGATACTCCAGTATCCACTATACTTATTCCATATTATATACAAAGGAAAATCATTTGTTTACCTCCAGGTAAACAAATGATTTTCCTTCAAAAGATCCTTGTTATCAAGTTACATACAAGCATTTTTGAATCATCATCATCATCATCATCGGGTCTTGTTTAGTCTCCACTGCAGGAGCACGACCCTCTCTGACTACCAGAGCCATATATTAGCCAGAGCAGTCAGAGGAGTCGGCCTACGCTCTCCACGCTGGCCAGACGGGTTGGAGAGGTTTATTTGATGTTTGAAAGCTTTGTTTAGCTTGTGTTCCCTTAGTCGCCTTTTACGACATCCACGGGAGGACTTGGAGTGGTCCTATTCTACTCTGCCGGGAACCACGCGGCACTTGCCGGGAGCCTTTGAATACTACTGATATAAAAAATAGTTGTAATTTTCCGTGTCGACGAATAAAATTACTATTGCAAGATTGATTTTTTTTAGTAAGTAGTTTTTTAACGGAAAAACGAAATATAAAAGGTTTCCTTTAGTCTGTCTGTCAAGACTTTTTCACAGAAACGTGTAATAAGTATATTAATTTTTACGGAATGTGTATCACGGCAAATTGCACAATAACATTTCTAATGTAACATAGATTTTTTTTAGTTTCTGTGAATAAATATTTTTATGTTGGGCCTGGTTAAAGTAAAAGAATAATCTTCTGTGTGTGTTTTTAGGATACATAATATATTTTTTCTTATATGTCATTGTAAAAATGATATACTTAACTTAAAAACAATGTTATTTTGGGCGCAATGCACTCAACGTTGCAGTAGCATCGAGCCGCAATGCACTTTTGATAAATTAATTGATATCGTACCGACAGAAGTATGAATATTGATGAAAGAATCGCTTTTGCCGCCCGCAGTCACACTTCAAATACTATCTTATTTTTAGAATACCCTATTTATGGATTTATAGACTTTTAAATAGTTGTGATATACATATATGAGTAACTCACCAGAACTTTAATAGAAAACTTACAACTGAGCGCATTCATAGTTGTGACATGAACAAAATACATGATTGTGCATGGATACATAACTTTTTTTTTAGATGTCATTGTAAAAAATGGTTTAACTTAAAAACAATGCTATTTTGGGCGCACTGCACTCAACGTTGCAGAGGCATCGAGCCGCAATGCACGTTTGATCAATTAATTGATATCGCACCGACGGAAGTATGAATATTGATGAAAGAATCGCTTTTGCCGTCCGCAGTCACACTTCAAATACTGTCTTATTTTTAGAATACCATATTCATGGATTCATAGACTTTAAATATTAGTAATATTCAATGAGTAACTCACCAGAAATTTAATAGAAAACTTAAAACTGAGCGTATTCATAGTTGTGACATAAATAAAATACTTACATGATTGTTTAAGGATACATATGTTTTTTTCTTAGATGTCTTTATAAAAAATATTTTTGGGCGCAATGCACTCAACGTTGCAGAGGCATCGAGCCGCAATGCACGTTTGATCAATTAATTGATATCGCACCGACGGAAGTATGAATATTGATGAAAGAATCGCTTTTGCGGTCCGCAGTAACACTTCAAATACTGTCTTATTTTTAGAATACCATATTCATGGATTTATAGACTTTTTAAATAGTAATAATATGAGTCACTCAATAAACTAGTCTTATGCTTTACTTGATAGACATAGCCTGAACTATAAAAGTAGGATGTCTATCAAATAAAGCAAAGACCTTATTATTATTATCATGATTTTTATGTCCATTAGGACATAAAAATCATGATAATAATAATATAATAATAATAAATCTTTATTCAAATAATTAAGAGCTAAACATTATACAATACATTGTTAATAAGTAAAAGGAAATATGAACGAATGGTGCCTGAGCTAGGATGATAATCATCCTGTATTTCAGGCGTTACAATACCTATTTGTACTTAAAACTGGAAAACAATATACGATGAATATGAATGAATAAAGACTTTGGGTACTTTTGTGCGTTAGTATTACTTGCATTGGGATGTTTTTTAGATCTTTTCATATAAAGACTTCTCCAAGTCAAACAGTATCACCATTTTCAATTAACTAAACTCATAGAAAAGTTTTTACCATGTGTCAGTGTCAATAACCACAAAAATAGTATTTTAGTCTAGTGCCCATTCATTAACCACAAAACATTACGATCCTTCAGAAAACCGTAAAAACTTTAACTAAACTGCTTTAGAAAGAAGTTAAAAAAATCACAAAGCGAAACAAAACAAAGTTTTTGTTATTACTTGCGGTCGGAATCGAGCAAGGTCGCAGCGGGTAGTTTGCGACGCAAGAAGGTTGCGCTCTTTACATCGAACGCTACAGGCATTACCTGTTATATTATTTTAGTAATAAAGCAGCAATGTAAAGAATTTTATGAAAGGTAGATAAATTAACAAGAGATTTAGTAGAAATCGCTTTAGTTCGTGTCGTCACCGCGTGATTGTCAACAGTCGCCAACGCAACGCAACACTACGTTCGATGAAAACGTGATTTGTCTTCTTATTAGCCCATTAAAAACTTTTCTTTGTTTATGATACTCTACTATGGAAATAAATCTTAAGTAGGTAGGTACTTACCGTTTATTCTTTACAGGATAACAAATTATAAATATAAATTTCCCGCGCCTTAGTCCGCCTAAAATAGCAACCTCTACTTTACCCCCTTAGAAGTTGAATTTCTAAAAATCCTTTCTTAGGGCCACGTCCACAGTAGGCAAACTGTTAGCGGCCGACTGAGTGAGCCGCAAATTTGTGGCTAACTGAAATTTGAGTTAGCTGCAAACTCAGATCAATATTTGTGCGTCGCAAGGAAACTGTTATGAGTTAGCCGCTTATTTAGGTCGACCGACTGAATCATCACTTTACTGTTGTTGTACGAAGGGAGTGTTGTGTTTGTACAGTTTGCGGCAAACTGACTCACTACGCCCGGCGAACAACCATATCGCCGCCGCCAACTGGAACCGGTTTTGCTGGGAGTCGGCCGCTCACTGAGATAGTCGGTGCGCGTAACGCTACAAACTGCGTACAGTGAGCGCAAAACTAGCGAACTGTGGACTCTCCATTTCAAAAATATTGAAGGGTGTACTAAATCGATACGCCGCAAACTCAGTCGGCCGCTAACAGTTTGCCTACTGTGGACGTGGCCTAAAGCTCACTTAAATACATCATGAAAGGAACTCCCTGCACCTTTCAAGTTTCAAGGTACTTACAGTAGTTTCGGCTGTGCGTTGATATAGTCAGTGAGTTAGGTTTGCCTTTTACATAAATATAGATTGTAAAATTAATTAATTATGAGGGGAGGGGCTAAGGCAGCGATTGGCTGAAACTTAGGTACTGAAAATCCGTTGCATTATCAGTGGTATTTAATGCTCCTTGAGAAAACGAGTTAGTGTAGATTGGCTTGGAACCTTGGAACTAAGATAAATTTGAAACTCATTTTAAAGCAACCGTACATTTTATATACGGACGATTGGTACTCACATTATCCTTATGTAAGTAGCAATACAGGATTTTATTTGGTCTAAACGCAGTTAGAAATGTCGATTAGGAATTAATTTTTCCAAAAAAAATTGACAAATTTACCTAATTTACAAAAATTCAAAGTGGTGACAACCCACTTTAAGCTGCTGAAATTATTAAAAAAATACACTAATCCAGCATAAAAATAAAGAATTTAAAGTAGTGACGTCACGCATCATGTGCGTCATGTCAGCAGTGTCAACAGTAGCAACGGGCAATGTACTTACACGTTGACGTGCCAGTTGCCCGCGTCTGCTGCTATTCGCGTGATCGCCTTTCTGTGTCTTTCTCGTTCTCGACTTACCGCTCGCTATGACATTGGGGCTTTTTAGTCAACTCATCCTATGGGATGGGACTAGTTAACTGATCAAATAATTTTCATTATGTACTTTACTAATTTATTTATAAATCTTTGTTCAGATGTGATGCAAAGTATTTCGAGAATTAAGAATAAAACACTTAATGATTATGCTGAGAAATTATCATACCATCTGAGTTATCCTTAAAAAAAAATGTATGTATTTCTAATTGATAACAATTTAATGCTTCAGTACAAACTGTTATTTTTGTTTAAATTGATTAAGTAACTTGATTAAAAAATTTATTCCGTAAGATAGATTTTAGTGGCCTGGGTTGACTAAAGAGCAGATTTAGCTACGCACCGCACGCAATCGCGCGCTCTTATTTGTTTTTATACAACCGGTATGTCGATAAAGTGTAATGGATGCGGTTCTTACACACAGATGTTTAAAGAATTATAATAATATTGATCGCTTGCAGCATTAATGCATTGTTGATTGAATGTCTGGTCTAGCGGAATCCATTTTTTGTCTGGCTATCCGTGCGAAACGGTTATATTTTAATGGCTGTCTGATTTGCCAGTCGGATCCTGGTCCGTTTCAGTCACGCTAGCATACCAAGGCTTAAAATCTTCTATATGAATATTTGATTGAACGTAGAGAATAATATTAAGAGAATTAGTGATTCTGTGAGCTGTAGACCTTGTGAATTTTATCACAGCAAACTCACAATGGTCCTACCTAAGCACTTAAGACTCAAATAGTGCTTACGTCTTCCAACCGCAATTTTAAAAAGTTTATATACTTAAATTGAATTAACAAAAATCATTTATTATCGAACCTGCTCACGAAATTTAACGAGAATCCATTGAATAATGTGACCTTTAGAGGAGAATAACCGTACGGAACTCGTTGTCCAGCGGTCTTAGTCCAGATGGTTATACGAAGAGAAATTTGCCCCTAAGTTGAAACGGATACGATTACGCTTGCTCAGTCAATCAACAAAGCTAAAAAGACGGCGGTTTTTTCCATGAAAACTATCTCGCAAGAAAATGTGAATTATGATTCCAATTAACATTGCCATTCATGCCTTGTTTACCTTTTTCATAAAATACCTAATGTAGGAAAAATACTGCTAGCAGCCATTACTAGAATTTAAACGCGCACTGCATCAATTTGCTTCTCTCATTTAATTTCCTTGCGATTGCTTGAGGAAATTCGTTTAAGCTTTGACATTGGTTTTATGATTCAATCTTCCTGTTATCGAGAGGGATATCTTTTCTAGCTGGTCGACTTAATTGCTTGAAAAACGGTGCTCATAAATCACTATACGAAATAGGTAAATCGGAACGTCTTTGATTTGGAAAACACCGGTACGTATTTCACACGTCGACGTTAGCAAGTCATGCTTATATCCGATTCGTAATTTCGTGGTAAAAAGGTTTCCAGACGTATCGAGCCGACCTGGGTGACCCAACAAGGCCTAGAGTTCGATGTCTGCTGGGTCGGACGAAGGACATAATTATGCGTAATTCTCTAAAGTACATTTGGCTGTAACCATGAAGACAAATGTTGGGTGGTAGGGTAAATGAAGTATATGACTGGATTTTCAGAGGAGATTAGCAGGATGCGAGTTTAATACGCTCTGTCTGGTCCATCTGTAGTTGTGCAAATCATTTTAATTAGGTAACGCGCATATAGGTTCATTTGCGTTACCAGTATTGATTATACGATTATACATGGACAAGATTATATTACATGAATATTTTACCAAATGATTCTGCATTTGTCATTTTATCTCGTGTGGTTTGCCTCGCCATATTGTTTTGAAATGCTTATTTAAGCTTTGTCAAATACTAGTCATAAAATGAAAAGATATTGATTTGATAAAAGATAGGCACTTTTACATTGATAGGCGATAGGATACACCATTTATCGTTAAAATGGAGGAAGCCACGTGAGAATAGCACGCGAGTCCCTTTCCAATCAATCCCCACCACAGGTATACTTCCAACACGTAGGCATGTATTATCGAGTGATAAGAAGTAATTGCTTATTTTGTACGCATCCATTGCTGATAACCGATTATATGGGCCGTGAACTTTACTGTTGCTCGGAAACAGTTACAATGTCGTCTTTACATCTATGTATGATTTATTTGATACAAGACGGAGTTAAAGATACCATGAGCATCAAAAGGAAATGGAAAGACGATGTAAATTTTATGAAAGTACTATTGCCGTTTTTAAATGTTATTTTTATGTTTGAGTAGGTAAAATGTGACCTTGTAGATCTTAGCCGTAGTACTCATCTAGATCAGTGAAGGTTATTGCGTACCTGCATGATTTTTTATCATGCTATGTTGTGTCCTGATTTATTATAGGCTCCAGCTTAAATTTAGGGAAATTTCTTTGTCTACCTAATTGCATACCGATTGGTTTCAGTTACGTCATAGGCGTCGCTTAGACCTCCTCTCGACCCCCCCACCATTTAATTTCCTCTGCTCTCTTTATCAATCGCTTGGAGCTATTAACAACAAGTCTCATAATTATGAGACTTGTTGTAAATGTCTAATGACATGCCTTAAAAGATGTGATTTGGAATCAATAATTGACTGACTGTCTACTACCTTCAATCGCAAATCGAGGCCATTAATTTAAATTTGCCAAAACCAAAGGCAACCTTGTCTATACACGATTAATACAAGGTTGATAAATATGATAACGCTTAGGACCTTTAAATTAATTGCATAACTATGAAACGTGAAGATCAATCGACATGAATTAATGACGATGACATCACTCTACGCTCTTCGATTGCATTTAAAATTGACGAAGAATGGTCCCCCGAGCCGGATCGTGCTCCGGCCAAATCCACCGTCTCATTACTCTGCCGTCAGTTGATTTGATGCTATATCAATTAGTGCGTGCCAGATGCCTTTCCACAGAAAACGAGTTTCGGTCCCTTTTATCGCCGCGCTCGCTTTAACGCAGCCAACCTTTGTTTCTACTCTAAACTACTTACAACTTACAACAGCATACGCAACTATAACAAAGCTGAAATACATCAAAACAATACAACGAGCTCAATGAAACTTAACTACTTTTAAAAGTGTCCATTGTGCACCGGTTACATAAAATTCAATTACGAAAGAAATAAACCGGCACAAAAGTAAAACGATTGTGTCCGGCTCTCAAAAAAGTCGGTGAAGCATTTGCCTACCTGCTAATTAGACAAAGAGCTCGCGATCGCCGCGTCAGTGACACGATACACAAACATGCACACACTGATAAATCCGAGGATACGGTAGTGTACGCTCGCTACGCGCTCTGCGGGCGGGAATCGGGCGAGAATCGGCGGGCAAACGGGCGGGATTGCGCGTCTGACCGCGGGCGGCTATCGACTCACACTGGGTTCAGTGCCTGGCCGCAATGCACGCGGCATTCATTCGAGCAACGGGCACGAGCGAACGCGGTGAACAGCTGATGGGCCGGCTGCCTTCGCGCACACCTGTGTACGTACGCACTCTCTCTTTCTCGCACGCCGCAAGCGCAACATCTTGCCCTGAAATCGGTGACGTTGGAATGAACCCCGTGTGAACGGCAGGCATGTCATGTGGCGGCACTGGCGGTATCTGTAGCAGCTACCGATTATGTCTTGCTCGAGAGTTGTTGCTAGGCCAGTCTCATTATATGACAGCTGTCAGCACATTTAATGTAAATTGTCGGATTACATTATTGCATACTTAGTAACTTAAACTTTCTGAGAAAAGTGGTAGGTACTGTAAATGAACCGCTACACTATTTAATTTTATACTACTAACTACAAACTGGATTTTAAACTAAATCACTATGATTTAGATTAAAACCTAGTTGTAAAACTGGAATATTTTCGAAAACATACAAAATAAACTGGATAGATAAGTAGAGGATCACGTCTTTGTTTCTAACGTGGTAGACAGGGCCACAGAGTCTTATGATCCAAATCAACCATTAGCAAGATCATGAAACTGGACAGAAAAGAGTATTAGAAATTCACATGTGATATAAAAAGATATAAGAAAGCAGATGGCGATACAAAGTATTAATACTTTGCTATCAGGTTACAAACAAAGAAAGGAATAAAAAAATACTTTAGAAATATTTGCGCGGTCTTGACTATGAATACTAGAAACAGAAATCATAGTATTGTTAGTTTCTTTTTTCCAACTAACAACAGGCTCCTTAGCACCTGGGCATGCCTAAGTTTATTATTGGTACTTATTTTTGTACTTTAAGTTTCTTGGCACACTAAACAGACTGTAATTAATGCCTGTGGTAATGCGTATAGTATGAATGATAGATCTTTTTTTTATAAAAAATCCTTTCTTTTTTCTTTATCAAATTAAAGTCCTATAAATGCTGAATTCAAAATGACGCCCCCTAAAATACAAAAACCGGCCAAGTGTGAGTCAAACTCGCGCAATGAGGGTTCCGTACAATATGCTTCGTGAACACACACACAATGTGCAAAAAATGTTTTATTCAATTGACTAGCGCCATCTAGTGGTGTTTTAGTGAACTACTTCCCTAGACGAACTTATTATTGTGAGTTTACCACTTAATTTTCAAGTGATAGAATTCTTATTATTTTTCCTGTAATCTTCAAGGAATGAACTATATTTTGTAACTTTTTCAAAATTTTCGGCTCAGTAGATTCGGAGATCAGGGGGGGGGGAATGGTCAATTTTTGCCTTCTTTCGTGAATAAAATCAAAAGTATTGATTTTACCCGAACAAAAAAAAATATTTTTGAAATCCTCATAATGAGCCCTTTCATTTGATTTATGACACAGTAAGGTTTGCAAAACTTTTTTTTTAAATTTTGTAATTGGGCCCCTCAATATGACCCTTATTTCAAAAAAATCTTTATTTACTTTGCACATCCGTGTTTGGGTCATAGGATTACACTATCTTACCAAATTTCATCTAATTTGGTTCAGTAGATTCGGAGAAAATCGGCTGTGACAGACGGACGGACGGACAGACAGACGCTCGAGTGATCCTATAAGGGTTCCGTTTTTCAACTTTTGTACGGAACCCTAAAAATCAAGAAATAAAAAAAGATTTTAAAGTATTTTGTATTTGATCACTGCATTAATATAAGTACTAACTACTGTTTGGTATCAAATAATAAATAAATAAATATATACAGACAAATGACACAGATTGAGCTAGCCCCAAAGTAAGTTCTTAAGAAAGACTTGTGTTATGGGATGCTAACTCAACGATACTATATTTTATAACAAATACATATATAGATAAACATCCAAGACCCAGGTTAATCTGAAAAAGATCGTTTTCCATCATGACCTGACCGGGGATCGAACCCGGGACCCCCGTGTCGCAGGCTGGCGTGGTAACCGCTGCGCCACGGAGTTCGTCAAAATCAAATGAAAGATATTTTCATGTAGCTTACATAAATATCTAATTTATGTCCATAATATTCATTCATTCTCCATTCTCGCGTTTAACTTCAAGATATGCCCAGAAATACTGATTTTAAATTTTGTCTCGTTCTTCCATATCTTAAAATGTTACTTTCTTTAAATCTATCAAATCAGTCAACAAATATATTTTTAGTCACCATGTGTCCCACTGCTGGGGAAAGGCCTCCCCCTCCACATCTTCCATTCAGTCCGGTCTTGCGTTATCTCCAGTCACTAAATAGGTGCTTGAAAGGAGATGCGATATCTACCATGAGATACACTGCATACGGTCGGTACGGTAGATGTCACTGCATACGCTCTTTCCTAGGTTGGGACGACATGGTAGTAAAGGGAAAGGCACTAATATCCTCTCCTTCCTTCTGCTGAGCGTTTTCCCGTTGGTATATTCAGTTGTGAGGTGTTGTAGCCCGGGTTCCGCTATGATGACAGTATTCATACTGTGATACTGGTGAAAGTCTCTATGGATGGTTGCCTGCTCAAGCAGGCAGTCAGTACCTAAATTATATACCGAGTGTAACTGTAAGCTCCACACGACATAGTAGAGGCCGCTCAGCCCGTCTATACGAACAAGTTATTCTACAGGGGTAATACTCAAAAATAGTTTCTATAAAGCCATACAAATTATCTAGGATGAAAATCAATGTTATAAGCAGGGATTGAATAACCGAAAAAATACGGTTAAATCGGTAAGCGGTGGGACAACATACCTTTATATTTCGATACCTTAGAATAATGGTACCTTTAAATTACTATCCTTTAAAGAAACGGTACCTGTACGATTTTGGTATTGTAATATTGTGGTATCGTTATTTTTTTAGATATTGGAATTATGAAATAAAGGTTTTCATTGAATTTTACCGCCGAGGATTCGCCTCAATGTTCTTCGTCGGTCGCAATATTTTTTCGGTACTGCAAAATATTTCAGTTAAGGTACCAGTAATATAAAGGTATATCAGTGCCGTAAATGTATGTAAATACATTATTTTTATTTAGATGTATCACAACCGTGATTGTCAACAGATTTGGTTCTACCTTTAAATTTAAGGTGTATCGTAATTTTATACCGGTACCATACCCATATACCTTTACCGTTTTCAACCACTGGTTATAAAAAAACCTGGTGGTAAAATACGTATAATAATTATTTCACTTTTCCCCATAAAACTGAACAATTTTCCCTTATTATGGAAAATTCAGAGCAGCACAAAAATCATAAAGGTCGTCAAATGTGACGCCAATTTATTAATTTACATGTCTGAAGCGCAAGAAGATACTAATTCAACAGGGGGAAATTGCATCCTCTTGTTCCGATGTGTGACGAGCTTGTGAGTCGACTCTATACTTGTTACTACAGCGTTACGTAGAAGTATTTACGTCATTATTACATTTATCAAACAAAGGTCGATCCGGATCTAACGCACGCACGCTACATACAATAAGGCAGCCGTATATCGTAAGTTATCACTTATATTCAATCTGTGCTAATATTGAAAATGCCAATATATAAAAAGATTATTTTAGAAGCATTTTTTACATATCTGTCTTAATTAAACACTGATTAATGTCATTGAATCTGATCAATTTTCCCTTACGGAAAATGCAATGCAACACAAAAATCATGAAGGTCGTCAAATGTGACCAATTTATTAATTTTCATGTCTGCAGCGTAAGTAGGTACTAATAAGTCAGGAGGGGAAATTGCATCCTCTTGTTCCGATGTATGAGTGAGCGTACTTGTGACTCGACTCTACGCACGTTTGCAGCCTTACGTACAAGTATTTACGTCATTATTACATTTGTCAAGGAGCTATACTGATGAAACGGTCGCACGTTATGTCCTCAGCCAGCCGTACATCGCACTAATGTTGAAAATGCCGATATACATATAAAAGGATTACTATGGAAGCAAAGCATTTTTTAAGTATCTGTTATATTTATTTCAACACTGATTATGTCCTTAAAACTGAACAATTTACCCATACGGAAAGTTTAGAGCAGCAAAAAAATCATGAAGGTCATCAAATGTGATGCCTGCAGATCATTGGTGGTGGCGCCAATTTATCAATTTACACGTTTGCAGCGTCAGTATGTACTAATTAGACCGGGGGAAAAATGCATCCTCTTCTTGCTGACTTGCTGCTTGCTTTGCTTCTTGCGGATTGGGACGACACCGTGCGCGGGTCTCAATTCACATTCGCCCTGAGGAAGACCTTCGGATGAGGTTGAAACATGTCGGCCAGTAGCTGACTATTTACGTGAGTAACCCGTTGTTACGTATTTTAATAATGTCTTTATCTCACGTTAGTTTTAATCAAAAAAACATCCTCTTCTTGTTCCGATGTATAGATGGGCGAGGTTGTGTGTTAACTCGACTCTACACACGTTTGCAGCCTTACGTACAAGTATTTACGTCATTATTAAATTATTTGTCAAGAGGCTGTCCTGATGAAACGCACGCACACTATATCCACGGAATCCAGCCGTACATCGATGCATGGTGGTATCTTTTTTGACACGTCCATGTTTCATACAAAGTAGAGTCGCACTTCAACTATCCACAGATGGCGCTACGCGCGATATTTAGTAGCCGTTCATATTACAACTAACTACATATAAAAAGCATTTTCGATTATTGCATTTCAAATTACATTATCTTTCAAATAAATTCATACTATCTTTTTACGATTCTGACATTCTGATTAGCCTAGTTATAGCAGTGGATCTCCTGCCATCTAACGGTGACTTTTTGAAACTTATTACCAGAGCGTTTGCAAGAGGCCAGAGCGCATGCCACGGATGAAATATCTACTCCTGAAGAATTATAAATATCTATACTCGTAGCTAAAGTTGTCGTGGATCGTATATGTTTTCATATTAAACATTTTGCCATGGGTGTCCTTAGAGCTGTCGTGGCCAGATCTTAGTTAATAACTTCATAATATGACCGATCATTCCATGAAATGGCTGTATTTTATGAAATGACTACCTAAAATGACTAAATACCTAAAATGATTGAAACCTTACCTAAAAATTCGATCCAATTCATGAAAATATATTCAAACATTTTTTGTCAACATTTCATTAAATGGTCGATCACATTATAAACTGATCAATCCTAAGATTTGGCCATGACAGAGCTATGGTCGGGTGTTTCCGTTTCCAACCCACTTTTTTACCCCACCTTCTTAAAATAATAAAAATTATTCCGTGTTCTACCCACCTTGCACGCCACTAAATCTTCTGTATACAAATAAAAATTTATGTATATTGATTACACAACGCAAATTAATGAATGGTGTAATACCCATACACAATAATATTAGTCATAAGGTGTGAGACATACTTAGATTATTTGGCAACGATTTCGTTTCGTGTGAAATTGACATTTTGCATATTATGACATAATTGTTGTCCATTTTGTACTCAATCATTTATTCATACCATTGTATCTGAACTATCGGGAAATGTTAGCCTAAGTTAAATATACAAAAGAGTCTTAGACGTTTATAACGTTGTCAGATTGACATAAACTCTAAGTAATTTGAATGCAGTACATATTAAGTTTTTATTTCAGACGAAACTGCGGGAATCGCTATTCCTTTATAATAATACTTCGGTTAGGTACGTTAATTCAGTATATACACGCTGATTTTGAACCTATGAGCTATTTTGAAATGTTGGAATTAGAAACCCTATTGGCAGCAAGAAAAAAAATACATAAAATGAAAAACAAATTAGTACCTCCGATACAAAGTCACCAATCAGCTGGACGAATTTCTATGTAAAAGTCAATTTTTATTTTTAAGTTTTCACCATTTTTTCTTACATTTTGTATTCCATTAGGGATTGAAAATTTGATACTTTAATATATGTAGCTCATAGGTTTAAAATCAGCTGTAGTATAATGAATGACATAATAGGTATATACTCGTGGCTCGAAGTGATCTATTTTTATGTGTTTTTTTTTATCATAATAAGCAATTAAATTTTCTAGTAGGTACTTCTTGTAAAGCAGCTGCTTATACAGTGTATAATAAAATAGCGAAATAATATTGTACATATACACAGTACAGTCCATGACCTAGACTTCTAGTGCATCTAGACTAATATTATTACAAGTGTTTCCGCACACAAAAATTTTCTCATAAGAGTAAGCGTGTCTTTGTTTGTAATAAATAAATATATACGGACAAATCACACAGATTGAGCTAGCCCCAAAGTAAGTTCGAGACTTGTGTTATGGGATACTAACTCAACGCTTAGAACTCAACGATATAATATTTTATAATAGATAGTTTTATATTATAGATAAACATCCTAGACCCAGGTCAATCTGAAAAAGATCATTTTCCATCTTGACCTGACCGGGGATCGAACCCGAGACCATCCGTGTCGCAGGCAGGCGTGATGACCGCTGCGCTACGAGCTCGTCAAATGGATAAGCTAAAAAATTACCGGGCTGATTTTAAAAATTCAATCACAAATGGAAACCAACATCTTCAGCAAGTAACATAGGCTATATATTCTCCGCTTTGGACTTATTTTGTTAGAAGGGTGATTTTAGAAACCCACTCTAAAATGTAGTAATTTAAGTTCGGACTGTTTTTATTTTATTTTTGACATATTTATTTTTTGTTTGATTTTGATTTTGATTGTGATTTATTTGATTTTAATTTTATTTATTTATGAGTTATTTTCAATTTTTGTCTGATTTTTAATGATTTTAAATCTGATTTATTTGACTTTTGTTTGATTATTTCTATTTTATTTTTATGATTTTAATTCTGATTTTGTGATTTTATTTTGAGCTCAATTCATTTTAATTTTATTCTTATGTTTTCATTATTATGGATCATTGATATCTGAAAATAAACGAATTATTATTATTATATTATTATTATACTTATATCAGTTTTAAAAAAACCGGCCAAGTGCGTGTCGGGCCACGCGCAGTGTAGGGTTCCGTAGTTGCGAATGACAACTTTGAGTTCACACTATTCACACTCGCACCTTACAGTTTAACGACCAAAAACATCTAACAATGAAAATAGTATGAAATTTTACAGTTTATAAGTTGGTTGCCTATAACTTTTTAGTTTGTACTTACTACTCAGCTCTGATAGTTTTCCTTTCAACTTCAGTATGTATGCTACTGCTGTAATTTTTTTCACGTATCTATATATAACCGTTTAGCAGATAGAGGGGGGGGACACTTACCTCTAACAAAAATTCGCACTTTAAAACCAAATATTTTGGAAACGGAGCCCTTAATCAAAAAATAGTGTTCTCAACCTCACAATATTTTTGAAAGACCTATTTAACGATACTCCACACAATAGGTAAATAGAGAAAAAAAAATTACTCCCTCACTTTACTTGTATGGGAGCTACCCTAAAAAAAAATTTTTTTCAATATTTTATTCTACCACTTTTTTGCCATGATTAATATACATACCCATACCAAATTACAGCTTTCTAGTACTTATAGTCTCTGCGTAAAACCGCGGACGGACAGACAGACAGACAGACAGACAGACAGACAGACAGACAGACAGACATGGCGAAACTATAAGGGTTCCTTGTTTACTACGGAACCCTAAAAAGGATCCGTACGAAAACTGTATTAACTAATTTAACACACCCAGGGGATTAAAACGTCATTATTCGATGAGCGCTACTAAAACTATTTTTATTTGTAATTAACATGACAAGAAAATGTTTGTTCCGACATTTGTCGGTTTGGTTAATATACATACCCCTGTCAAATTACAGCTTTTTAGTACTAACAGTTTCAGAGATAAACCGCGGACAGACATACAGATGGACCTGGTGAACCTAGAAGGGTTCATTGTTTGCAACGGAACCCTTAAACTTGGGTTCCCTTTACAAAACTGCTACACAGCTGATTGATGTAGTTCGTGAAGTTCTTTTTTATGCCTCGACCTTTGGTACCTATTTGGGTAAATTAATTGGTATGATCAGTGTGGTAGGTACGTTTAATCATAAATCCATATCCATAATAATACAATAGATCGAAACTAACTCTGTCTGTCTGTCAGTCTCACTTTCACTCCAGAACTACAGAACTGATTTATATGAAATTTGGTACACAATTAGTCTAGAGCCCGAAAAAGAACAAAGGCTACCTTTCTCCACGCGGACTAAGTCGCGGGCACAATTAGTTTGCTATAAATGTGTTTGAAAATAGTTCAAGTAGAACTACCAGCACATTAAAACGCGGAAAATACTCTTCGCGAGTTAATTCGTCGTTAACGTTGTGTTTATTTATGTTATCTCTGCATCTGGCATTGACTGCCTTTGTCTATATGTCAAAACGATTTTATTAATGGATTCCAATTGTTATGTGAATTCTGCTACGGTGTACCAAGTATCTCCTCTATTGACATGCAAATTTTGATCATAAGGTTACTGATTTTACGGTTTTATTGAACTTTCCCTGTCAGTGGAGGCAACAATAGGATAGACATACTTTTATATTTTCTTATATTCATAAATATTTACATACAAACACGCGAAAAACATTACCCTCATCATAGAATCAGTCGGGTAAAAAGTAACCCAAGGTATCAAAATTTTTCGTATAGGGCAACCGTTGTGAAAACTATTATCTCTATCTTCTAAGCGTGTTTCCAGTTACATCTTCACCTGAAATGCTTCAACCCGAGGTCCAGGGGCTGTGGGTCCAGATATACTGTGTGATGAAACCAAAACCCACGTTTATGAATTTGCGGCAAAAAGCTAGTTAATTAATTCATTTGAAAAGAAGAGTATTAATATCTAAGAAGAGTACAATTAAGATGGTCGGGAATAGGAAAGCCTATAGGAAATCTAAGCTGTGCTACGCGTATGGTGCAATACTTTATTCAGAGTATTATGTACGAGGTGTGTACGTGTAATTTAACGCTATTCAATTTATTAGCTAGGAAAATCCCAACTTTTCCAGTACCAAGTAGATAATAGTTTGATTGATCACTATTACTACTCACGTTAGTTAGTATTATTTTGCCGCATTGTTCTCAAACGGCTGTGAAGTCAGTGTTCTACTTTCTGGAATGGCGAGTGGACCGGTATTATAGCTTTAAAAGTTAAAAAAATTGTAATAACTTGGTAGAAGCAATATATTTATAGGTCCTGGATTAAAACTATAATATTTATTTTTGATTATACTCATAATTTTATATATTTATTTCACTTGCCGCATTGTTCTCAAAATGCAGTCAAGTTTGACACGGTATCTTTCAAAAGCTGAAAATTTGTAATAACTTGGTAGAATCAAAATATTGAACTAATGAAAAACCACTTGAATATTTGACTATTATTGTTTGGATAGCATAATTTGCCGCATTGTTCTTCAACAGCTGTGTCGTGCCCACTGTCACATCTACTTTCCAGATTCACGTGCGGTTTCTACAATGTGTCATTCAATAGCAAAAAAAATCGTATTTAATTGGGTAATGAAAATATTTAATAAATAAATATATACGGACAAATCACACAGATTGAGCTAGCCCCAAAGTAAGTTCCTATGAAAGACTTGTGTTATGGGATACTAACTCAACGATACTATATTTTATAACAAATACATATATAGATAAACATCCAAGACCCAGGTCAATCTGAAAAAGATCGTTTTCCATCTTGACCTGACCAGGGATCGAACCCGGGACCATCCGTGTCGCAGGCAGGCGTGATGACCGCTGCGCCACGGAGCTCGTTTACTTCATCAAAATCCACTTAAAAGTTTTATTATTCTTGATTAAAAAGAATAATTTGCTGTATTGTTCTTAAACTGCTGTGAAGTGTACACTGATGATTTTCTGGGATTGCGAGTGGTTCAACATTGTACGTTTCCAAAGTTTGAAAAACGTAAAAACTTGGTAGAATCAAGATATTGACTTAATTGAAAACTAGTGGAATCCTAAATGATTCTTAAATATGGCATCATTTGCGATATTGTTCTCAAAATGTTTTGATGTACCACTGTCCTACTTTTCGGGATCGCGAGTGGTTTGAAATTGTATCTTTCAATAGTTTTAAATTAGTTATGACTTGGTAGAGTCAATAAATTTACTTCATTAATAACTACTTCAATGTTAAATTCATCATCAGGTCTTTATTAGTCTCCACTGCAGGAGCACGACCCTCTCTGTACTGCCAGAGCAGTAAGAGGATTTGGCCTACACTCTCCACGCTGGCCAGACGGGTTGGAGAGGTCTCTTTGATGTTTATAAGCTGTGTTTAGTTTTAGTTTCCTTAGTCGCCTTTTACGACATCCACGGGAAGATTTGGAGTGGTCCTATTCTCCTCTGCCGGGAACCACACGGCGTAATTTTAAATTATTCTTGTTTAAATAGAAATTTGCCACAAATCTCTCAAACGGCCTTGAAGTTACTGATCTACATTCCGGTATAGAGATTGCGAGAGGACCGACATTGTCTTCCTTAAAAATCAATAAGAGGCTAATGAGACAGTTATTGTCCCGCTACAAATTATATTTCTACAGACACGCATGCTTAACACTCAATGCAAAAACGGTTTAGAAACGTAAATAAACTTACTTGTTGTACACAAGCCATTTTTTTTTAATTAACCTATTATGTCCCACTGCTGGGCAATGGTCTCTCCCATTTCCTTCCACTTGTCCCTATCCCTTGCAGTCATGCGTCAAGGTCATCTCTCCAACGCTTTTTAGGCCTGCCCCTACGACGTCGACTACCTTCAGGTGTCCACTGAGTTACCCTATTCGCCCATTTTTCGGGAGCCATTCTACTAACATGACCCGCCCAGTCCCATTTTAGTTTGGCAGTCAAAGCAAGCCATTGGCACATAAAATAATGCGTAAGAAAGAGATACCTATTTTGAGACCTTGTTAGGGCAACGAAGCGATCCCTGACATAATTCTACAGTTTGTATATTTTTATGGTTCTGTGCACTTTACTGAGAAACCATCACACACACCTTTGGCCTCGAAATTCAACGAAGTGATTAAAATAATATCTGGATGTATTTAGTCTCATTGCTTGTGACTTCATCCGCGTATCTGAGTAAACCTTTGACTATATAATCTTTAGACACCGAGACATTTATAATAATAAAAAACAAGATACCTTTATAATAATTGAAAAACTGGCAATTTTTTCAATGCATTTGTGCGTGACTACTTTGTGTTAGCACATGCGTACTCGTAGTACATATATTTCCATGGGCCTGTTAATTAATGCCATCGAAATCCGGCAAATTGGTAGTCTATGTGTGTGCTTGATTAGACTTTAGGTTGGACCATGGCTCGATACAGTTTTTTTTTCTACGCTTTCAGGCTAATAGAGTCTATCTAGGTTTTAATGCGAGCTCCCATAAAGCCGTGTTTTTGCTAGTATAATTTGTGGTTCAAAATTGGTGCGAACGCGAATGCGACGCGCCATAGCGGTCGCGAGCAAGGTTGGCGCGAACACGCCGCCCGAGGCGCGACGAGGTCATTGTACGACGGGTTTGATGGCCTAAATACCTAGGTAATTCGTACCTACCTAGGGCACTGAGCCGAAAATTTTGGGTAGCCTGTTATACAATTTGAGTCTGGATCTGTTCAAAATTGTGTCGGTTCATTGGTAGGCGTTTTAGAGGATGTTACAGAAACAGGTAGGTAATACAGGCTGATTTTTAACCTATAAACTATATTAAAATCTCGGAATCAGTATCCCTAATGGAATACAGAATCGGACACAATAAGTTACCAAAATGTCTGTGGAAAGTTTCTTATCCAAAAGTTTTAGTTTTTCTTTTTGAAATATCAAAGTGAAAGTTTCAGCATGACTGAATCTCCCCTCAAAGTTGTTTTAGTTAATTTTGTGAGATGTTATACAATGTACCAGTCGATCGAGGGAATGGGCGTGAGGAATCATGTCAATAGGCGATGCGGCTAGCAACCCATCACTATTTTCATTCCGTTCTCCATCTACAAGCCCACCGAGATGCTAAACGTGGTCTTTAGGTTTTATAGACCTGGGCTCTGTCTACCCCACAAGGGAAAAAGACGTGGTGGTATACACACGTCTAATATAGGTGTTCTCGATGAAAATGTATATTATAAGGCCTTGACTTTGTTAAGCGGGAAGGCGCTGTAAATGCTGTAATTACATCTGTGACTACTTTATTTTAACCTCACCAAAAAAAAGGTATCTATGACATACAAATACATATTTCTAAACTGGCTGTAAGTAATAATAGAGAAATGTTTTAGATTATCATAGGTACTTTTGCCTTGTAATTGGATTATTGTTTACTTTCTGCAACCTACCACTTATTAATTAGTTGTTAAACTGGGAAACCTATTAATTGGCCTTACTTTTTAGATAAACTATAGTATAAGACTTTTTGTAACGCTAGAGGTTTTCATAATAAATAAATATTATCACGTCTTTATCCCTTACAGAGCAGACAGAACTGTGGTCCCAATCCCTTTATCTTAGGATTTGTTTTCACAGACTCAGATTGATTGTGTTACTCGTTACTACACAACATTGTATCTTCCGTACCTGTTATGAGAATATAAGCATTATTCACAAAATATATCGTATTAAAAATTTTAACAATATGTTTGGCATAACATTTTAAAATTATAATCTAGTTTTAGTAAGTTTAGGCTAACGCAAATTACCGCCATCTAGTATCGAGTGGCAAGCAAGCAACTCAGCAGCGCCATACATTCGTCATCTTAATTTGGTCCAATATTTTTGTATAAGGTTGGCAGTCTATTACGTTAGTATTATTTGTCTTTGACAAAACCCAAGGTCATAAAACCCAAAGGCCACGTTTAGCGTGTTAATGAGCGTTAAGGCGGCGGAAGGGGAATCAAAATAAGTGATGGGTTGCTAGCCGCATTGCATCGCATCAATCCCTTGGCCGGCTTTTGCGGTCTGCGCGGGCAGAAAAGCAGGTAGAATTTTTATTTTTTCCTTTTGTCCCTAACCGGCATGTAAGAGATCCATGGAATAGGTACCTAGTAGTCGCTAAATGGTTGAATGTATTGGGCGTTTTGTTTTGCGGTTCTTTTAATACATTTGGTCTCACCTCTGCTACTGTAAAGACGCAGAGGTAATAGCAGTGGAAGCTACACTTGTATTAGGGTCTCTGATATTAGACCTGGTCATCATCAGGTCTTTCTAGTCTCCACTGCAGGAGCACGACCCTCTCAGTACTACCAGAGCCATATATCAGCTTGAGTAGTCAGAGGCTTTGGCCTACACCTATATGATCTGAGGCCTACACTCTCCACGCTTGCCAGACGGGTTGGAGAGAGAGTATTTAGCACTAAACTATCACTTAAACAAAGCTTATAATCATCAAAGAGACCTCTCTAACACGTCTGGTCAGCGTGGAGAGTGTAGGCCAAATCCTCCGTCGGCTCAGTCTCTGGTAGTACAGAACTTCAGTGTCGTGCTCCCGCCCGCAGTGGAGACTAAAAAAGATGATGATATCACTTTTAATAAGTTTTTATACATACTAGCTTTTACCCGCGGCTTCGCCCGCGTGATATATAGCCTATGTCCTTCTCAGTACCCTAACCTATGTGTATGCAGAATTTCATGATGATCGGTTCAGTAGATACGGCGTGAAAGCGTAACAAATAAACTCACTTTCGCATTTATAATATTATATGATAAATATACATATAATATAACGCTGACAATCCTCTATAGCTACAGAATAACTCTTCCTATGTATCGAATTTATTTAATATCCTATTTAACTACAGCTATACATACGTATACGGTGTGTCCACATTCGGATTCTTGAATAATAGGCATCATACTATCAGAATTCGCTAGCTTGTAATAACCGGTTGAATCTAGTTCATGGACACTTTCCGAAATACGAACGTGAAATGTATTTCGGGCTCTCTTTGTAAGGGAATTTGGTATTACGTTTAATCGTACATAACCAAAAAAAAAATATGTTCCCCAAATTTGAAAGCGGTCGTGATGTCAATGTGGACACCAACATATTCTTATCTATGGTGTTTGAATCGCCGTGTTCTGGATTTGATCCTCGGCTAAGTCAAAAAGGAAAAAGATATTTTTACATTGAAATCAAATAACTTTGGAAGCTAATTCAGTTTAAGCTTACAATATCACTTTATACCGTTTATCAGTACGTTGTTCTGTTAGTAAATACCTAAATTTTAATACGAATGATATTATATTTGCCGTGTGGTTTCCAACAGACTAAAATAGGAAGACTCCGAGTCTTCCTTTGGGTGTCGTAGAAGGCGACTAAGGAAACACATAGTAAACAAAGCCAGCTCATAAGCATCAAAGAGACCTCTCCTGCCCGCTAGCGTAGAATCGTAGGCCAAATCCTCTGACTGGTATAATAAATAGCTCTGGTAGTACAGAGAGGGTCGTGCTTCTGCTGTGGAGACTGGAGGGACCTGATGATGATGATAACAATATATCACTACATTCTGTTTCATCAGTACGTTGTTTTGTTAGTAATAAACTAATAAGTATTTATTAGGAATTATATGATATACCTACATAACATAAATCATGTAAGTATAACCAGTAGATACATATAAATAAAACGTGGCGAACGAACGACTGCGCACGAAATAGCAGTCTGGTGCATTTGCATAATTTGCAGTATCATCCGAAAGCTGCAATTTTTGCGTCGAGTCGGCAGCGAGACGCATCACTCCATACTCCATTGATAGTAGGTATATTGTATTGTAACTGAGCCGGCCGGTTGGATACCTAATACCGAAGGCAAATCTCGTAATACCTGGTGAAACATTGATCGTTGTGGATCCTTTAAGGGTGATTCAGCCCGTCATTTCGAACAACTTTTCAAATGGGACCAATGCTGGTAACTATTTTTTTTATATTTCCATAGGTATTCTTTTTTTTATTCTTCGCTTCATCAAACACATAATTATTAATATCAACAGGACTTAACACGAACTTTTTACTTATTTAGATGCCGTGTAGTTCCTGGCAGAGAAGAATAGGACCACTCCAAATCTTCTCGTGGATGTCGTAAAAGGCGAGTTAGGAAACTCAAGCTAAACAAAGCTTATAAACATCAAAGAGACCTCTCCAACCCGTCTGGCCAGCGTGGAGAGTGTAGCCTCACTGCGACTACGATTGATGCAACTCCTAGAAACGTCAGCGGAAATAAATAATTAAAAGTTCTTGCTAAGTCCTCTTACTATTAATAATCATTTCAATAAAAATATTAATTCAGTAAATTTTTATAGGTTTGTTTTTTTTGAGTCCCTATTATTGTTCCCAAAGGAAAAGTTGTTCAAAGGCCGGCAACACTTTTAACAACCCTCGTGTTGCAGTTGTCCATGGGCAGCGGCGATCACTTACCATTAGGTGACCCGCTTGCTCGTTTCCCATCCTATGGCATAAAGAAAGAAAGAAAATTATTGACTGAATCATCCACGTCTGAGGCGTCTTATTACCTACCAAGCTACCAAGATTTGATCTATACAGACAAACTTACATGGGAAGTTAAATAAAAGCTCGTCAAGGCAGAGGCATGGAAGGTTTGTGTTTGCACTAGGATCACAGCGACCCTTGACACATATTGCAAAATGATGTCACTTTTTCCTCCAAATCCTATCTGTTTACCAACAAATGTATAGCCTTCACCTTGTAAATCGTCCTTTAAGGCCAGCTTGACAGTACAAATTTTAATTTAAAACGTTATGGTTCTTAATGAAAATCTTGTAAACAGCTGGGCCGATTTTGACATAACATGTCAAGGGACATTTCTAAACAACTTTCTTTCAAATAATAAAGGACCTCCAAATCTGTTCATCCGTTAAACAGCTACGGTGCCACAGACAGACACCCACACATTTAGACATTAGACGAGAGCATAGAGAAAAAAAAAAAAAAATTTGCTTTGTCTATGGCACGCTGGATCGTGTAGAGGTTTAATGGTTTTATGTTATTCTTAATTTGTTTTTGTGTCGTTTTGTATAATATTGTGTTATGTATTCTTAACTGAGATTCTTATCCACGGTTATTTATGTATGTCATATGTGTTATTGTGTTAGGCGCTACTGGCATTGGTGCGTCGTTGATGTCACTATAGGTGACGGCTGAAAATCAGTGCTGGCCATCTTTTTGTTAAGCGTAACACTGAGCCGCCACCTTTTGTAGTGCACAATGCTTAATTTTGTACTGTTTTTTGTTTGTTTTTCTCTTTTAGTTTTTGTGTTCTACAATAAATAATATTTCATTTCATTTCATTTCATTTCACACAAAGCCATCAAATTTATAACACACCTCTCTTTGATTCAGGGGATAAAATACTATTTGTGTATACGACTGGGTCCTTAACTCTGATTGAACGACAAGGGACAAAATATTTGAGAACCTTTGTACTCGATCATACTTCAAAATATACAGGTTGATTATTACCCCCTTGAGGAATTCTTTCATCCCGAGTTTTTTTTTTTTTTTACAATTTCTTTTGCTATCAGTGATTCCAGCTTCGTGCCGGCATGACGAATTTGAGTTTGAAAAAAATTGGTCAAGTGCGAGTCAAGCTCGCCTATGAAGGGTTCCGTAGAAGCCAGCTTAGATAAGCCAAAAACCTCTATAATTTTTCGCCAGCAAAGATAACATTGTTTTTTATAGTGTTTGTATGAATGACAAAGTTTTTTTTGCAGTTCATGTAAAGAGCTATAACGTTTTAGTTTGTACTTAGTACTCAGCTTTAAAAGTTTTCCTTTCAACTTCGTTATATATACTACTGCTGTATTTTTTTTTCACATATCCATAAGTAAACGTTTAGCAGATAGAGAGGGGGGACGACACTCACCTGTAACAAAAAATTAATATAAATAAATATATAGGGACAAATTACACAGATTGAGCTAGCCCCAAAGTAAGTTCGAGACTTGTGTTCGTTAAGTGCACTTAAAAACCAAATATTTCAGAAACGGATCCCTTAATCAAAAAATGATGTTCTCAGCCTCACAATATTTTTTTACAGAACTATTTAACAATGCCCCACACTAATGGGTTAATAGAGAAAAAAAATACTTCCACTTGTATGCGAACTACCGCAAAAATTTTCGTTTTACTATTTTTATCGACCACTTTTTTGGTATGATAAAAATACATACCCATACCAAATTACAGCTTTCTAGTGCTTATATTCTTTGAGTAAAACCGCAGACGGACAGACAGACAGACATGGCGAAACTATAAGGGTTCGTTGTTTATGTATTACGGAAACCAAAAAAAATATTTTATGAATGGTTCCAACTGGTATACTGTTTACTTCATAAAGTATAATGACGTGTTTCTCTATTAACACTACCAATTGCGAAATTATATACCTTCTAAAAATTATACCTCCTAATATTTTCCGTGCATGAACGTGTAGCCTTCGCTTTCAAATTGTGATTCGTCAACCGAGGCCGGGCAGGACGAACTTGAGATCAATTTAAAAACACCATTTATTTATACGATCCTCTCCTGTAAATGGATAATGAAGGTAAATATTCAACGGAAGACCATTTGAAACACGAAACGGATTTTCAATTTTATGTATAACTTAGTACTAATATTAATTCTGTGTTTGAATACGCTTTTTAGCATAACCAACACGCTAAACGTGGCTATTGAGTTTTATTACTCTGGACTGGACTAGGTATACTCTTACACTCGGACATGGTGAAACCAAAAGGGTTCCTTGTTTACTACATAACCCTCCAAACTACGAGTAGGTATGCCAAATTTCAAGAAGATTGGTGTGTAAAGGTAACAAACAAATATACAAACTCACTTTCGCATTTAAAATGTTACTAGTTAATTTATTTATTTTTTTATAGCCCGCGGCTTCACCCGCGCGTGATATATAGCCTATGTCCTTCTCAGTACCCATAGTACATTTATTTAAAACCCCTTTCATCTGTACCGTAGTCGAGTAAAAAAGCAATATCTGGAAGTTTTTATAAAGGATTTAAAAAACCAGCGCTATCTGGTATGAACTGGATCGGTCTTCTTTTGCTTTTTGTGGTCGTCTCAGTCTGCTCTACGTTTCTAGGTTTAGATGTCCATTTTTGCTGCGGACTTACTGCAAATTTTACGTTTTATATATTTTTTAAGATTTCAAATATAAAATGACGCGAAAAAGTGTCGCAAGCAAAGGCCTATTTTCTGAATAAAATCTTTGAATCTTTTATTTAAATGGCAGCGTTCATTTTTGACAGGTGTTTTGGATTTTTATATTACTGAGTTGAGTAAAAACTCTGTTATGGTAGTTTTTCTGTAAATTTAAACTTAGAAAATTATCGATTGTACTATTGTGATTTTTGAGTTATTGAGACATTTTTGGCACGTGTTTTGGATTTTTATATTAGGTACTGAGTTCAGTAAAAAGTATGTTATGCTAGTTTTACTGTAACTTTAAAATAAGAAAAAGTATCGATTGTACCTACTGTTCGGTGTTATTGAAACGTTTAATTTTCTTGTCAAATTAAATTCCTTGCCTGTTATTAACTTTTTTATTAGTTAACCGAAATTTAGCAAGAATATGTGAAGATACTATCGTTTCATCATATTCTTCCTCGAGTTTTCATTGTTTTTAGTTCTAGTCATTCTTTGTCAATGGGGCGTAGGGAAAGAATTATTCGCGATTGCACATCCTGTATGTGTAAAGTATATCATCGTCATCATCAGGTCTTTGTTAGTCTCTACCCCAGGAGCTTGATCCTCTCTGTACTACCAGTGCCATATATTAGCCAGAGCAGTCGGAGGATTTGGCCTATACACTCTCCGTGCTGGCCAGACGAGTAGGAGAGGTCTCTTTGATGTTTATGAGCTTTATTTAGCTTGTGTGTAAGTCGCCTGCATCCACGGGAAAAAGGTTTTTCCGTATTTATATCCTACTAACTGTTACCCACGGCTTCGCCCGCGTAGTATATAGCCTTTGTCCTTCTCGATGCCCTAACCTATGTGTATGCAAAATTTCATGATGATCGGTTCAGTAGATACGGCGTGGAAGCGTAACAAACAAAGTCACTTTCGCATTTATAATTAGGAATGATTCCTTCAATATAATATTGCCAAGTTGTTCAGAATCATGTAAATTGTTTTTATAAGTCATGGCCCTGGAAAATAGCCTTGACAAGTTCTGAGAAATTTACAGGAAGCGCAAAAATCGATTAGCTACGTCTGGGAATACCTGGGAAAACAAGCTTTCTTGCCACCTTTGTTTACCTCTTTATTAAAATCTCCTGAACATTTTCCTGGTTTTATTCTCAGGTGTGATGTGTCGGAGACGAAGTTCGCTATTATGATAGTATTCATACTTTAATAAGATTTGGGTAAAGTTTTTATTGCCAGTTGCCTACCTGACGCAAGCACTGCCAAGGTGGCACCAGAAATGGTGTTAGGGTAAACACTCTTATCCTTTGAACCATCAAACCAGCCATCAAAATGATCCATTTTCTTATAGGACCCACCACGGAATCTCGAAAAAAAATCGTTATTTTCTTACAAAAGTGTTCGGCCGGCCCTACTATTTGTATAAAAATGACGACGATTTCTTTTATAAAATATAGTATCGTTGAGTTTGTATCCTAAGACACAAGGTCACAATGTAGGGTTGTAGGGCTAGTTCAATATGTGTAATTTGTCCCTGTACGTTTACTGCAGCTACTGCTCTAGTAGCATGCTGGATCACTGAGCTACGAAAGCTCTCGAACTTATTTAGTAAATTATTACGAGGAGTTTTTTCATCATCATGATCAGGTCTTCTTTAGTTTCCATTGCAAGAGCACAACCCTCTCTGTACTAACAGAGCCATATATCAGCCAGAGCAGCCAGAGGATTTGGCCTGCTTCACGCTGGCTAGACGGCTTGGAGGGATCTCTTTGATGTTTACAAGCTTTGTTTAACTTTTTCCTAAGTCGCCATCTACAGTAACATCCAAGGGAAGACTTGCAGTGGTGTGGTCCTATTCTACTCGGGAACCATACAGCCACTATAATTTTTTGTTGTAGCCTTATCAAAGACCTCAAATTAAGTTCCTAAAGCGAAATCCGCGGCTGGATCGAAAACACAATGGTGCGAGTGGAATGAATCACGGACCTTGAATAATTTTCCGCCGCGAACGTTGACCCGTCAGCAGTGGCTTTGACATGGATTCTGTTCCTGCCAGAAATCAATTTTCAATCAAACAAAAATATTTATTGCAAGTTTATTGCTTTCCTTTTCAACTGACGAAAAAACAGAGGAGGTTTCCAAGTCGACGCGTTGGTTTTTTTTTTGTTTGATCACGCAAAATGTTTTTTTTTAAAGGTGTACTCCGAAGTTGGTCCTATATAAATTTGGAAAATCCTACCCCAAAAGTGAGAAAACAGGGTAGTTTAATTTTTGCTTTCATATTAATAAATAACTATATATTTATAGATATGGCCGGTGTATTTAGTTTTATTTTATTTTAATTATGACATTTTTATTGATTTTTAAATATTATAATTGTGAACATAATTAATATTGAACTTGAACTTATAACTAAGAAATACCATTATATTGGTATTGTTATGGCGATATAATGTCTTATTTATTTGTAAGTACTGTATTCGTAAAGCACAAAAATATTTCTAATTTATAGTTAATTTCCACGCCAGTCTGGAAGAATAGAAGAAACGTAGAATGTAGCAGCTGCTTCTCTTCCCACGCAGATCGTAAAAGCCGATAAAGGGAATGGGCGTCATGAATCATGTCAATAGACGATGCGGCTAGCATCCTACCACTATTTTGAACCGTTTTCATCTATATAAGTTCACCAACATGCTAAACGTAGCTTTAAGGATATACAGCTCCGTGGCGCAGCGGTCAACACGCCTGTCTGCGACACGGATGATCCTGGGTTCGATCCCCGGTCAGGTCAAGATGGAAAACGATCTTTTTCAGATTGACCTGGGTCTTGGATGTTTATCTATATAAGTATCTATTATAAAATATAGTATCGTTGAGTTAGTATCCCATAACACAAGTCTCGAACTTACTTTGGGGCTAGCTCAATCTGTGTGATTTGTCCGTATATATTTATTTATTTTATTTACAGACCTGGTTCTGTCTACCCCGCAAGGATAAAATATTTGATAGTAAGTATGTATTGCTCCAACCCGTCTGGCCAGCGTGGAGAGTGTAGGCCAAATCCTCTGACTGCTCTGGCTAATATGGCTATGGTAGTATAGAGAGGGTCGCGCTTTTGCAGTAGAGACTAAAGAAAGCCCTGATGATGATGTTTGTATAAGTTATAAAAACTAATCTTATTTTGTTTATAATTTCTCACACAATCCTATTTGTACCTTTCAATATTTGAAAGAAAACACAAAATAAGATTAATATTTTTGAAATATATGTGTACTAGCTGTTACTCGCGGCTTCGCCCACGTATTATATAGCCTATGTCCTTCTCGGTATCCTATGTGTATGCAAAATTTCATGATGATCGGTTCGGAAAGCGTTCAAACAAACAAATAAACAAACTCACTTTCGCATTTATAATATTCGTTAGGATAGTAAGGATAGGATTAGGATTAGGATATTGCACTATAAAAAAGTGTGTCTGTGTCTTTTGATTAATATCAAAGAAAACCGCATTCAATTTCTTTCACCCGTTAGGCGGCTCCGATACCACAGGCAAACACAGACACAGACTAGGCGTGATACCTCTTTTTTTGTCAGAGGTAAAAAAGACAAAAACGCTACAGCGTTTTTTAAACAACAATACTCCTGTCTGCCAAAATAATAACCCAAAACTACATCCTCATTTTCTGTAGTAAGTAATATAATAATTAACGTTAACTGGAAATTATACTTCAGGTATTCGAACTAATTGTATGTATGTATTGCTCCAACCCGTCTGGCCAGCGTGGAGAGTGTAGGCCAAATCCTCTGACTGCTGTGGCTAATTATGGCTCTGATAGTACAGAGAGGGTCGTGCTTCTGCAGTGGAGACGAAATAAGACCTGATGATGATGATGATGATGTATTCGAACTAAAATGTCTTATCCACGCCATAAAAAAGAGGCGCTAATAGCCCATAGCATTGAAAGGTCGATGGAACAGTTCCCATTGGATAGCTTCAAGGGCGGTGAAGATAGCTCAATAAAATAGACAGTGTCTGTCGGAATAATACCTATAGAACCCTAAAACATTACATCCCCATTTTGGGTAGTAAGTTATATAATAATTAACTTTAACTGGAAATTCTTCCCGTGGATGTCGTAAAAGGCGACTTAGGAAACACAAGCTAAATAAAGCTTAAAAACATCAAAAAGACCTTTCCAACCCGTCTGGCCAGCGTGGAGAGTGTAGGCCAAATCCTGACTACTCTGGCTAATATATTGCTGTGGTAGTACAGAAAGGGTCGTGCTCCTGCAGTGGAGACTAAAAAAGACCTGATGGATGGATGGAACTGGAAATTATACTTCAGGTATTCGAATTAAAAGGTCTTATCCATGCCATAAAAAAGAAGGGCTAATGGCCATAGAATTGAAAGGTCGATGGAACAGTTCCCATGGGATAGTTTCAAGGGTGGTGAAGATAGCTCAATAAAATAGACAGTGTCTGTCGGAATAATACCTATAGAACCCTAAAACATTACATCTCCACTTTGGGTAGTAAGCAATATGATAATTCATTTTAACTGAAACATAAACTTCAGGTATTCGAACTATAAGAACTTATCCAAGCCATAAAAAGAGGCACTAATAGCCCATAGTTGCCCATAGCATTGAAAGGTCGATGGAAGAGTTCTCATGGGATAGCTTCAAGAGCAACGAAGATAGCTCAATAAAATAGACTAGGTTCTGACGCAGTCCTGCTTTCGATATAGTGCAGAATAGTATGCGTTATCGGGAAGCGTCGTTTGCCTGTGGTATCGTAACCGCTTATTTAATAACCAACTCCAAAATGGAGGTTATTGATTCAAAATGCATAAATCCTATCCTATCCTAACTAATATTATAAATGCGAAACTGAGTTTGTTTGTTTGTTACGCTTTCACGCATTATCTACTGAACCGATCATCATGAAATTTTGGTAGTAAGTTAGGGTACTGAGTTCCTACTCAGTACTCTAACCTACTACCAATTATACGCGTGATTTATGGCGTATGTAAATCCTTATACATACGCCATAAATCACGCGAGCGAAGCCGCGGGTAACAGCTAGTTTTGTATATAGGTGGTAATACTAACATATAACCAGCTTCTAAAGTTTACAAATATATGTTTATATATTTATTCGCAATTGTAGGAGAGAAATGAAGACTGATAAACGAAATAGAGAATAGGAGGGGTAGGATGATTGGTCACTTGATACGACATGATGCCTTCTTTAAAAACATACTGGAGGATAAGTAAGGAAAGAAAGGTCCAGGGAGACCAAGGAAAAGATTTGTTGACCAACTAAAGAATAAGGCTGGTGTCGTGTCGCATCAAGAGCTAATAAAAGCAGAAGATAGAGAAGTTTGGCGCATACTCCATCGACAAGAGCTATAAAGATCTTAAATAAGAAGATATTTATTCGCATGAATCCATACAAATATATTCAGTCACCTGCTCAATTTGTACTGGAATGTAAAAAAATTGGTTTCCAACATTGATCCCTAATAATTGTTCAAATTAACGGGTTAACTGAATAAATAAATAAATATAAATATATACGGACAAATCACACAGATTGAGCTAGCCCGGAACTAAGTTCTTAAGTAAGACTTGTGTTATGGGATACTAACTCAACGATACAATATTTTATAACAAATGCATCAATGTTCGTCGTCGTTGAGATTCGTATTACTTTTGGAAGTCTATTTTTTTTCTCCTTGCATTTGTTTTTTGTTCCTAATGCGCGAAGTCACATAATTGAAAAAAGTATAATATGTGATATCATTGTCAGATTATAATGTTAAGTTGATTAAAACTTTGTTTTCTAATAAAAATGCACCACTTAATTTGTAATGTTGTTTTATTACTTTATTCTTCAACAGTATTCGTTATTTCACTAAATTTAGTTTAGTAAAATGACGTATCACTCACGGTTAATTGGTATTTTGACATATCACTAGATATTTTTAGTAGAAAGTCGTAAAAAACATGAATATTCGACATTTACCGGGATTTCGTGATATCCCTAGGGATTTCGTGAAATCCCTAATATCCTCATTTGCCTGCGACACATATATAGATAAACATCCAAGACCCAGGCCAATCTGAAAAAGATCATTTTCCATCTTGACCTGACCGGGGATCGAACCCGGGACCATCCGTGTCGCAGGCCGGCGTGTTGACCGCTGCGTCACAGAGCTCGCTCGTATCGCTCCTTTTTGTTCGTTCAAAACTATCATTATTTCATCGTGTCTAGGTTTTCTTGTATTCTCGAAAAAACCTACTATACATAGGAATATATTTGTAACATAGTGAGTAATAAGTATCAGTTTATTTTTTATGTGGATATATGTCACCTATAAATAAATCTTTTAATATTCCTACTCTCATATACACCTATTTACATAATTAACGCTCATAGTTATGTAAGTGCTAGGCTTAAAGCTTACAATTACTTTACCATTCATAAAGATAGAAACGTCGCTAAGTTATTAAAAAATCAGATAAGAGTCAAACAAAGAGACAATCGAATATTCGTCAGAAGTGGGTCGACTTGCCCCACCAACCCACCGTCTACGTGATGGGCGTCACATAACGTTGCGCAACGAATGCTTAGTTTCACTTATAGATCTCGTTTTAATAAAAAAAGTAAAGAATAAAAGATTTCATAGTTTTATTATTTAAAAAAATAGTGAAGTACATTTGTGGGAAAATTTTGGGAAAAATCCGCGTGAAATTTAAGCTCTATAGGTTTTGGACTGGTCCGTAGTATTTATAATTTATTTTATTTTAGAATATCAGCTAAAGGTGAAAGTATTTTCATATTTGAAGCATGCTAAAAACATTTGACGTAGCGCAATAACTGCATTAAAATTCGCGACAGTACATTGTAATTTTAGAAAATCTTAACAATATTGTCATTGTCATTGTTAGTGTTTCCAAATTTTAAAAATGATTAATAATTATTATGTTTTTGAAAAATGTGATTTCCAAAACAAAAACATTGTGTAAAAGAAGCTTTAGAAAAATAAATTAAAACAATAAACAGACTCGCTTTCTCATTTGTCCTCAGCATGTGTGAGTTGGTGCATTATCAGGTTAACGTTTTTACAGACCTTTTGTGACAACATTTGGCAACTAGAACGCTGCATTCCATAGCGTAGAGCCACAATTTTGTTCTCATAACGGAGTTACTCACTTTTTTTATTAAAACAAAAAATAAGAACGAAGGATTGGTCTTGTGGGCGAAATTTTCAAGGAAAATAATAAAGGTAAAGGTGATCGACTTTATATGAAGTTATTATTTAATTTACGGTATTCAAGAAATAAATCATCATCATCATCATGACTGTGTAAAAATTTATAGGTATATAAATTCCTTATGAAACTGAGGTTTAATAATCGTGTTGAAAAAATAATTGTACGTAACAAAAACAAAACAACGCTTGAAACGGTAATGGCTAAAAAACAGCACACAAAGTTTATAAAAAAGGGATAATTTGAAACCTATTTCTGGTAGAAAATAGGTTTAATTCTAATGATATCTTTATAATTCGATATTTTTTTAAGTATATAAAACGTAACTAACATTAATTATAGTGCTTTACAACTGTCATCTACTTGACAACACCCATTACTCAGTGATCCATTAATTCAATAGAAAACCACACCTGATACTAAGACGTTTTTAATTATCGGAAGTAAATACCCCGGAATCCGTTACGGGACTTCATAAATGTAAATTGGAGGCGCATCCCGTTTAGCGGAGTCGCCCCACCGCCCCGCGGGGGAGGTAGGGGAGAGGGGCCGCGGGGCGAGGCATAAGGATTGCGCCGCATCACTAGGTAGACGATATTGTATGTGTATACAGGGTATTAGTGTTAGTTTTTCTTGTGAATGCATTTGTTTGATGTTTGATTGCAGGAATGTTTAGTCATGATATGTATATGAAGTAGCTTTTGAAAAACTAGAAATCGAATCGTCTCGTTAAAAGTTTATTCCTTTATAGAACTAAGGAACTAGTATTTGACAACGAAACGCAGATATGCCTATATTTTCAAAATACTAAATTTTAAATATGAATGTTGTATACTAGTAAAATCCTGTTCATTTTATTTTTACAAATAAACACGCCTAGAGTTCATAATAAAGCCAAATAAAAATGTCGCAATTAAATAATACTAATTTTACAGCACTGCAATGTGCTGGAATAAGTTACGACACGGCCATTTGCGTTGTAAATTCTACTTTATTGCTACGTGATAAATGTTAATGTTCTTTGTGTATGCGGAACTGGACGAAAGTTACGGTTTTAAGTGACTTCGAAAACTTTTAGAATGTTTTGTCAATTTCCACTGTTTATATGCCTTTTATTACCTTCACATTTCACATCAAGTACTCGAGTTATAATCGCTTTTCATTGTAAAAACTAGAGTCTAAAGACTCATATTACTTCAAACGATTATTTTTCTAAATTAAATATGACATGCTTCACCGATAAGACGGAACACTGGTAACGGGAGTTGATTTATATAGAAAATCAATGAAATTATGTGAAAATTTAAGAAATAAAATCATTACTATTTAACCCCGTAGGTAAGTTTTGAGCAATTTCGTCGATACTATGGATAGTTTGTAGTTTTGAACATAATGCTCTAAATCCATAATTAATAAAATACTACTGACTAATCTATCACAGTGTACAAACCTAAATCTAAAAGAAATAAAGATACTACACTTCACGTTTATATGCACTTTCACGTATGTCTACTTGAGAGTCAAGCTCTCTGTGTTTAACTAAGCTGAAAGTTTGCATAGTTATGAAAGTAGTATGACTAGAAATATACTATGCAATGCTAGCGACCTACACTTCCATAGCTTCAAAAGAGTACTAACATGATTTGGTTTATTATGTTTTTTTTTCCAAACAATTTAATACTTTCTAAATCAGACTCATATAGGAAAGGCAAAAAGTGTATTTTATTTGCCGGTAACAACATAAAAATGCATATCTTGGTACGAAATAAACTTAAATGATTAAACTTTTTTTTACAACTGCCTAACTGACTTTAAAGAATTTAAAACCAGTATCTACGTAAAGTGCCTGTAAATATGAATCAGGATCTTTCCTGGATAAAATATAAAACGAAGTAAGTACCTTATTAAAAAGCAAGAGCAAATCGAGTGAGTGCAGTGCATTCAATGATTTCAATAGCCAGGTTCCTCCAAATGGAATCTGTGTCACATTATTATTGTAAGAGGCTGTTGCTATATCAAAAATAGCGCTGCAGCTGCAATCAAATATTAAAATATATTTACCTACGTATGCCAATAAATAAATTATACTGCTGAATACACCAATATGCTGCATAATACACACCAATCCTAATCCTAACTAATATTATAAATGCGAAACTGAGTTTGTTTGTTTGTTACGCTTTCACGCCGTATCTACTGAACCTGAACATCATGAAATTTTGCATACATATAGGTTAGGGTACTGAGAAGGACATAGGCTATAAAACACTCACGGGCGAAGCCGCAGGTAACAGCTAGTATTTATTAAAAAAAGAATCTGTTCGCTTGTTACGCTTTCACGCTCTACCTACTCAACCGATCATCATGAAATTTTGCATACACGTTGCTAATAGTACGGAGAAGGACATAGGCTGTATATCACGCGGGCGAAGCCGCGGGCAACAGCTAGTATATTATAATAAACAAAAATGTTAGTGTACACAGAATTAAATCCTTACCTTTAACTGTTCTTAAAACTAAAGATCTAAAATATTTCACGCGACGACCGTGATTTTAATGAAATTATTGAATCAGATATAGAATGATAAATCATCGCTTTTTAGGAAAGAATACCTATTTTATCCAAGACACATTATCATGTAGAAGAATAAGCATCAAGCTTCGATTAACGATCAATCATATCTAAATATGTTTCCTTTGTCATCTTTATGACTGTAATCAGTACTCGAACTTAGCCATTTAAATTCATTTTCAAATATCGATAAACTTATCACATCACACTTATTATTCTATTTTATGTCTACGGCAAAAGCTGTTTTGCTGACTTAAACCCGTTGATTTTAGCAGCAAAGGCGTGACGGGTTTTTTGTCTGAAAACAATGGCACGAGAGGGTAGCGCTGGGCTGAGCAATCACGGGCATAGCAGGTAAAATAATTAATTGCCCCTGCAAGGCACTGCCACCGGCTTTTTAACCGTCTCTGTAGAGTTGCCGCTAAATGAAAAATTTGAATTCGGAATGTCATTCGCAAGCCGGGAATTTGTGGGAATCTTTTTAAGAAATGGGAAGAGGTATCAACAACACTATTCAATACAATATATATAATGAATTGAATATCTATTTTATTTATTGCAAAAAAATAAAAAATTAAAATGTTTCCTACCCGTTGGAGTTTTGTACTTAAGCCCAGCAGCTATTTTCATGAGTTGCAACTAGATACAAAATCTGAATCCGAAATGTCATCGCCAATGTTACTAAGAAATGGGAATCTTTTTTTAAGGTTCCGTACCCAAAGGGTAAAAATGGGACTCTATTACTAAGACTTCGAAGTCCGTCTGTCTATCTGTCACCAAGCTGTATCTCATAAACCTCATGGTTTATCTGTGAAAATTTCTACTGTCTCACTATCATTAGTAAGACAGTGGAAATTTACACAGATGATTATGTTGCCCCTATAACAATAAATGCTTAAAATAGAATAAAATGAATTATTTAACTGGGGCTCCCATACAACGAACGTAATTTTTCTCGATATTAATAACGGCAACAGGTAGACTCTTGAAATATTCACAGAATATACAGTTATATATTCATTGTAAAAATAAATAATTCAATCAAAATATAATAAATACGAGTATTAAAGGATACCATACAACAAACAAAATTATTTACCGTTTTTGCTCGATAATATAATGTTGTATAAATAATGGTACGAAACCCTTCGTGCGCAAACCGACTCGCACTTGACCGATATTTTTAAGAATGGGAAAGATGTCAACTACACTTATTAAATAAATTGAAAAGTTCACGATTTCTGCTAAAAATAAAGAGATAAAGAACAATTTCTTTATTTACATATTAACAGGCTTTTAATATCATAGTAAAAGCTAACATCATCTTGATTTTGGTTGTATGAATTATAATTTTACGTGGCTTAATATAAAATTAATTGTGGTCTTTCTTGAACCATGTGTTTCTATGCATATTTAAACGATGCAAATATCATCAAAATTTCAAAATAATAATTAAATGCCTTAAACATGATTCGAAAACATAATGGTTGTTTTTGAGTTAAATTTCATAATTTATTAACAAATCACCATAAATCATTTTAAATCTATAGGTCTTCATTGATTGACAGATCTTTGGGATTTACCGACTCTATTGAGATGTTAATTACATTGAAAATATACATCGCATAAAATAGCACTAGAGTTAATAGAATCGACTACAGAGATAGGTAGAAGGAAAAGGCAAATTTTAAGTCCTTGTATAAAGTAGTTAAATAAATTCTAAGTACGTAAAGATGACTTGTTTGTTACTAGTCGGCAATCATTGAGCTGAATAACTTAAATAAACTATATTTTTTTTAATGGTCTACGTAGTTATCTAAGTGAGCTTTTGCTACTTCACCGGACTTTTTGAGGTGAGAGCAGAGTGCCCCCAACCTGTAAGGCGAACTTCACTACAGGGTCTCCAGGAGGGACGGACCTCGGCTTTGGTCGTTGCCTGTGTGCGCAAGGCTTGGCGAGACAGCAAACTCTCATATGCCTGATGGGCCGCGATTTGCATGCATACTGCATAGCCTGGTAGGGCCGAACTGAGAAACAAAAGCAAAGTCTTTGGAGAGCATCAACTCGCATGTTTTGCCGTATGGCTCGAAATAAACTTTGTCATACAGTGACTCCTGTATATCAGGCCTCATTTAACTCATTCATTATAAAGCAGCGTAGACAGGGTTATTTGTAAAACATCAATAACTCATTATAATGGAATCAGAATCCCTAACATAATATAGACGCATCAGAAATGACGCCATGAGTGCTTTAAGCCAAACTAATCTATGATGTTAGAGTACGGGAAAATATCTGCAATTATATTTTCAAGAACGTTATCTTAAAATGTATTTTGTTGTTTTTCATTATATTATTTGTATTTACTATAAACATCTTTTTTGCGTTGGGGGTTAAAAATACAATTTGTTACTCTACAATCAATTCGTAAGAGCTTAAGAGCGTATACTAGCAATATTTTTTCAATATGGTTTCCATACAAATGTATTCCTCTATTTTCTCGCTGAAAACTGATTCTACCGCCACAATTCTTTTTTCATAAAATCTAGTACTAAAATAGGAATGCCCCTATTTTTTATTTTTTCCAAAACAACTGTTTTAGTACAATTTGTTTTTCTTTCAAACAGGTTTATAGAAAAAAATAAAACATAGGCACATACCTATTTTAGTAATAGATTGTATGTAAAAAGAATTGTGCCTCTAGAAGCAGTTTTCAGCGAGAAAATAGAGAAATACATTTGTACGGAAAACGCACTGCTAGTATACCCTCTTAATGTAACATACCGAAAATCCTCCAAGATTTCCGTTAACCTTTTGTGTAAGTGCTACATAAATCTACGAATGTTGCGAGAATCGATCTGTCTTTTGGTGAAAACCGGAACTAATACGGCGCTTTCCGATATTGGCACCACAATGGCAACATATAGCTACTCGTAGCGTTGCTTTGAGGCCATGTTTATTTCCATCATTGAGGAATTTTATTCCAATATGATCAATATTAAAAAAAAAACTACGCCTTTCGAAATCTGGCGTTCATTACCTCGATAACAAGAAAAAGTTAAATATCAGACATTTTTAGCAACCCCCAATACGAAAATTGCAATTTTAGAAAAGCAGAATTTGATAAAACATGCTTATGAACCAAAAAGGAAATACTGCATCCAAATCGATTAACCGTTTTAGAGACAGAGACACAGATCGGTCAAACTTATAACGCCACTTTTTTTACGTCAGGGGTTAAATACAATTTGTTAGACTACAAACAATATGTAAGATTCCGACAGCCTAGCATATAATTCCAAAAATCCGTGCTACATACATTTACGAATGTTGCGAGAATCGATCTGTCTTTTAGTGGAAACCGGAACTAATACGGCGCTTTCCGATATTGGCAACACCAAAGCAACACATACCTACTTGTACCGACGCTTTGAGGCCATATATATATTTCACTGACCGACGAGAGTATTTACAATTACCCAAAACCTTAGATTATATAAAACCTAGATAGACTCTTTTAGCCTAAAAGCGTAGACAAAACTAGTGTCGCGCACACACACAGCTACCAATTTCACGGATTTTGAGGGCATAAATTGACAGGACGCGTGTGATAACACGAAGCTGTCAAGCACACAAGCATTGTAATATTTTTTTTTTTTTTTTTTGTGGCTTTTACGCATTACGTATTTAGCCAATAACATGTTAAAGCTAGGGAAACAGCGCGCAAAATACAATGATATTAAAAAAAGTTTAAACCATCTAGATACAAGAAAGATTAGGAGTGTATATAAATACTAATATGTATATACTACAAAGAAATATTATTAAAATTTAAAAAGTCTATTATTATTTTATTTACATTATAATTGTTAGCACTAAGCAAACACAATATAGATGTAGGAAATTGTATATTATTATGTAACAGTTTACTGATAAATTGAGTTCGGTCGTATAACGGGCAGTAAAAGAAAATATGATTAGCGTCACCAATTCCCGTACCGCAGGAGCAACTTTCGTCACTGAGAACCTTGATCCTGCAAAGATGTACGGGCAAGCTGTTATGTCCGATTCTCAATCGAATTAAAGAACTGGTTGAACTTTAGAGGTCTCCTGCCATAATTCGGCCCAAGAGTCCTGAAGGGAAATTCTAGACAGACTTACCAAGTCGTGACAGAAGTTAATGTAAGGAAAACTATCACCCAATTCAACCGCTTCTCGCGCCAATTTGTCTGCTTTTTCATTGCCGGATATGCCACTATGACTAGGTACCCACGAGAAGTCAACAGACAATTGTAGTGTTGAACATTTATAAAGCAGATTTCTTATTTGGATAACTAGGGGGAAAGGAGACTTAAGTTTAAAAGGGAACTTTTGAAGAGCCAAAAGAGCGCTTAGAGAATCTGTAAGAATGGTAGTGTGAGGTAATTTTGTCAAAATAACGTATTCTACTGCTTTAAGTAGACCAAAAAGTTCACCCGTGAAGACTGAAGCTTGAGGAGGAAGTTTAATCATCTGGACAATATTATATTGTTGATGATAGATACCTACACCAACACAACTTTGTACAGACTTTTTGGAAGCGTCAGTGTACAATGTGTGTCCACCACTTTGATAAGTATTTTCATCTGCTACTACTACTGGGTTATTGCTGTTTAGATCAGATGGTGTATGTTTGACATTTATACCAGTTATCAATGCGGGATAGCTACTGTCGAAAAGAGGATGCGTTTTAGATGTGTGGATACCGCAATTTAAAGAGAGGAACCTACGGTAACTAATAATTAGGCAAGGTGGAGATTTATTCGTCCTTCTCCAATATTTGGAGGACTCCATCTCTTCAAGTAGGATTTTAACTTTATCAATAAGAGGATTTGGCGATGTTTGTAGCGATCGGTAGAAGAGATTGTCGCAGAGCATTTGCCTCCTTAGGTGTAGTGGGGCCTCAACACATTCGACCTGCAATGCGTTGATGGGACTTGAGTGCATTGCACCTGTTACAAGTCGCAAACCTTTGGCTTGAATAGCGTCTAGTTTTTTGAAACCTAATTTACTTCCTGGTTCAAATATGAATGATGCATAGTCCAGCACACTTCTTATTATCGCATTGTATAGAAGCCTTAAAGAATATGGGTGGGCTCCCCACCACACACCAGAGAGACATCGAATGATGTTTAAGTTCTTTTCGCATTTATTATAGACATAATTGCAGTGTTCGATACCCGTAAGTTTGGAATCCAACAGTGCTCCCAGGAATTTAACCTCACTTTTAACAGGTAAAGTCTGTTCTTCCACCACCACTTTAATTTCTAGAGGAATAGTACGCTTGCGAGAAAACGGTACAACTGAGCTTTTTGATACGGACAAATCAAAGCCATTAATATCCAGCCATTCTTTGAGTAAAATTAAAGAATAATTCAACGTCGATGTAGCTTCATCTATTGAGCTATCTGATGTATATATTAGCAAGTCATCAGCATATTGAAGAACTTTCACATTTAAGAAATTAAGCTGAGTGATAAATGGTTCTAAATCGGCAGTATAAATATTAAACAATAATGGACTTAAAACTGAACCCTGTGGAAGTCCTTTCCATAAAGTGCGTGTCATTTTATTATTATCTTTAAGAAACAAGTGAATTTGTCTTCCCGACAGCATATTGAACACAAAACGTCGGAATGATAACGGAACGTTTAATTTTCTTAATTTGACATCAAGAGCTGTCAGAATGACATTATCATACGCAGAATTAATATCTAAAAATGCAGCCAACAACCAATTATTCCTTGAAAAAGATAAACGAATGTCCGTGGAGACGATGCATAAACTATCCATAGTACTTTTCCCTTTCCTAAATCCAATCTGATTAGGTGACAAGAATTGATTAGTCTCTACATACCACTCCAGACGATTCTTAATCAAGTGTTCCATCACTTTGCCCATAACAGAAGAAAGAACAATGGCCCGGTATGAAGAAGCCTCTCCAGATGGTTTACCAGGTTTCAGTATAGGAAGAATTATATGGGATTTCCATTCCTCAGGCATTTTACCGGTTGACATGATATTGTTAATGATGTCCAAGTAATGTGTTAAACTTGAGTCTGACAGATTAGCTAACATGGTGTAAGTAATATTGTCTTCCCCTGGAGAAGTATCTTTTATATTAGAGAGAACTCCCTTTAATTCTGCTAGACAGAAAGGGAAATCCAACTGAGATCCTGGCTCAGAAATTATTTCTGAGGGACAACATGTTAGCTCAGGAATAAATTCCTGAACAAAAGGGGGAGCAAGTTTATTCAAAAAATCATCTGCCAACTCATCTGGGATATTGAAATTACTTTGCTCTTTAGTTGCTGATCGAAACCTCCTTATGTTACGCCATACTTCAGTGGGATGAACATTAGGGGAGATAGATTCGCAGAATTTTTTCCATCCTTGCCTTTTCTTATCTTTTAATAATTTTTTTGTTTCATTTATAACTTTCATTAAATTACAATAGTTTTCTTGTGTCATAGAAGCGCAATATTGTTTTTCCATTTCTTTTCTCTTTTTAACAGCCGCAGAACATTCAGAATCCCACCAAGGAGGAGAAGGAATGCGAGTCAATGATTTTGAAATAGGAAAAACCTCAGTTGCAGCCTCTACTATGGCATGGGAAAAATCAGCATAATTTATTGAATTTGAATGGATAGGAATATTATCAATAATGTTGTTTACCTTTAATTCAACAACAGACCTAAATTTTTGCCAGTCTCCATTAGTAGTTTTGAACCTATTTCTCATCCTGGATTTGGGTGATATATTGATATTCGATGGGAGATTAATTATTAAAGGAAAATGATCACTGCCAAATGTAGATGAAAGTGGATGCCATGTTAAAAGAGAGGCCAAATCCGGTGTACAAAGTGAGAGGTCCACTGCACTGATGTTTTGTCCAGGTGCGGTTCTTCGAGTCGGAAGGCCTGTGTTCAGAACACATAAATTATGCTTATCTAATATGTCTGTCAACTGTATCCCATAACAATCAGTGACAGAGCTACCCCAACTCTGGTGGTGACAATTAAAGTCTCCTAAAATTAAGGAAGGTTTTTGAAGAGAAGATGTTAGATGATCCAATTCAAGCAAACTTTGAGATGATGGGTGAGGTAAATAGATGGAAACAATACAGATATTATGAATATTAACTGCAACAGCTGACATACTATCACTATGTGAAGGAAGCCTTACAAGTGAATAGGGCACTGATTGTTTTATTAAAAGAGCTACACCACTATAACCATCAACTCTATCATCTCTGATACATATATAACCAGAAATTTTAAAAACAAAGGTTGGATTTAACCAAGTTTCTGATATAGCTATAACAATTGGTTTATATTTATTAATTAAGTGAATTAAATCACTTTTTTTACTTTTAATGCTTCGGCAGTTCCACTGCATTATTGTTGCATAATCCATAGTTGGGATTTAACATTTGTAATAGAGTTTCAATCAAAGGTGCAGCGTTGGGCGGTAACAAATTAGACTGAGTCAACAAATTAATTAAAAGAATAATGATACTTGATAATGAGTTATTTGAGGATTGACTATTATTGACACTATTATTTAGGCACTGCCCATTGGCAGAAGATGAGTTATTCATGTTATAATCTCTGATAATTTCATTATGTGCTTCATGATCATAACCTTTAGGAGATACATAAGGAGAACGAGGTTTTAACTGTATTGTTTTTTTATAGGATGAAGAAGTGGAATTTACACTAGAAGGAGAAGAGACCAAATTAATAGATTGCTGCTTATTTGTCTGAGAAGAAACAACGTCTACATATGGCTTTGTAATATTATTGTGTATTTTTGAAGCTTCTGAATAAGAAATACAGCTTTCCGCCATTGTTCTTTTAATGTTGATCTGCCTATTATACTCTGGACACACCTTGTTGGTAGCATAGTGGTTACCCGTGCATATACAGCATTGAGCGGAATTTTCATCAATATTGCAGGAGTCACCACTATGCTCCATACCACACTTGAAGCAGCGTGGCTTGGATCTGCATAGGGTCTTGGTGTGCCCATATCTGCAACATTGGTAACATTGTATTGTGGGGAAAATGTATAAGTCCACATTTACAGCATTATAGCAGATGAAAATACGTTTTGGTAAAATTTGGCCATCAAAAGTTAGTACGACGGACTGCGATGGGTTCCAAGAGGTCTGACCGCTGCTGTTTGTTTTATAATTCAAACGTCTTGCTTTAATTATTGGCCCGCAGCCAATTGGCACTGAGCAATTACCCACTATCTCCTCAGGGGACCACTCGGTTGGTACTCCCCTGACCAAGCCCATACGAGTAACATTATTACTAGGGATAAATGCCTTAAGATTTTGTTGGCCTAAGCTTGGGTGTGAAATAAATAAGTTAGCAGCATCGGGCTTTGTAAAGGAAATGGTAATACGATTTCGACCAATACGCTTCAGGCTACCATTAACAATATCTTTAAAACTATTGTTTTTAAGGAAGTTACCAAAAGTAATCGGGTGAAGTGTGCTGCCGTCATTGGGAGCTGTCTGGATTTTTTGGACATGTACTGTATATGGGCCAGAATCATTCGAGTTGTATGCCAATCTAGCAACCTGTGTTGCGTCACGAGTTGAGTGCGGGGTTTGTTGGGTCTGTGTGAATAGTTGTTGTGACTGCGGCGAGGAAGTATTTACACTAGATTCATCAACAGGAATTTTATTTACTGTGGGATTTACAGAAATCGATTCAGTCTCATCACACATACAATCGCTAATCATTCTTCCATCTTGACTGCGCCTCATTTTACGTTTATTGCAATTTTTACAGACACGAGCTGCCCGTGTCCTTTTACGTCTTATCTCTGTATATTTTTCACCATTGCCAGATACCGAGCAATCCGTGTCTGTGTTCATTGCACTGTTACACGTATTAAATACATTATTAACATTGTTAGGGACATTAGATACATTATTTACACAGGTGTCCTCTATTTCAACATTAACACCGACCTGGGGAACAGGGTCCTGCCCCCCAGGGTCCTCGACCGGGAGGCCCTCCCACATACAAAATAATTCCAAAAAAACTTACCAATACTTGCAGTATATATATGCACTAACTAAAATAGATAAAAAATAGAAAGATATTTACAATAATAACAAATAATATACACTCCTAATAATTAAAATTAAAATTTTCAAAAAAACCGCGAAAAAAGACGTCCTCCTAACTCGAAGTTTCCCGCGCTTTCCATTGTAATATTGGCCTGTTTTTTAATCATTGAAATAAAGGCATGACGGTGTCTAAAAAGTATATAGTCAAAGCCCAATACTTACTTTTTTTTTTAGTTTTGTTTTACGGCCCTGGGTACAAGTCCTTTAGAGCCTTTCTTCATTTATTTCGCCAGTTGGCGGGTTATTTTTATTTGTTGTCAACGAAATGATGGTGTAATTCATTTCGTTGTTTTTACGGAGCCCCTGGCGACAACTCTTCGCGAATCCACTGGTTTCATCATTGACGACGCAGCAAGGCGGACAACCACCAGCCCGCTGTGTAAATCTCACTACAGCCGCACTATGACAGTCTACCTTAGTTATTCTACACATTGTTCCTAAATATGGGCATTTATAACACCAATTAACACCAATTTCATATTATAAAGTCCACTAGAATCAATTTGCGAAACAATCCAAAACAGACACCGTGTAGTCCGCTAAAATTCCCGCCAAGAACTCCCCAAAACTTACAAAATTTTATGTTATGTCAACTTGAGGCCGTAGATTCGTAAATTAATAACACTTACTGCATTGCAACTGCACTTGCAATTTGTTAGAAACAATAGAACAGGCTATCTTCACCTAACTGGCCCAGCAAGAAGGAGGGTAAAGTTTTTCGCGTATGTGAATGTAGAATGAAGTATGTTTGTTCCATTGGCGCTTCCTGTACCTAAGTGCCATAAGATTTGTATTCTTCTCCAGAGTGCCTTGGCCTTGCCATGAATGGCTATGTATTGTGAAAAAAAAAACAATATGGCGGACGTAAACTGTCGAAAAAGACATACAAAGTTATAACGCTAACAGTAGTGCAATCTATGTGCAAATGCCAGAAAAATACACAAGCATTGGAGGTTAGGACCAGCCATGACCTAAGTTAAGTATCCCAGATGCCTAAAAGTAAAACAATTTTTTTTAAATTATTGAATAAGGCATTTGTCTCCCATCTCACCTGATGGTAAGTTACGATCAAGGCGAGGATGATACATGCCTATCCAAGAGATACCCATTTCTACTTATAATTTCTGTTTTGTTAAATAAACTTATACGTCATCGTTCTGTTACAAAATGCATTGTGTGCAGATCTCTTGGGAACTGAACTTTTTTAATTTAATGAAAGGAACTCCATGTCATTTTCCGTATCTCTGTCACGTGTATGCAAATGGTCATCGATAAGCGTGCCAAACAAAAAACTAACTTGCGTTATATGTCTTTTTTGTTATTTATTAACACGTTTCTCGGAAAAGACAGTAAGCCATGCTGAGGCATTAAGCTATATCTAATGCTTTTAAGCAGATTAACCCGGACCCCTTTTCATCATCATCATCATCAGCAAGTCCAGGTTTTAGTCTCACTGCATGAGCACAACGCTCTATTTCACCAGAGCCATATACGCCAGAGCAGTCAGCCTATACTCTCCACGCTGGCCAGATGGGTTGGAGAGGTCTCTTTGATTATAATAATCAAGCTTTGTTTAGCATCTTTTTCCTAAGTAGCCTTCTACGACATCTACGGGAAGACTTGGAGTGGTCCTATTCTACTCTGCCGGGAACCACACGGCCAGACTCCTTTTACTGGTCACTAACATTTCAAAATAAAAATAATAAGGTATGGTATATCCAATAAATGTTAACAACTAATTAACAAGTTACCAACACCTTACCAACAAGCACATTACAATTTCATACACACATAACACATCTTGGCAAATTTCACAAACGTTGGTACAAAGTTCGTATGTACATTGTGGTGGTTTCGACATTGACAATGCAGATATCGTACTATACTACCTACATATATCATATAACATATATTACTGTACAACATACTACTCTTCAACATTGTTACGTCGTTGAAACAGATCTATTAGTGCAATGACCGTTGCATTGTTGGAACACCAATTAATTGTAAATTAATTTCGATATTAATATTGAGCAGTCTCCTTGAGCGCCGATTACTGTCCCACACTATAATAACTACAGATTAGAGACAGTCGAGAAGTAAAGCGTACCATGCACGGTCTCAACGTAATCTACAAACTACAACAAACTACTACAAAACTGCAACAAATACAAATATTGATCTTATCTGCGGTTGATATATCGTGGAATCCCCATACTCAGTCCACATATATATAAGTAGTTTATAAGGTCTAACTAGAATTGTGAGTTGACGTCGCTTAAAGAAAATGCGCTGTGCAGTTTGTTGCCGCTCTGCACTCCGCTTTGGAAGCGGCCTAAACTTAGCCATAAGTAATTATTGACGTCAACAAAAACTTTTTGTTGTAAAAATTGTAAACATAAATATGACAATTAATAAGTGTTCAAAGAAACCTATATTAAATAAAGGATTGAATCTTGAATCCCATCAATAACGAATTCTTTACGCTTTCTCTTAAACTTCAATTTTTACTTAATATAATTCCGTTTTATTTTATTTGATAAAATAAATAAATAAATCAAAAGAAAAAATCAGGCTTAATCCACAATTGGTTTATATGAGATTTGAACCTGAAGAACAGAAGTTTTCATATTATGGCTTGTCAGTTTGTCTAAAAAAATGCAATCGGATTTTAGTCAGGCATTAACAATACATGCTGAAATTTTAATCGTTTTGTACCCTTAAGTAGTAATACATATGAACAACTTTTCCTATGGAAATATTGTAGGAAACCCAAAAAATATTTTGACGTTTTACTTATTTTTATTTTACTCGTATTCGAGCCCTCCTTACTGAGGGTTTCATGACAAGGCAGCTAAAGTACACCGAGTTAGGCAGTGAACGCATAACTTCACGACGTTAATTGTGTACAAATGACTTCTCGCCTACGTATTTTTATTTTAATATGCATATTTGGAATCAAGCGTCTTATGCTTCTTCAACAAGTCTGTTGGTAGCTAATTTGCTTTCCGTACTGTAGGTGTTCTGTGCAATAGCAGCTATAGTACGCCGATAGTAGCCGACGTAGGTAGTAAAAGCGTGACGTCACGACTGTCATGCGTACAACTGACTTCTCACCTAGTTATTTTTATTTTACTCATATTTAAGCTCAAGCGTCTTATGCTTCTTCAATAAGTCTGTTTGTAGCTTGTAAATTTGCCCATACCGTAGCAGCTATACTGACTTCTCACTTACTTATTTTTATTTTACTCGTATTTGGGTTCAAGCGGTGCTTCTCCTAGTGGAATATAACCGGAAAGTCCCTCTTCTATAAATCTGTTAGTAACTCATTTGCCATCCGTATTATAGTTGTTCTGTGTCATAGCAGCTATACTGACTTCTCAGTTACTTATTATTATTTTACTCGTATTTGAGATCAAGCATTTAATGGTTCTTCAATAAGTCTGTTTCTAGCTTATTCGCCTTCCGTACTGTAGGTGTTCTGTGCCAAAGCAGCTAAAGTACACCGACTTAGGCAGTGAAAACTTGACGTCGCAACTGCTATGCGTACAACTGACTTCACACCTACATATTTTATTTTACTCATATTTGGGATCAAGCGTCATATGCTTCTTTAATAAGTCTGTTTCTAGCTAATTTGCCTTCCGTACTGGAAGTGCTCAGTGCTATAGCAGCTATAGTACACCAACTTAGGCAGTGAAAGCGTGACATCATGACATGACTGTTATACGTACACTGACTTCTTGACTTATTTTTATTTTACTCGTATTTGGGATCAAGCGGCTTATACTTGTTCTATAAATCTTTTTGTAGCTGATTTGCCTTCCGTACTGTAGATGTTCTGTGCTATAGCAGCTATAGTACACCGACTTAGGCAGTGAAAGCGTGACGTCACAACGTTATGCGTACAACTGACTTCTCGCTAAGTATCACAGTTCCGCTCTATTGCGTTCCATGAACCAGGTGGAGAATGCACTGCTTTTTATTATATTGAACTTATTTTCGCTCGCGCCTCCGCTCGTGTGATTAGCGATCTCGTGAACTATACCTTTTTCTGGGATTCAGTGTCCTTCTTTGAGTCTTAGACGAACTCCATAACAAATTTCAACTAAATCGGTTCAATGGTTAAATAATTAAAATTCGCTTTCAAAATACAGCCATCGTGTTATTATTTAGAACTTGATATTGATTCCTCGAGTATCAGCCGTTAGTCACCGGTCTACCTGGCTCGCTTTCCGGTCCTTACGATTCTTGAGTTATGGGCTGCGATGAAAAAACGACCTTTGTTTGTCTGGTTATCTCTTGTTGTGTCGAAATCGGACGCATAGAAGCAAACAAAGACATATATATTCAATTTATATAGTACTTAAAGACCTGCTTTCGAAAATAGGTAAGTATACTTACAAAACATTCGATCGACTTACAATCTTCCATTATAAGATTCTTATCAAAAATTTATTTGCAGTAATAAATTCCTAACATAGTCAAAGGGGGGCGCTTAGGTTCATAAGGCAAAATATTCATACTTAGCTTCACAGTGAGTGTGCAGGCGAAGCATTTTTACGGTCAGTGCTTGCCTCTCTCCTAAACTAAGTTTATATAATAACTAGCAATTTACCCGCGACTTCGTCCGCGTAAAATATAGTCTATGTCACCCGCAAATAAGTAAGCTTTCTATAGGTGAAAGAATTTTAAAAACGGGCTAGTAATTTCGGAGCCCATTCAATGCAAACAAACAGACAATCAAACCTCTTTTGACTTCTGATTTGTAAGTAACGCCACACATTACTCTAATATTATTTACATTACAATCTTATGTAGCAAGCACATCTCTGACAAACTTATAGGAATGGTTGTATGTTGATACTCTTTTAAATAATATGCAGTAAATCAAAAAGTTCATTCAGAAAAATACACTTTAAGATAAAGTCAGTTATAAATGTTATCAAAATACGCCTAAACATAGCATCTCGACATATATTCATGGAGTCTATCTGCGATGATGAATAGCGATATATTATGTTAACATACACGACGGATCCGAGGCGCGGGTGACATATAAAGAACGAGATAAGCCCAACCCGAAATGTTACTCTTCACTCAGAGCAATCTCACATACGTAGAATATACGATTAATTATTTCATATTAAAATGACACGGCCTCCCTGGTTCATACATACTGTCACGTATTTTCGACCTCCTCCGTGCTTCAGAAGGCACGTTAAGCAGTCGGTCCCGGCTGTCATCATTGATTGCTGTCGTTAAGCTATATCAGATGCGTTTAGCCATCTTTAAAAAAATCAGACACCAGTGTTGGCCATTTTCACACACGAAAAAAAACAAAAATTGTTTATTCTGTAGTATATAAATACTTCAGAATATACTTACCTATTTTTGTTATGTTGTTGTAGAATATAAATCCATTTTAGTAAATTCAAAAACGCATCGGCGCAATACGACCGTCTCGAAACGACAATAAAAATAATTGTAGTGATTCTCAGCCAAGCTTCATAAATTCGCCGCGTCATTTAGGGGCGCTCGCAGGGGTGTTAACAGGGGGCGATCGGCCCGCTAAATTGTGGAGGGAAATAAGGCGCGATTTAGAGAATACAACTTATGGTGACTTGATGGGTTGTGTCGTATTTTGTTAGTTAAATAGTATTTTAATCTGCTGCTGTGTAGTAAAAAAGAAACGAGTATTTATCAAAACTAGAATTATAATAAATAAATGATGATTTTGTTCCTCTATACTATCTATACTAATAATATAAAGAGGAGTTAAACAGAAATAACATAGAAAGAGAAATAAGCAGGATTTGATTGTTTGTTTACATAACATCAGAGAAATAAGCAGCAGCATGTTTGTTTGTTTGCATTATAGTAGGCTCCGAAACTACTAAACTGATTTTCAAAATTCGTTCACCTAGCTAATTTATCTGCGGGTAACAAAGGCTATAATTACCGCGGACAAAGTTCCGGGAAAATTGCTAGTAAACATGAATTATATTTTTTTATGAATAAAAAAAACAAGTTATACAAACACATGTAATTGACATACAATTACAATACACATAAAATTCATGTGCGAGTCTAACAAGCACTATTCCACATATATTTTTAATTTCTTGGCTTAGAATGTTCAACTGTATAAAAAACAGAATACTCATAATGGCACCTCTTTCCCGACAGCCGTTAGAACAAGTCGGTCACAGCCATATGCTGGGTTAAATGTTTTTACACATGCAACGCTGTTTGTATTTCTGTGCGTTGTGTTCTGTAGGTACACATACTACATACCTGATGTTTTCCATGTACTTCGATATGTACATATCGTAGATAGATATGCGAGTTACAAAAATAATGAAACAATAAAAACAAGGAATGGGCCGGCTCGTCCGGGGAAGTACCACACTCTCAGTCAAGAATTGTGACTACTAGTAAGTTCTTACAGAAGTTGGGAATATTTACAAATTTACATTGGAATATTTTACGGACGAGGTGTTGCAGTAAGATTATGAAACTTCGGCTTTGGTAAAATTCTTACGGATATCGGTACTACACAGAAAAAATCCTATTTAGCTATTAAATATGACGCCTTTTATATAACAGATAATCCGGTGTGAATAGTTTCTTTTTCCTATAATTTAAAAAAAACCTAATCTTAGATTATCTTCATTTTATTTTTAGTAAAGAGTCGTCAAATTACTCCAAATTGTGTGCATTCATAATGCCTTCTCTTGTCATTTCAACTCACTTGCATCAATACGAAGCATACATACAGCAAATGTGTATGAGTTTGTGTGTATTAATGTTTTGATTCAGAACAATCTGGCAATATTTTAAAGATGGAATCAGAATCTCGACTAGAATATTCATACGCAAAAACACAGGTAAAATATGAAATTATTAATTTGGATTTAAATAAAATTATTTTAATACGGTTTTTATCGCGTTTATTACATTATTTATACACTTAACGTTTCGAGCACTTTACAGTGTTCGTGGTCGCAGGTAGACTAAGTTGACATTTGTCTAGTATTATTAGTATTACTAGACAAATGTCAACTTAGTCTACCTGCGACCACGAACACTGTAAAGTGCTCGAAACGTTAGGTGTATAAATAATGTAATAAACGCGATAAAAACCGTATTAAAATAATTTTATTTAAATGTGTATACTAGACAAATGTCAACTTAGTCTACCTGCGACCACGAACACTGTAAAGTGCTCGAAACGTTAGGTGTATAAATAATGTAATAAACGCGATAAAAACCGTATTAAAATAATTTTATTTAAATGTGTAACAATCGCGAAAACATAAGAAAACATTATTAATTTGGACTTTATTCCTATAGAAATTAGATTTATTGGTGAATTTGTTTATGAAGTACTTTCTTTTTTCACTTTTTCTTGCGAGTCTATAGTACTACAAAGGCTATTTCTGAATGTATCCACCACATCAGAGAATTAATTTGATAGTAAGCTATACTAATATTATAAAGAGTATAAATTTTACTGTGATTGCTAAATCTACGCGGGTGATGTCGCAGAAAACAGTTAGTGCATAATTATTTATGCTCAATGACATGTAAAATGTCATTGGGTACACTAAAGCTGGCCGTTATTCCCATTCAAATCATGTATTGTATACGTCATCATCCATATATAGTACCTTGAACGCATTCAGAATTTCTCTCAGTGTCTCTACCGTTACTGATGGCAATGATTGAAATAACGCTTCTTAATGATGTGGGAAACTGAATGTAGGTAGCCACTTCTCCATGTACTTGTACAATCGACCTCACTTCAAGCGTTGCGCTGTTGTTGTTCTCTAAACAATTCGATTTTAACACAGTGCGACAAGGATCTTTTGGCACTTGGAAGACATTAAATGGGGGCGCTGTGTGTAATTACGAGTGTTTTTAGGACTACCAGCTAATAAAATATTCTTCCTTTTTTCTTACCTACTTTTATAAATAGAATTTTTTTTAACTAGCTAATCGTCCCACTGCTGGGCAAAAGCCTAGATAAAAAGCACGAAATATCCGCAATAAACATCAAATCGAGCTAAATTCCAAAAGTGCCGCTTTACGAGATGACGGCAATGGCAACGTTTAGTTCTGATTATGGCCACGTGTCAAAAAATCCTTGTAGTACTGAAAACCATAGATATAGCATGTGTTTTGCTATGCAAAGATCTATGCTGTAAACTGTTAATAAGGTTAATAACTTATACTTGACATTCACGGAAAGTAGGTGTACTTTTCGTTTGTCAAAGAGAGTGTACTTATTAAACGCTTAGACAGCAAATATTAAAAATAATATGAATTAAACCTTTGAAAAGGTCTCGAATATTTCTTAAATTCAAATTACTGAACCTTTGAAGTACGATTTCGATTCATAAAAATCTACGCAGGTTTTCTGCAGAGGGTGTCAAACGATGTATCTAAAAATAAAATTTCAGTCACCACATTCAGATTATAAATTACAAGGAAGGATATTTGTACCAGAAAAATCATAAAAAAGTCGCAGAAACGACTTTCAAAATTTCTACCATTCCCATAATCCATTTTATCAAATCTAAGCGAGGGGAAAGGCTGAAAACCATTTTTATTTCCTTCCAGACAAGTAATGGAAGGAATTGAACAATGTAAGACAAAAGGCACAATCAAAGCTGTAAAGGTATAGATATACGGGATGTAAATGATACTGTAGACAAAGAGCAAGCCACAAGAATTTTAATAAGACTGCTCGGGAGTAAAGAAAATTTGAGGAGACGCTCCGTAAAGTTCGGAAATTGAATGGACATTATAATACAACATGTAAAATAACCACCAAATATACCCTTAAAAGAGTGACAAACCCGTTAAAATGAACAACTTTTCCCTGTGGGCCAATGCTAGGAAAAAATATCTAAATTTTCACAGAATCACGATAATTTTTTAACTTTTTACCATTGGTTTCACAGGGAAAATTGTTCATTTTAACGGAATGAGTCACGCTTTAAGTTGAAAAGCTTAAAACATTTTACAGCTAAGTTTTAAGAGCTCACCAATCTTAGGTTTGTTTGAAAAGATGACTAGTGATTTTCTCCTTTGGTCCATCTACCCTCAATCAACATTTTCAAACACAATATTCGACATAATTTTGTGACGGTAAAATTTAATAAGTACAGATGCGTACCTTCCTGTGCAGATTGTAAAAGCTAATCAAAATGTGTATTATATTAAGAATCATGTTATAAGAGCCTATAAAACGATGCTACGCAATTTTTTTAAATCTATGGTTGCTACCAATCATTATTTTGACTTCCATAAACTTTGGATTATAGATCGGCCCTAGACTCTGTCTATGTTACGTAGTACCAACATACATCTCCGTGGTCTACGCCCGTAAATGATACAGACAAGGTTAGTATGAATGTTGACATATTGACGGATAGATGGACCGGATAAACCGGCTACAGAGCGAAAGTGGTTCTCCATTACGATTATTTAGGTGCGAAATACTCACAATTATTTTTTCTAAAGGTGTTTCTACTAGAAATCAAGAGCTGCACAGCTCATACTGCCTTCTCCTTTCTTCTATCAGACTAGACGTTTAGGCACTGCTGGATACCATCCTTACCTGGTTAAAAGTCCTAGAATGTTCCAAGCGCTTCTCCTCAGCTTTTATTATGCGCACAGCTAGGAATTGGAATGTGTTGCCTGCGTCTCTATTTCCGAACGCATATAACCTGAATCTTTTTTAAATAGAGTGGTTAGCTACTTCTGGGTAAGCTCACTCCATTGTAGGCCATACCTTTGCATGTATATAGGCGAGGTGATGGTCAACACGAAACTAATTTTATATAAAAAACAACAATATATTATACTACTCGTATGTCAAGTCCCACCTCTGCCTGTCCGTGTCAGGAAGGAATTAAAAAAATGAATTTGTGGAAATGCAAGTGAAAGAAAATTTGGTGTTGAAATAAAGGTGGACTACATACACGCAACAAGAAAGAACTATGCAGCATCGTTACAGCTATTACTTGGTTTAATCTTTATTCAGCTATAATATGTGAACGCCTCTCAATCTTACCCAGTGAAAAGGCATTTACCGTATGAGTAAGTATCCTGGCACAAGCCCATATCTAACGGACACGATAGCCTTGTATGATATTTAATCACATTTAAAAGGAAGGCAGAACATGGTGTAATCCTTAAAACATTGATACTGCATGGGTATGCTATTTCTATCCTATCAGAGCAAAGCACAGCATAATGCGTGTGTACTGTGTACTCTAGCAAAGAAAATGGGGATTGATATTAAGTTAATTACCTGCCAGGCCGAAACGTCCTTTTGTCGGCCATCCAAAACAAGTTCATTGATTCCGTCCTGCCCCCCTTGCTCCCATAACGCGAACCAGTCATTTAGACCTCCAAACCTCCTGCGAAATACCCCTCTAAGTCTACTTTTCAGTAAAAGAACGCGAGGAGTGGAAGGTCTCGTTAAATGGTCGCCACCGCCAACATGTGTTTGTGGCATTGGCCTTTTATTCTCTTCGTTCCAAATACGACTGTATTACTACAAATTAAAGTTTATTTTGTAAAAGCTATTGGCAGAGTATTTTACAGAACAGCTTTTGTAAATTGATTGTAGGAGTGTAGCAAAACTTTGCCCAAATATACTTATTGCTGATGTAATTAACTGATAGTAAACGTTTACACACTACTTTCGGAACAAAAAATTGCGATGGATTAGGTAGCATTTATTATTTTTGTATTTTGATCCTGCTTGTTTTAATAGCTATATCTGTACCAAACACAACAAAACAAATTAAATAATAACGTTGTTAAATTATATCTAACTAAAATTTTAAAAAGATAAAATATGAAAGTTTGGATCCTTCAAGTGAATCAATTAATGAATCATTGACTTAACAAGCTAACCAATATGGATGGATCTTAGAATACAGGCAGATTTATGTTTAGTGATAAGTTTGTTTTTCGTATGTGTAAGTGGCCAACACTGGGGTCTGAATTTTCAAATTCTTTTTGCTGCTGCTGCTGCTGCTGTTTTCAAGTGATAAGTAGGTAGGTACTACAAAATTAAACTTATTTTTTGTTGTGTTATCTATATTTTTCTCAGACCTTTCCTTTTGAATGTCCATTTTCCATCTTCTAAAGTCTTCGAGGAGTTCGCCATTGTGACAAAATTAATGTTGATAAAATGCTTTTAGGCCAATTATTATTCAAATTGAAATCACTTCAAAACTTTTAAGTAAGTACTAACCTTACAAATATGTAAGGAAACTTATTTTTTATGTTTACGCACCTTACTCAACATACATACCTACATTCATTAGCCCAAGGTCACAAAACCCAAAGGCCACGTTTAGCGTGTAAGTGGGCATTGAGGTAAAAAGCAAAGTCAAAATAGTGATGGGTTGCTAGCCGCATCGCCTATAAAGTTATTCCTTAGATTTTTGCCCAACTAATAACCGACCTAAAATATTGTCAGCACATTGTAATAAGTATAGGTACTTTAGCCAAATCATATTACAGTATAATAGCGGACCTTGGATTCCGACGAAAATCCTTCCATCTAAATAATGCTAAACCGATTTTGATAAAACATGTCCAAGAACAACGCTGTGAAAACCGCATCCAAATCGGTTCACCCGTTTTAGAGCTATGTACGTGACACAGACACAGACACACACACACACACACAGAGCGGTCAAACTTATTAACACTCTCTTTTAGCGTCAGAGGTTAAAAATAGGAACTTAAACCTACCTAGTTATCTCTAAAAATAGAACTATGTGATCCATATACTCCTACAATACGACGAAGTTTTCAAAAGTTTATTTTCAGTATAAGCTGAGTCGGAATTTAATCTGGCTTTATGAATATATCAGGTAGCGCCTCGGAACGCTGGCTCGAGTCGAAGTCGATTGATCGAGTACCACCTACCGATGAGGAGTGAACTCCTTCGATAGTAAATACATCTAACTTAGAAAACTTATAATTTTTTCGGGGTCGAAGCTTTTCTAAGCATTTTAGCCAATATACATTAGTCGAAAATGCTTAGAAAACCGTTCACATCTTTAAACTGTAGGTGGTAGTTCAATCTGGCTTTATGAATTTTTATATCAGGTAGCGGCGCCTACCGCTGGCTTGTGTCAAGGTCGATTGATGGAGTACCATCTACCGCTGTGGAGTATACTCCTACAGTAGTAGATACATCCAACGTAGAAAACCACTTAAGGCCATACATAAATTTTCCGGATTTCAGTGCTGCCAACGTTATTAATTAAAATATTTAAAGACAATAGACCCTTCCCGAAAATTATAATATGACACTTAATTTTGTTTGCACTGTCGCAGTATACAAGATGTATTTCCATAACTAATTTTTTTTTTCGGTGCTGTTATGACGATAACAGCCACGGACGATAGAATTACTATCGCTCACGCTCACAGATGAAACGTCGTTACTAATGAAATTAAACCTACATAATATGTGTTTGATGAAATGTTCCCTAAAACTTCATTATCATCATCTCAGCCTCAAGAAGATACGACTGGTTGGAAACTAAACCCTTTCTATATGTAGAATAAGTGCGTTGTGACACCTTGATCACACGATAGAAGTCGTGTGATCAAGGTGTCACAACTTGATCACACGACGAAGAATTGCTACGAAAATCGGAGCGACCACTGCACGACGAAGGCTGTCGACATGATTGCTCACTATCCAGAACTATACACTGATCTCAGAACTATACATTGGTTATAGAACTATACACTGATTAGAAATATGCACTGATTTCAAAACTATACACAGGTTACACACACTATGAAGGTTTTTTTTTGCATTCACTTTGCAATTCTGATAGTCGTATAAAGACAAAGACGAAGTTCGAGTCTGCCGGCGTGGGTTTTTAGGGTTCCGTAGTAAACTAGGAACCCTTATAGTTTCGCCATGTCTGTCTGTCTGTCTGTCTGTCTGTCTGTCTGTCTGTCTGTCTGTCTGTCCGTCCGCGGTTTTACTCAGAGACCATAAGTACTAGAATGCTGTAATTTGGTATGAGTGTGTATATTAATCATGGCAAAAAAGTCGTAGAATAAAATCTTGAAAAAAATTTTTTTTTGTGTAGCTCCCATACAAGTAAAGTGGGGGAGTATTTTTTTTTCTCTATTTACCCATCGTGTGGGGTATTGTTAAAAAGGTCTTTCAAAAATATTGTGAGGTTGAGAACACTATTTTTTGATTTAGGGATCCGTTTCCGAAATATTTGGTTTTAAAGTGCAAAATTTTGTTAGAGGTACGTGTCCCCCCCCTCTATCTGCTAAACGGTTATATATGGATATGTAAAAAAAATTACAGAAGTAGTATATATACTGAAGTTGAAAGGAAAACTATCAGAGCTAGGTACTAAGTGCAAACTTAAAAGTTATAAGCAACCAACTTATAAAATGTACTGGAAAATGTAAAATTTCATACAATCTTCATTGTTAGATGTTTTTGGTCGTTAAACTGTGAGGTGCGAGTGTAAACAGTGTGAACTCAAAGTTGTCATTCGCAACTACGGAACCCTACACTGCGCGTGGCCCGACACGCACTTGGCCGGTTTTTTTCCATATCTTATTTCTTAATTTAATAAGAAAATACATTGATTTCAGAACTATACACTGGTTTTAGAACGTATTTGGCAAATCAAGTTTGAAACTCATAAGCAGGTGTTGTCATCACCAGGTCACCTGGGTCGATAAATTGTACGCGTCAGTTGGATGGAATCAATTTTCGTCAGCTCATCGACAACCGGTTTGTTTTCAAAGGAATATCCGTTTCTGAGGGCAACTTGAACAAAGTTGTTACATCTATCGATAGCCTAGCTTTATCATTATAACGAACCGGAAGTGTAGAGTTCAAGACAAGAGTAATTTTCAATCAACTTAAAAAAGAGGTTTTCAATTTGAGCCGTATGTATGTAATATTGTCCAAATTACATAAGTTTTAAATTTGTGTGCCAAATTTCATACGAATTCAACACAAGAGTAATTTTAAAAGTACTAATATGAAACAAGTGGTTTAAATGATTTGAACGTCCAAAAATCAAAATATAATAAATAGCGAAAATTTAAGGCCTAAAATGTTGTAATTTGGACCCACAAACTCTTATTTTATAAAAGTTAGTAAAGCTTCCGCCCGCGGCTCCGCTCGCATCAATGTCGATCCCTCGGGAACAGACTTTTCTCCGGAATGAAAGGTAGCCTATGTCCATTTCTGTACTCACGACAAAATGTATAATTGGTTCAGTAGATACGGCGTGAAGGCGTAACAAACAAACAAATAAACAAACTCACTTTCGCATTTATAATATAAGTTGGTATTGGGATTTGGATGATATAACCAGTGTCACTATACTCACTGTATTATACTCTTTGGCTCAGTATTCATCATAGCAGGACCGGGTTCAATCCCCAGTCAGCTCATGATATTATATTTTTCAGATAGTTCTGGGTCTTGGATGATTAATGTAGGTATTTGTTATACAATATGGAACCTATCGTTGAGTAGTATCCCATAATACTGCCTCCAACTAAGTTCGGGGCTAGCTTAATCTGTGTGATTTGTCCATATATATTTATATATATGGCCTATTGCCCGCGACTTCATCCGCGAAAAAACTTCTTTACTAGATATACTTTTGAAATACTATATTGTGTTTGGTCTTAAATGAATGGTACTTTCATGTAGATTACAAAAAAAATATAATTAATATACTTACTTATTATACTAACAGTGAAGTCCAGTGTCCCTAAAACTAAACGGACTGATATATGAAATACGCCCAAAAATATGAGTAGTCATATTTCTGGGCGTATTTCATCAGTCCGTCTGTGTACGTGTCCGTCTAGACAATTACAGTTTTTAAATATTACATATTTCTGTTGCCGCTATAACAACAAATACTAAAAACAGAATTTGATAAATGTTTAAGGGGGTTTTCATACAACAAACGTGATTTTTTTCCCGTATTTGCTTGATAGTATAATACCGGTACGGAAACCTACATGCGCGAGTACGACTCGCAATTCACCGATTTTTATAGTTATATAGTTTAATTAATTATTGATGAACAGTCATCGTGCTGGGATTTCTTATTCTTCTAAGAAGCTAACATCCTAAATTTCAAGCGTCTATGTATCTTCCTTAGTTTCGACTGTGAAACAAAAAACTCCGATTTTACTGTTCCGCTATGTCTCCCGTCCACTGGAGCCACGGCCATTTTACGTCCTTGGTGGTATGCAATTTGAAAAAAAAAATTGCTTACTGCGAGTCTGGCTACGGAACCTTAAAATTCGAAATTTTTCAAAATTCAGTGAATTCATTAAAGGTTTTTTTACTAATCCAGGAAATAAATCTAAAATTTAATGTTACTTACAAAGCCACAAAGTTTCATATAAACTTCCACCCCCTTCTTTTCGCCATTTAATTTTTTATATTCCAATAAATATGAAATATCATGTCTGTCACTTTAAAAGTGAGGAAGTTTCATACAAACTTTCAACCCCCTTTTTATTCTTTTAAGGGTCGAATTTCCAAAAATCCTTTCTTTAAAAAACCTGTATGCATTTCAAGTCCCTAGACCGGGTTTACGCTGTACGTTGATGATACTGAATAAATGACTGACTGACTGATCTGTCAGTCAGTTATTCATTCAATTTATCCTTTTATATATATATATATATATATATATATATATACTTTTATAATTAACACCAATTTGAAGACACGTGTCAAGTAGGTTTGTTTTCAAAGGGATATCCGTTTCTGAGTGTAACTCGAACAAAGTTGTTTCATCTGCCGGCGCTTTAGGTTGTAATAAACAGGAAGCTCAAGTTGAGTTCACGAGTGTAGATTTAATTAAAAATGTAAACTTGAAAGAAGGAATATACCTATTAGATGCATATGATTTTACTTGTTTTTAAAATAACAAAAGTTTGCTTAGGGACGCCTCTTTTAATCAGGAATGTTATAAAAAATTACTTCTTACTAGATGAGCATATCATCATCATCATCTCAGCCGCAAGAAGTCCACTGCTGGTCATAGGCCTCCCCTAAAGATTTCCAATATCACCGGTTGGAAGCGGCTTGCATCCAACGTGACGAGCTTGACGAGCTCCGTGGCGCAGCGGTCAACACGCCAACCTGTGACACGGTTGGTCCCGGCTTCGATAACAAGGGTCGGGTTCGGGTCAGGTCAAGATGGAAAATGATCTTTTTCAGATTGGCTTGGGTCTTGAATGTTACTATTTGTTATAAAAATATAGTATCGTTGAGTTAGTATCCCATAACACAAGTCTTAATTAAGAACTTACTTTGGGTCTAGCTCAATCTGTGTGATTTGTCCGTATATACTCGTATATATTTATTATTATTAATATATATATTTATTATTATCGTCTTCCTGCGACCTTGGTGAGTTCGTACGTCAGGAGAATATAATATTAATTTGATTTAAATACATTTTTATAATTATTAAAATACTTTTTTAATGAAGAACAATCTGAAACCACGTGTCAAAGTAGGTTTGTTTTCAAAGGGATATCCGTTTCTGAGTGTGACTCGAACAAAGTTGTTTCATCTACCAGCGCTGTAGGTTGTAATAAACAGGAAGCTCAAGTATTTACTTCACGAGTGTAGATTTAATTAAAAATGTAAGCTTGAAAGAGGGTATGTACCTACTTAAATGACTTAATTTCTTTTCCAAATATGTTGCTAAGAGACTCCTCTTTCAAACATAGATTTTATTAAAAAATACTAGATGAGACTAGATGAATACTAGATTGAAATATTCTCATCTAGTATTTTTTTGTAATCGGTGTCTTATAAGACACCGTTCAAAAAATTCTTTAAAAATATTCTTTACCTTATTCTTTGATCGATCAAAGATAAAATGTTAAATGCATTTAAGTGACTGAAACTATTACAAAGATGAGAACGGAACTTCTTATATATCTGAAATACACTTCCTGTGATAAAATTACGTCATTATATTATACGTCGATACAGGTTATTTTTAATTAATAATTATGCGGGGACCGTTGCTCTCATTTGAAATAAATCACTTGAAAGAAAATGTAGATCGTTTAATATGTTGTATATGCGAAGCCCTAGAAAACCCTTTTTCCTATGTAAGTAATCACTTTTACACTGGAAGTCAATGCTCATCGTTAAAATCTTACCTATTCAAACTAAATACATAGCTTAGTAACAGGATAAAAATAAACAATAATTAGGCTTTTTGGAAAAATAAATTTAACGCACGTTTTCAAAAACAAAACGAGGCTTTTTCGTCGTACAACATTATCTCCATTTACTCTTTTAGAATATTTAATTAAATCAATTTGAAGATCGTTTCTTTACAAAACCTTTTTGTGTCAAAGAGTTTATTTTAATGGAAGTGTTTACATTTTCTATAGACTCGGAACATTAATTAACGCAAGGTCGGACATTCAAAAGAAATAAAAATTCTAATCATTTGAATAACAAAGTCGTGTAATTAAATCGTGGGACCCGAATTTGTCGTCAAAAAAGCATTTTGGATCCATGGATACAGGATGCCTTGACAAAGGAATAATTTATAACAGTGATATGGCCTTCGACCCATGTTGAATATACTTCGTCACGACGCCTTAGCACATAACTATTCAAAAGATTTTTTTTTATTTTTAAGAACGGACTTCATTTAATGCACCCAATAGTGAGTTGTTGTGCGACGCTAACAAAAAGGTTTTTAATATTACTTTATAAGTACGAGTATCATGTCTTCTTATTATATTCATTATTTGTTATTGTTTCAGGGGCTTAGACGCTAGTTGTAGCTTCAATACCCTATTTATTTCTTTTCCTACTAATTAAGATAAAATTTCAAAATCTACGTTAGTACTTCGGTAGTAAATTACTTGTAGTATTTTTGGTATTACTTTTCATTATTTTGCATTTGGTAAATTTAGAGAACCTACTCATTACCACCAAAAGCGGCCACTTTTGATATTAATGACTAGATCTCTTAATTTGAAATAATGATATTGATGAAAAGTTATAGTAAAATACTACAAGAATGTATTTAGAAGTGCAAGAATAAAATTACGGTTGGCATTAGTTTCACTAATGTAAGCCTCTTTATCCGCTAACTAAGACGAGCTCCGTGGCGCAGCGGTCAACACGCCTATCTGCAACACGGATGGTCCCGGGTTCGATCCCCGGTGGAAAATGATCGTTTTCAGATTGACCTGGGACTTGGATGTTTATCTATATATAATCTTTTATAAAATATAGTATCGTTGAGTAAGTTTCCCATAACACAAGTCTGGAACTTACTTTGGGGCCAGCTCAATCTGTGTGATTTGTCCGTATATATTTAATTTAATTTAAAATTATGCGTTGGTTAGTTTTTATACCCACTGGGCCATCAAGCTCTTCGATTTGACCATACGTTACATATACCAAGAAAATACTTACGTGAAGTACTTTGCACGTTAACATTCAGTTAAAGTTTAATTTAAAATTAAACAAAGCGTAGTAGATAAATAACGGTAACCGATGCTGCGAACATTTTTACGAAGCTCGTAAATTTTCTGTGAATATTATTTTGTAAGTTCTTCTTTTTTTTATTAATTAAAGGTGGAATGATGTCAAATACAAAGTAACTGTAGTTACTTCAATTGTCACTATATTATTTCAGTTTTTCATTTGTAGATTAGTTAGATTTTTCATTTGTAGAAAAATGTTACCGTTTATAAACTTATAGGTTTCTAAATGTACCACTATCCAAACGAAATAATACGTCTTACTATTCTACTACTACTACGTTCTCAGCTGGAATTGTCAATTACTTAGTTATGAAAAGTAAACCCATCGATGTACCCAGGAAGGACTAATACAACGTGGAAGGGATATACCCGTAATAAATCGAACCACGGTCTGTACTAGATCATTATAGTCATCATCATCATCATTTTGTGTAGGTGACACGCGGTCAATCGACCTTGCACACCCTGGTGTCAGAGTTATTCGGAACCGCCTCTCGGCCTCTGACGTGGTTCCTTTAACGACTACCAGATGGCAGCCGAGACCACCGGCTTAACGTGCCTTCCGAAGCACGGAATCATCATTCTTATCAGACAATCAGGTGATTCATGCCTGCAATGTCCTAACCAAACTGGAAACAACTTAATAAAGTATGCTTCCCGTGGGAATCGAACCCACGACCCCCGGGTCATCAAAGCAAACGCCTTAACCACTTGACCACGGAGGCAGTCAGATCATTGTAGTATAATGTAATTAAAATAACAGGCAAAAAGCAAAAATAAATTTCGGCACTTCCATACAAAAGTGTGCAGGCCCGGCGATATGTATGGGAACGTCGATTTTTTTTGTTTTTTGACCGTTATTTCAATTTCATTATACTAAAGTGATCTAGTATAGCCCGTGGTTCGATTTATTACGGGTATCTCCCTTCCACTTTATATAGTTTCAACCAAGTTATTTAAGAGTCGCCTGGAAGCGCATGTCTCCATACAAACGGAAAAAGGGAATTGTGGCAATATTTGATAATTTTAGGGCAAAATTAAGCATCCAATCAATTAATCTCATTATAATCTACGTACGTTTTTATACAGTTTGGTTAAATTATCAATAGTTTGAGAATTATACGCCTCTCAAGATTTCCATACAAATTTAAAAAGGCTTGTAATTCTCAAACCATTGGTGTTTTAACCAAGCGGTATAGGAACGTACTGTTATACCCTACTTTAAAACGTAGGTTAAGCTGTAATAAGCATTCTACTATTTTTTCCATTGAGTCAGCATTTTGCTCGCCTCATGGCTTTCCGCAGCTAAGTAAAGTCAGTTAGTACTCGGAGCTCGGAAAGTAAAGTCGGGATACAGTGCCGAATTTAATCTATGTAAATTTTCGGGAATAAAGTGTTGGTGTTTTTAAGTGCGCGTTTTTTTTAAAAAGACCGACCGGGACTTCCTCATAACAAATTGGTGTCAGAAGTGGGATGTTGTAAGTGGCTTCCGTTGAAGTCCTTTCAAGAACCCGAGGATCCCAGCACGGTCTCTGATCGACAGTAAGACTCGACCCGAAGGTCAAGCCTGCATCAGCCGCACCAGGTGTTCTCTACACCCTTGGATGGTCGACGGTCAGTCTCCGCTCTATAGCGTGAGCCCGCACCACGTGTTCTTCACACCCCTTGGATGGTCGACGGTCAGTCTCCGCTCTATAGCGTGAGCCCGCACCACGTGTTCTCCACACCCCTTGGATGGTCGACGGTCAGCCTCCGCTCTATAGCGTGAGCCCGCACCACGTGTTTCGCTGTATTCCCACACAAGGTCGACGTTCAGCCTCAGGTGTAGCCTGAGCCCGCGCCACTACCAACTCCAGTGCTAACTCACCAAACTCACCACCATCTACATCATCACGAGCACCCCTCTAGCATACCACAAGGTGCTCCAGACGCATAGGCTGCCCACGTGACTGCCGCGTGTTCGAGTTCCCGCGCCGCTAGGGCGAGAGCACTTCATCACCGAGTTCATCATCCAGCATCGGAAATGCTAGTGCTAGTGAAGGTGATCTACATGATTCTGTGAGTGTCTTACTATTTCTTTACATACTCATGAACTGACTCTTATTTTTACAAGATCTATACAATTTTACTATTTCTATATTTTTACTATTTCTATATTTTACTATTTCCATACTTTTACTATTTCTTAATATTTTACCCTGATGTCGCTCAAAGCAGAGTCAGATGGTCGCAAGACCTCTACCTCAGAAAAATCTGAGAAGGTCCCATTAACATTTTTATCAAAATTCATTAAAACTTTTAATGGTGAGAGAGAGTCACTTCCCGCCTTTTTAACAAATTGCGATAATGCTATTTCTCTAGCCACCCAAGAGCAGGAGAGTGTTTTGTGTAAATTTATTTTATCTCAGTTAGAGGGCAAAGCTCAAGCAGCTTGTAGTTTAAGGAGATTCGAAACATGGGATGAGCTTAAATCGTTCTTAAAAAATACATTCGGCGAGAAAAAGCATTCTACGCACTTATTAGTCGATTTGCAAAATTGTAAACAATTAAGCGGTGAAGATGTAACTAAGTATTCCCTCAGAATCGAGTATATATTAGCTAGGATACACTCTGAGATCCATTACAGCTGCAAGGACCCTAAAGAACTTCCTGGTCGAATAGCCGCCATGGAGGACCTTGCCCTTAATACTTTTATGTTAGGATTAAATAGCTCTATATCTGCGGTTGTCCGGTGCAAAAATCCCTCAACATTAAATGAGGCGGTGCAACACGCAATTGAGGAAGAAAAAATAGTTAACTTATCTAAATCTAATTCCAATAAATATGTTAAACAATGCTCTATATGTAATAAGTCAGGGCATACTTCCTCTGAATGCTTCTTAAGGAGTAAAACCCCTAGAAAACATCATAATTTTAAGAAAACTTATCATTTCAGTCCTAACTCTAATAATAACTCTAATCCTAACTCTATTTCTAATACAAATTCCAGTGTAAAATCATGTAATTATTGTAAAAATATAGGTCATACAATTGACCAGTGCCGTAAGCGCAAATATAACATGCAGCACCGAGGAAACGCTAACTACGCACAACGTGACTATCAATCGCCGCGTGGTAACAATAACTCCACTGGCACGGTGAATGTATGTGATGCAATTGAGTCGCGGTTCGAATCCGGCAACACACAGTTAAACTAACCCCGATTTCGGGTGCGTGTCTACCGAAATCGAATGTCGAAAATGACACGATTATACCTACTATATCTTATACTAAATCTTATACTAAACCTTATACTAATTCTAATACTAAATCTTATACAAAACCTAATACTAAATCTTATACTAAATCTAATACTAAGTCTTATACTAAATCTACACCTCAGTTTCAACAACTGAGTCCTAAACTTTCATCTCAGCCTGAGAAGCTGAGTCATACTAATTCTACATCTCAGTCCAAGCAACTGAGTCTTTCTAAATCGTCATCTCAGCCTGAGAAGCTGAGTCATACTAAATCTACATCTCAGTCCGAGCAACTGAGTCATACTAAATCCTCATCTCAGTCCGAGCAACTGAGTCATACTAAATCTTTTACTAAATCTTGTAACAAAAATAAAATCTCTGAATCTCGTCATGTCGATAGTACTATTCCTATTTATGAGACAGATATTAAGATTAAAAAGATATCTCTGCCTCACGTATTCATAAAATCAAGCTACTCTTCTAAACCCTTAAGCTTTCTCTTAGACTCTGGTGCCTCAATAAGCTTGATAAAACGATCAAGCATGAACACGACACCCCTTTTATCTCGCGAAATTGTTAAGCTAAAAGGTATAAATAACACTGAGTCCTGTTGCGAGACTTTAGGTACATTTCAAATGGATTTCTTACTATCCAATAATATTTTTAAATACAAATTTCACGTAGTTAATGATGACGTCTCACTAAACTATGACGGCATCATAGGTAGCGATTTCCTAGGTTATTTTAAAGCTAACATTAATTACGACTCTAAATTATTAAACATACAAGGGCATAATTTACAAATAAATTACACTCAACCAACTTATATTATTCCTGCCCGCTCAGAAGTTGTTATTGAATGTGCGATATCAAATTACTCTCCCAAGTCTTATCGTAATAATGAAGGTCTCGTACTAGATCAAACTTTATGCAATGGTGTTTATATTGCAAATTCTATTGTCTCTATTAAACCTAATAAAAGAATAAATGTCACAGTATTGAACACCACTGACTCTGACGTAAGGATCAAAGATTATTACGCAGAAGTGCTACCACTTGATTATGACTTAAGTACCTACGAGTATCAAAGTATTAATTCTATTTCTTATTCTAACTCTGATCGTGTTCAGAGAGTGTTAAAGCTTATACGCTGCTCTCATTTAAATAATGAAGAAGAAAAAATGCTCTTAGAATGTTGCTCTCAATATACAGATATTTTTCATCTTCCAGATGAACCACTGTCTCATACTAATGCAATTGAACACTCTATTAATTCAGGTAATGCACCTCCTATACATGTCAAGTCATATCGCTTCCCTGAATGCCATAAGCAGGAAGTTGATACCCAAATTCGCAAGATGCTTGACCAAAATATAATTAGTCCCTCTGTTTCACCATGGAGTGCCCCAGTTTGGGTAGTTCCCAAAAAATTAGACGCGTCTGGCAAGCGCAAATGGAGAATAGTCATAGACTATCGCCGTCTCAATGACGTCACTGTTTCTGAAACTTATCCACTGCCTCTAATCACTGATATTCTCGATCAATTAGGTCACTCAAAATATTTTAGTACCCTCGATTTGTCAAGTGGGTTCCACCAAATTAAAATGAACCCTAATGATGCTGAAAAGACAGGCTTTAGTGTAAATACTAATTCGAGCTCTTCTGGTCATTATCAGTACAACAGAATGCCATTTGGCTTAAAAAATGCCCCTTCTACATTCCAGAGGCTCATGAATACAGTCCTTTCAGGTCTTCAAGGTCTCCACGCATACGTCTATTTAGATGACTGTATTATATACTCACACGATTTGCCTAGCCATATTACAAAACTTAAGCTTGTATTCGATAGACTACGTAAATTTAATTTAAAATTACAGCCTGACAAGTGTGAATTTTTACGTCACGAGGTTGCATACTTAGGCCATATTATCACCGATAAAGGTGTATCTCCGAATCCCGACAAGGTCAAGGCCGTCACTGAATTTCCAACCCCTACTAATGTCAAACATATAAAATCTTTTCTAGGTCTTGTAGGCTACTATCGCCGTTTCATTGAGAATTTTTCTAAGCTTACTAAGCCTCTCACGTCTCTTTTAAAGAAAGATGTTACCTTTAATTGGACATCCGAGCAAGACACTGCTTTCAATCTTCTAAAAGATAAGCTTACAACAGCTCCTTTACTACAGTACCCCGATTTTTCCGCTCCGTTTATAATTACTACGGATGCCTCTAGTTATGCTGTAGGAGCAGTGCTCTCTCAAGGTGATATAGGTAAAGATAAACCTATAGCCTTCGCATCCCGAACCCTTAATAAGGCTGAAGGAAATTACTCTACCACGGAGAAAGAACTCCTTGCTATTATCTTTGCTGTAAAAACATTCCGTCCCTATATTTTTGGGCGTAAATTCAAGATCGTTACTGATCACAGGCCCCTAGTGTGGCTATTCAATAATAAAGACCCAGGTAGTAGACTCATTCGCTGGCGTCTCAAACTCGAAGAGTATGATTACGAGATTATATATAAACAAGGTCGCCTTAACTCTAATGCCGACGCACTATCTCGTTACCCTATTAATGCTATTGATATAAATAATTTACATAACTTATCCTATGAAAAATACTTTAAAATGCAATTTACTAATAAATTACCAACCCTTAATACTACTATTGAAGAACAAAGTCAAAGTTTACCCTTAACTAAAATTAAATCAATCGTTTGTCCAGTCTCTTTAGACTTTGATTATTCTATGCCTTACTGCGAAGAAATACTATCGCAGCTCGACGCTCCCGCTGACTTAGTAAATTCCGAGCGCGAGCCTTATACTATTCAAGTGATAAGCAATAAAAATAAAACTTACTATTTCCTTTATACAAAAATTCATCATTATGAAGAAACAAAATTTAAAGACATATACAACTTACTTATTAAATTAAGAGATAAAGTTATTACTGAAAATCCTGAGGTCACTGAACTTGCTATGTCCGACTTTACGGACCCTTTTTCAAAAATACCTTATACTAAATTATATAATATGATATCCTATATTTTTCATAATACTAATATTAAAATTTATATTTACAAAAATCAATTAATTTACCCTACACCTGTTGAGGTCCCTAAAATATTAAAAGAAAATCATGACGCAACTATTGCGGGACATCCCGGCTCAACACGGATGTATAATCGAATTAAAGCTACTTACTACTGGAAAGGCATGCGTTCTGATATTGAAAATTATGTGAAAAGTTGCAAGTCATGCCAAATTAATAAGCCTTTACGGAAATCTAACAAAGCTCCAATGGAGATTACTTCTACTTCTACTAGACCTCTCGAGAGACTAGCTCTCGATGTAGTTGATCCCTTACCAGAAGCTGGTTTCCAAAAATTCAAATTTATACTAACTCTTCAAGACGATCTTACCAAATTCTCAAGTGCCTATCCTATGGTAACTGCTACCAGTGAAGAAATAGCTAGAAACCTAGTTCATTTTATGTCTCTATTCGGTTTTCCAAAAACCATTCTCACTGATTTAGGCACATGTTTTACCTCAGATTTATTTAAACAGCTAGCCGAAATCTGTAAAATAAAATCTTTATTTACTACCCCGTATCATCCCCAAACAAACGGTGCCCTGGAACGGTCCCATTCTACCCTTAAGGAATATTTAAAATCATTTGTTAATGAAAACCAGAACGACTGGCATTGCTATTTATTTACTGCTATTTTATCTTATAATACTACTCCACATTGTACTACTAATTTCACTCCATACGAGTTACTATACGGTTATAAACCTTCTATTCCCAATTCTTTATATGATACTAGTAATAATACTACCTATAATGAATATATCCGCGCTCTACAGTATAGAATGCGCTTCAGCAGAGAAAAAGCTATACAAAATATTATAAATAGCAAAGAAAAATCAAAACAATACTATGATTCTAGCTCTCGCGATATTTCTTATAAATCAGGTGATATGGTGTACTTGAAACACCATCACAGATTGCGCAAGGCTCTGTCCCCAGTATGGAAGGGCCCTTACAAGATAATTAAGGTTCATAATAAACATAACGTAACATTGCAAGTAGGCCGTAAACATATTAAATATCATACTAATGAAATCAAGCCTGCTACATCCTAATTCATACCTACTATTTCCTACTATTTTCAGAGCCTTAGGCTCATGAGAGATAACATACATATTGTAAAATCCACTATTAATAATTTTAACTCTACTATATCTAAGCTTAATCAAAATGAAAATAAAATAAACAATCAAATACACATTATGAATGAAATCTTGTCTCAATCAACAAAAATGAATAACTTACTATATCATATGTCTAAGATAAATAATCTACTAAATTTAATTGAAAGCTCTTTATTAGCTATTTCTAACTTACTAGATTCTACTCTAAATGCTATACTATTTTCTAAGGTTAATATTCTACATCCTAGTGTACTAAGTCCTTTAAGTTTATATAATGAACTAAGTAAGCATAGCAATCAAATAAAGAAGCATTTAGACTTGCCGCTGCAATTAAATATTAATACTATTCATTCTATAATGGATGTTTCTCAACTTAGTTGCTATTACTATAATAATAAGATCGTTTTTGTTTTGCAAATCCCCTTAATAAGTGACACTAAGTACATTCTCTATAAGAACATACCCTTACCTACACCTCATAATGAGTCATACATGAAAACATTTGCTTTAATTCAACCTTCCAGTGTGTACACTGCTTTAAGCGATGACAGAATGCATTATGCTATGTTAGATAATTTAGATATATGTAAGAAGGTTAGTGACGAATACTCTATGTGTGAATTAATAAGTGTGTACTCTTGTATTGCAAGTCCAAGCTGCGAGTCAATGTTACTAACTGAAGTTATCTTATCTCTGCCTTCTCAATGTAACTCTAAACTCTTATATGGTGAGATAGATATTTGGCAGAAGCTATTAAATAATAAATGGATTTTTGTTCAATCTAATGTTAATAAATTAACAATAAAATGCGATGACGACATAAGCGATCATTCTATTGTAGGTACTGGGATAGTTACATTAACTGATAATTGTATAGGTTATTCTAAAACCATGCAACTAATTCCAACTAGTTATTCCACGTTTAATATTAAGTCTTCTATAAATATAAGCTTCGATATAACTGCAGACGATTGCTGCAACAGAGACATCCTTAATAAGACATTACCGTCCTTATCTCCGTTATCCTTAAGTAAAATAAATTTAGATAATTTAAAATATGCTACTCATCAATTAGATAATTTGGAGAATGAAATCAATAATGTACAAAGTCAGTCTCATTTTATTAAATATGGCACATACTATTCTACATTTACTTATATCCTGATTGTTTGTATTTTCTTATATTCTGTTTATAAATTATATAAATGTTTTAAAAATCATAATACTAGTTCTGGATGTTGTATTCAAATCTTTAATCAGTGCAATAATAAAAAGATTGTAAGAAGTAAATCTAAGATTTCTAATTCTATTGAGATGTCTAATATGTCTAGCTCTGATGAAGATAAACAATCAGTTAAATCTCTAACTTATCATCAGCAGCAACATAAGGTCGATTTTCATAGTTCTACTAGAAATATAAACATTTAAATGTTAAAGCTATGAACTTAATAATAACTATGTTTTTCTTAAACTATGTAATACGTAACTCTTATTTTTATCTTAAGTCTTAACTACTATTTCATTTCTATTTCTTATGTTTGTAAGCGCTGCATCCCTGACTCACTTAGTTAAACATACTATATCTTTCTAGTTCTTTTTCTATTTCTCTTAACTCCGCTTCATCTTAATTTTGGATAAAGCTCCGTCAAAAGGGGGGGGCTGTTATACCCTACTTTAAAACGTAGGTTAAGCTGTAATAAGCATTCTACTATTTTTTCCATTGAGTCAGCATTTTGCTCGCCTCATGGCTTTCCGCAGCTAAGTAAAGTCAGTTAGTACTCGGAGCTCGGAAAGTAAAGTCGGGATACAGTGCCGAATTTAATCTATGTAAATTTTCGGGAATAAAGTGTTGGTGTTTTTAAGTGCGCGTTTTTTTTAAAAAGACCGACCGGGACTTCCTCATAACAGTACGTAGATTATAATGAGATTAATTGATTAAATGCTTAATTTTACTCCAAAATTATCAAATATTGCCACAATTCCCTTTTTCCGTTTGTATGGAGACATGCGCTTCCAGGCGACTCTTAAGACGTAGGCCGTTTTATAATAAAACTGTTTGTGGTATGGTTGCCAAGTCTGGGATTTGTCCAAAGTCCCTGTAAAATAGGTAAAAGATTACACATTGTACCAACAATCTTCCAAAACTTTTTTCAAATACCTAGATAATCAAAAGTTTACCAAATTGGTCATCATCATGGACATTGACTTTCAACACATTAGTGGAATCGGTAAACTCTAAAAATATGTTAGTTTAAAAAGTTGTCTTCTATTTTATTTTATTGGTATGTTTTATCTGTAATCGCGTAAGTATTGTTCAAAACCGGCCAAGTGCGTGTCGGGCCACGCGCAGTGTAGGGTTCCGTAGTTGCGAATGACAACTTTGAGTTCACACTATTCACACTCGCACCTTACAGTTTAGCGACCAAAAACATCTAACAATGAAAATAGTATGAAATTTTACAGTTTATAAGTTGGTTGCCTATAACTTTTTAGTTTGTACTTAGTACTCAGCTCTGATAGTTTTCCTTTAAACTTCAGTATATATACTACTGCTGTAATTTTTTTCACGTATCTATATATAACCGTTTAGCAGATAGAGGGGGGGGGACACTTACCTCTAACAAAAATTCGCACTTTAAAACCAAATATTTCGGAAACGGATCCCTAAATCGGAAAATGGTGTTCTTAACCTCATAATATTTTTGAAAGACCTATTTAACGATACCCCACACGATGGGTAAATAGAGAAAAAAATTACTCCCCCAATTTACTTGTATGGGAGCTACCCTAAAAAAAAATTTTTTTCATGTTTTTTTTCTACCACTTTTTTGCCATGATTAATATACATATCCATACCAAATTACAGCTTTCTAGTACTTATAGTCTCTGCGTAAAACCGCGGACGGACAGACAGACAGACAGACAGACATGGCGAAACTATAAGGGTTCCTTGTTTACTACGGAACCCTAAAAAGTGTGTTCTAAATAACATTGCATAATCATTCGCAACGTTTATTCGTCCTAACTCTAAAATCTCAAAATTATTTAATTTTGAGCAACTAATATTTATTTTGGTCATCCCGCTGCTATCCGCAGTTTGAGCTCGCGTCAGAAACGTGTAGCGCCATCTATCGGCGGGTTTGGCAAACATCGACACAGACATGATTAGGGGGCTTGATAACAGCGCTAAACTCAAGTAGTACCTACCATATATTTTATGTCCACTGTCGAAGCTTCGATAATGTACATAAAATATATGGTAGGTACTGCTTGAGTTATAGTTCTGTGGTAGGTAGGTACTTAAGTGTAAATCAAGTTTAACTTTTTAATTTAGTCCCCATATATGCCTGATAAATTATAAAAATATTTATCACATAATTGAAGATACATTCATATTATCTCGTCTTTTTCCCTTGTGGAGTAGACAGCGCCCAAGGTGATACAACCCGAAGGCCACGCATATCAGTGGGCGTTTAGGTGGAAATTATTGAAGACGTACTATTTTAAACTGTATATTTTATATTTATTACTTTATATTTTGTAAGTCTGTTGAAGAGGGGGGAAAGTATATAACGATGTTTAAATTTGTTAAGAGAAGTAGATATCTACCCAAAAAAGGCACCCTTTGGTAATAAATTTTTACTTACTTATATACTTTAGTAAAACTAACATCTCTCATCTTAGATACTACAATACATACCTATTCAAGTTTTAACAGGCAGGCCTGATGGATCAGATATTCTTATATAAAAAAATGCGGCTTTAGCTCGGCAAAAAATTGGATAAAACTATAAGAAGTAATAAAACAACTTCTATCAATCTTGAAAAATTTCAACAAAGGGGATAAGGACGAGCATTCATAATTGTATTAGTTGTGTAATAATTAATTAGAGTTATTATTGAATAAACATCTCTCTAGTATATGGGTACACGATGATTTTAATTTATTCTTTAGTTTGATAAGTCAATTGCGAAACTTTAACATGCGAATTGAAAGTAATAAATATCAACAATTTACATAGAAGCAATTAACTTTCACTACGACGATTGCATTTCAATTTTGTCCTCAATCAAACCAACAGTGCCCTTTACAAGGCTTGAATAAACCCACCTTGTCAAGATAATATGCCGTAACATCTAGGAATAAGGAATAATCCGTCATTGTCGATAGTAAAGCAATTTTGTTGAAATAGCTTCTTTCATTCTTTTGATGTGGAAAGAGGATTTATTCATGTGTGTGTAGACATCTTCACTGTGTGAATAATAAGACTTTTACTACGAAACTTCGAACATGAATATCTATTTCGTGTTTCACCATACATTGCTGTCACAATATGAAGACTATAGACGTCCGCGTTACCCAGTACGCAATGGATAGGGAAACTTGGTTTCGGTAGTGTGAAATACGCACATGAGGCATCTCGGCAACCAGCTGTGCCACCGCGTTGATAATCGTGTTCTGTTTCATTTTCCTGCCATCGCGAGCTTGTCGTTGGCCCGTTTTTATACGTCACGTCCAACGTTTGCGCCAACGTTTGATTTATCCGGCAATGTTAAGTTGTAGCCGGTTTGTTTGGCGGACCGCCTAGCAGGGGTTCTTCCTAATTTGTCGCGGTGTTTTACTAATATTGCCTGATAATAGGTCGTCTCGAACGCACATGGCCCTTCCGCTCGCAATCGCAGGTAGTGCCCTAAAATATATTTTTTAGATAAAATCTATTGTATTTGAAGCTTTGAAGGTTTAGGACAATGCTATTGATAAGTACAATTGCTCGGGAATGGCCGCCTACGCATTTTTCTCGCGTTACGCTCACGTTAAATATCTTATGAATGATTAACTGTGAGACTCATATGAGAGTATTGTGACATTTAATGTACAAAATGACGTACTGTCTTATACATAAATCAATGTCACAAAGTAAGTATTTAGATACTTTTATGAACATTTAATAGGCCACTGTTATAACAATACAAAAAACATTAATGTATAAATTTATCAATCAATAATGTCTATCTATACACAAATACTTAAAGGGCGATTGAGAATCACCTGTCTGTCTGTAAGCTTATCTGATTTAGGTGAGTAAAGGATACCTATTTGTTAAAAGTTCTTAGCGTAGCGCTGAAATGTAGGATAAAGAGGCAAGTAGGAGTTTATTACGGGAATCAATCAATATTTAAATTAAAGTGATTCAAAACGAATAGCTACCTACAACGCAGATGAAGTTGTGAGCCAAAATTTTTTTTGGAAAATTTTATTTGTCATGTCTGTCGAATCTCGTCTTCGTATGAAAATACCACGAACTAAAAATAACAATCTTCTAAAACTGCTAAATAAAATCCCAATCCCATTCCCAACTAATATTGTGTGTTTGTTTGTTACGCTTTCACGCCCTATCTACTTACTGAGATCGTCGTGAAAATGTATAGACAGATAGATAGATAGATAGATACGTTTATTTTTATATGCACTTTGTCTTGAGTACCTACGGAGAATATAGAAATAAATACTGTTTCCGAGGGATCAATATTAACGCGGGCGAAGCCGCGGGCGAAAGCTATAGATAAATCATCATCATCATCAGGTCTTTGTTAGTCTCCACTGTACAGCTCCACTGTACACTGTACTACCAGAGCCATATAGCAAGAGCAGTCAGAGGATTTGGCCTACACTCTCCACGCTGGCCAGACGGGTTGGAGAGGTCCCTTTGATGTTTACAAGCTTAGTTTAGCTATAAATATAAAAATAAAATCATACGCCAATGAAGAAAACATAATTGACTTGTTGAACTTCCCACATTTTAGCACAAAGTACGAAAAAGATACTTGGTAGAATCAGACGACGGATTGCTTTATTCTTTCCGCTTTGCTGCGTCGGTCGTCTATGATCAAACTAGTGGATTCAGAGACTCCGTAATCAACGAAATGAATTACACCATAATGATGTTGGTAACCAGTTGGTTGGTTGGTAATCAAAACTGGCTCGTAAAAAAGCGTAAAACTTTGACTTATCACACAACTCGCTTAAGCCTTCCATGCTAGTCTGGGTGAAAAGAAAAAACGTAGAATGTACCAGCTGCTTCTCTTCTCGAGCAGATCGTAAAAGCCGATCGAGGGAAGGGCATCAGGAATCATGTCCATAGGCGATGCGGCTAGCAACCCATCACTATTTTGATTCCATTCTCACCTACACGAGCAACATGCTAAATGTGGCCTCAAGGTTTTGTGACCTCAAGGTTTTGGTGAATATAATGATTTTTAGAATTAACTGTGTTTAAAGAGTAAATTCATATGAATTATTGCGTATGCAAGTAAACATAAAATGTGTCTGTACAGGACATGTTTCAAAATCAGCCTTTATGTTACAATAAACAGATTATTGCGTGGAATGAGACAGAAAGAGAGGAACAAAACATAATGGAGGTAACAGAATTATAATATCACACAAAATGTATCCAAAATGAAAACCAAAAGATTACTTAATGAAGTTAGTCATAAAAATTAAATTGATAAATATATAAAATCAATAGGTACATTTTTTAATTTAACGCTCAATAATTAAGAAATATCAAATTTATACGAAAAATAACCACGCCGGTTAAGTATATCTTATTTGTCATAATCTAGTTTTACTATAAAAATTGCATTGTGAACGCAAAAAATATACCCATTAAATATCTTATATTTTTGAGTTGTATCTTTAATGAAATAGGTATCAACATAATGGGTACATATTTTATATTTTAAGCAAATTTATGTTGTAGCGTTAGTCGTTATAAGCTTCGTTTACAACTACATGTACCTATCTACGTTTTTGTTTAAAAGAACATTACATATATTAATCTATTTTTATTAATAATCAATGCCAAAATAGCCAACACTATTTGATTATAAGCTCCCGGGGGGAGAATCTCAAAGGGGGTGCAAAGGGTCTCGGTTAATATAAATATTCAACAGAGGTTAACGGGAGGTGAACCACCCTTTATAAAAAGTTAAAATAGGCGCGCCATAGCTGCGACGGCTTCTTCAATCTTTGTAACCCTAATTTTTAGGTGTAAGTGTGTACATTTAGAAAAAAAATACTTACCCTACAATTTACAAGACACGTAGGGTGGATGGCAGGCAAGTCACCGTCTGAATTGACCTTATTGGATTAGTGGTTCTGTGAGCTGTAGACCTCACAAACCTATCTTATTAAAATTCATTAAAAAATTCTCAATTTTGATGAAAAAAACTATGATAGCGCAAGCTAATTTACAACACGCGCCATCTAGTGACAATCTTATGAAACTGAGCTTGATCTGCATCATCAGAGTTTATTTTAATTTTATTATAGAGTTGTTAACAGAGCGCTGCCAGAGTTTAATTAGGAATTTGGAGGTATTGAGACCACAGATTGACACATTATCTTCTCAATATCTCCAAATTTCATTTATCCCTTAAAAATGTCCAAATAAGGAAAAGGCAAGAAAGAACCATTCTATTAATCCCCTAATCCTGCTCTTTCCTCGCACCCTGAATACCTGCACCATATTTTCAATACAATTTGTACCTTAAGTTATACAGTATGCGTAAAATACTTCAACACTTTGCATGCACTGCACCTGCATATTCTAAAAATCCCCAGAAGAAAGTTGGAGCGTTACTGACCTCACTCTGAGCTGTGAAACTAGCTCTAGTGTTTTTTAATGACTTAGAAGTTTCTATCGATAAAATGCAGAAAATTTTGCTGTGAACATAACGCCTCGGCTACTGTATAGTTTTGTAGGGTTCCGTGAACGAAGGAAGAAAACGGAACTCCATTACTGAGACTCCGATGTTTCTCCGCGCTTTATTTCGAGCTGTATCTATTGAACCGTAGGTAGACACTTGAAATGTTCACGTAATGTATATCTACATCTATTGCCGCTCTAATAACATATAAATTAATAATTAAGGTTGGCATACAAGTAACGTGTTTTATGTGTGTTGAGTGTTTTTTGTAGTTACATTTTGTATGTTAGTACGGAACTCTTAGTGTGCGATTCTGACTCGCAATTGGCAGTTTATTTTCCTAGTTCTATTGTGTAGATACTTGAATTAGTCTGGAGGTCATATTGTCCTCAAAACAAACAGTAGGTATGTCAAACTGTATTATAAACTAGTATGACCACGATGAAACATTCGGTTACATCTTCAGATATTGTGCTTTGGAGCCAAGAGTTCACTTCAATAGGTACTACTATCAATCGACTGTTGGTCGATTGATAAGGTATTTATATATTGTCTTGAGAAAAAAGGTTTGAATTCGTCAGAATCTTTTGATTTTTTTTGTGCAAGAATTAAGCTCAAAAAAATTTTACAAATCGATTTAATTTTTTAATATTATTTAGTTAGTTTTTTGTTTTAGAATGGTATACTTTCCATTTAGTCACATTTTAATGTCATCAAAATCGGTTTAGTGTGGTTCTAAAAAATTATTATTTATTTATGTTAGTACACATGTTCTACATAGCTCCTATTTCTTAGTCAACCCCTTTTTATTTAACTTCTTATTTCATACAAACAAATAAAGTCGTTTATTAACACGCTTTTATTAGCTTCACTTGTATGTAAGAAAATCTTGGAATCTGAATTTGATCCACTTCCCGGTCTTCGATTAGAATGAAAAAGCACACGTTCTGAGTCCTGATGACAATACCTACATGAAAAGCGTGTTTTTTAAACTATTATTTATTTGACTTTGTGCAATTACTACCTTGAATATAAATGAGATCCAAGCGAAGTCATAAATTTTATTTTATTTGCTTAACCTTAAATACCGCTTAACTATAGAACAACTCAGAAAGTGATAAATACTGAGTCAGAAATGATCGATACAAGTTTCAATCAAAAAAGGTGCCTTTGAAATAAAAACATAAAAGGGAATCTTCACAGTGAGTCGGTATATTGAAGAGAGGTATTATAATCCAGTTTATAAAGACCTCTAGAATCGTTAGCTTTGTTTGGTAATAGAGGTCTCAGACAGGAGTTAAACTGGTGTACCTTTTACTGAGCCTTGAACGGATTGATTCACCTCCATCGTGGGTGTCGGAGGTCATTATTTGTATGTTGTTTACGAACAAATTGATGAAAAGGTATGTATTTGCGTCCTAAAGTAGCGTACTTAGTTTAATTGATTGACTAATTGGCATATTACAAACATCCACTTTAAAATGTGATGCGTTTCTGATAAATTTGATACTGATAACCAATAAATAACACATGCTTCAAAAATATAGGCACATTTAGTGCGATTTGAATGATATATTTCTCCTTATTCCTTTAGAAACATATTGTAAAATTAAATATAAATCAGTATGAAAAAAGGCCACAATTAACAAATATAAATATCAACTATAAAATATGCAGATCCACTCACTGCTCACACATTTACGTCCTTTTTTACAAAAAATTATCTTGCTTTCGTATGGTAAGCTACTTACTAAAGACATCTAGCGTTTTTTGTCAAGCGCCAACTATGATTAGTCTACTTTTAGTATCATCATCAGGTCTCTTTTAGTCTCCACTGCAGGAGCATGACCCTCTATGTACTACTACAGCCATAATTAGCCAGAGCAGTTAGAGGATTTGGCCTACACTCTCCACGCTGGCCAGACGGGTTGAAAAGGTCTCTTTGATGTTCATAAGCTTTGTTTAGCTAGTATTTCCTAAGTCGCCTTCTACGACAGCCACGGGAAGACTTGGAGTGGTCCTATTCTACTCTGCCGGGAACCACGCGGCATTTAGTATTCCAATTTAAGGTAACTTTCATCGAACTTTACAATTTTCAAGACTGTGAATTCCTACTTGTTTTAAACACACAGAAACCAGAATTTTATAATCGAAAGCACCTTTAGCCAGATGGTGAACATGGGAGTCAAAATCGGCTTTTAGAGAAACGGAACATAACAAAACAAAATTCAAGATTAGGTACCAGATTTTGCCATTTTTCTCCAAAAGTGCAAAGAATACAAGAAAAATGAGCCAAGAGAGGTGTATCAATGTTACATCCTTTTTTTGAATGATCTCTCGGGAAGAAATACGAACGTCGAAATGAAGACGGAATCGCTCTCCCCGCCACTTCTATGAGTTTTTGCTTTCAAGTCGTTGAGTAACATTTTCTACATTATTTGTGGTACAATTTTATCTTTTGTCACCTCGTGAAAAATCGGTTTATTCCACTTTCATCACCTAGGTGATATCACCTGAGTGAACAAAGTACACTCTTTAAGTCCACTTTGTTCACCTCGGAATTTGAGCACTTAGTTGATATCACCTGGAGACCACGTGGATACTATCTGGAGATAATAATATGCGGATTAAAGAATATTATTCCGCAAAATATATATTGTATATATTATGAAATAATAATTACAATAAATGTACTAACCCAAACAATAAGATTTCGTTGGCGTAAAATATTGCGGTTTTCCTCATTCGTCATAATTTGCAGGAGAGTAATGATGGCACTCGCCCAAAACTCAGTTTGTATCCTGTTATCAATTACCACAGCAACCGACGCACCTGCTGGTAATAACTTCTTAGAATTACCACAGACTAAATTCAATAGATTCCAGAAGACTGCAATCATATCAAACATATTTTCTTTGGCAATAAAATGATTTTAGTACAAAAATTTCGCTCGCCTTAGTAAAAGACTTAGTAAACACAAACTCAACAGCAACATAACGACATTGTATGGCCAGCAGGCCTATTTGCTAACTTTTGATAGCTGCGGTGTACATCATTTTCATGGTAACTTCAATATTCATTAAGGCCTCTGTATGAATGACTATTTTTATTTAAGATGTGAAAACCGTAATGGATGCTAAAGTGACAATCAAATCGTTGTACACCGAGTTAGCAAATCGGCCTGCAGATCCTCTTACTGCTCTGGCTAATATTTGGCTCTGGTAGTACAGAGAGGGCCGTGCTTGAGCAGTGGAGACTAAAAGAGACCTGATGATGATGATGACGATGATGAATACCGCAGACTAACTTCAATAGGTTCCAGAATACTAAAACCATATCAAAAATATTTTTGTATGGCAATAAAATGATTTTAGTTGTAGAATTTCACTCGCCCATTTAATAAAGAGTTGAACTAAGTTCTCAAAAGCAAATGAATTTATTCTATGTATGTGTTTAGATAAACGCAAAACTACTGAACCGTTTAACAATTCATTGACTTTGCAACACATTACTATGGCCGGAAACATATTTATCGGAAAGCAGCAGCAAATTTACAGAGTGTAATATGACTTTTCTTATGGGGTAGTTTCTGAAAACTCAAAAAAAATCGTTAATCCATACACTTCGCCCGGGCGGCAAAACATTTGTCCATTAGATATCAGAATATTTCATTTGTCTATGAAAAGTACGATTTTTTTTGCCAGCTTTGAACCTATAGCAAAAATTGTTCATAATGACGGGCTGAGTCGCCCCTTTAAGGGTATGTCGAGGGTCAATTTACACTCTGTATACAGCAAAAATAAAACATATAATAAAACTAAAAAACATTACTTATGAAATAACAGAAAATGAAAACAAACTATAAAATATTATACATTATTGGCGGGTAACAAAGGCAACAAATATCCCTATAAACGTTCTCATCCACACATTATAGGTATGTGTTGGCGTTTTAAATATTGTGGTTTTACTCATTCGTCATAATTTTCAGAAGAGTAATGATGGCGCTCGCCTAACTCGGTTTAAATCCTGTTAGCAATGACTACAGTATCCGATGAGATGCATCTTCTGGAAATTACTTTTTAAAAATACCTCAAAGCCAATACATGGCGTATACAGTCCGTCAATATGAACTTTTCCTATGGGACCGATGCTGAAAACTGAAATAAGTAATTGAACTAAAATATTTTTTACAAAAAAACTAAAACCGACTTCAACCCTATCAAAAAGCATAAGAATAAAATTGAAATTATTGTAATCCGAACAGCATTCGTGTATTAGTACATTACTGCAGAGGCCGGGAAGTAAGGGATTGCCGGACGAGTATAGTTTTCAAGGCCGAGCGTCAGCGAGGCCTTGACAATAGTTACGAGTCCGGCAATCCCTTTCCCGCCGAGGAAAGTATAGAGATTTTCTCAATAAATGTGAGGAAATTTAACTTAAAGTTACACATAAACTTACATGCCTTAAATATTTCCCCTTACTAGGTATTTGCCGGTAGTAATTTTTCCACTTTCAAGTTTCAAATTAGGCGAAGTAGGTACTTAAAATCCATTGCAGTGTTGCTTTCATCACTAAAACTCATTTTGAACCGTTTCATTTCGAATAAATAACCAACTTTGCACATATTTACCGAAAACAATCAATGTCAATCAATTACTGCAAAGCGTTAATCACAAACTACGAAGAAGATACTATTACTAGTATCAGACGACCGACTGCCATATGTTTTCTCTAGGCAATAAGGATCATAGACAAATAATGGAGTGAGGGTGAAAATGAAAAAAATGCCATACAATTCCTTTTGAGTTTCTATGGGGGGCCATAATTCAAAGTCAATTGACGTGTGTTCTATGCCCTAAAATCCGTAAAGGCAGTTTTTCGGCAGTGGCGTTAATCACTACGGGTATAGTGAAAATAACAGATCGCCCGAGTTTTTAATTTTTTTATTTTCAGTTGTCAATTCCAGCAAAGGAAACAATGCCCATAGAGCCCAGTCATATTTTTCACAAAAAATTTAATAGATCATGGATTATTGTTTTCTTCTCTCGCAACGAAAATTAAGCATATTTTCGTATGATCACATATCGATATTTTAATGAAATTGTAGTTATATTCACGTATTATATGCATTTTTTAAAAATGCAGTGGTAGTAAACTGGCTGTATGACAAGTGACATAATTTACGTTACATAGATTAATTAAAAAGTTTTGAGCAGCGGCCGGGAAGTAATTTTCATACTTATTTCCTGGCCTAGGCCGGCAATGCGATGAATGAGCCAAGAATTACAAACTTCCGGTCTTCTTTTTACTACAGTAATGCCTACATTTCCGAGCATGTTTGAGAAAAATTTTTTTTGGTTTTTGTGTATTTTTTCAAAAAGCCCTCGACACCTTTCTATAACCATTTGATGGGACCGACGAATTGAGAACCTTCTTTTTTTTAAGTCGGTTAAACCCATACAAATTGACCAGGCGGCTAAATATTTCTTTATGTAGATGTCAAGTTTTCAGCATTGTTCCCATAGGATAAGTTGTTCATATTGACGTGCTGAATTACCCCTTTAAGGGTCCAAAACGATAAAAATTGCGCTATGCATATTCCATACATATTAATCACATCTCTTTCCCTTACGGGGTAGATACAGAGCCTATATAATCCTAACTAATATTATAAATAGGATTATATAGGCTAATATTATAAATACGAAAGTGAGTTTGTTTGTTACGCTTTCACGCCCTATCTACTGAACCGATCATCATGAAAATTTGCATTCACATAGGTTAGGGTACTAAGAAGGACATAGGCTATATATTACGCAGGCGAAGCCGCGGGTAAAAGCTAGTTTATCCATAATTTTCAGTTAGCCGCTTGTTTTAACACTAACCAAGGGTATGCTTTTATTCATGATTTAGCGTCAGCCAACATTAACAAACAAGATTCAGATTTTTATTGCAAGTCACAGTTTCATAAGATGTTACATATACACGATACAAGTACAAGTGACGCCCTGCTAGGGCACTGCAAACATGAGGGGCAACTAATTTACTTAAAAAAATCGAATTCAATTACAATTAATAATTAAGAGCGTATACTAGCAGTATTTTTTCAATATGGTTTCCATACAAATGTATTTCTCTATTTTCTCGCTGAAAACTGATTCTATAGCCACAATTCTTTTTTCATAAAATCTAGTACTAAAATAGGAATGTAAATTTTTTTTTTTTTTCAAAAAAACTGTTTTTGTCCTTTTTTTTTTTTTCAACAGGTTTTAGAGAAAAATAAAACATAGGGACATACCTATTTTAGTAATAGATTGTATGTAAAAAGAATTGTGCCTCTTGAAGCAGTTTTCAGCGAGAAAATAGAGAAATACATTTGTATGGAAAACGCACTGCTATTATACCCTCTTAATATAGATAGAGTTGAGAAACCGGAGAAAATTATATATCTTTTTGCCTATCATCAAAAAACTCTGATATACTATAGTAGCATTTATCAACAAAGAACGTTTTGAGTTGGTTGTTAAATCGGGTATTTTCTTTAATATGTTTGAGATAATTTGGGATATGATTGTATATTTTGATTACCATATGGTGGGGACTTGACGAAACTAATTGCATTTTAGTGAGAGGTCTTTCTAATTTGTTCAAATCCCTATTATTTCTCTTGTTTTTATTCTCCCGCTTCACGTACAGACAAGAAAAAAGAACTTAAGCTTTAATCCGATTTGAATGTTTATTCGTATGGCTAGGTAGTCCTAGCAACCAGACAGACGATAGATAATAAAAAACTCCGAACTCCCAGACATGACGAATTTGTATTGGTTCCTCGAACTCATTCTCATATTCCTCAAATCTTCAATTCAAGTGTACCTATTTCAATGAATAGAGTACACTTGAGTGAAGGTTCGACGAATATGAGAATCTAAGACATTCCCTTCATTGATTTTGAATAATGTTATGTATTAAATTTAGATAGCGTTCGCCCTCTTGTGTTAAGAAGCTTAGAACTGAAGATACCTTAGAAACAGTAGAAAGTAAGAATTATCTTAATTTCATAGAAAATATTGTTCTTTCTGTAAAAGCATGGATGCTACAATGAAATGAGGAGCCCGATGGGCGTGAGCAATATTTTCTTGCTTACACCACCCCGTTAAGCAACCCGGGCGCAGTCCTCACTTGGAATAGTGACCACGGTGGTATAAAAATATCTCGAGCTCCTTCGTGCTTCAAAAGGCACGTTAAGCCGTTGGCCCCGTCTATCATTATCATTGATGGCAGTCGTTAAGTTATGTCAGATGCCGTTAGGCAGAAAAAATTCTGACTTTAGTGTTAGCCACTTACACATACGAAAAAAAACAATGAAAAATATTAGTAGGCTATTTTTTTAAATTTCTTTCCAAGAAATTTCCAAGAATTCTATTTATTTCTAAACTTCATTCTTTTATAATAATTTACCTAGGTAAATTCCTATTAACAATCAGTAGAATATACCTAATCAGCTATATGGATAGTGCTGAGGTAGCCAGACGGACGATAACAACACACTTCATACTCGTGATTAAATATATACGGACAAATATATACGGACAAATCACACAGATTGAGCTAGCCCCAAAGTAAGTTCTAATGAAAGACTTGTGTTATGGGATACTAACTCAACGATACTATATTTTATAACAAATACATATATAGATAAACATCCAAGACCCAGGTCAATCTGAAAAAGATCGTTTTCCATCTTGACCTGACCGGGGATCGAACCCGGGACCATCCGTGTCGCAGGCAGGCGTGATGACCGCTGCGCCACGGAGCTCGTCAAATGGCTCGTCAGTGATGAGTGAGGTGATGAGCGTCGATTGGGTTTTTGGAACCGATCGAAATAGACGACGCTACACTTGACGGATAATCGAACCTTAGAACTCTTATCGCTTCCTAATAATGTAACGATTTAATGTTTTTGCCAGCTATGTTCGATATTGAAATGTAAATAGGTGCACTCTTGTGTTAGTGAAGCTTAGTACTGAAGATACATCAAAACAGCCGAAAGTATGAAGTCATTTAAGTATCTTTCAATAAAATGATTGTTTCTTTCTGTAAAAGCATGATATACTTATGACATGAAAAACTTTAATTTTTTTTAAATTTATTTATTTGCAAACTTAATTTTTTCATAATGTGACAATAGGTTAATTCTTACTTATCATTAGCAAAATATACCTAATCAGGCTTATGGATAGTAGCCAGACTGACGATAACAACACACTTCAAGACTCGTGCTCGTGATGAGCGTTGATTGGTTGTTGAACTGATCGAAATAGACGACGCTACACTTGAAGGCTTAAGGGATGTTTAAACCTTAGAAATACACTTAATAAATTCTTAGTACTGCTAGAAGGTTTACGCCAACTCCTTATTCCTACGTAAATATACAATAAATGTATATTTACGTAGTGGCTTATTAAAATGATACTACTAAATAGCATTATTTTGCTGTACTTATAAATCTAATTTGTTCATCAATTTATGTCTCTTACTATCTTAGTCACTATAGGTATAAACCTATATTGGTCACGATTGTATTTTATCATTATTATTTACGCGTTACAGCCTCCGTGGTCCAGTGGTTAAGGCGTTTGCCTTGTTGACCCGGGGTCGTGGGTTTGATTCCCACGGGAAGCATACTTTGTGAAGTTGTTTCTAGTTTGGTTAGGACATTGCAGGCATGAATCACCTGATTTTCTGATAAGAAAGATGATTCCGTGCTTCGGAAGGCACGTTAAGCCGTTGGTCCCGGCTGCCATCTGGTAGTCGTTAAAGGAACCACACGTCAGAGGCCGAGAGGCGGTTCCGAAGAACTCTGACACCAGGGTGTGCGTGGTCGTATGGACGTGTCACCTACACGAAATGATGATGATGATGATTATTATTTTGGGGATTTTGCCCAAGTTAGGGACGACCGCTCGCTTCGCTCACTCGCTCAAGTTTTGGTCACAAGAAAACTAACGACGGTCTAATAACATATACAATAAACATCTAAGACCGGCCGGTCTGTAAAAAGGTCGATTTTAACCATGACTTGCCCGGATATCGAAACAACCTGCGATTCAAGGGCGCTCACGGTACCACTAAGCCATAGAGGCCGCCAAAGGCCAAAGATACTATGTTTATCTGTACTGCCGTTAGGTACTGATCTATCAACGCACAGGTCAAGCCATTAATGGAGTGTGCTGCATTTTGGCTCGTGGAAAGTTAAGTATTATGACGTGGTATTCGCTGAGTCAACCAAGACTCTCGGCGACCTTGATAAGGTCGTCCGTCCACTTAGTCGGGGGTCGTCCCACGTTGCGCATCCCTGTTCGTGGCCGCCAAGGTCTTAAATGCCCCAAGGGCCACCCGCCGGAAGCCGGTGGACTTGGAAGGCCTATGTCCAGTAGAGGATATCCGTGGCTGATAGATAGATAGATAGATATTCACTAAGAAAGGTACGCTCGAAGGAAAAAAACTTTCAAAATTTTTTAGTTCGAGCGAAACCGCGGGCGAAATCAAGTAAAAATATATAATTAAAAAGCCACGGATGAAGTTATTAATAAAGTCAAGGCATGAGCCAAGGTCCCTGATAAAACCAAAGCTGGAATTTCAGACGAATTAATCCCTAGTTAAGTCTGGGATCTGAATGTGACATTATTCGTGGGCATTGTGACGTAGGTACTTACCTGTTACAAGGCTTGATCAAAGTAACTACTTACTAAACGCTAAAGAAATATTAATACGTAGAAATACCTATTAATAATTAACACATCACGAGTTGGAAGACTTATTTATAGGTGACTAGCCATTTTCCCGCGAACTCATCCACGTAAAAGTATACGTCACCCGCAGATAAATTAGATATAATAGTTGAAAGAATTTGTAAAATCGGTTAAGTGGTTTCGGAGCCTATTGCTAAATGCAAATAAACAAACAATAAAATATTTCCTCTTTAGATTTTCGCCTAATCTCTAGACTAGCTTTTACGGTCTGCTCGGAAAAAAAGCAGCCGGTATATTCTATGTTTTTTCTTTTCTCCCAAACAAAAAACAAAAAAAAAATTGATTCTATACATTTTACTTTTGGTCATTCTTTTATTTCAGTACCTTTTAATACTTCTAAGTTGCAATAAGATTCCTAAATACAAAATAAACAAGACGTCTTCAAACAAATTGCTTTTCACTGGAGATGCGTTAAAAAAAACCGTTACAACTGTTATAAAAAAGTCTTGACTTCAATGCAAAAAACCTTTTTCAAAAACGACTGAATAAAAATCAATGCCGTGCCTACTTTACAATAGCACTATGGCAGTGGTTGGGTCAACGAACTCCTAAATTCGCCCGAATATCATAAACAGGATTTACCCGTAGCGTTTTTTTAGTTTCACGTAATCGGCGTCCGTCTAGACTTTAGACTATGTACACCCAGACTTGTAAGGGATAAATCAATATCATTTTAGTACTTACAAGAATAGGTATGTCCCTGTACATGTTGTACGGCGTGGAAGGAACGTACCCGTAATAAATCGAACTAGGGTATATACTAGATCATTTTAGTATAATGAAATTAAAATAACAGCTAAAAAACAAAAATAAATTTCGGCATTTCCATACTAAAGTGTGCAGCCGCCCGGGCGTTTGTATGGGAAACTCGATATTTTTTTTGTTTTTTGACTGTTATTTTAATTTCATTATACTTAATTGGTCTAGTTGAGCCCGGGGTTCGATTTATTACGGGTATGTCCCTTTTACTTTGTATAATAAACAATCAGAGCTTACTAGGGTCACTATCAAACAAATATCATAAGCAAGATTTCGACGAAGCGTTTCACGTAACGACGTCTGTCTAGACTAGACTTTAGACTACACCCAGACTTGTAAAGGATATAAATCAATATCTTCATGTACTAACAAGAGTAGGTTTTGTTCCCGTACATATTATATAACAATCAGAGCTTACTAGAGTCACTATCAAACAAATATTATGATATTTATTAAGCAGGATTTCGACGAAGCGTTTTTTCAGTTTCACGTAACGACGTCTGTCTAGACTAGACTTTAGACTACACCCAGACTTGTAAAGGATATAATCAATATCTTTTTGTACTTACAAGAGTAGGTATGTTCCCGTACATATTATATAACAATCAGAGCTTACTAGTGTCACTATCAAACAAATATAATATTTATTAAGCAGGATTTCGACGAAGCGTTTTTTCAGTTTCATATAACGACGTCTGTCTATACTAGACTTTAGACTACACCCAGACTTGTAAAGGATATAAATCAATATCTTTTTGTACTTACAAGAGTAGGTATGTTCCCGTACATATTATATAACAATCAGAGCTTACTAGTGTCACTATCAAACAAATATTATGATATTCATTAAGCAGGATTTCTACGAAGCGTTTTTTCAGTTTCACGTAACGACGGCTGTCTAGACTAGACTTTAGACTACACCCAGACTTGTAAGGGATTTAAATCAATATCATTTTAGTACTTACAAGAATAGGTATGTACCCGTACAAATTGTATAATAAACAATCAGAGATTACTAGGGCATCAAATAAATAATTGTTAATCTTTCAGATGGGAAATAACCAACATTAACAATTGAACCTGTTTTTATGGAATTTGAATAGGACGAATTGAGATGTCTATAACATACTGGCTGATTTATATATGAGCTAGGCTATGAGCTATATTGTAATCTCGGAATAAGAATCCTTAATAGAATACAGAATTGCAAAAAAAAAGAATTTAGACTTTGGGTGAGCGAATTTTTAAGGATATAGTCTGATTTTATATGGTTTTTCACCTCTTTTCTTACAATTCTGTATTTCATTAGGGATTCTGATTCCGAGATTTTAATATGGCTCTAGGTTCAGATTCAGCCTGTATTCTTGCGATAAAAATAAGTAGTATAAACTATAACAATTATATAAATGTAGCTGAATAAGTAGAGCAGTTATAAGTAACACCTGTACTAATTACGTTATTCATGAGCAAATAAACATTCATTCATTCACTCATTAATTCATTCATTATATAAATCATATCGTGTTACCCATGTATTATTATATATACTTGAATAAATAATATTTAATTTATTCATTGTTATCATGAAAAAGTCATCAAGGCTAGTAACTAATAAATAGTTGATGGAGTATCCGCAATAATTTGTTCGGACGGCAACGCGTTCATGCCTAGAAGAATCTTAATCCCAGCCATCAATATCGTTGCAGCGATTTTTCATGGATAGTTTGCAATATATTGAAAAACTTCAGTAAAATTTACCTAGTGTCACTATGAGTATGGGCCTTTACTGCCAGATTAAGAGAACTAACTATTAAATGGTTGGATATTTTCTATTTTACATCCTAACTAATATTATAAATGCGTTTGTTTATTTATTTGTTTGTTTGTTACGCTTTCACGCTGTATCTACTGAACCGATCATCGTGAAATTTTGCATACACATAGGTTAGGGTACCGAGAAGGACAAAGGCTATATATTACGCGGGCAAAGCCGCGGGTAACAGCTAGTATATTATAAAGCTGAAGAGTTTGTTTGTTTGGTTGAATGCACTAATCTCAGGAACTGCTGGACCGAATTCGGAAATTCTCTCAACGTTGAATAAGTAGGTAAGTATCCTTGAGTAAACGGCCTATGTAGGTATGTACCACGGGTGAAGCCGGACTGCTAGTAGTAAAGTATCTATGTACTATAAATATGGAATTATAAAATAAATATAAATATATACGGACAAATCACACAGATTGAGCTAGCCCCAAAGTAAGTTCGAGACTTGTGTTATGGGATACTAACTCAACGATACTATATTTTATAATAGATACTTTTATAGATAAACATCCAAGACCCAGGTCAATCTGAAAAAGATCATTTTCCATCTTGACCTGACCGGGAATCGAACCATCCGTGTCGCAGGCAGGCGTGTTGACCGCTGTGCTACGGAGCTCGTCAATATGACTGAGGGATCAACAGAATGTAACTAAGAAATAGTTGATGGAATATCCGCAATCATTTATCCGAGTCCGGGAATGCGTTTAATAGAATAGAATAGAAAAATCTGAAAAGTGATGGTAATCCTTGATATTAATATCATTAGAGTGATATTGTACTGGTGAAAGGGACGCAAAATTAAAATACTTAAATTACTTTAGATAAATTTACTTAAGGTAACTTTTAGTAGTTTTGTACCTTTCTCTGCCACACTAAGTAATCTAAATATTAGCAGTCATTTAGATCATATTCTTCCTTTTTGATACTCATTATATGCGTTATTCCATGGGATCTAAAAAAATATTGAAATACAATGACAAAATACTATTTACGTACCTATGTAGCCACGCTACCGGCAAAAATCACTTCAGCTGGTAGCATGAATGGGCCGGCTCGTCCGGGGAAGTACCACACTCTCACAGAAAATCGACGTTTGAGTAGTAGTTTTACAGCTTCTATGCTTCGTTCGGTGAGTGAGAGAGTCGGAGGCCCATCCCCCCTCCCCTCTGGGGAGGGAAAACAAAAGGCCGGCAACGCTCTTGTCATACCCCTGGTGTTACATTAGTCCATGGGCAGCGGTGATCACTTACCATCAGGTGACCCGCTTGCTCGTTTGCCGTCCTCTGACATAAAAAAAAAAAAAAAAAAAAATGTATGATAAATATGGGCTACTGTGACGGATCAACAGATGTAACTATGAAATAGTTGATGGAATATCCGTCATTTATCCGAGTCCGGGAATGCGTTTAATCCTCGAAGTGATCGTTATCCTAGATATTAATCAGCTGGAGCAATATTCCATAGGATGCTCAGTATTGAACTTTGACTATATAGACATGTAACATCCTCGTTTTCATCGGAACTTACCATCAAGTGAGGTGGGAGACAAATGACTTATTAAATAATTAATAAAATAAAGAAATATTTCAGCAAATTTTACCTGTAAGTATGGACGTATCTCTGCCAGATTAAGCGATGTTACTATGAAATGGTTGATAGAGTAATCATTTATATCGCTGGGGTGTTATTTAATGGGATGCAAAATATTGAAATAAATATATCCTCTTATTAAATTAAGAAATAAGATATGGGAAATATAATCACTAGGGCTGGATGTTTTCCAAAAGTATCTTATTTTAATTTAATAAAAGTATATCGGAATAGCATTGTAAATGCCTAAAAACCACCAATAAAATATTGAAATACATCGATAAAAAGCTATCTTTACTACCAGTTTGAGCTTATCACTGTAGTCTACTTATCATATCAACAAGAATCACTGTAGACCACTTATCATATCAACAAGAGATGTAACGAATCGACGGATATCGAAGTCTGAGATTTCGATGTCCGTCTCTCGCCAGGCTGTATCTCATACATCGTGATAGCATTACAGTTGAAATTTTCACAAATGATGCATTACTATTGCCGCTTTAAAATTAGTTGCATATACACCTTAAAAAAAAAATCAAAATAAAATAAGTATTTCAGGAGCTCCCAGAAACCAGTCATGATATTTTTGCCATATGGTAAATATAGTATATGGCTACGGAACCCTTCATGCGTGAGTTCGACTCGCACTTGGCGGATTTTTTAATTTTATATCAATTCATTAATCTATATTGGTGTGAAGAAAAAAGTGATAAGCTATTGCTAAATGTTTTTTGACATCACCTACAGAATGTTAAACACTAAGTAGAAATGATCATACATCACATTGTACTTAAATACAAAAATAAAAAATAGAAGATTTTAAACTTAGAATTTAAGAATTAATCTAAGATATTTACTGGAAACGCGAAGCGACCCCTCGATATCACACAACCCTTCGATAATTAAATATTCCGTCTTGCGTCCTCGTATTTCTGTGACACGACCTGTTACCATTATGTAAAATACTATCGCACTACTATATTTTGTATTTGACTTAATTTCACAGCTCAGTAATAAATGACACACACATACTAATATATACTTATATTTATTTATTTGTCCGTATATATTTAATAACAGCCTCCGTGGTCCAGTGGTTAAGGTGTTTGCCTTGTAAACCCGGGTCGTGGTTCGATTCCCACGGGAAGCATACTTTGTTAAGTTGTTTCCAGTTAGGTTAGGACATTGCAGGCATGAATCACCTGATTGTCTGATAAAAAAGATGATTCCGTGCTTCGGAAGGCACGTTAAGCCGAGGGTCCCGGCAGCCATCTGGTAGTCGTTAAGGGAATCACGTCAGAAACCGAGAGGTGGTTCCGAAGAACTCTGACACCAAAGTGTGCATGGTCGTCTGACGGTGTCACCTACACGAAATGATGATGATGATGACTTAATTTGACATAAATATTGCGTAATGACCATTCTTGCCCGTTATAAAATCGAAGCAATTTTCTCACGACTTCGTCTACGTAAAACTACACCCCCGTATTTTACCCCCTTCAAATTCTTTCTTAGTGCTCACTTAAATCATGAGGCGAGCTCCGTGGCGCAGCGGTCAACACGCCAGCCTGCGACACGGGGGTCCCGGGTTCGATCCCCGGTCAGGTCATGATGGAAAATCGATCTTTTCCAGAATGACCTGGATCTTGGATGTTTATCTATATAAGTATATGTTATAAAATATAGTATCGTTGAGTTAGTATCCTGCGACACAAGTTCACAACTTACTGTGGGGTTAGCTCAATTTGTGTGATATGTCCGTATATATTTATTTATATTTTATTTATATATAAGGACCCCACTTTCCACTTTCCCAATTTTCAAATTTCTAGATACAGCAGTTTCGGCTATGCTTTGATATGTACTAATCCAAGGTAGGTAGATTAGAACTGGTTGATTAGGCTTCGAAAACCCTCGAATGCCTTTTTAGGGTTCCGTAGTAAACTAGGAACCCTTATAGTTTCGCCATGTCTGTCTGTCTGTCAGTCAGAGACTATAAGTACTAGAAAGCTAAAATTTTGTATGGGTGTGTATATTAATCATGTCAAAAAAGTGGTAGAAGAAAATATTGAAAAAAAAATTTTTAGTGTAGCTCCCATACAAGTAAAGAGGGAGTAATATTTTTTTTAGGGTTCCGTACAAAAAATGAAAACCGGGACCCTTATAGGATCACTCGAGCGTCTGTCTGTCCTTCCGTCCGTCTGTCACAGTGGATTTTCTCCGAATCTACTGAACCAAATTAAATGAAATTTGGTAAGATGGTGTAAACTTATGACCCAAACACGGATATGCAAATTAAATATATATTTTTTTAAATAAGGGTCAGTTTAGGGGCTCCAAATATAAAATGTTAAAAAAAAGTTTTGCACACCTTACCGTGTTATATATCAAACTAGCAGCCCTACCCGGCTGCGCCCGGGCATGTATTATACCTTAAAACCTTCCTCGTGAATCACTTTATCTATTGGTGAAAACCGTATGAAAATCCGTGGAGTAGTTTTTGAGTTTATCGCGAACAGACAGACAGACAGACAGACGCGGCGGAGGACTTTGTTTTATAATATGTAGTGATGAAAGGGCTTATTATGAGGATGTCAAAAATATTTTTTTTGTTATGGAAAAATCAATACTTTTGCTTTTATTCACGAAAGAAGGCAAAATTTGACCATCCCCCCCCCCCCCCCCCCGATCTCCGAAGCTACTGGGCCTAAAAATTACAATATATAGTTTATTGCTTGAAGATTACAGGAAAAATAATAAGAATTCTATCAGTTAAAAAAAAAAGGGTTAACTCACTATAATAAGTTTACCTAAGGAAATAGTTCACTAAAACACCACTAGATAGCGCTAGTCAATTGAATAAAACGTTTTTGCACATTGTGTGTGTTTTCACGAAGCATATTGTACGGAACCCTCATTGCATGAGTTTGACTCACACTTGGCCGGTTTTTTTATACAAACCCATCATGTTGGGTATCGTTAGATAGGTCTTTGAAAAATATTGTGAAGTTTAGAACGCCATTTTCGATTTAGGGATCCGTTTCAGAAATATTTGGTTTTAAAGTGAAAGTTTTTGTTAAAGGTAAGAGTCCCCCCTCTATCTACTTATACGTGAAAAAAATTACAGCAGTAATGTATATACTGAAGTTGAAAGGAAAACTATCAGAGCTGAGTACTAAGTACAAACTAAAAAGTTATAGGCAACCAACTTATAAAATGTACTCGATAATGTAAAATTTCATACATTTTCATTGTTACATGTTCTTGGTCGTTAAAATGTCAGGTGCGAGTCATTCGTAACTACGGAACCCTACACTGGGCGTGGCCCGACACGCACTTGGCTGGTTTTTTTTTGCTTATTACAAAAGATGGACAAGGATAATTTTAACTCCACTATGCTGTGTGCTTGTTTAAAATGTGAGGTGCGAGTGTGAACAGTGTGAACTCAAAGTTGTCTTCGTAACTACGGAACCCTTCACTGGGCGTGGCCCGACACGCAGTTGGCTGGTTTTTTTTTTTTGCTTATTACAAAAGATGGACAAGGATAATTTTAACTCCACTATGCTGTGTGTTTGTAGGCTGCAAAATCGGCCATCAGTTAATTAATATCACTTCAACCTGTGATCACTTTATCAACTATCTTTGCCCAAAGAATAAGCATTGCCATTCAACGTGGCAATGCTGCCAGTCTTCTGGGCACATTATCGCTGGGCAATAATCTGCGGGACATTTTCTTTTGATAGGTAGATTTTATTTATAGGCATTTTATTTTATAGGTCGGTTGAATTGTTAGATTTTTAGTTTATATAAGTATGGTAGGTTAAAAATCACCTAATGAAGTATACCTATAAATTGTTTGTCAACAAAAATGAAATTCGTAATTTATGTTTACCTTACAGAAAGTTACTACCTACGTGTATATTACTGATCTATTGCATTAGTTTAAAATTCAATAAGCAAGAAGTGTCAATCGAAGATTCTCAGATAGTAAATAAATAATATTTAATAGGATAATTTTCCATAATGTAAATGAATCATATTATGATTCATTTACATTATGGAATAATTCCAACTATCCTAATCCTATCCTTACTTCCTAACTAATATTATAAATGCGAAAGTGTGTTTGTTTGTTTATTTGTTTGTTTGTTACGCTTTCACGCCGTATCTACTGAACCGATCATCGTGAAATTTTGCATATGCTTCTCGAGGCACAATTCTTTTTACATACAATCTATCTCTAAAATAGGTATGTCCCTATGTTTTATTTTTTTCTAAAAACCAGTTTAAAAGAAAAAAAATTGTATAAAAACAGTTTTTTTTTGGAAAAAATAAAAAATAGGGGCATTCCTATTTTAGTACTAGATTTTATGAAAAAAGAATTGTGGCTATAGAATCAGTTTTCAGCGAGAAAATAGAGAAATACATTTGTATAGAAACCATATTGAAAAAATACTGCTAGTATACGCTCTTAAGAAAGAGTGTGACTAAAACACTCTTATCGTCGTATACTTTTGAAACATCGTTGGATGGATCATAAAATCTTATTTATTTACTCAAACAGGTACATCAATAATGACGATACAATAATTCAGTATGGTATTTTACTGATATTTTTAAATTTTTATTTATTTTTATTTCAGAATGACCTGGGTCTTGGAAGTTTATCTATATAAGTATATGTTATAAAATATAGTATCGTTGAGTTAGTATCCTGCGACACAAGTTCACAACTTAATGTGGGGCTAGCTCAATTTGTGTGATATGTCCCTATATATTTATTATTTATTTATTTATTCTTTTGTACAGTCGGCGGTAGAATAACCTACCCTTACAAACAGGTTTTAAATTGTAGGGGGTCAGGTCCATCTGCCTCCGACTGTACATTGATACTCATAAAAATGATTAAAACGTAGTAATTAGGTATATGTATATATATCATGCCATCATTATCCCAATGCCTTAATATCATTAATGATTAGGTTAATCGTATTCTGTTAAAGTAATGTAACTAAGTTGATTCAACTTACGTTAAATACTTATAACAAAATACACCATGCCAAAAAATGGCGTTTTCATTAAGCCCAGGGTGTTAAAAAAGTAATATTCTTAATAGACATTTCATTGCGAAGTCGTAACTTAAAGTTTACCAAATTAAACAAAGCTCGTCGAGCGTTCATAAAACCAGCATAGTGGCCCTGCCGTTGGCGTGCGTGACGCTTCGCCGCCGCCGCCCAAACGCCGCCGTCCGCACGTGCGCGGCGACGGCGCCCGAATGCACCCGACGACCGACGATCTAACCTCGCCGCATTCTATATTCAAAAAGTCTATGTTTGAACTAGCTGCATCGTATTTTCTACTTTATTTTAATTAAGCCATGGTTCAATTTTAAATAAACAAAATTATTAATTTAGGATATTACGGATTGTGGATTTGACACGCCTCCGAGGTGACCGTGGCGCATGCGGAATGACTTCGTAATCTTTTATTCCGAGCACTCTCCATCCCTTTTTTTGTGGGTTATTTAAATTTATTTGCTCGTAATAACCTGTCAATGTACTTGCAATTAGACGAACGATCGAAAGGGTCCAATTAATTATTGCACAGGCAAAATGAAATAATAATGTTTTTTGTTTCAAAATCACTTTAGGTTCATCTATAATGGTATTTTATCTGAAGTTTTGGGGACACGTGTTTAGAGATATCACAACAAACTGATAAATAAAATAAACAGAGGCCAGTTTTATCAGGAAACACACAAGAGGTTTTTTTTATTTATTTTCTTTTACTTTGTTTCTGACAGTATTTGAGTTCGTTATCTCAAAGTAAAACCTGTGACATTCGACGCCTTAAATTACAACCAATTTATTTAAAACCAGGAATTAAATTCTCTAAGACGAAATGGGCTGTAGTGCTTTTCTATTTTATTCTATTTACATATTATTTTTATTGATTTTCAAACTAACAAAACTAAACTGTAGTGTAGGGATGTGCTTATGAGGAAATGGAATATAAAATATAATAAGACTTTATATACCTACTAGCGATATAGCGAAGCGGACTAGGTACCTTAGGGACGGAACCCGCTGCGAAATGTAGGACATAAATTAAAAAAATAAGATTAACATGTATAGGGTTGCAAGGCATCAGGATAAAGCCGGACACAATTAGGGTTCTTGGTTGCGTGTCCGGCCAAATCAGTCGGAGTCCGGCTCCGGCCTGTCCGGCTTTGGTAAACCTTTGTAAATTTGACCATTTTCAGACCAACCCCCTGCCTGATTTACATCATAGAATTTCGTGTTTATACTACAACTAAAATGTTTAGGGTATTTAACCCCTAAACACCCTTAATAATTTGTGACAATATTAAATCTCAGATATTGGCTTTGTTTTGCTAGGTTATCTAAAGAATGATGGAACGAGACTTAAGAACAATTTTAGTTAAGATGCATCTAAGATACCTTTGAGTATTCAGGGGTTATCTAAATATTACATTCGACTTTGGCCATTTTTTCATCAATATCAGATCTTATTTAGTCTCCACAGCAGGGTCATGCTCCTGGCATGACCCTCTTTGTACACCCAACTATTATGTATTCTGTGGTACTACCGCACATATATTATCCAGAGCAGTCAGAGGATTTGGCCAACACTCTTCACGCTCGCCAGACGGGTTGGAGAAATCTCTTTGATATTTGTAAGCTTTGTTAAGCTTGCGTTTCCTAAGTCGCCTTCTACGACATCCACGGGAAGACTTGGTGGTCCTATTCTACTCTGCCGGGAACCACACGGCCATTGTTTAGTGGTTAGTAATTGTTTATTCAAATCAGGCCGTCAATATTCGAGGCAGCAAGCCCATCAACAGCTAAGGGTGCGCACACACCGTGCGGAACCGGGGCGGAAGCAGTCGCGTGCGGTCACTCACCCCGCGATGCGAAAAAAACGCATCCGTCGACGCACAGCTAAGTGGGGTCGGAGTGTCGATGCGTTATCGTTTTATCACCCTGCTATTAAGTTTTGATGTACTTTTCTTTATTCTTTGACGATCAAACGATCTAAAAAGTGTTTATGATTATTATGATAGTACATGCTTTCAGATTCTCTGTTATACAGTATTGGTAACAAAGGACAGAATACGATATAGGTACTTTGTATCACTTTACTCAGAAAGATTCAAGACTTGTATATTTTTTTGTTTAATCTTTAAGTTTAACTAGTATTTTTCTTCTTTTTCTCAACCCTCTTTTTAACATTGAAAAGCTGCGGGTAAGCTAGCTCCCTTTGTTGCTTTTACCAACATATACAAATGCAGTTGGCCATTATAAAAACACGGCTTTACTCACGTGTCATTCCCCGATGATGGTCTTCTTAACAGACCGAAACTAGTCGGCGGATCCGACGTAATGGAACGTGAGTAAAGCCGTGTTTTCATAATGAATTTATCTCGCGTAAGTTGTAATATTATTATTTAGTTGGCCAGTTCATTTAACTATGGCAACTTTTACGGTTCTTCTTTCTACCTCACGTAAAAAGGAATTCTGATTGGATCACTCGTATGCTCTTGTTTCTGTCATAAGACCTTTTTTTTAAGGACTGCGTGTAGTCGTCCACTTGAAATCAATATTACCTACATATAGTACTGAGATCTGCGGTCTCTTACGTATAACCATAGACGCATTGTTTAAATCTATGCTTATAACATAACTGTGCAAAAAGCAAACTTATAAATAAACGGAATCAATGAAAATTAAAAATTAAGCAATAATGCTAATGTCAATTATTTTCTACGCTGGTCGTAGATGTGCCTGCTACTTCTCTTCTCGCGCAGATCGTAAAAGCCAATCGAGGGAATGGGCATGAGGAATCATGTCAATAGGCGATACTGCTAGTAAACTATCACTAATTTGATTCCGTTCGCCATGCAAGCCCACCAACATGCTAAACGTGGCCTTTAGGTTTTATAGACCTAGGCTCTGTCTACTCCGCAAGGGAAAAGACGTGATACCCTGCATGCGAGATGACGTATGTATGTATGTTAATCATAAAAAATCCAATACTTATAAAAAATGAATTTAAATAACCCTGGCATAAAAACGCTATTCACAATATATAGCTCAGCTGAAGGAAAGAACATATTCAATTAATTTACGTTTTAATAAAAAAAATGCATAAGTCAATTCAGTTGTTCGGAAGCTACGGACACACAAACAGATATGTCAAACTTAAAACACCCCTCCTTTTGTCCTCGCCGTTTAAAGACAGGCTAGTAGAACAGTTCTTAAAAAAAAGTGTATTCAGATGTCGACAAACTCATGAAGAGGGCTTGTAAAAGCTTCCGAGGACTTTCAAAGTTTTAATCGTCCATACAAACGAAGCGAAATACCGAAATCATTTGCAATGGAGATTGGAGATGTATTTGAGCTAAAGCTTTATTTAATTTTGAATTAGGTATCTTATTTTTAATAAAAGAAAAATATTTCAGCTCATTTTTATGTGATGTGTACCTTTAAAATAATTAAATATATATTGAGGGATGTTGTTGAAAAAAATAATAAATAATAAATAAATAATAAATAAATAAATACTTAAATAAATAAATATATACGGACAAATCACACAGATTGAGCCAGCCCCAAAGTAAGTTCTTAAGAAAGACTTGTGTTATGGGATATTAACTCAACGATACTATATTTTATAACAAATACATATATAGATAAACATCCAAGACCCAGGTCAATCTGAAAAAGATCATTTTCCATCTTGACCTGACCGGGGATCGAACCCGGGACCATCCGTGTCGCAGGCAGGCGTGTTGACCGCTGCGCCACGGATCTTGATGAACTGTAATAATTTTATTGTAACTGTACATACTGTCGATTTTAATTATTTGTAGTCAAGAGAGGTATCTTTTTCCGGTATCAAATCACTTTCTTCTACTTGATCTCAGGCGGGGCTTGAATCGGCGTCCTTAGGTCTAATACCACCTATGCTCTGCCAACCAACTAGTTGTTCCCTGTACGTGAAAATCTCCACTATATCCCATTCCTCTTTTAAAGCTCCGGTACACGCGTAAGCCTACTACTCCTGCAGCTGCTTGGAGACATGCTCGTTAAACTCAATGAAGCTGACATTTTCCATGACTCTTTGTATTTCTACAAAATTTAGTGACTTATTTAAATGCATTTAATTTTATTATATAATTTTTGACACTTGTAAGGAATACTTTTTAATAACATTATTGACATTATCTTTAATATTCAATAATTTGTGTTTGAAATATCGATGTGACTATGATACTAACCCTATTATTATTTTTTATTTCTTTCACTTTTGACTTAATTATAATTCGGTATTTGCCTAATCTTAAGATTATATAAAATTTGTTTTCAATGATACTAATTTTTATCTAAAAACACTATAAAGAACACTTTTAATTTGATATCGATTCGTTAAGTGTTCTTAAAGCTTCTTTAAAGTTGGGTGAATAGGACTATTTTTAAAAGTATGAAAATCTTAAATTACAATTATACTGTATTGTAGTCCGCTAAATTTAAAGCAACTTTTATTATGAAACCATTACCACAAACGCAATATTTCGTATAGCTACCGAACAAAGTTCTCACGCCGCCCATACAAAATACAAAGTTGTGACGTCACAAATATGTAGGCATTTCAGCAGTGCGTTTTCACGTCTAAAAATATGTGTTCCGTTCCGTTTACTTATTTCATCGTCTAGCATGCAGATGTTTTGGATATGTGTCTGTTAATCTGTATGTTGTCTATAATAATAAATAAATAAATAAATAAAAAAATAAATACTCTAACAATCTGGTAAGTAACTCTACCAGTTTGGTTAAATTTGAATTTTGCAATTTTTACTCTATTATAGGGTCGTACATTAGACACGTGTGGGTTTTTAGCAACTTTTCATCCGACTCGCACTTGGCCTGTTTTATTTATTTTCCTCAGTTCTTGGATCACACTTTTTATACCACATTTCAATTTTAGGACGGACGATCTGAATAATCTACTTCTGTTATATACTTAGACTAAACAACATTTGTTTAAACGTTAATAAGGCATTATCTGCCAGTCAAACCCAGGGACCAAACAGAGATATAGCTCTGTTAGGACATAAATGATATAATATTTTTTAACCTTGTGTTAAGCTGCAAAGAATATCGAAGATAAATGTATCTTATTTATGTTACCAATAGCTATAATCAGTCTTGTAGTTACGAGTATGTTTCTGTTGGGTGCTTTTAGCTTAATTAATTAACATTATCTCAATAAACGGACATTATCATCCAGTCACAACTTATCCCTAACATTTAGGTTTACTTTTTACCTAACTATTCGCGTGATTACTACTCAAAATACTTTCGCATTTAGGTATGTCTTATTATCGATACAAAATGGATTCTTTGGTTCTGTATTAAAGATAATTACTTCCGATGAGTAAAACCTTTGGTAATCCCTTAGGTACGCATAAATCCGAATTGAATAGGCAATTGGAAAAACGCAAAGGGCCTGATTGGAGACATGAGCGGAAATTTTGTGGCCGATTAGTAACGGCAAAGACACTGTATTCCGGGTAAAGATAATATTATAATACCATAGTCATAGTCATCGATTTATTATAAGCACTCGGCTTCGCCTCGTGCCTATAAACGCCTCGGCTATAATATCCAGCTTACCGTAAGTACTTGTATTAAAATGTAGTATTCCGCTCGTTACTAGATAGCGATAGCCTAAACTTCATAAAACTCAGAATGATATTGAAATCCAAGCCAAAAATATTGTATTAATTTTGAGATAAGATAACTAAGACCTTCGAGCAACACGGAAGGGAGTAGCCATACGCTGCATTCCCCTCTGTCAAGGTACAAGCCAAAATTAGGCATATGCATGTCTATGTGTTAGTTGTGTGTGACTCATCTGTACACAAATTATTTTTTCTTTTTATGTCATTTTTTGTGACAATGTCATAATTACTATCAAGTGACAGTTTAAGTTTTGTATGTAGGTGTGCGGAACTAAACTTGTGTGCACATTTCCCCCCGCAAAAAACGCCAGAAAAATTGTCATAGTAAATTGTCGCTTTTCTCCCTCCGTCCGGTACGGAGGCCGTGTTGCTCGAAGACTAAGACAGGCTGATTTTGAACCTATGAACTTGATATTAAAATCTCGGAATCAGAATCCCTAATGGAATATATCGAAAGAAAAAAACCGGCCAAGTGTGAGTCAAACTCGCGCAATGAGGGTTCCGTACAATATGCTTCGACACACACAATGTGCAAAAAATGTTTTATTCAATTGACTAGCGCCATCTAGTGGTGTTTTAGTGAACTATTTCCCTGGATGAGTTTATTATTGTGAGTTTACCACTTAATTTTCAAGTGATAGAATTCTTATTATTTTTCCTGTAATCTTCAGGGAATGAACTATATTTTGTAATTTTTTCAAAATTTTCGGGTCAAGTAGTTTAGGAGATCAGGGGGGGGAATGGTCAATTTTTGCCTTCTTTCGTGAATAAAATCAAAAGTATTGATTTTACCCGAACAAAAAAAAATATTTTTGAGATCCTAATAATGAGCCCTTTCATTTGATATATGACACAGTAAGGTTTGCAAAACTTTCTTTTAAAATTTTGTAATTGGGCCCCCCAAAATGACGCTTATTTCAAAAAAAATCTTTATTTACTTTACACATCCGTGTTTGGGTCATAGGATTACACTATCTTACCAAATTTCATCTAATTTGGTTCAGTAGATTCGGAGAAAATCGGCTGTGACAGACGGACGGACGGACAGACAGACGCTCGAGTGATCCTATAAGGGTTCCGTTTTTCAACTTTTGTACGGAACCCTAAAAACAGGTGAAAATCGAAAAATAAAATCAGACTGCCCATGGAAATTCACCCAGCTGATCGGCTTTGTATGGGAGGTCTAAAAATTTTTACGTTTTATTCCTTATTATTCTTACAATTCTGTATTCTATTAAGGATTCTGATCCCGAGATTACAATATAGTTCATAGGTTCAAAATCTGCCTGTATACCGTGAAGAAACTTTTATTTTCTGATTAAAATATTGGGACCAAGCCTGTAGCTCCATCTATGTCACATTGTAAGAACTAATCGTACAATATAGGAGCTATAGCACATGGACTGGACGCCAAAATATTCAATCGGACGGATACCTCTATTGCTTAGGTACGTATACGTGTAATACATTTTCAGAACGTCAATATAATAACTTTTTTATTTAGCGAATTTATATTTAACTGAAGTTATAAAATGATTTTACAAAAAGGGTACGTACAACTCAATACTGCAACGAATAACGACTACCTGCTGTTTTTGTGAGCAGAACAAAACCCGACTTCTAAAGGATTGACCGGTATTTTATTTTGAACAACGATTTCATAGAACCATTATGAACCGGTTAGTTTTGAAGTTTTTACTGGATAAAATCTTATTGCTCTCAAATCTTTATAGTATTGTGACTTTTGATTATATTGTGACAAGACCTACCCTAAAACCAAAACCTGTAAGTTTGCTTGTGTCTAGAAAATCTGTATCAAGAATCACTATCCCAAAATGCGCATCTCGAAAAGCATGCCGACCCTCGTAACACCATAATGTATATAATTTTTCTCTCCCCCAACCAGCCCTCTGCCATATGGGACAATGACGCACCATCGACAGAGCCATAGATAAAATGAGTCGGTATTATTGTACAACACAAACAACCTATCGGACAGGTGTGCCGTAGACAATCGGGCTTCTTCGATATTTTATTATCTGTGCCTGCGGTGTTGCTCGCAGATAAGGCTGAAATTAATAAGTAGTATCGAAAACTTCTACTCGCTGTAATTATGTATAGGTATTGTTTTTAAAATTGAAATCTGATTATAAACATCAATATGCCTTATCCGGTCGTATGTACGAAATTTGGTTAAGATTGGCGTAACTGTTGTAAAACTAAAACAATATTCTGATATCTATGACTAAAACCAAACTGGGTACGTTTGTATGGGATTTCAGCTTTACGTGGGCCTCTTTACTCTTGTTAATATGCTTGATATACAGTCAAATATATACGAATCAGCGAAAGTTATATGTAAATCTAAAACTTTTACTTTTATCGTAATAAAAAATGTGGATCTTTAATTTAGTACCTACTCTGGTACTGCTATTGAAACTCATGACTGAGCAATTCTGATCAAAGCAAGATTCTTATAGATTGTTCCGATGTTTCTTGTGGAAATTCTTTTAAAGTGTACCTGGTGTAAATGTAACCTCAACATTCCCTTGAAGAGGCAACTAAGCCTGTCAATATAAACAACTTTTTCTATGGAACTAATGTTGGGAACTCGAAAATAATTTTGACAAATTCATACAATATCCCGATTGTCTAAACACTTTTGAATGAGAGAGTAGAGGGGTCAATTTTTTTCGATTTTCCAGCATTGTTTCCATAGGAAAAGTCGGTTATACGATGACGGGCTGAGTCGTTCCTTGTAGGTATGTCGGGGGTTAATTTACACCCGGTACATTCAAAATTCGTAGAAAATCCATGTTAAGCCTTCATCATTCGATTCGGCCTTTTACATAAGGCCAGCTCCATCGGCCATCGGCCTTGTTCACCATCTCATAATTTTGCTAACTATATGTCAGTGTCCTTTGTTCTTCGTATCTCCTTGTTTCTGATTGAGACCGATCTTATAAATATACATAGCTCTATGAGCGACTTGGACCTTTCTTATGAGGCTCATAGTAAGGGGCCATACTTCGTAGGGGTTTTGCTATACCTACTCACTACGCTTGGCAGAGGGATTGGTGAGCACAGTTTCTTTGGCTTATCTATAGGTAACAAAGCTTAGACCTTGTCGAATTAGGTCAAGGTATGTGAATTTGTCACTTAATTTTCTGCAAAACACGAATAAATCTGATCTTCTTTCGAGTCGTAGATGGCTAGTTTTATATTTGCCTTGACCAGTAACTTGCAACTGCGACTGCCCGGTCATTTGCCTCATTTAGGTCTATTTGAGTGCAGGAAGCTGGACATTCAGGGCGCACCAATAGGTGGTACATCGACTGGGCAGCGCCACAGTTGCAATTGCTATTGCTGGAAAAACCCCACCTGACTCGGTTCTCCTGGCATCTGCCGACACCAGCGCGGAGCCTGTTTAAAGACCTCCAAACTGGCCAGGGCAGGTTTTCTCCCGGTGGTAGTTTTTCAGCAGGTGGAATTTGGGACGGTAATGGTGAATATTTACTTATCCACTGCTCCATTCGGGCTTTAGGGGCTTTTGTTGGGTTGATGTTGGGTTCTCTCAAAAACTATTACGACTCTTGAGTCTCGAGGGTGGAGGGGCTTGACCATAAATCTAATGAAAAATGTAAATTTGTTGATTAACCCAATTCAAAGATTTCGTTTTATTTTCCCGCTCGTTGTTGCCACGCCGTCCTGAGCTGTACAGCCGGTGCAAAATTAATAAAATTAATACAAGCAAACACTTTTTGCGATTATAATTAAAACTAAAAGAACTAAATTGTACTAGTACATATCTACAATGTTAGAAACACAAAAGCGGCACAGTTGACGAGTCTATTAAATTTTAAATGCTTCTGATTTTGAAAGTAGATAGAAACCTAATCATGTTTTTGGCTGCAGTAGATTTAAGGTTTTCTCCATTTACTTGTGATAAAGATGAGAATCATCTTTCTAGCAACAAAACTATTTTACTACACATTATGTGATTTTCGATACACCGCAAGTCTCCCTGGAATCGGCCATAAAATCCCGGATGGAAGAGTGCCAATTTTCACTTTAATCCACTGAGATGCCACTGAGCTGTTTATTAATGTAATTGAGGAAAATAAATGCGCAGTAATTCTGATTAATTTTTATTATATTCTGTTTTTAGCATTTGTTGCTATAGCCGTAACATAAATATATCATTCGTAAAAATTTCAACAGTCTGGCTATCACGGTTCATGAGATAGAGCCTGGTGACAGACAGAGACAGGCAGACTAACGGACGGCCGGACATCGAAGTTTCAGTAATAAGGCTTTGGGAACGGAACCCTAAAAATAGGAGTAAACGAAAACTTTTGATTTTATATATCTCCATAGGTAATGAAAACGAGAATATTATTTCTTGCAACATAACTGGCTAATTACTTCCGCATAATATGATTTTCGATACATCGCAAGTCTCCCTGGAATCGGCCATAAAATCCTGGATGGAAGAGTGCCAATTTTCACTTTAATCCACTGAGATGCCACTGTATTAATGTAATTGGGGAAAATAAATGCGCAGTTATTTTGTTTCAAACTAATAAGCTTGAAGATTTCACAGTTTAATTTTTCACAATAATTCCGAGCTCAAATTTGGCCTATGTTGATTTTAGACATGCTAGGCCAAGAAAACGTTTTACATATATGAAACTAGCTGTTACCCGCGGCTTCGCCCGCGTGTTATATAGCCTATGTCCTTCTCAGTACCCTAACCTATGTGTATGCCAAATTTCATGATGATCGGTTCAGTAGATACGGCGTGAAGCGTAACAACCAAAAAAACAAACAAACTCACTTTCGCATTTATAATATTAGTTAGGAAGTTAGGTTAGGATTTGTATGGATTGTTTGTTTTACCTACATACCAAATAAGTTCGCGGTACGCAAAGTTCACAGTTCAGTACGTATCTCTTCTCAGAATATAACAAGTTGAGAGAATAAGTATAAAAAACCGACCCAGCGGAGTCGGTGATATAAAGAGTGATTTTCAAAAGGCTGAAAATATAAAATTTTATAATCAGTATCCACAATAAAATATTGACACTCAAAAAATATATATTATTATTGTATGTGTATTTTATTAGGTTTCGATAATATTCCCAGGGTTTTCAAAATCACTTGTATATGTACTGGTATTTCTGAAGAAAAGTAAATTAGCTAATTGATGCTAATAAAAAGTGAGGAACTGTTCAAATCTCTACTTCATAAACAGCCTTGTTTTAAACATTATTTTTTCTAAAGTTCGATTCTTCGGCCACACGGGCCGTGTACCTTTTTCTGTAAACCGATGCCATCTTTGAGCAAGGGTGGGACCCGTCGAATATTTTGTCTCAATGAGTAAAAGAGATGCAGCATCGGGGTGATACCTTTCTCGCCTATTACTGGCGGTTGTTGTGAGAAGTAATAGGGATCAACAAACACACTGATTTGACGATTAGGGTAGTACATTATTTTATTGATAAAGCTTATCTTTATATTATATACTAGTAATTTTTCCGCGACTGTGTCCGCGTTAATTATAGCGTATGTCACTAACAGATAAATAAGTTATCTAAAGGTAGGAGAATTTTGAAAATTGGCCCAGTAATTTCAGAGCCTATTCAATGCAAACAAACAAACAGTCAAATTTTCCCCTCTTTATAGTATTAGTATAGATTTTACAATTTGGGCCATGTAGTTCCCGGCGGCCGTGAATTTCCCGGTAGAGTAGAATAGGACCACTCCATCAAAGTCTTCCCGTGGATGTCGTAAAAGGCAACTTGGGAAAGCAAAGGGACCTCTCCAAGCCGTCTGGCCAGCGTGAAGAGTATAGGGCGAATCCTCTGACTGCTCTGGTAGGTTAGAAAGGGTCGTGCTCCTGCTATGGAGACTAAAAAAGTCCTGATGATGATATCGGAATAGCATTGTGAACGCATAAAAAATACCTATAAAATACTGAAGATTAATATTGCTCAAGTTAAATTTGGTTAATCTTACGGTCTCTGTACTGCCAAACTGTTTACGAATAGAACTCTCACGTTGTTGATCACCCTATTCCGGACCATTTTGATGTGGGTCTATCGGCATGCTATTATGCCATCACGACACAACTTTAATGTCCACATTGGCTGCTAATATTACTATTACTTGAAAAAGACGACATATAAATTGAAGGTTTGTATTCAGTCTTATAATTACTATAAGTTTACATAAATTTCGTTCGTCTCAAACAAGGATGTATCATTTCGATAGATCTTTTGTAGCCTCACGAGTGACATACGCTATAATTTTTTTAACAGAGGAGTTATGATACTCATTTAATTTATTGAAAAAAAAACTTTTTTAATTTATTAAAAAAGTGATTTGTCCGTATATATATATATATATATATATTTACACTTTTTGCGGTAAATGTTATATATATATATATATATATATATATATATATAATGAACTCTTTGCGGTAAATGTTGATCCAGTGAGAAGTTAGAACAATTGTTGATCCACCTATTTTACGTGTTTACTCAGATCCGCGTCGCGCAAACTGATATACTCTGATCCGTTCTAGATGCGCGTGTGATCAACACAGGATCAACATTTACCGCAAAAAGTTCATTATATATATAATTTTATTACAGGTAAAATAGTTACTACTTTATGATGCTCTTCTAGCTAACAGTGACTACTCATTACAACGTGTCTTTCAAAGCACTTTTTTCATACGTGATGGATAAACTCGCCTATTTTCAGGTTTCCTTCAAAAGGATCAAATAGTAGTAGTAATCTAAAGGTTTATACATACTTAAGTGCCCTTAAAGTTAATTTTCGTGAAATCTTACGGTCAGCTGTCTGCCAAACAGTTTAGAACCTCGGCCGCGGGATTGATCACCCTTTTCTGGACCTTTTTAGATAAACTGGTGAGGGGAGCGGGAGATCAGGATATATTGGTGGAGATTTCAGCTGTTCTATTATAAAACCCCGTATCTACAATGTTTGTCTTTTTTAATGTATTAGGTGGTTATAAAAGTAATTTCCTGTTTATGTCTTTTGTTGTATGTGATGCAGTTTTTGTTAGAAATAAACGTTTATCTATCAATATCAAGATATTGATTTGTAAGTGCTCTTTTCATGGATATTTGAATATATACATAACAAAAGCTATATAATAAATAAACCAACTTTAAAACCCTCTATCCTAAAAACTACAGAACAAATTTCGATGAAACTTGATCTTTTCCTAAGATGAATATACGTAAACGGGAATTATTTTTGGTGACTCACTTTAAAAACCTAGGTTTTTAAAGTGAGTCACCAAAAATAATTCCCTTTTTCTCTTGGTCACGTCACGCCATAACTTGAGAACAATTTCACTCATGTTAGTATACATGAGTGGAATCGGTAGAGTTGAAAAGTGTCCGGAAAAAGTTAATGCTCTTGAAGGATCGACATTTACACACGTGGAGTCGCGGGCTATAGCATAGCTGATGTTACATACGTATATTGATGTTACAATCAAACAGATTTTGGAAAAATGTCTCTTACTAAGTTTTAAACTGGAGCAGCCGATTTGAGGAGGCTACCGTACATTTATCAGGCATGTTGGCGGATTAGTTGGCAGACTAGTCGGCCGACCAGTTGAACATTTTGCGGCGGGAATGAATAATCCCGAGTGTTTCGCGCAAAATAAAATATGTTGCCGCCACTGGCTTTTTAATGTGAATTTTCATGGCAATATTTTTTGTAAATAATTTGTAAAATGAACTGTATTGTTTGCCATGTTGTTATTTGTACACATTTGTAATTTATCGCACATTTACTTCTTTTTGACAAATGTTTACATCTTTTTGATTGTATAGTGTGGAAGAAATATGTATGTTTTAGGGTTCCGTAGTAAACTAGGAACCCATTACGCCATTTTTATTAGAGGTAAGTGCCCCCCCCCCCCCCCCCCACTATCTGCTAAACGGTTCATATGATTATGGATACGTGAAAAAAATTACAGCAGTATTAGGTATATATATACTGAAGTTGAAAGGAAAACTATCAGAGCTCAGTACAAACAAAAAAGTTATAGGCAACCTCTTATAAAATGTACTCGAAAATGTAAAATTTCATAGAACTTTCATTGTCAGATGTTTTTGGTCGTTCAAATGTGAGGTGCGAGTGTGAACAGTGTGAACTCAAAGGTGTCATTCGCAACTACGGAACCCTACACTGCGCGTGGCCCGACACGCACTTGCCCGGTTTTTTAGGGTTCCGTAATAAACAAGAAACCCTTATAGTTTCGCCATGTCCGTCTGTCTGTCTGTCCGTCCGCAGTTTTACTCAGAGACTATAAGTTCTAGAAAGCTGTAATTTAGTATGGTATGTATATTAATCAAGCCAAAAAAGTGGTAGAAAAAACATTTGAAAAAAAATTTTTTTTAGGTATTAACAACACAAGTAAAGGGGGGGGGGGTAATTTTTTTTATCTACTTACCCATCGTGTAGGGTTGAAAGCTCCCAAACGGCTAATTATTTTACGACACCTCCAACGTATATCTTTAATATATACAAGAATGTATACAAAAACTTAACAAACTAAATACTAAAACCTTCCTCGAGAACCACACTATCCATTGGAGAAAACTGCATGAAAATCGGTTCAGTAGTTTTTGAGTTTATCGTGAACAGACAGACAGACAGACGCGGCAGAGGTCTTTGTTTTATAAAATGTTGTAGTGATAATCAAAAGCGGTATATTCAAAGGTCTGAAATTACCTTATTTTGGTTACTGAACACAAACGGTAAACTTGGAAATGTTTCTCATTAAACTGTTGAGTATAAATGTGCACTATTAATTAATACTTCATACAAATATTACTCGCTAAAAGATTGCTCTGTATAATTAGAAAATTACAGTCTGTAATTAGTTCTTGTATTTTTTTCCTAAATGTTATTCGCTAGCGGCGAACCATAAGCGCCAAAGACTAAAATTAGTCTTTCATTTTTAATTACCTAAGTCAGCGTTTCCCAAACTGTGAAATAACAAATGTGGAATAATTCCCGCAAAACAGTACGTTTTTTAATACAACTTTTTTTTATTTTTTTATAAACCATATGAAAATACATTATAATTGAACGTATATTAAGAAAACACGAAAGTTTGTACAAGAAAGCACTTTATATGTTTCTGCGTATAATTTTCTTGGTACTACTAACTGTGGGGCTCTTACTTAATATTATTATTTATATAAATAATAATATTTTATAATATTTTACTATCATTTGCTAATTTTATTTTTGCTTGACAAGGTCCGTGGCGCAGTGGTTAATACGTCAGCCTGCGACACAGGGGTCTCGGGTTCGATCCCCGGCCAGGTCATCAAAATTATCTTTTTCAGATTGGCCTGAGTCTAGAATGTTTATCTATACCTATAAGTATCTCTTATAAAATATAGTATCGTTGAGTTAGTATCCCACGACACAAGTTCACAACTTACTGTGGGGCTAGCTCTATTTGTGTGGTATGCCCCTATATATAAATTTAGGTTTTTATTTCACTACGTCCTATCATGTACTATTCCGTCAAGTTCGAGTATCTCGGTCGTAACTTGTGTCGTAAGCAGTTGAACTGCCTGCGATACAACAGTACCTTACATTGTTTATGCTGGACAACTGGAAAACATGTGTAACAGAGAACTACATTAAAGACACTGTTATTTTCATTTTAAGTTATTTATAAAAACTATACAACACAGAGGATAAACACAAAACAAAATTTAAAAAAAAAACGATTTGTTGGTATTTACCTATTACACAGGGAAAAGTTCCTAGTAAGATTATGAGTGATTCAAGCTATCATCATGTTGATCTATATGACGAGTGGCTTTTTGATGGAAACTCGATGAAAACTTAAATATTCCCAAACGAGATATTTCTGCCTATTTGGAATTCACGTACCAGGTTTGTAATATAGTAAAATGAAAATAAATAATTTGCTGCGTAATGCTTACTACCGCATAATTAAGTAAAAAAAAAAAAAAACATTGTTGTTGTATGTTAATTTTTATTATAGATCTTTGGGAACCACAGACTGAGCTATGCCTAGGCAAAGCCAATGATTAATGACAGTCTAAGTTACGTAAACGTTAAAGAGTTTACATTTTAGGTCGACGGCTCGTTACTACTCTGTGATCATAAAATTAGTGCGTCCTGAAAATATGATTTATTATACATTACCGTCAGTTACTCGATTTTGAACGCAACTTCGCCTGCGGGATAACAAGTGTTATACAGTCGCCTCTTGTTATTTCAATCAAGCGATAATTCGAACCTCTAAATTCGAAATTGTCACGAGTTCCTTTGAAAAACTCTTGATATTACGTGCTTCGTTGGTCCCGGCTGTCATCATTGATTGCAGTCGTAAAGCTATGTCGTATGCCTTTAGGCAGCTTGAAAAACTGACCCTAGTTTTGGCCAATTACACAACCGAAAAAACAAAAAATGTACATACTCCGATAGGTTCCCTAGTTACAAATTCGGCCTGCTCTCCAAAGGCTTTGCCATTGTTATTCAGTTCGGCTCTTCAGGCTATGCATGCAATTATGGCCTATCATGCATTATGAGAGTTTGTCGTCTTCTCCAAGCCTTGCGCACACTGGAACTAAAGCCGAGGTCCGTCCCTCCTGGGGGCCCTTTTGTTATGTTACCAATAAATGTATCGAAAATATTAGTAAAGTGCGTTTGAGGCGAGAGCAGCGTGGCCAAAGTCAACTTGTATAGATTGAGGGCACTCTGCTCTCGCCGCAAACGTCTTTTGATAAAATAAAAGGTCACTAGAAGCTAGCTAAATAGTAAATTGAAAAGAACAACTAATTACAAAATCTTGTCGATTGATTATTAAATGGACTGGAAGTAAAGACAGTAGACAGATTGCCAATTGAGATTGTACACAGCATTTGCTCGTCCATTTGATGGCATGAAGCAAAACCGCGGGATTCAATCAAAAAATCCGTCCACCTCCGATATATTTACCTTCAACGCCCTTCATACAGCGTCCGCGTCCCTTGTCACACACACTCTATGAAATCGCCTTGAAAATACTTCTATGACATCCACGGAAAGACTGGAGTTCTCCTATTCTATTCGGTCTATCAAAACAAATATTGACAGTGGCAATTTGAGATTGCACAGAACCTTTGCCCGTCCATTTGATGGCAGGAAGCAAAACCGCGGGATTCAATCAAAAACTTGGTCCACCTCCGATATGTTTACCTACAACGCCCTTCATACCGCGTCCCTTGTCAGACACACTATAAATTCCCAGTTATATTTATCTCAAGCTCAGTAACTTGTCAAATCAGCTAAATATAAATGTGTTGAAATGTAATAGAAGACTAGCAGCCCGCCCCGACTTCACCCGTGGTACATACATAGCCTATGGCATTCAGGAATAACGTACCCATTCATAAGAAAAAAAAAATTTGAAATCGGTCCAATATAGTTCTTAGCGCGTTCAAACAAACAAATAAACAAACTCTTTAGCGTTATAGTATTAGTATAGATATGTAGGTGTAGCGTGTATAGAAAATAATTAAAAATTCAAAGTAATGCCAGTGGTATTCGTTCGTGGTATTGGATTGGAATAAATCTGTATATTAGCCACCGACACCTCGAAGAGGTTAGTAGACCCTCAAAATGAACAACTTGTCTAAGTGTTCAATTCAATGGAAACTCAAATATTTTGAACAATTACATATAAAACTGTATTGCTGGCCCGGCAATTTGTATGAACATTCAAATAAAAAGGAGTTCCTATTGGACCCATACGAAAACTTATCATATTGACGGGCTGAGTCAGCCGCCTGGGCAATATTTTATTTTGTATTCACAGCATTAGCAGGACTAATAAACAAATAAAAAAATATTATCATATTTACGGTACTATTCGCCACGACTAGTTCCGTAAATATGATTTAATTTTTATGGGAATGTTTAGGGACAATCTACACGTTGTATACCTATGTCTGTAAATAAGTTTCTTTACTCTCCTACTAGAATTTGCCTGAGGCTTTGCTTGGTTTAAGGAGAAGCCCACGGAACTCCTTTATCTGATTGATCTGTACCATTCATTCTCATTTACCTATTTATTATCAGTAGATCTATAACTTGATATCCTAATACAATCTTTATACCAACTTGCAAACCCTGTATATAATTCCTTGATGACATTAAAGTATTTTTTTTTAATTAATTTCAGATTGTAAATACCGAATTTCGTAGGGATGAGTTAAAAAAGAAATTACGGATTCTTCATCATCATCATCAGGTCTTTGTTAGACTCCACTGCAGGAGCACGACCCTCTCTGTACTCGCCCCCTCGGGGGGCTAGAAACAATTTATTATTTTACTCCTCAATCAGATCAATTTAAATAAAATCTAATTCCTAAGTTAGGTTCCTAGTACGACTAGTAAAATTGCTCGTACTATTTAGGTATTAATTTCTTTATTTTGCGATTGATAAGAGAATTGTTTGATAACCATCAAAAGTAGCCACTTCTGCGTCAACCACCAATAATTTTCCAATCATCAAAAAAAATTTTCTTAGCGCTTATATGTATTATAACTTACTAAGGTGCAGCATTTAATTATTAAATAACATATGTATACATAATATCAGAAGCACGTAGAGGGACATAAGAAAAAAATTGTTCCTGAGGGAGGGTTTTTGGCGAAAACTAAATTTGCTTCTTGTTTTATGAGATGAATTTTTCTTTTTGCCATCAAAATCAAACTGGAGTTTGCTAGAAATACCAAAACATTATTTCCATCGCATACCTTATTGCAAACTTTTCTATAATTTATTATAGAAAAGATAACTATTCTTCATGACGGTTCGAAACATAACGAGACTGAATAGGAGTTTTGTTGTTATTATAACGGTTCACTGTTCAGTAATGAGTTAAAGATGCAAAAACAAACAATTTGAAATAAAATAATATTACCTATTACATTTTTTTCGACAACCTTTACTCTCGCATTTTTATAATAAGTGCTTATTAATTAGTTGTTCTTTAGTTTATCAGTACCTATCACAACTATTCTATAAGTTTTTTTACACCAATAATCTTGTCATACTATGTTTCTCAAATAGTCTCACAAGATTACTGGTGTAAAAAACTCATAGACTAGTTGTGTTAATCTAATATATTATGTTATTATATAATCATTGACAACTTTAATAATTAAATTAGTGAATGTATTGTATTCTCATTAGTGTTTCTCAAATAAATAATGTTTTATTCAGCAATATAATCTAATAAATCAAGCAAACGGTTTTGCCGCCAAAACGCTATAATCCATATGTCCACCCTACTCTTGTTTCTATGGGATATCGATTATTCGGCGCCGCGCCGCCGCGCCACCGCCTGCGGCATGCGGCCGCCACTGCCTTCTTCCAAACTTATTTGCCAAATCTTAAACTAAACTTAGCTTAAATATAAATATTACTTAGTTTTTAGTAACACGTAACACAATTTCCCTAGGTCAACTGGTAGACAATGCACACAGCATTGTCTACCAATGCCAAAAACCGAAGTTGACCTTTCGTATCAATCTTTGATTGTGTGCAATATACTTAAATAAATAAATTGAACAATTACTTAAGTACTCTTAAGTGTATTTATATTTTTGTTTGTAATTTAATGGTTTTAAATAAAATTTATTGGATCATTTGCAAAAAAAATATTACAGTAAATAAATAATATTTATTATATAAACAATTCACATAAATTCAGCTAGGCCTAGCAGTAACTAAGTCGTGAACTTGTGTTGTGATACTAACTCAATCTCAACGATACTTACTTGACGATTATTTTGACAGCTAAATAATATTTGCATGCTATTATTTCTAGAAAAACAGTTTGTTCTTTTTATAAAGTGACATCTTGTGTAATACATATTATTTATCCGACAATGGATGCACCCAGTACAAGTTAAAGAAAAGGTTGTAATCAATAATCCTTTTTAGGGTTCCGTAGTAAACTAGGAACCCTTATAGTTTCGCCATGTCTGTCTGTCTGTCCGTCCGCGGTTTTACTCAGAGACTATAAGTACTAGACAGCTAGAATTTGGTATGGGTATGTATATTAATCATGACAAAAAGTGGTAGAAAAAAATCTTGAAAAAAAAATTCCCCCCCCCCCCCCCCTCTATCTGCTAAACGGTTATATATGGATACGTAAAAAAAATTGCAGCAGTAGTATATATACTGAAGTTGAAAGGAAAACTATCAGAGCTGAGTATTAAGTGCAAACTAAAAAGTTATAGGCAACCAACTTATAAAATGTACTGGAAAATGTAAAATTTCATACAATTTTCATTGTTAGATGTTTTTGGTCGTTAAACTGTGAGGTGCGAGTGTAAACAGTGTGAACTCAAAGTTGTCATTCGCAACTACGGAACCCTACACTGCGCGTGCCCCGACACGCCCTTCACTTCTCTTCACCTATTACGATGGTCAACATGGTGGAGTTTTTAACAATATACAAATCGCGTTTGTGTATTAATGTTGGTAATTAAATATACTCTTTGCTTTTGCTACCCTAATTTATCAACGGGATTTTTACAAATTAAAAACAAAACTGGATTTTTAATTGCAGAAAACGTTAGGGTGACCGCCCACAAAAATGTCTTCTTAAAGGAAATAATGAGTGTCTGATATTGAACAGCTCTTGTAGGTGTCTATTGTGAAGAAAAATACGCACACAAAAAGTATGTGTTATGCCTTCCTGAAAACATATTTGTATATGAACGCAATAAAAATCATGTAGTGTTCTCTCAATAAAATAGAAAGAATTTCATTTCAATTTTTCAAGTTAAGCACATTTATTTTGGTTTGGCATATTATTTTAAGCGTTTCGTCTATTAACTTCCACCCTATTTGTGCCTTTCCCTGGTTGCATCTTACGCTGTCGGTATCGTCAGCTCGTTTAACAGATAGCCGTCTGCCTTACACCAAGCTTTTATTTATTTTTTTATTTATTTAAACTTTATTGTACAATTAAAAAAAAATGTGTACAAAAGGTGGACTTAATGCCATATGGCATTCTCTCCCAGCCAAACCTTTGGACCAAAAACCTGTTAGTACCGGCTTTTAGGGCACCTAGCTCCAAATACACAGACAAATACCTGTAATAGTGGAGTAAAAGTTTTGCCCCTGCTGTTAATTGAACCCAAGCCTCCAAGCAGACAGGGGCAGAGGGCCTATTTGTATGATTACTAGCAGCTCTCATGTCATCATCATCATCATCAAAAGGTCTCTTTTAGTCTCCACTGCAGGAGCACGACCCTCTCTGTACTACCAGAGCCATATATTAACCAGGGCAGTCAGAGGATTTGGCCTTGGATTTGGCTGGCCAGACGGGTTGGAGAGGTCTCTTTGATGTTTATAAGCTTTGCTTAGCTAGTGTGTCCTTAGTCGCCTTCTACGACATCCACGGGAAGACTTGGATTGGTCCTATTCTACTCTGCCAGGAACCAAACGGCACCTCTCTCTCTTAATAATTAAAAAAAAAACATATTATACACATAAATCTTCCTCTTGAATCACTCAGTCTATTGAAAAAACTGCATCGAAATCTGCTACATATATATACTTACAATCACGTTTTTATCCTTTGCGCGGTAAACGAAGCTCAAAGTTATAAAAACAAAAGGTTAAAACCAAAATCAAATTCCGTTGAAAAGCGAATTTGTTTAATACTATAGATTTACTTCACTAGAAAAAAATAGTATGTTCAGTTTATGTTATTAGAATTTACAAATGTAATTATAAACGGTTCACTATCCGAACGCATAACTTTTTTTTTGTATAAAAGTTGTTTATACCAAAAAAGTTATGCGTTCGGATAGTGAACCATTATAAACAACATATAAATTGACTGCACATTAATTTTTCTTCCCACAAAAACGAGATCATTGCAATTGGAATAAAGGGCTTTATCATAAAGGATATCCCTTACATTTTCCATTGTACACTACAATTGATTTAAATTGTTTTTTTTTTTCAATGAAGGACAAATGGGAAGCCGCCCCGTCGGCTAAGCTCCCTAAATAGTTCCCGATGTGTCGTCGGCATATATCCTGGCTACGGTTCAACGACCCCTGCTTAGGGGTGCTCCGTGTCAAAATGTCAATATTGATTCCTCTACCGCCCTAGTACTAAGATGCAGCTCTTTTCTCTAATGCATTATGTGTTATTATGTTGCGTTCGGATGATCATTTATTTTTACATGACTGCCTAAAAAATAAATGTATTGTCTATCGAGTTTTTAGAACTTGAATCTGTCTTGTAAATCCAATATTTATGAAAAGCATAAAATATTAAATGAATTTTTCATTAAAATTTTCCATAAACGGTGAGTTTTTTCCATGAAGTTTAATAAAGAGGTCTCTTTATAAATTTGGCTATACTTTTTGAACTGTTTTACTCCAAATACATGATACCGATCATCATAATCTTCACAAAACAAAAAATATCTGTAAACTGATTAAATTTTAAAATAAAGGACATAACTCTCCAAACAAAAAGAAATCTAGTCTGTTCATAAATGACTGAGTTATGGCATAACAAACGTACAAATCAATTGAGAACCTCCCGGTTTTTGCGGTCGGTTCCAAAACAGCCCATGATCGTTAATACATTGACCGAAAAAGCTACCAAATTAAAAAGAGTGTTGTTTTTCTCCCGCCAAACAGCAAATCTGCAAAATCTGTTTTCTTTCGTGAATTGTTTATTTTTCCTTAATTTTAATTACAGGCCTTGTTGAAACGTGATCCTGCCGTGATCCAAATTATTTTCCGTTTAATTTATACACAAATGAAAATAATTTTATATGAAGCCTTCAGCCTTTCATCGGCGGATATTTCTTAGCAGTTTAATTTTTCCGCTTTCATTAATTGGAAACATTTTGTTTTTTCTCTCTTCTTTGAGTAATTTACTTTTGCTTTAATGTGAGGTTATAGGCTCACGAATGCAATTACATTTTTGTAGATAATTGAATGTTCTACAGACGAAGCTTATCAATGCTTTGTTACTTTTTAGGGTTCCGTAGTAAACAAGGAACCCTTATAGTATATGTCTGTCTGTCTGTCTGTCCGTCCGCGGTTTACGCAGGGACTAAAAGTACTAGAAAGCTGTAATTTGGTATGGGTATGTATATTAATCATGCCAAAAAAGTGGTAGAAAAAATCTTAAAAAAAAATTTTTTTTTTGGTAGCTCCCATATATGTAAAGTGGGGGAGTATTTTTTTTTCTCTACTTACCCATCGTGTTGTTAAATAGGTCTTTAAAAAATATTGTGAGGTTGAGAACATAATTTTTTGATTTAGGGATCCGTTTCTGAAATATTTGGTTTTAAAGTGGGAATTTTTGTTAGAGGTAAGTGTCCGCCCCTTTATCTGCTAAACGGCTATATATAGATACATGAAAAAAATAACAGCATACTGAAGTTGAAAGGAAAACTATCAGAGCTGAGTACTAAGTACAAACTAAAAAGTTATAGTACTCGAAAATTAAATTTCATACAATTTTCATTGTTAAGATGTTTTTGGTCGTTAAACTGTGAGGTGCGAGTGTAAATAGTGTGAACTCAAAGTTGTCATTCGCAACTACGGAACCCTACACTGCGCGTGGCCCGACACGCACTTGGCCGGTTATTTGTTTTCATTCGAAACACTAATCCTTACTCATATTATAAAGAGGAAAGATAAGATTATTTGTTTATTTGTATGCATAGAATAAGCTCTTAAACTACTGGACCGATTTTCAAAATTCTGTCACCTATTAGGAAGCTAATTTATCTGCGGGTGACATAGGCTATGATTTAGGCAGCGTAGTGTCGAGAAAGTTGCTAGTTTGCTCACAATTAAAAATATCACGGTAAATATTGAAAAAGTGTCGAAAGTCAGAGGTAAAGCGTAAGGGCAACGGTCAGGTTAAATGTATTTAAACAAGCATAATAATAAATATCAATAGTGGCGTGCTCCGTGGCGCAGCGGTCAACACGCCTGCCTGCGACACGGATGGTCCCGGGTTCGATCCCCGGTCAGGTCAAGATGGAAAATGATCTTTTTCAGATTGACCTGGGTCTTGGATGTTTATCTAATTAAGTATCTATTGTAAAATATAGTATCGTTGAGTTAGTATCCCATAACACAAGTCTCGAACTTACTTTGGGGCTAGCTCAATCTGTGTGATTTGTCCGTATATATTTATTTATTTATTATTACTTAATAGTATTTTTAAATCCTGTAATTGACTTATTTTTTATTTATTTTATGACTTTATACATATATACGTATAAACCACCACAGTGTCTCTACTCCTTTGCAAAAGCTTTTCAAATTAAACATACTAAAAAAACATAATGATAATTTTTATTATTGACATAAAAAAATATTGACGTTTTAGAATACGATAAAAACTGTCTTACACACATACATACAATCACGTCTTTTTCCCTTGCGGTGTAGACAGAGCCCAGATCTATAAAACCTTGGCCGCGTTTAGCATGTTGGTGGGCTTTAAGGTGGAGAGCGGAATCAAAATAGTGATGGGTCGCTAGCTGCATCCCCTATTGAGATGATCCCTGCGATATTCACCCATTCCCTCGCTCGGCTTTTTACGATCTGCGTAGGAAAAGAAGCAGCTGGTACACTACTGGTTTTTCTTTTCTCCCAGACCTGCGTGGAAGTTTAAACTGAATGTCTGTAAACTTTATGACTTACAGCTGTAAATCTAATCAATCCTAAGTAATTTGTGCTCGCAAACGGCGTCTAGAGTAAGTCTATCTTTAAATGACACTCCACATTCAGATTTCTGTCTGTGTTATTATAGTTTTTTAAACAATAACAAATATATGTCTGTAAACTTTATGACTTACAGCTGTACATCTAATCCCGTGGAATCAAGCCTTAGTAACTTTTGCTAGCAGACGGTGCCTAGAGTCTAGAGTGAGTCTAACTAACTTCAATATATTTAAGACTTGTAACTCCCACTTTACATTCAGAATTCTGTCTGTGTTATTATGCTTTTTTAGCAAGTTTTTATTGAAATGATGATGATGATAAGGTTTTATAGTCTAAAAATTTTATTACAAAATTTTAGGGCCGTTCAGAGAACAGTACTATGAAGTAAGTAGTCCAATATCAAAACAGGACTTACAGAGAACTTGGCTTGACTGTTGCAGAAATATTAGACGAGACTCAAAGCTAACCATGATAAATCCGGTAAGGTAATTAATAGTCTTTGCGACCATGAAAGCTTGTTATTGAATAGCTATAAATATTTACCAATTTGCTATACTATAGGTACCTATACTTACTTCATCTTTGTCCGGCCTTTGACCAAGCATGAACCTGATCATAAAATATTTTCAACTTCATATTTTAAGAAGCCATACAACTACGATCCTTCAGAGGCAATAAAGTATACTTTACGCTTGCAAAACCACGTAAAGCTAGTATTTTAAAAGCTCCGAGTCACAGTAACATACATACAATATTTCCATACGTAGTTCATACATTACTCAGACTACAAAGGCATAGTCACAAATTAAAAATATAATAGATAGTGTGCTGTGAGAGTCAGGGGCTGCAAGCGATAAATAATCTAAGGATGCAAGTAAAGACAACTATCACAACTTTTGCTCCAAGACAATGATAGAAATAGGTTTTGTTAATTGACAGCGTACAAAAGTTCTTTCTTTCTTCTTTTTAATTATGGCTTTCACCGAGATTTCAGTGATTCTGCCAATGTCCAGTATAATGAGATACTAAGTATCGGTGTTGTACGGTATGTGGCATCAAAGATGGCGTATGTTCTTTGGCAGCCTCGTGGGAGATTTTGGCGACAAATCTATACGAGTCCATTTAACAGTCTACTTTAACTATTTCACAAATTGTTCTCGAGCTCGAGCATTCATAACACTAAACTACACCAATTTCATATTATAAAGTCCACTTAAATCAATTTGCAAAATTGTATAAGGCAAACGATAACTGAACCCCTTGACTTCCCACCAAAAACTCAAACAAAAGTTGTGTGGGATGTGATACAATGCCAATGCCAATGTCACTAGTACTGTAGCTTGATTTCAACATCAAAGTCAACCTTTTAATATGAATCTGGAAGTCGTTGGTTACAAATATCTCTGCCACAGCTTATGTAACTATTTAACTTGGTCTCGATGAAGGAAAACATCGTGATGACCCTTTTAACTAGTGGAACGGTGAGTATAAAATACGTGCTAAAACGGCATAAAATTATCTATCATCGTTTCGAATGTCTTTTGTGGTAAAAATAAATGACAAGCACCTTTTTTATGACGAGGTACGGTCTTGAGTACGAAGATAAAAAGTAAAATAACGTTGCGTTGTGAGTATTGATAGGTGCAATCCGCGTGGCATGGGATGGAGACAGTATCGAACGCCTTGATTAGATCAAGGAACATGGTGTAGGATTTTTTGCTGCCATCTAGATAATACACGAATACATCAAGAAAAGCTTTTACAGCATCCTCCACATAAATTGTAATCAGATCGAGTGATCAGTATTTTTATGAAAGAGAAATAGAGTTACTTTTCCGTAGTGTCAGTATTGTATGACCTAACGCAACCAAGGCTGGTACGCGCACGAGCGCAATTACGTGTAATAACCTGCCGTGATGGATGATTTGTAGCCTTTTAGAGCAACTGATTATGCAGGACCCTCATTCATCTAGTGCATACTCACTTTTAGGTGGTCTGAGGCTGGAGGACAACGCATTAACAAATTCACATATATAAATTCTAACTAAGAATAAAAACACAAACACTTCTTTTTAAGGCATACGAGTGATAAATCTATACTGAGTCAATCACAAAGAGTTACAAAATTAGTTAAATAATCTTGTTTCCAATTCATTCACCAATAGAATGCTACATTATAAGTGATTGATGTCTCTGATAGCTAAGCGTGTAAGACCTGGTTGCAAACTGACCTGACATGCTACAGGAGCCGAGGGTCATGGGTTTATCCCGTGGCCCAGGTAGACTGTATGATGAAATTGATGAATTGATGTATCTTTTATAAAAGCTTGTTTCCAATCGGAAATGCAATGCAATCGCATTCTCACTTGAGGTGCTTCAGAACTTCGAACAAAGTCACAGCAAACAGCAAATTTTTATTAATCACTTTCATTTCAGCTCAACCAACTCGCGATATCTTTGTCTGTCTTAAATACCTAGACTTTAAATATAGATGTATACTTATGGACAAATCACACAAACTGACCCTAGCCCCACCCACACTAAGTTGTGAACTTGTGTCGTAGAATACTAACTTAACCATAATATATATAGATAAACAAACAAGACCCAGGCCAATCAGGTTAATTTTACATCATGATCTGGCCGGAGAATGAACCCGGATCCCTCGTGTCGCAGGCTGGCGTGTTAATCACTGCGCCACGGAGATTGCCTATTATAATTTCAAAACACGATCGAGGCGGAATAACAAACATACTTTCACACTATATTAGTTATGATACGAATCACTTGCTTGTGCTTATTCTCAGTATCAACGAAATAATCAATCAGTAGGTGTAAGGCAACAATAAGTGTCCATTACGTTGATTGTACCCCGCGCTCCGCCCGCCCACGCCCTGTACCCAGCCTTCTCTGACCTGAAACGACGCTGTGTGGATCTTGACCTTTGAGTTACAACACAAACTTGGATGAGAAACAAATTTAATAACTTAATCAACAGTAAATACCCAAAGGAAATTTCGGCAGAGACAAAAGCAATTTTTTAATTTTTTTTTTTTTGACGTGCCTATTTCTTTATTTATTTATAGCCCTATTTAATTGAATTTGCAATGTAGAAATTTTTTTTGCCCCCCTTTGGAATTAACAGAACACTATTTTACTTCTTGTGCTTATTTGGTAAGAAAAAGCATCACTTATGATCACAGGCTTTTTTAACTCGATGGTATGGTATGGATGATTTTTTGATTTTCGCCCTAGTCCTACGACGCTACGTTTTTTCTTACTCCCAAACATATTGTACAGTTGCCTGCAAAGAAATCTGACCCCTTACAATTTAAAATCTGAGCGTAGGGGGGTCAGATTTCTCTGCAGGCAACTGTACAATATGCTTGGGAGTAAGAAAAAACGTAGCGTCGTAGGACTAGGGCGAAAATCAAAAAATCATGTCAATGGCGATGTGACTTACACAAACCATCACTATTTCGAGTCCGTTTTTTCACCTTTCCATAACCACGCTAAATGTGGCTTCTGAGCTCTGTCTACCTCGTAAGGTAAAAGGATGTGTTAATAATAGACGTAGCATAGCCCCGTATGCCCCAATAGCGTTATCGTATATTCTCTCATAATCAACAACAAACATTTTACTCCATTCTTTTTAATCATAAAATCTATTCCCCGCCCAAACTATATTACGATCCCCACAGTGGTGTCACAGCCAAACGCGGTATTATATAAACGTTACATTACACTACCCCTGGGGGAATTTCTTTCTGCAAACGTAGTCGTTTTCGTTTCGTCAATAATGTAAAATGCCTATTTATCGTATCTTTAAATAATAAACGGATAAGAAATAATATGACAAAATGATGTTTCGCTTGCGAAAAGTAAGGGACCTGCCAGACAGAGAGCGGTCATACGTTCTAGCGTTCGAGCGTGCAGTTGCTCACCAACCTCACTGTTGGATGGTCTACGCGGAACCACTTCTGTTACCGTGTTTTTTGACAGTTACTAAAATATGTCATACATATGCCTTTAGGCAGCTTGATATTCTGACACCAGTGTTAGCCAGTTCGATTCACGAAAAACAAAATCATATTTTTTGAAAGAACGTGCGAGCTCGTGCGTTCACGCAGTCTCGTCGCCTTCCTTTGTAATATATATGTTATCATCATCATTTCAGCCGCTACTGCTGGATATAGGCTTCTCCTAAGGGTTTCCAAAATGAGCGGTTGGAAGCGGCCTGCAGCCAGCGTTTCCCTGCGGTCTTGGTTAGGTCGTCCAACCAACTACCTATGTCTAACGCTGCGCTTACCGTATACGTGGTTGCCACTCGAGAACTTTTCTGGCCCAATCGGCCAACGGCTCTGGGGTACGATTTTTAGAAACTTTGCCGTTCGCAATCGAGGCGTTTTTCCATACAAAATTCGTGCGAAGACGAGTGTCTATGTAAGGTTATATATTAATTTCGCAAAATATGAAATCGCACAAAACTATCCTGCCCGCAGTCGTTCCGAGATGTCATAAAAAAATTACTCGTACCTACCGAACCTCTTTTCTGTCCTCAGTCGTTCCGTGTAGTCATTAAAAAAACTCGTACTTAACTTTTTTTCTGCTCTCAGTCGTTCCGGGTGGTCATAAAAAAATAACTCGAACCTAACTTCTTTTCTGCCCTTAGTCATTCTGAGTGGTCATAAAAAAATAACTCGAACCTAACTTCATTCCTGCCCTCAGTCGTTCTGGGTGGTCATAAAAAAAATAAGTCGAACCCAACTTCTTTTCTGCCCTCAGTCGTTCAAAATGGTCATAAAAAATAACTCGAACCTAACTTCTTTTCTGCCCTTCGAATCATTTGCGATTGTGAAATATGACGGAATTATTTAGTATTTTAAATGTACATCTAGCAAATTTTGGTCACTCTTCCATTTGATGACATAAACATAGAGATTATAATATTTTAAATTTTGTTATTTCATTTGTTGTTCTTTTGAAATTTGCTCTATAAAGTTTTGATTTATTAATATGTAACCCTATGTAACGTACAAGTTACAACACAATGAACGCAAAACTGATCTCTTGAAGGCTTTAACGCCTGTCCGCTCTCTGTCTGACAGATTCCTAATATGCCAAAAATAACTAGTTATTTTCGTGAAATAGAAATAGTTTTGTCGTTTCACGGTTTAATGCTGAATTGGCGAACGAAAAAGCTTTTTGTTGGCAATCATTGTTTACTGTAAAGCGTAGACGGATTTGTAGCACATTTTGAGGCAAACTTGTGGGCTGAGCCCTTTATCCACCTTCTTTTGTTGGTTTTAGTGGCTAAAAATGTGCATCAAATTTTCTGATTGGATATGCAATCAACAAAACAAGAAAAAATAACAAAGCTTACCTATTACTCAAAAAGAAAACATGACTGACTTGTGAAAAGTTTTCAGAGGTGATGTAAGGATTCGTATATCAAATTCTGTTCAGGCATTTTGGGCATATAAAGAAACGCACATACACATCCATATTTACATGCATTCATTCCATTCGTTACACAAATGCACTATTAAAACATTAAACTTCTATATTTGGACAGTTTTGACAATCAGGCCAGTAATATTAATGTCAATGATACTTTTTGGTCATATTTTTAACACTGTTTCCCAAACTAGGCTTAACCTGTTTTGAAGGCATCCACCCATCCATCCATCAGGTCTTTTCTAGTCTCCACTGCAGGAGCACGACCCTCTCTGTACTACCACAGCAATATATTAGCCATAGTAGTCCGAGGATTTGGCCTACACTCTCCACGCTGGCCAGACGGGTTGGAGAGGTCTTTTTGATGTTTGTAAGCTTTGTTCAGCTTGTGTTTCCTAAGTCGCCTTTTACGACATCCACGAGAAGACTTGGAGTGGTCCTATTCTACTCTGCCTGGAACCACGTGGCAGTTTTGAAGGCAACCAGTTTCCAAATGTACTGTCAATGGAAAACATATAAAGGTGTAGTTAAATAAATTATGTTAATAAATTTATACTTGCTGATAGTCGGGACCGACGTCACAGAAAACGTACAACATACCGGAAACTCTTAGTGTCCTACGGAATATGGCGACCCCGCACCTCTCCCCTGTACTCGGGTGAGATTGATAGCTGTAAAAACAGGGTTAGCTTCAACTGGTGCTAGTCGCTCGATAAGTAACGTCTTTTATAACTACGTACGTTGGAACTTGACGGTTAACTAACAAATTGAACTATGCGCGGATGTAAAATTTCCTTTGTAGTAATATTAAACATAAATATAATTCCATTTGTGTGCTGACGTATCAATACTACTTAGTAATAGCCTGATAGTGTGCTGTCCCACGGGTGGGCAAAGGCCTCCCCTTTTTTCCACTCGTCCCTGCCGGCAGCGATATTTTGGCAGTCTTGTTCAGGTCATCCCACCATCTACACCTCAGTCTGCCTCTATGTTAGCATTTAAAAAATTCTTATCGTGTCTGAATGACTCTCTTGCATCTCAATCGAAAAATAAATAAATCCTCCTAAATGTAGCTACAAATTTAGAAACGATCCGGTTCACTCCCCAAATTGTTAACTCCAACAAACACGCCGTCACTCCTCATAGCTGTTGATTTATTAACGCTCAAAAACCACATTGTGAACAATACGCCACCGCTTCACCTACTATTACCGTCGGAATGTAGTTTAAACTTCTATAAACGCATTTTCTACTGCTTCTGTTACCTCAAAACAATTTCAAGCGTATCAACTACGAATTAGATTTCAAATTTGGTTAACAATTTATGAGAGTATTTTTTATCGCGCGCAAATGTAACTTTGTCTTCATTTCGTTTTCGGCCAGTATATCGTGATCTGCTGCGTCTTCTTTATAACGAAGAACTAGAGTTTAAATTTCAACAGTTTAGGGATCAAGTTGCTTTGTAGGAGGTTTAGCATCGAGGTGGCCAGTGATGATATGACTCACGTCACTATCGTGTTGCATTCTTTGCCGGGTCGTATCCGCTTGGTGCCTTTTTTTCGTTTGAACTCCTGTTGACGCGGCTAATGGGTCATTGCTCAGACCGTTGATCTCACGATTAGAAGGTGCGTTGCGATGTCACTCTTTATTTAAAATTGTGTCACCGTGTAGTTACAATGTGAAAATATGTAGTTTAATGCACTTGTTTTATATTGATTTGAAAGACATTGATTGGTTGATATATAAAGGATCTTACTAGAATGTAGTTATATCCATATCACTTACATTAGAACAATCGATAGTAAATATCTAATAGATGAGTAAAGTTGTCCGTTTTAAACAGGCAGGGGGTTAGGACATTCCTATGCCACCATTTTAGCATTTTCGGTTAGCGGGAACACGTGATAAAAATACCCTGAATATTTAGCGATAGTTGAGCAATTATAAAAAATAAAACATACACAAAATAGAAGGGACATACCCGTAATAAATCGAACCACGGTTTATACTAGATCATTATAGTATAATGAAATTAAAATAACAGCAACAAAAGCAAAACTAAATTTCGGCATTTTTATACAAAATTGTGCAGCTACCCTGGCAACGTCGAATTTTTTTTTGGTTTTTTGACTGGTACTATAAATTCATTATACTTAAGTGATCGAGTATAGCCCGTGGTTCGATTAATTACGTGTATGTCCCTTCCACTTTGTATGTATTCTTGGGTTAGAATAAATACAAAGAAATATGATGAGCATTTGCTAAATTTTTAATACAAACACCTATCTACTAGAGACTCGCCATGTATAAACTCTACCCTTCAAGTAAAATAGTAGCGATGAACTTAACTGAATACTAGAACATAAAATGAACCGAGTTTAAGTAGGGACTTCAAATATTAGAGGTTGAATTAGTTTTATCTCGTGAGTGCTTATGTAGGGGATCCTTAACCTCACGTTTGATTAGGCGGCGCGGCTCATGAAAACCAAAAGCTGACTAAATTATATTCTAGTATTAGTATTTACTAAGACATTTAAAGATTCTGGCATTATTTCGTGGATATTATTTTAAATACTGAAAATCAGATTTTTTTATGGCTAGGTCTAATCTCGTCAAAATAATTAAACACACTTAAGCATTAATACATATTAACGTGTTTTCCATAGTTAAAACTACTAGGTAGATACCGATTTAAATTTCTCGAGATAAAAGTTACTATAGAATCACGGTTAATATTCGTATATTCAGTCAGTATCGCCGACTAGTTTCGATCTTTTACGAGGAACATAACATAATATAACACGTTTTCAATTTTATGGCAAAAAATCTAAATGAAGGAGAACTAGGATCACTAAGCCTAGATAGATAGAAGCTTGTTGTTACTCAAAGACAATATCCTCTTGCGATGGGCACATATCAAAACCATAAATAATTTAAAAAACAAACAATCTCGTTAACATAATTAATTAGTTACGGTACAACACTCCAGCGTAAGCAAATCATAGTTAACAGGTGGCATTCGAGCCTAAATGCTTTTAAAACAACCTATTACCTATCACAATTCAACTTTGTTATAATCAAACGACCATTCTGCCATTCTATTTTAAACTTTATTACAATTGAATATGTCTCATTTTCGTGTGCGGTTTCATCCCTAGTAATATAAGCAGCAGCCCTATTGTTGCTTACGCAAAGATGTAATCTCTTATTTTATTATTACCTGAGTGGAAAGGGACTGAGTGTTTCAGCTTCTCAGTCCATTTTGAACCTTAAATTTACACCTGTAAGTTGACATTTCATTGGCCCTGTAAAATTAAGTTTAAAAGTGTTTTGAGATAATAGTGCTGTTGGCTATGGGATCAGTGCGTGTAGTGTGATGATTTTATTTTTATTCACACAAACAGCTCACCAGTAAGCCTCTGTAGTCAATCGCTACCGAATCTGTACAAGCTTGATAGAACCAATGCCGGATTTACAGGATGCATGTAAAACTTTATAAACACCAAGGGGTTAATAAACATATTTTTTTATACATATCAATTTATTCTTTTGTCACAGTATTTTAGACTGAATTGTACAAGTTTTTGAAATGTTTCAAAGTTTGAATGAAGGTAAAAATAAATTAAATATTTTTCAGTGTAGATAGTACACGCACGTCTAATTAGTACGAATGCAGCAGCAGAAATTAAGTGCGCATTTTTAACCGTCTCTAAATAAAGAGACTATCAATTCGAGTCGTTTAAGTAATTTTGACAAAATTGCTTAGTTTTTATATATTCTGCTTCTCATACTTATGTGTGTCCGCGCATATCTCAAAAACTACCTATGCCTATATGGGATTGCATTTCTTTTTTATATATGTACTTAGCCGTGTAGTTCCCGGCAGAGTAGAATAGGACCACTCCAAGTCATCCCGTGGATGTCGTAAAAGGCGACTTAGGAAACACAAGCTAAACAAAGCTTATTAATATCAAAGATACCTGTCCAACCCGTCTGGCCAGCGTGGAGAGTGTAGGCCAAATCCTCTGACTACTCAGGCTAGTATATGGCTCTGGTAGTACAGAGAGGGTCGTGCTCCTGCAGTGGAGACTAGAACGACCTGATGATGATGATGTACTTAGTTAGACTGAGTATTTTCCAACAAAGGGAATGGTGCTAGTTTATAGTCAAATCGATTCAGTAGTTTTTGGGTAAGAGAGTTGACAAATCGGTGTAATTGGTTAAATTGTTGTTAAAATAGATTTCTTTGTATAACATATAATAATTGAAACAAATCTATTCATTCACGTCCCTCAGAAAAGAAGAGCCTAAGCGAGATAGATATTAAAAGATACCTACTCAAGGGGTTGAGATACCTTAACGAACTCTTTAGAGACGGGCTCATCCCCAAATTATCCCCAAACATGTAATCTCTTGCCCCGTTGATTTTCAATGGATCGGAAGTACCTACCTACGTCGCGAGAAAAGGAGGGTTTTTTGGTTAGCAAAATCTGAAAGATATTCTGACATGTATATGTCGCAGTCATCTGGTTGAATTTGCTATTTAATTGAATGACTAGCGCGTTCATTGAATGGCGACATTTAATTAAATGACTAAAGGACAACTCGTCATGTCGTTGAATGTAACGTTCAACGTCTTGACTGAACTACCAAACACATTGCGCCTGTAATTTAAATGTACATATATGAACAAAAATTATAAATTACGTTATTATAAATAGACTACGCAAATCTGACAGATTCTGTCTATTAATATTTCTCACGTCATAAAAGTAGAAACGTCATATACAGAGTGTTAGTGTGAACAGTGCTATCCTTTGAACCAACAAACCGGCCCGTCAAAATGAACAACTTTTCCTTTAGAACCAATGCTGGGACAAAAAATATTTTTCAACATTTTCATACAAATTGCCGGGCCGGCACTTTTGTATGGAAATGACGAATTTTTTTTAAGCTTCCAGCATGGTCCCTTAGAAAAAGTTGTTCATTTTGACGGGCTGGTTTGTTGGTTAAAAGAAGGATACTGTTCACACTAACATCCTGTATTGAATTAATATCGACCTACACAGATCTTTATATATAAAATCAGTGAATAACTAGGTACCTACCTAGCAAATCACTTCTCACTGTAACATTTTGACTATAATTCTAAAATTGCATTATGTAGTTACTTATATTTTCCATAGGTTCATGTTACTTTTCTACTTTAAAAAACCATACCTCATCATAGGTAAGCAAATTAAACACAGAACCATAAAGGTTACTCATTCATTACTAGGAGGTAATTAATCATAACTCAATGTATTTTTATTGGTCGTCTCGTAATTCAATTGAATTACGAGACGACCAAAAAAAATACAACAACATTGATACAGCATTATAATCTGGGCTTGTCTGCGCGAATTCTTCAAAGAATCGTGAAATTAAATAGTTTACAAGGGGAGGGGAAGTTTTATTTAATGACGCGTGCCCTGTACTCTGCAGAGACTGGTAACGCCATCTATTGGCGTATCTGGGAACTAAATATGAATATAATGCGTTGCAGAAGGCGTTGGTGTAACTAAATGCCTAAAATACCTAGAAATACCTACATTTAACATACGTATTTAATGGTAGATACCTATTGCATACGTATTTTGATAATGCGATTTTGATAAAATTTAAACAAAAGCTTATTAGGCTATTAATTCTGTTTAGCTGCGGAACAGTATCTGTGCTCCCTACTTACCTGTACATACAAAGATTTTGTATGTTAGCACAATTTATTTATATCTACCTACATCTGTGTGATGTGTCTTTAGTAATTTACGTAGTAGGTACCTACATCCGAAAATGATATTGACTTCATACCTATTACCGAAAATGAGTTCATAATTTCCACAACTTCCTACCTAATCTAACTTCGAAGCGGTAGCGAGTGTACATAGGTATTCCTAGAATTCAAATATGTACAGGGTCAGCTATTGGTTTTACTGCGTGTGTTATTTATTACTTACTAGGTGTGTCCGCGACTTCGTCCGTTTGGAATAGTGATTTTGCCTTTTTTAGAATTAATAAGTAGCCTGTGTCCTTTTTCAGGCTCTAGACTATCTGTGTACCTATCAAATTTTATGTTCAGTGGTTTTGGCGTGAAAGCGAAACAGAAGACATACAGAGTTGACAAGATTTTTACATTCGAATTTGAAATAATTTTCTAGGTAAAAATAATGGCTTGGCCGATATTAAAGTGTGAGGTAGCATTACATTCGTATTTTTCTCCAGAGTGTCATAATATATGTAACGTCAGCAAAAAAAAAAACAATATTGCTCAAGTAAACTGTCAAACGGCAGTTGGGTTTTTTTTTCAAATAATAATATAAAAAAGAGTTAAGATTGAGGTTTCCTTTGGTTGGAACTGTCTGTAGATATGTGAGTCGCGATTTCTAACTCTAAAAATATCCTTTTTGTGAATGGGTTGTATATATGATGATAAATAATGGAGAATGGTATGAAAACTCGTAGTACAATATAAATATACAAATAGTAAAATGGGCTTTCTCTCAGACGTTTTAACTTAATCAAAATTAAGTATATACAAAGTTTATTAAAGATTAGTATCTATAAAAAACTAAATAGTTTGCAACAATCCTGTTTTAGGGTCAGATTAAAAAAGAAAGTATTTCGTAACCTATCAAGTAAATTACGTGTTGCTACGATCTAACCTTAGTACTGAAAACTTGCAACTCATCGCTCCACCAGTCGTGCGATTCTTGTATCGCTGGACGACTGGTTTAATCGTTGTTGGAGGGTTAGTTGGGTTAAATAATTTGGTTCATTATCTGTTACTTTTGGCTAGGATTCTAATCCCTTGCGTTATCCCTTATCCCTCAACCCAGCTTAAATTCAGCAGATGCATGGTTGCAAATTAGCGTCATCGGTTAAACGAAATATATAATAATCCAAATACTAAACCTTCAGGTATGTTTTGCACATTTTAAAATGTAATTTTTTAACACAAACTGCCCTAGAATTATGCAAATATTTAACAACGGGTAACTCCCGTTCAAACTCAGCTACTGGCCGACATGTTTCGACCCCATCCGGCGGTCCTCCTCAAGTTCATCATCGATCGTTCTAAAGTTGCCGATTTGAGAACGATATACCGCTCGAAAACTAATGCTTTTTGTATGAGAGAATCGCTTGTCTTCTAAAGTCACCTATTTAAAAATCGTTTCGACTCGCACCTGATCAATGCGTATCGGGACGACATCGGAGAAGAAGGATGAGGTCGAAACATGTCGGCTACTAGCTGACTCCGTACGTGAGCACTGTTTCATTTCGTCATGGCTTTCAGAGCTTGTCTGGGAAAAAAAGAAAAGACGTAGAATGTATATAGCTCCTTCTCTTCCCGCGCAGATCGTAAAAGCCGAAAGAAGGAATAGCGTTAGGAATCATGTCATTAGGCGATTCGGCTCGTAAACCCATCATTATTTTGATTTCGTTCTCATCTACAAGCCCACCAACATGCTAAACGTGGCCTTAAGGTTTTACAGACCTGGGCTCTGTCTACCCCGCAAAGGGAAAAAGACGTGATATTATGTATGTATGTACTTATATATAGGACGTTGGATGACTAAGCGTTTTCTTCTTAAAACCTTGATAGAATTGTTTTAATTTTGGATATACGATATTAACTCTAATTTATATTATACTAGCTGTTACCCGCGGCTTCGCCCGCGTAATATATAGCCTATGTCCTTCTCGGTACCCTAACCTATGTGTATGCAAAATTTCATGATGATCGGTTCAGTAGATACGGCGTGAAAGCGTAACAAACAAATAAACAAACAAACTCACTTTCGCATTTATAATATTAGTTGGGATTGGGATTGGAGAGCATAATTCTGTGCAAAGATCCATGGTTGACCGTGAGTATTTATCTCTATGGTCCTTGATTTGGACAGACATGTTTTTAATTTTCTATGAATATCTTATTGCTTACTTGAGAAATAAATAATAATTGAGATACTCTTCGTTGTGCAAAGCGAATCGTCTCTGAATAAAACAACCTGAATCTTCGGATAGACAAACAGTCATGGTGGAACTTGGTTGAAGGTGACATTTTAAATATTTGACCCAAAATATCTGCAAAATAGAGCTATTTTGCTATGTCCGTAAAATATTAGGTGAATTTCTTGCGGAAATTGTGTCAAATAAAGACGTTGACAAAGCTTCAAGTAAAGTAAATTCAGAAGCAAATTCAAAAGTTCATTCTGAGATTCGACCTTCACAGATATTTTCAAAAGTAAAAAATTGCATAATACTACAAATGCATAAATACTACAAATAGGAAATTATTATTTTAGAAAGATATGTACATGGGGCGGCGGAAAAAAAGTGGCCTACATTCATATAAAATATAAATCCGGCACTGATATAAATACATAGATACTTAGTGAACATGTATTTATTTCTAGTGGGGTAGACTAAGACCATAATACCAAAGGGCTTTGAGCGTTTTGATGCGTATGGGTGAAAATTGAAAACAAAATAGTGAAGGGTTGCTACCCGCATCTTTGTCATATTTTCGCTCATTCCCGCGGTATCAGAAGCAGCTGGTACATTCCACGTATTTTTATTTCTCCGAGACCCTCAGAAGATTCACAATAAGTATGGCAATTTTACCGCATATTTTACAAACTCGCCAAATAGGTTAACTTTGTTACCCCGAAGGTTGTAACACCGACACTACATTCAAGATTACAACCTAATTCCAGCCGCATGTTAAACAATGACGTCCTAAAAAAGAATATTCTCCGTAATTCACAAACTTTTACGCCCTAATCTCTCGGTTCTTTATCAATAATTAATCCGAGAGAGCAGCGCGGAACCGTCGACCCGCTCGCCCCGAAATATTCCCTTTTGAGTTTTCTGATCCGTGAGCCAATCCACGCTAAACTGACTTGCATTGATCGCACACTAAAACGCTGACCTCTACACACAAACTTTATATGGGACTTTTTGATATGGGACCAATGCTAGGAACTCTAAAAAAATTGACATACCCATACAAAAGTGTCCAGCTGATCGGACCAAATGTATGGAAAAGGTAAAAATAATATTGCATTTTCAGCATTGGTCCCATAACGTTGATTAAAAAAATGGTTATGAAAACGTTGATAGAATTTAAAATAAGGGTGTATAATCGACTTTACAAGAAATTCTTGAATTGCAATACATTTAAAAATCTATTATTAGGTTGGGGAAAAAGTAATTTCGTATTTTGTATGTTTAAAGTTGTAATGAAAAATATCTTCGGTTATGTTTTATGTACCTGGATGGATTTGGCACCATAAAAAAGTACACGTTTTAAAAAATACCTCTTGTGGTATAAAATATTTTCCCACCATTATTTTTATTATCAATTATAAATATTTGAAATTAACAAAGTTTGTACATTTTCAAAAGTTTATTTGCAAAAATGAAAATTAGACTAAAAGTAAATTTCGATTCTTGTCTTTATTTCAAAAATGAGTAACTGCAATTTCACAGTTTACCTTTAGTGTTTCTTTTAAGTTACATTTTTCTATATTTGCCTTGAAATCGTCTTGGTAGAATACTTTTACCTAATATTATTACATGACAGTTGACATGCTCCGCAGGGGTTAAATACACCCGACACGAAGAATCGTAGGGTTGATTATGAAATTCAGCACGCTTCATATTCCTGCTTTGGGTTCAAATAGCTCCCAAATCCTGAATCAACTCTTACCAACTTTTCATTCTTCTTTTTAATTGTTCTCTATTTTTTACCCTCTTTCGGTCAGAAAATCGTTCCAAATTTGTCTGTGATACAGTATCATCACAATAATTAATTGTATTATTGCATACACATATATTTATATCACCGTTATCCACAACAGGGTCAGACCGATAATGCCAAAGATCAAGTAGTGGGCATAAAAATTGTGTTTTTTTTAGTTATCGCATGATGATTTCGATTCCTCAGTTTAAGTTTCTTACTATTACGTCCGTTTCCCGACTCTCATTATTAATGACAGTTGAAAACGAGACCTGATGATGATGATGATGATGAAAAGCTTTGTCAGATACCTATATATCCAGCTTGAAAAATGTGATGATACCAATTTTGGCCCAGACAGTACGAAAAAACAAAGAACACAACTATTGACACGTTTAATATTTTTTTCCTTTAATTTGAAAACAAACTAAAGATGGGGGAAATTGAGTGATGATTCGGACACGTAATGGACGGAGCGTTTCTCAACCCCGTGGGGAGGGTGGGGGCGAGGGGCGTTCGAGCAGTTCGAGTGTTGTTCCATGTAAACGTCACAAGAATGATTACAACAGAATTAGTGGGAACCACTGTTCGGAAATTTTCTGGGTTCAATGGGAAATAGTATTAATACATACAATCATTAGCAACACGCTTCGTCAATACAGTACTTATACGCAACATTCTTAGTGTCATCAACATCATCATCAGGTCTTTGTTAAAATCTCCTCTGCCGGAGCACAGACCTCTCTGTACTACCATAGCCATATATTAGCCAGAACAGTCAGAGGATTTGGCCTTACTCTCCACGCTTACCAGACGGGCTGGAGAGGTCTCTTTGATGTTTATAAGTTTATCTGTTTATAAAAAATGTGCATCAAATTTTCTGATTGGATATGCAATCAACAAAACAAGAAAAAATAACAAAGCTTACCTATTACTCGAAACGTTTTCAGAGGTGATGTAAGGATTCGTATATCAAATTCTGTTCAGGCATTTTGGGCATATAAAGAAACGCACATACACATCCATATTTACATGCATTCATTCCATTCGTTACACAAATGCACTATTAAAACATTAAACTTCTATATTTGGACAGTTTTGACAATCAGGCCAGTAATATTAATGTCAATGATACTTTTTGGTCATATTTTTAACACTGTTTCCCAAACTAGGCTTAACCTGTTTTGAAGGCATCCACCCATTCATCCATCAGGTCTTTTCTAGTCTCCACTGCAGGAGCACGACCCTCTCTGTACTACCACAGCAATATATTAGCCATAGTAGTCCGAGGATTTGGCCTACACTCTCCACGCTGGCCAGACGGGTTGGAGAGGTCTTTTTGATGTTTGTAAGCTTTGTTCAGCTTGTGTTTCGTTAGTCGCCTTCAACGACATCCAAGGGAAAACTTGGAGTGGTCCTATTCTACTCTGCCAGGAACCACACGGAAAATGCTTAGTCTAATTTATTGTAAAATGTTAGTTTTCTGCGGAAATTGCACATTTAGGGAAGTTTTCCTGTTTGGTGCAAATAAGACGATTGCTACCGCTATTTTGCAGGATCGCGGCAAACTAGCTTTCTTCCCAGTGGGATAGCTCAAAGGAAAACTAAATAACGATTCTAGGTATCACTTGGCTATTCTGAGCCAGGTGATCCTACCTAATCTCTAATACGTACGATTTATTTTGGGAGTTGCACATCTCGTTGCAAGTTTGTATCTACCATAGGTATAATGAGAAAAAAAAACATTATTAATGAAATGTGTCTTGTTTAAAATTAAAACAATATTTTTGACATAATATTTTATAAAATATATCAAATTGTTAGCAAATGGGCTATAGAAGGCTGTCAATGATGATGATAATTTATAGCGTGAAATGGTTTGGCATGTCATCATCTCTCTGGGTTATATATCAATTCAATTCAATTCATTTATTCATAAAAACAACATTACATTGTATTCGAATATTAAGTCTAAATACAAAAAAAAATAAAATAGGAACTACAATATTAAATGACAATTATATTATAACTAAAATTCACCAACGGAATAACAGCATTTCTCCAACAATAATGCCTTAGTTTTCTTTTGAAAATAGAAAGTTTTTTTTCTAATTTTAGTTCCTGCGGTAACTTATTGAAAATCGTCACTGTTTGATGGCGTGCACTATGAGCCACTATATTGAGCGTCGGGGTTATTACTCTGGTCAGGTCTTTCCGTCTAGTATTCTCGCGGTGTAGCATTTCTTCCTCTGTTTCGAATTTTTTTCTGTTTTTTATGAAATCAGTGAGGAGAACAAATATGTACAGACTTGGGACCGTTAGAATCTGGAGTTTTATAAAATATTCTTTGCAAGATTGCCATGGTGGTATGCGGACCATCGTTCGAATTGCCCTTTTTTGTGCTACAAAGGCTTTATTAATATTATATTGATAGCTTTGCCCCCAATATTTAATACTAAAGCGTAGTCTAGACTCCACCATAGAATAATAAACCGTCTTCAGTTGGTCCATCGTCAGTTCATCCCTTAAAGATCGTAGTGCACAGCAAGCACTGCTTATGCTCTTAACCACGGCTTGTAATTCTGGTCTCCAATTGAGATATTCGTCAAGACTGATACCTAGAAATTTCACTACTCCTACTGGCTCAATAACATCATTATTCAGGCCAACGTCAAGTTTATCCTTGGTCCTAGCAGTTGTTTTGAACAACATCACATTAGTTTTATTCGCGTTTAAATTCAGGTTATTAACCCTAAACCAATGTTGGAATAATACCATAGCATTATTAATCTTTCTATTTAGAGCGTCAATATTCTTATCCCACAGTATGGCATTTGTATCATCTGCAAAAACAACTAATTGTATGTCAGGCTGTGATGATTTCATAAAAGTAATTAGGTCATTAACAAAGATTAAGAAAAAAATGGGTCCTAAAATTGAGCCTTGTGGAACTCCTCTATTGATTTTGATCATTTTCGAATTCTGTTTTGAGTTCGCATATTCTCCCTGGTTATCAGTAATCTGCACAAATTGCTGTCGGTTGTTTAAATAAGATTTAATAAGATTTAGAGTTTTGCCTTGTATTCCATAGTATTCTAATTTCATTATAAAAATGTCATGATCTACCGAATCAAAAGCGGCTTTTAGATCTAAAAACACACCAGCCACCTTTATTTTTTCATTTAGCTTAGAGGTGACGTCATCGATGATTTTGTCCATAGCATTAGCAGTTCCGATGCCCTCTTGATATCCAAACTGTCTTTCGTTTAGTATTGTATTAACTTTGAGGTGTTGGATAATTTTTGTTTTGATAATTTTCTCAAAAATTTTGGAAAATATCGACAATAAAGCTACGGCTCTATAATTTGAAGGGTCTAATTTTGATTGTTTTTTATGTATTGGTAAAATTTTCGCAATTTTTAACTGGTCTGGAAATATTTCTAGGTCAAAACATGTATCATAAAATTGTGTCAAAGGTTTTGCTAATATGTCAATGTTATTTTTTATTACTAGTATAGGGATATCGTCATAGCCAGAAGATCTTTTGTCATCCATTTTCCTTACAATATTTTTAATTTCAGACTCAGTTACCCGTTTATACTCAAATTGAGACGTTATTTGTCTCGTGCATGTCTTTAAAATATCTGCTGATTCACCGACGTTTCCAAACGATTTTTGATTACTATGATCAAATGTATGAGCAAATACTTCCGCTATCTTTTTGGAATCGGTGACAATTTCATCATTAACTTTGAGAGATATGCTTTGACTGTTTGGGTTCCTTTTTTTGAGCCGTTCATTAACAATTTCCCAAATTCGTTTACTTGAATTTTTTGTAGCCTTTATCTTAGACTGCACACATAGTCTTTTCGCAGATCTAAGCACCCTCCTGTAAATTCTGATGTAATTAGCTTTATAAGTATAAATGCTAGGATGATTGTGATGTCTATCCAAAGAACATAAGACTCGTTTCATTTTGCTTGATGTCCTTAAACCTTTGGTAATCCATTCAACTCTTCGATATTTGTTTCTATTTATTTTCTTTTTGCGCTTTTTAAAGCATTTTTTAAAGACGTCAACGAACGTTTTTATAAAACTATTAATTCCCAATTTGCTCCAGTCTAATTTTAAAAGCTCCTGTCGAAAGCTGTCATTGTTTCTTTTGTTGAAGTATCGCTTTTCTATGTATGTTACATCTTCACGCCATTTATCAATTTTATCGTTATCGGTATACATGTGCGTTATTATACAGGCATGGCCATCTGACAATCCATTGTGATCCACTTTAGTGGATAATGGAATAGATATCTATTGCAGCTAAGTTTTTTAGTTTATTTTTCGTGTGTGTAAGTGGCCAACACTGGTGTCAGATTTTTTGCAGCTAAGTATACCTCTGCCAGTGAACTTGCTGACTAACACTGTTCTACGTGGAACAGTGTTACTCAGCAAGTTAACGATATCGTTGAAAGCGATCAAGAACGACGCTTCTTCGAAATCGGTAAGTTCAAAGGTTGGCAGCCGCTAATATCGCGTCAAGTGGACACTCGACCTTCAACTTTGCCAATTTTACTTCTACGAGAACACAGAGCAGGAACTTTTAATAAAGCTCAAGACTATTTTTTGACTCAAGATTTTCTTTGCTCTATGTATGAGGCGAAGACAGAAAAGTTAAATTGAAAAAAATAAAACGGTTTTCCACCCCGAAGGGAAGAAAACAGTTATTTTAGGTCTTGCCGAGGCTTGACCTTTCGGAGATTAGCTACCACTTCCTTTCATGTGCGAACACTTACTTACCTCGTCATGTCTATGAGAACGTGTGGCAGGCGCGGGGCGGCCCCCCGCGCGGGGCGGTGCGACGGCGGGCGCGTGCGATAGGCTCGCGCTCTCTTTAGTACCTGACGAAAGCCGGCAAGGCCTTGCTCAGGTCAAGCCTCGGCAAGACCTAAAATAACTGTTTTCTTCCCTTCGGGGTGGAAAACCGTTTTATTTTAGCTCTGTGCCTTCGGCTTGACCTTTCGGAGAGGTGTCTATCGTCTGCCGGCGCAGAAAGCGTACTGTGACCAATATTGATTGTGTAATAGAAGCAAGTTCTAAATGAAAGATGCAAGTCAGAAATCAGCCTTTAATATCAGTTGAAACATAACACAGCCATTTTTTTCTTTAATTCTAACAAAAGGCAACTATTCATTTCGGTTTCAATACGACGAGATTATAAAACAATATAGTACTAAGATTATATTAACTCTTAAGTAATACTGAAACGAATATTATTCAATCAGTCTTATATATATATATATATATATATATATATATATATATATATATATATATATATATATATATATATATATATATATATATATATATATGTGCCATCGTGAGCAAAATATAGCTAGAAATAAAGTAATTCGCAACAGAAACAAGAAATAAAATCAGTTTTATATAACTGCTATATAGGACAGATTTTAATGGTAACTTGAATGTCAGTCTCAAGTCCAGATTGTCAAAAATTTCAATCAAGAGAATCAAATCGAATAAACATTAACTAAATTACTAAAACAATTACTAAAAAAAAACTAATTGCAAAAACAAGCGATTACTCCGGTATTCCGAAGGAGTCAGTTAAGGGATTGCGCCCTGTACAAGTCCTATTTACTGTCTTGCAATAATGTTTAAAGAAGTTTTCTTGGCCACGCCAGTTGCCCCTTTTTAAAATGTGATCCAAAGGAACATTATTTTCGTAATCATATGAGGCTACAGCCGAACGAATGGAACCTGGACTACAGGCTATCCCAATCTCTTGAAAAGTTGTTTTAAGCCATCCTGCTATGACAGTCCTTGAAGCCGCTTTCACGGTACCCCTAGTGCTAATGAAAAGATTTAAAAAACCATCTCTTGCTTTTCTCCTCGCTTCAGAGATCCTTATTAATCGTTTAATCCATAAAATCAGGTCAAAAGCTTGATCCTGTGATCCAGATAAAAGCCAACCAGACTGGCGGTTCCTAGCATTATCCGTTTTGGATCCAAATTTGGGCCAAAAGGTAATTGAAGAGTCTTCGATGACGCAGTGATCGGAGTCTATGCTAAGTAAAGTCAAATCATGGATTCTACGGCCCGAAGCCAGTAAAAGGAGAAAAGCGGAGTATCGAGATACCTGAAATAAACTATTCTCGTCCGGAGGATTATTTTTTAGCCATTGTAGCAGAATTTGAACATTCCAAATCTGGGACTTAGTGGCTTTCAAAGAATGCGCTTTCAAGTTAATAGCCTTTAGCATTGAAGATATAAGAGGATGCGAATTCAACACGGAGCCTTGCTCCGGATCTGCTAATGAGTTAATGACTGATTTATGCACTAAAATTGTGGAATAGCCTAATTTCACAGAACTGTGGAGAAATCCTAAGTAAGAGGCTACTTCCTGAGGTCGAGGCCTACTAGGTATTGCCCCATTCTGTTTACACCACTCGACCCACTTCCGCCAGGCTGAGCTATAAGTTCGCCACGTGGATTCTCGCCAGGCTCCTTGTAACAGGGATATATTTTCTTGGCTCAGACCAGAAACTAACTTACTCCACCCCGTACCTTCCAGACCTCTAAACACATATCCTTCACTTTGGGAGGAGGGAGGTTCGTGGACATGTCGGTCAAGTGCCAATTCAGGTCGGGAATCTTGAAAGGTGCTGCTATCGCTCTGTGCTTCAGATCTCCTCTCCAAAAAACGTTTTGCCATCTCGGAACTACCAGCAGAAAGAGCCCCTCTGCTCTGTTTAGGTGATGGAGCACCTTTGGAATTAGTGGGGGAGGAGGAAATATCCACGCTAGGCGATAGCTCCAATTTCTGCTGAACGCATTTATGTAAAGAGCTTCCCGATCTCTGGCATCTATCGACACATACGGAACGACCACCTTTGAGAGGTTTGTTGCAAAGAGATCTATCTCCGGTACGCCCCAAACCTGAAATATCAGAGACGTGATCTCCTGATCCAGGTGCCAGTCCGGGAGTTTCTGACCTCTTGACAGCCGGTCTGCCACAGTGTTGTATTGTCCCGGGATGTAAAATGCTGATAGTTCGGTTGACAGACGTTGAGTCAACGTTAAAATCGATTTTGTGAGTTTTAAAAGAGGTAGTGATCTTGTCCCTCCCTGTTTTCGTATGTAAGAGACAACTGTTCTGTTGTCCGCCTGCAGCATTACCGACTTTCGGCGGATTAGATCTTTGTTTTTCGCTAGAGCTATGTACACCGTATACAGTTCTTTCCGGTTTATGTGCCAGCGTGATTGGGTCTCGTTCCACTGCCCGGATATTCGCCGGTTTCCAATTTGAATTCCCCATCCTATATCGGAAGCATCCTATAGCGGAACAGATTTGGATCGGGAACGAAGATTTTTCCCGTCGATGACAAATTGTCTATCCACCATTGACACTCCGTCATTGCTTCCACCGGGAGCGGGAACAACGTTAGAGGCTGTTCTTCGGAAAGAGTACGAGCCGCTCTTTGCAGATGGCGTAGATTTAAACGACCCAGGGGAGTTACAGTAGATGCAAAACCCAGTTTCCCTATCAGGGATGTCCCCCTCTGCCAGCACCACTGGCCTTCTTTTAAGATCCGTGATAGATCCCTCCTTAGGCGAGATACCTTCTGTTCCGGTAATATTGACATATTCTTTTCGGTATTCCAGATCACCCCTAGAAACTCTAATACCTTGGTTGGCATCAGAACAGATTTTTCGAGGTTGACTGCCCACCCTAGATTTTGAAATAATTGTACCGCACGATTCAGTTGCTTCTTGAGGGTGTCTGGATCCTGATTGGCTAACAGAAAGTCGTCGAGGTAGACGAGAACCCGGAAACCCTCTGACCTCAGTTGTCCCGCCAGCCAGTTGCTTACGCGAGAAAACGCTAAAGGGGCACTTGACAATCCGAACGGGAGGCAAGTCATTTGGTACAGACGGCCTCGATAACATAGAGCTAGGTATCTCCTGTGCGACACTTTCACTGGAATATGAAAGTAGGCCTGAGAGATATCTAGCTTTCCCAAATAGTCGTCTCTTTGCAGGAATGACGGAACCTGAGCTTGGTTTATTAGTCTGAATTTCTTCGGATTGAGGTGGGTATTGAGTCTGCGAAGGTCGAAGATTTGTCGAACCTTCCCGTTTGGTTTTGGTATTAGAAATATTCGAGACAAAAACCCTGTCCTGTCCTTTGCCCTCTCTATAACACGAGTTTTTCGAAGTATCTCGATCTCTTTGTCCATTTCGACTGAAGGCTTCGTCTCGAACTTTTCTAAGACTTGTTTGCTGAACGGAACCGACGGGGGTTTCTTGACGAAAGGGATAGAGTAGCCCGTAATTGTTTTTATAATAGATACTGGAGCATCTAATTTTCTCCACTGACTTTCGCACTCCATTAACTGACCCGCTTGGAAAACGTCAGCGTCTCTGTTGATGAGATCGCTCGTCACGGGCTTTTTGTACCCTTTTCTTCGATCCTCCCTCTTTTTTCGTGCGAAAGGACGATTTGGCATTTTTCTGAGAATGTGAGTTAGTAGAACGCTGGGGTGACACCCGACGGAATGGCTTGCGCACTGCCGAAGAGGTGGATGGTACAGCGAACTTGGGTTTGTTAGGAGGGAAGCTTGAAACGAATGTTCGTGATACTCCCCCTGAGTCCCTAATTAGGTTGCCCAATCTTTGTTCTTCAAAGAGGTGTGTCGTAGACGGCGGTATTTCAGCTAGTTTAGCCGACAGTGCCTGATTTTTGGCCTTGAAACTCTTCCGACGCATTTTAATTGTCTCTGCCCTGTGAGCGCAAACATATTGCAGGAGATTGTCGGAGGTGGACTGAAACTCTGACTCCCTCAGAAGTTTTTTAATGTAGTCCTTCGTCTCTGGGAATATCCATACTTCCATACTAATATACTAATATACTAATACTAATTACTAATAATTACTAATTACTAATTACTAATATTACTAATTACTAATTACTAATCCATACTTCCATACTAATATTATAAATGCGAAAGTAACTCTGTCTGTCTGTCTGTCTGTCTGTCTGTCTCGCTTTCACGCTAAAACGGCTGAACCGATTAAAACGAAATTTGGCACACAGATAGGCTATAGCCCGAGAAAGGACATAGGCTACTTTTGATTTCGATAACGTAGGTTAAGCAACTCTAACCATGGTTGAAATTAGGATGGGTGGCCAAAACTAAAACGGCTGAACAGATTAAAACGAAATTTGGCACACAGAGAGACTATAGCCTAAGAAAGGACGTGGGCTACTTTTAATTACGATAACGCAGGTTAAGCAACTCTAACCATGGTTCTAATTAGGATGGGTGGCCAAAACTAAAACGACTGAACAGATTAAAACGAAATTTGGCACACAGAGAGGCTATAGCCTAAGAAAGGACGTGGGCTACTTAAGGACATAGGCTACTTTTGATTTCGATAACGTAGGTTAAGCAACTCTAACCATGGTTCAAATTAGGATGGGTGGCCAAAACTAAAACGGCTGAACAGATTAAAACGAAATTTGGCACACAGAGAGACTATAGCCTAAGAAAGGACGTGGGCTACTTTTAATTACGATAACGCAGGTTAAGCAACTCTAACCATGGTTCTAATTAGGATGGGTGGCCAAAACTAAAACGGCTGAACAGATTAAAACGAAATTTGGCACACAGAGAGGCTATAGCCTAAGAAAGGACGTGGGCTACTTTTAATTACGATAACGCAGGTTAAGCAACTCTAACCATGGTTCTAATTAGGATGGGTGGCCAAAATTAAAATGGCTAAACAGATTAAAACGAAATTTGCCACACAGATGGGCTATGGCCTAAGAAAGGACGTGGGCTACTTTTAATTACGATAACGCAGGTTAAGCAACTCTAACCATGGTTCTAATTAGGATGGGTGGCCAAAACTAAAACGACTGAACAGATTAAAACGAAATTTGGCACACAGAGAGGCTATAGCCAAAGAAAGGACGTGGGCTACTTAAGGACATAGGCTACTTTTAATTTCGATAACGTAGGTTAAGCAACTCTAACCATGGTTCAAATTAGGATGGGTGGCCAAAACTAAAACGGCTGAACAGATTAAAACGAAATTTGGCACACAGAGAGACTATAGCCTAAGAAAGGACGTGGGCTACTTTTAATTACGATAACGCAGGTTAAGCAACTCTAACCATGGTTCTAATTAGGATGGGTGGCCAAAACTAAAACGGCTGAACAGATTAAAACGAAATTTGGCACACAGAGAGGCTATAGCCTAAGAAAGGACGTGGGCTACTTTTAATTACGATAACGCAGGTTAAGCAACTCTAACCATGGTTCTAATTAGGATGGGTGGCCAAAATTAAAATGGCTAAACAGATTAAAACGAAATTTGCCACACAGATGGGCTATGGCCTAAGAAAGGACGTGGGCTACTTTTAATTACGATAACGCAGGTTAAGCAACTCTAACCATGGTTCTAATTAGGATGGGTGGCCAAAACTAAAACGACTGAACAGATTAAAACGAAATTTGGCACACAGAGAGGCTATAGCCAAAGAAAGGACGTGGGCTACTTAAGGACATAGGCTACTTTTAATTTCGATAACGTAGGTTAAGCAACTCTAACCATGGTTCAAATTAGGATGGGTGGCCAAAACTAAAACGGCTGAACAGATTAAAACGAAATTTGGCACACAGAGAGACTATAGCCTAAGAAAGGACGTGGGCTACTTTTAATAACGATAACGCAGGTTAAGCAACTCTAACCATGGTTCTAATTAGGATGGGTGGCCAAAACTAAAACGGCTGAACAGATTAAAACGAAATTTGGCACACAGAGAGGCTAGAGCCTAAGAAAGGACGTGGGCTACTTTTAATTACGATAACGCAGGTTAAGCAACTCTAACCATGGTTCTAATTAGGATGGGTGGCCAAAACTTAAACGGCTGAACAGATTAAAACGAAATTTGGCACACAGATAGGCTATAGCCTGAGAAAGGACGTGGGCTACTTTTAATTACGATAACGCAGGTTAAGCAAATCTAACCATGGTTCTAATTAGGATGGGTGGCCAAAACTAAAACGGCTGAACAGATTAAAACGAAATTTGGCACACAGAGAGGCTATAGCCTAAGAAAGGACGTGAGCTACTTTTAATTACGATAACGCAGGTTAAGCAACTCTAACCATGGTTCAAATTAGGATGGGTGGCCAAAACTAAATGGCTGAACAGATTAAAACGAAATTTGGCACACAGATAGGCTATGGCCTAAGAAAAGACGTGGGCTACTTTTAATTACGATAACGTAGGTATAGCAACTCTAACCATGGTTCTAATTAGGATGGGTGGCCAAAACTAAAACGGCTGAACAGATTAAAACGAAATTTGGCACACAGAGAGGCTATAGCCTGAGAAAGGACGTGGGCTACTTTTAATTACGATAACGCAGGTTAAGCATCTCTAACCATAGTTCTAATTAGGATGGGTGGCCAAAACTAAAACGGCTGAACAGATTAAAACGAAATTTGGCACACAGAGAGGCTATAGCCTAAGAAAGGACGTGGGCTACTTTTAATTACGATAACGCAGGTTAAGCAACTCTAACCATGGTTCTAATTAGGATGGGTGGCCAAAACTAAAACGGCTGAACAGATTAAAACGAAATTTGGCACACAGAGAGGCTATAGCCTGAGAAAGGACATAGGCTACTTTTGATTTCAATAGCGCAGGTTAAGAGCGGCCGCATATTACCAGAAATTTCTGTTAGAAAAATTCTGACGCTCGCCGGAAGGCACTCCGTGCATACATTTTGTATTAGCTCCCGCACACTGTTAGAAAAATTCTAACGGGTCGTCCGTTTTTGATGCCCGCCGGATGGCACCTCAGCCCGACGTCAGAATTTTTTCTGATAGAAATTGCTGAAGGCGTGTTTTCCATTCATTTTGTACTAGCCACCCCCCCGCACACTATGAGAAATTCGCGTCAGTTTACCGTCCGCCGCCGTACGCTGCACACGTGTTTGTTGTATTTTAGGAACCTACGTTCTTGACGAAAATGAGTTAAGTTAAATAGCGTAGTGGGTTGCATGATTATATATATATTTTGAAAATTTAACTTTAAGTAGATAATAAGTTTATTATGTAACTGTTTGCTGTTCCCTAATAAAAATAAAATAAAAAAATAAATAAAAGAAAAGCGTAAAAACGGGATCCTATTTACGAGATTTCAATGTCCGTGTGTCACCATCATACATAAACCGTTGTTTGTTTGGTTATTCGTATGTGTAAGTGGCCAACACTGGTGTCAGATATTTCAAGCTGCCTTAAGGCATCTGACATAGCTAAACGACTGACATCAATGATGACAGCCGCTACCAACGGCTTAACGTGCCTTCCGAAGCACGGAGGAGCTCGGGATATTTTTATGCCACTTGCGGTCACCCATCCAAGTAGGGACTGCACCAGGGGTTGCTTAACATACGTAAGCGCTCATAGAGCTCACACCCACTGGACCATCAGGCTCCTCAAATACCTCTCCTCATAAACCGTGATTACTTTACAGTTAAAATTTTCATAGATGATGAACTTATTTGCTTTTGCCGTAAACACTAGAATCAGAATAAAATCCTAATACTAACTAATATTATACGAGTAAATGCGAAAGTGAGTTTGTTTGTTTGTTTCTTTGTTACGCTTTCACGCCCTATCTACTTAACCGATCATCATGAAATTTTGCATACACATAGGTTAGAGTACTGAGAAGGACAAGGCTATAATTCACGCGGGCGAAGCCGCGGGTAACAGCTAGTAATATTATAAATGCGAAAGTAACTCTGTCTGTCTGTCTGTCTGTCTCGCTTTCACGCTAAAACGGCTGAACCGATTAAAACGAAATTTGGCACACAGATAGGCTATAGCCCGAGAAAGGACATAGGCTACTTTTGATTTCGATAACGTAGGTTAAGCAACTCTAACCATGGTTCTAATTAGGATGGATGGCCAAAACTAAAACGGCTGAACCGATTAAAACGAAATTTGGCACACAGATAGGCTATAGCCTAAGAAAGGACGTGGGCTACTTTTAATTACGATAACGCAGGTTAAGCAACTCTAACCATGGTTCTAATTAGGATGGGTGGCCAAAACTAAAACGGCTGAACAGATTAAAACGAAATTTGGCACACAGATAGGCTATAGCCTAAGAAAGGACGTAGGCTACTTTTAGTTACGATAATGCAGGTTAAGCAACTCTAACCATGGTTCTAATTAGGATGGGTGGCCAAAACTAAAACGGCTGAACAGATTAAAACGAAATTTGGCACACAGATAGGCTATAGCCTAAGAAAGGACGTGGGCTACTTTTAATTACGATAATGCGGGTGAAGCAACTCTAACCATGGTTCTAATCAGGATGGGTGGCCAAAACTAAAACGACTGAACAGATTAAAACGAAATTTGCCACACAGAGAGGCTATAGCCTAAGAAAGGACGTAGGCTACTTTTAGTTACGATAATGCAGGTAAAGCAACTCTTACCATGGTTCTAATTAGGATGGGTGGCCAAAACTAAAACGGCTGAACAGATTAAAACGAAATTTGGCACACAGATAGGCTATAGTCTAAGAAAGGACGTGGGCTACTTTTAATTACAATAACGCAGGTAAAGCAACTCTAACCATGGTTCTAATTAGGATGGGTGGCCAAAACTAAAACGGCTGAACAGATTAAAACGAAATTTGCCACACAGAGAGGCTATAGCCTAAGAAAGGAAATGGGCTACTTTTAATTACGATAACGCAAGTTAAGCAACTCTAACCATGGTTCTAATTAGGATGGATGGCCAAAACTAAAACGGCTGAACCGATTAAAACGAAATTTGGCACACAGATAGGTTATAGCCTAAGAAAGGACGTGGGCTATTTTTAATTACGATAACGCAGGTTAAGCAACTCTAACCATGGTTCTAATTAGGATGGGTGGCCAAAACTAAAACGGCTGAACCGATTAAAATGAAATTTGGCACACAGAGAGGCTATAGCCTAAGAAAGGACGTAGGCTACTTTTAGTTACGATAATGCAGGTTAAGCAACTCTAACCATGGTTCTAATTAGGATGGGTGGCCAAAACTAAAACGGCTGAACAGATTAAAACGAAATTTGGCACACAGATAGGCTATAGCCTAAGAAAGGAGGTGAGCTACTTTTAAGTACGATAACGCAGGTTAAGCAACTCTGACCATGGTTCTAATTAGGATGGGTGGCCAAAACTAAAACGGCTGAACAGATTAAAACGAAATTTGCCACACAGAGAGGCTTTAGCCTAAGAAAGGACGTAGGCTACTTTTAGTTACGATAATGCAGGTTAAGCAACTCTTACCATGGTTCTAATTAGGATGGGTGGCCAAAACTAAAACGGCTATAGCCTAAGAAAGGAGGTGAGCTACTTTTAATTACGATAACGCAGGTTAAGCAACTCTAACCATGGTTCTAATTAGGATGGGTGGCCAAAACTAAAACGGCTGAACCGATTAAAATGAAATTTGGCACACAGAGAGGCTATAGCCTAAGAAAGGACGTAGGCTACTTTTAGTTACGATAATGCAGGTTAAGCAACTCTAACCATGGTTCTAATTAGGATGGGTGGCCAAAACTAAAACGGCTGAACAGATTAAAACGAAATTTGGCACACAGATAGGCTATAGCCTAAGAAAGGACGTGGGCTACTTTTAATTACGATAATGCAGGTAAAGCAACTCTTACCATGGTTCTAATTAGGATGGGTGGCCAAAACTAAAACGGCTGAACAGATTAAAACGAAATTTGGCACACAGATAGGCTATAGCCTAAGAAAGGACGTGGGCTACTTTTAATTACGATAATGCAGGTGAACCAACTCTAACCATGGTTCTAATCAGGATGGGTGGCCAAAACTAAAACGACTGAACAGATTAAAACGAAATTAGCCACACAGAGAGGCTATAGCCTAAGAAAGGACGTAGGCTACTTTTAGTTACGATAATGCAGGTAAAGCAACTCTTACCATGGTTCTAATTAGGATGGGTGGCCAAAACTAAAACGGCTGAACAGATTAAAACGAAATTTGGCACACAGAGAGGCTATAGCTCAAGAAAGGACGTAGGCTACTTTTAGTTACGATAATGCAGGTTAAGCAACTCTAACCATGGTTCTAATTAGGATGGGTGGCCAAAACTAAAACGGCTGAACAGATTAAAACGAAATTGGGCACACAGATAGGCTATAGCCTAAGAAAGGAGGTGAGCTACTTTTAAGTACGATAACGCAGGTTAAGCAACTCTGACCATGGTTCTAATTAGGATGGGTGGCCAAAACTAAAACGGCTGAACAGATTAAAACGAAATTTGGCACACAGAGAGGCTATAGCCTGAGAAAGGACATAAACTACTTTGGATTTCAATAGCGCAGGTAAGGAGCGGCCGCATATCATCAGAAATTTCTGTTAGAAAAATTCTGACGCTCGCCGGAAGGCACTCCGTGATACCTACATTTTGTATTAGCTCCCGCACACTGTTAGAAAAATTCTAACGGGTCGTCCGTTTCTGATGCCCGCCAGATGGCACTTCAGCCGGACGTCAGAATTTTTTCTGATAGAAATTGCGGAAGGCGTGTTTTCCATACATTTTGTACTAGGCCTCCCGCACACTAATTTCAGTTTACCGTCCGCCGCCGTACGCTTCACACGTGTTTGTTGTATTTTAGGAACCTACGTTCTTGACGAAAATGAGTTAAATCAAGATTTAAGTGCCGATGTGGAAAAATATCTATGTTTGTGGAACGCGATGTTGAAAATGACCAGAATAAAATACACAGAGACTTAGCTAGGAAGCGAATATGCCAAATATTAATTGAGAATTGAAATCCATATTTCAATATCAAGGTTTTTAGGGTTCCATGTCCAAAGCGTAAAAACGGGATCCTATTTACGAGATTTCAATGTCCGTGCGTCACCATCATACATAAACCGTTGTTTGTTTGGTTAGTCGTATGTGTAAGTAGCCAACACTGGTGTCAGCGATATTTCAAGCTGCCTTAAGGCATCTGACATAGCTAAACGACTGACATCAATGATGACAGCCGCTACCAACGGCTTAACGTGCCTTCCGAAGCACGGAGGAGCTCGAGATATTTTTATGCCACTTGCGGTCACCCATCCAAGTAGGGACTGCACCAGGGGTTGCTTAACATACGTAAGCGCTCATAGAGCTCACACCCACTAGACCATCGGGCTCCTCAAATACCTCTCCTCATAAACCGTGATTACTATACAGTTAAAATTTTCATAGATGATGAACTTATTTGCTTTTGCCGTAAACACTAGAATCAGAATAAAATCCTAATACAATATTATACGAGTAAATGCGAAAGTCAGTTTGTTTGTTTGTTTCTTTGTTACGCTTTCACGCCCTACGAGTATCTACTTAACCTATCATCATGAAATTTTGCATACACATAGGTTAGAGTACTGAGAAGGACATAGGCTATATAATTCACGCGGGCGAAGCCGCGGGTAACAGCTAGTCTTTATTATATTCTTTAACTCCTCAGACAGCTCCTTCCTCTGTTTGAGCAAACCATGTGATATGGTACCCAGCATTCCATCTTGTCTAGCTAACAAACTTGACTAAACCCCTAAACCGCTTAACTCCGGGTTAACCTTCAGGCTGGAGAAAACTGGAGATGCATGTAACTTCTTCTCTACATCCTTATACCTTATTTTGTTCCAAGCCTCAGACCCCAACCTTTGACAAGCGATACCCTCAGCTTTAATTTGATTTGAAGGTGCAGGGATCTTTGGTTCGGCTTCTTTTACCTCCGGCAGAAATTCAAGATCGTCACTAGCATCTGCATCCACATACAAGTTAGGGGCGGACCACTCCTCATCAGGTTCCGAAATAGTACGAGCTGGTTCCGGATCTTCATAAAATTCCTCAACAGATTGAGTCACTTCCTCTTCGTCACTCACGACGCTTACGCGGGTCGATCTCAGCGCTCTTATTTCTGTCATCATCGTAGCAAACATTTCATCCATTCGGGCTTCTAGCAAATCTACCTTTGATTTTTTGGATGGGCCACTGGAAACTGAAGAACTTCTCCTCTTTCGACTTCCACCATCCTCGGATTCTGATTCTAGAATCCTCTCTGCTTCCCTTCTCGAGACTAAACGAGGGCGAATCTTTGCGGTAGCTTGATTAAATATCTCAGATGCTGCGGCGGATCCTCTGATCTTGTTGGTTATGGCCGGTGGGCTTATAATCAGGCTCCTAGTGAAAGCCCAACTTATTAACTTGAGCTTAATATCTTTGTGCGTCTTTTCGGAGACATGGGAGGCTTCTGGATCGAAAGCCTTTACTATTTCTACCGTTGGCAGGCAAAATCTTATCTTATTAAGTATTTGTGGGTCCATAGATGACCCAAATATCTCCTCTGAAGAGGAGTCAACCACTTTCCAATCAATCCAACCCTCTGGCATGGTTTCTTGCGCGAGGATCTTAAGGCGCTCCAAGACAATGTCATCTTCTGGTGAAGTCGCTGTTTCCTCTAGCAGCTCCCGAAACGTGATGAAGTTCTTAGCTTGTGCCATCTGAAGCAAAGAAGTACCCATTATTGTCGGCCATTATCGGGACTATCGGTTGCGTGCGACTGACAAGCCGACTAGCTGCGGCTTGGGGGTCGATCGTCTGCAGCTCGCGGGCCAACCGGCTGCGGCCAGCGGGCCGATCGACTGCGGCTCGCGGGCCGACCGGCTGCGGCTCGCGGGCCGACCGGCTGCGGCTCGCGGGCCGACCGGCTGCACCTCGCGGGCCGACCGGCTGCGGCTCGCGAGCCGACCGGCTGCGGCTCGAGGGCCGATCGGCTGCGGCTCGAGGGCTGACTGGCCGCGGCACTTGAGACCACAGACACACATAGGGAGTCCCGAAGGGAGCAGCCCAAACTGATAATAACGAAAACACTAACCTGTAGGTATAGCGCACGCACATACACGTATAGCATAAGAAGTAGTACGAAATATAAAGAATTCGACGAATACAACAGGTATAAACGATCGGTTCAGTTTCACAGACAGGACTAACTTTACTGTGAATTAAACACATCGGTCATTAGAGATGCAAATCTTGACGAAAGATTTCATCTCCCATATAAAAACAAAATACTAATACCACATATCTCATAAACACGACAATATAAAAAGGTAAGTTTTACTTACAGTAACTGCAATCCATTCACTGTTTATTCACTGCGAACGTTTCGCAACGTTTAGCGTGCACACTACTCAGTAAATAACAGCGTACTAAAGAGAGCGCGAGCCTATCGCACGCGCCCGCCGTCGCACCGCCCCGCGCGGGGGGCCGCCCCGCGCCTGCCACACGTTCTCATAGACATGACGAGGTAAGTAAGTGTTCGCACATGAAAGGAAGTGGTAGCTAATCTCCGAAAGGTCAAGCCGAAGGCACAGAGCTAAAATAACAGGTATGAATACGTTGCTAAAACATTTATACTCAGGGTTACTTGGTTGGTTAAGGGATAAGGGATAGTGTAAGGATTAAATCAATACCCCTTAAAATCAAATCTGTTCAAGCATTAAGTACTTGATTATGGTGAAATAAAAAATCTTATTAACTCTTAGAAAATATTGCACTTCTAATTAGGCGAGTCGTTTAAAATAAAGTGCAATGCTACGAACTACTTATTCGTAGGGTAAACTGTCATACATAAGTAAATGAGTGTAAGTACGAATTAAGGACAGAACCCTGTCCACAACGCCTAAGCAAGCAGTAACCTCTAGGTTATAGAGGCTAAAACTGTTTTTGTCTGCTTTGAAGGCATCACGCATCTGTCGTCTGTTTGTTGGTTTGAAACAAATTATTTTTATACTTAGACATGTCGCAGTAAGATAGATAAAGCCGTAATATAGTTATATCCCTAAGGATATAATTATATGCCGTAACATAGTTATACGAAAGTGATTCATTACTGTCTTCCTAGGTTATAATACGGTTTAAGTTTAGTGATATAATCATATTACTAGATCAAGTTTAGTGAAATAATTGTAGGAGTGATGTACTGGTGGGGCGGAGGCGGGGGCAGGCTTCGCTGTGTTTCTGCACTCCGCACGTCGTTGTTCGGTATTCACGGTTGCAAGTTTGTGCGTATTCTTTTTCTTTGGGTGCATTATCCAAGTCAACGAAATACAAAGCAATACTGAGAATGGAACTGAAATGTACTAGTTTATGATTTTGTTATTTTTTTATCAGTATGATAGTTGCCCCCACCTCCACCGCACCAGCACAACACTCCTACAATTATTTAACTTAACCAAATTGATTATATCACTAAACTTGAACCGTATTATAAATATGTTGGTAGGAAGACAGTAATGAATCGCGTTCGTATAACTATGTTACGGCATATCATTATATCCCAAGGGATATAAATATATTACGGCTTTATCTATCTTACTGCGACAGATACTACTTAACCTTGCATACCTATTAGGATCCGGAGGGATTTTTTAAATGGCGGATCTCTCTAACGCAAGACGATTCTACCTACCTACGCGATACCTGCGTCTAAAGTCACTTTGACGCTTTTCCCTTCACCCTTGGAAACGAGCGGTCTAAAACGCTTGTTGCAATCATTCGGCAACTAATGATTTAATAATGAGGCTTTTTGAAATGCTCCCGTAAATCACTCGTTTATTGAGTTAAGCATGCAAAAAGAGTGTCCTATTCGAATAGTTATTTAGAGTGGATATTTCAAATTAGGCTAGGTACTTGCTAACACAAAGAAAAGAAAGGAGAATAAAATAGAAATATTTCGGAGTTAAATATGTGCCTGGTTGGTTATAGAAAGCTAATCGCACAACCAATCCAGCGACTGGTCCGCAGACGAGTCCGTTCGGGGACGTATCCGGTGACCGGGGTGAATTATTGCAACTTCATTTGCTATGACGCGGAGCGTATTTTGTGCGATGAATGTAGAACAGGCTAGTGCGTGATGGAATATTCTTTTGATATGATCTTGAACATGAGAATGGAATTAAGACAAATAAGTGAAATAATTTTAAATACACATACGATCACTCATCATCAGATCTCGATGGCGTGCAATACGGTAGTTGCCTAATGTTAAGATTATATAAAATTTGTTTCTAATGAGACTAATTTCTATCTAAAAACACTATAAAGAACACTTTTAATTTGATATCGATTCGTTAAGTGATCTTAAAGCTTCTTTAATGTTTGGTGAATAGTACCATTTTTTAAAGTATGAAAATCTTTTATTACAATTATACTGTATTTTAAGTCTGCAAAATTTATAGCAACTTTTATTATGAAACCATTACCATAAACGAAATATTTCGTATAGCTACCAAACAAAGTTCTCACGCCACCCATACAATATACAAGCTTGTGACGTCACAAATATGTAGGCATTTCAGCAGCGCGTTTTCACGTCTAAAAATTTACGTCTAAAAACATGTGTCTTTAAAACTTTTATAACTGAAAGAGTTTTTTGTTTAGAAATGTATTTCTGTCACTATTGTGTTTATTTTTGGCAGGTCTTTACATAGCAACATGAAAAAAATTTTAGTCATCATGCCCATTGGGATGGCCTATTTCCAGCTGTGGACGAGTATAGGCTGATGATGATGATGATACGATCACTGTTTGAAATTTGTATAAAATTGGTGAACTGCGTTAACCAATGTTGTTCCATGTGCTAAACATTGGATAAAGGTTTTTTTTGTACTTAGGTACCTACTCTATTCAATAAGCATAAAGCTAGTATAATTGGGGATGATGTATTATACCTTAATATTATGTTACCTGACATCATCGCATATTATATTTAGGAGTAAAAGAGAACTTAGTTACAAAAATTTAGAAAGGAATGTTAAGTTGGTTTGTAAGTATGTGTCGAAAGGATGGATGAAAAAAGACTACCGAAGAAACTCTCTGATACACGCAGATGATGTGACTGGTAAAATAGGTAAGGACAGGCATTGGCGCACCGCAGATTGCAACCGTCCTTGCTAATGAGCAAGAAAGGAGTCTTGCTAGCTTTAGATGCATGCTCCTACCGTTTCGTTCACATCAACAACAACACCGGGATGAAAAGCAATATCCTCCTCCATACCCCAGACCACAGACAACCAATAAGTAGGTACTTATTAACTTTCAAGGTAATTGGTTCACTAATTACGCGTGAGAGCGTAACAAACAAACGATCTCACTTTCACAGTTATTATATTTGTAACTTAGTAAAAAGACCTGCCATTTTCGAAAAGTCAAGAAAAGTTTCGAAAATTCACTATACTTACCTACGTCTTCCGTAAAAAAACGTACTGGTCTTATAGCATGCTTTAAGATATAACTTATTCAGTTCAAAGAGATATAAAAGCTTAAAAACGCTTTATAAAATACTAGCCTGTACCCGCGGCTTCGCTCGCGTATATTTTACCGAGTCATTTATCGCAGATCCCAAGGAAACAGTAGCTTTGCCGGGATGAAAGGTATCCTATGTCCTCAGTACCCTAACCCATAATACATATAGGTATGCTTAATTTCAATAAGAGTGGTTTAATAGGTAAAATGTAAAGAGGTAACAAACAAACATACAAACTCATTTTCGCATTTATAATATTAGACATTGAGATAAGGATTTTTTTATTAAAATCTATACTTCCTATTCGAGCAACTGTAGTTAGGTAGCATAGAGTAGGCGCTATACTTTCCGTTTAGACAAAGCCTGTAGCGCCATCTAGCGAGTATATCAGAAATCACAAAAAAGGCGGGTAAAAGGACGGACAAACGACATCTAAGTCACACCAAAAGAACTACTCAACCACGTCATGTACCCAAATAGCAGAACCCTGTTGTAGACGGGATAATAAAACGTAGGTTGTTGTTAGTGTGACTATAAGTCGATAGGAGGTTACTAACTTAATAAGTATATCTCCAGACGAAAGAGATTACAATAAAACCGGCTAAAAGACTCGAAAAAGGGCAGAAAATTTGACTAGAATTATAGCATATTTGTACCATTTCACTACGGAACCACAAAATAAGTTAGCGTTGGCAACTGTATTGATAATATTTTATCCTTTTTAGGGTTCCGTAGTAAACTAGGAACCCTTATAGTTTCGCCATGTCTGTCTGTCTGTCTGTCTGTCTGTCTGTCTGTCTGTCTGTCTGTCCGTCCGCGGTTTTACTCAGAGACTATAAGTACTAGAAAGCTGTAATTTGGTATGAGTGTGTATATTAATCATGGCAAAAAAGTCGTAGAAAAAAACCTTGAAAAAATATTTTTTTTTGGGTAGCTCCCATACAAGTAAAGTGGGGGAGTAATTTTTTTTTCTCTATTTACCCATCGTGTGGGGTATCGTTAAAAAGGTCTTTCAAAAATATTGTGAGGTTAAGAACACCATTTTTCGATTTAGGGATCCGTTTCCGAAATATTTGGTTTTAAAGTGCAAAATTTTGTTAGAGGTACGTGTCCCCCCCCACTATCTGCTAAACGGTTATATATGGATACGTGAAAAAAATTACAGCAATAGTATATATACTGAAGTTGAAAGGAAAACTATCAGAGCTGGGTACTAAGTGCAAACTAAAAAGTTATAGGCAACCAACTTATAAAATGTACTGGAAAATGTAAAATTTCATACAATCTTCATTGTTAGATGTTTTTGGTCGTTAGACTGTGAGATGTGAGTGTAAACAGTGTGAACTCAAAGTTGTCATTCGCAACTACGGAACCCTACACTGCGCGTGGCCCGACACGCACTTGGCCGGTTATTATAATTTTACACCTGTCCTCTCTATTTTTTTATCCTTAACGCGCGTTGCGAAAGGGGCTGGACGGAAAAAATTACGACCATAAGTTGTAAAACGACACTTTTTGCTAAAGTTGCTTCTATAAGAATTTTATAACAGAATGAGTTGTCAGCCGGTGTCTATTTAAAATGGTGGCGATCGAGGAAATCACACTTCTTACCTCTCTGTCAATTATAACTTGAGCCAGGGTCAGTTTAATCTGGTTTAATCGAGAAGTTGGTACAAATTTTTGTGTAATTAGAGCTCTTACTTTTTTAAAAGGCGGTGTGAGTTTAGATGCTGTAATTAATCGAAAGAAACTATGTTCCATCCGGGTGCCTCTTGACACCTCTCAAGTTTTTTCGACAAATGGTTTCTTCAAAAGTAAATTAGAAACTTTGTTTAGAATGAGAATATGAGTGCTATGGATTGTACCACTTTTGAATATGATTTTAGACAACAATCAAGAAAATAACACGATACTTTAAGAGATTTATATCTCTATATCTATCTATGAGCCAGAGACGTCCACTGCTGGACATAGGCCTCCCAATAGATCGCCACAAATTGCGGTTTTGTGCATGCCGAGTCCAATGACTCCCGGCGACCCTGATGAGGTCGTCCGTCCACCTGATCGGGTGGTCATCACACGCTGTGCTTCCCTGTTCGTGGCCGCCACTCCAGGACTCTAATGCAACGGCCATGCGAGCTATGTCTGTTACTTTGGTTCTTCTGCGGATGTCCTCATTTCTGATTCTATCGCGCAATGAAACTCACAGCATAGCTCGCTCCATTGCACGTTGAATAACTCTGGGCCGTCTATTTAGTCCCATTGTGAACGACTATATTTCGGAACCACTGGCAAAGTGGCAACACGCACTGTTCGAAGACTTTTTACTCTCAGTGCCTGAATACAAAAGTCTTCAAGAGATTTAACATTAAATAATATTTAACCTGACAAACTGTCGTCCGAATCGGATTGTAGTCTAAAAATTATATTGTACCTGTATTTGAATTTGAGGGGGCAGGTGCAATTAGTTTCTATTATAAACTGAGACAGATGAGCCTTACGTAACAAATTCTGAAGCGTTTAAAGGCATCTAATTAACACCGTTGCGCTAAGCTCACACCTAAACTCTGTACCGTGAAGACAATTTCAAAAGCTGGTTGTACGAGCTTACCTCGCTCATTTGAGCGGCACGCGGCCACATACATGTAGGTCGCGTGTCAGCTGTCTTAACAATATATTCAGCATCAAAAATATTATCATTTTCGAGATACTATCACAAAGCCAATGAGAAAAGACCCGTCACACTAGCCATCAAGATGCACACATATCAAGAGCAATAAACTGGATAACACTGGATCACCTTTAAACTCGTGTATCCCCTTAAGAAGAGTAACTCGGCAGCGGTTATCTAGTATAGTCTGTACTAATAGTTAGTTCATTTAAGGCCCCACACTAAGCACACTAGCGACGCCAATAATTTTATTCCTAATACTTTACAAATAGAAAGAAAATCAAGAATGTAAATCATATAAAACTTATTTACTAAGATTGATTCCAAAAATACTTCAGGTTATTTACTAACCTGAAGTATTTTTGGAATCATGTGTTAATATTATCAGAATCAGTGAGAATTATGGTAATCACTTTTTCTCTTAATGACTGATTCTCTTATTTTTAAAACATGATTCCAAAAAGGTTATTTACTAAGGCTTATATGATTTACATTCTCGAAATTCTTTCTATTTTTAAAGTATTAGAAATAAAATTATTATCGTCGCTAGTGTGCCTAGTGTGGGGCCTTAAGTAGAGTAACTCGGCAGCGGTTATCTAGTATAGTCTGTACTAATAGTTTATCATTTAATATAGAAACATTGTAAGTTTAACACCACTCGTTCCGCACGCCGCTATTTCTGAGCACAGTCTAAATTCAACATGAGTAAGACTCTCACATTGAAAGCTTTGGGTGGGTTTTAGAATAGCTTAGCACGAACTTAGATATTCTGTGGATTGGAATAGATAGAAATCACTTTCCTCTTTATTAAGACACCATTTTTAAAGCCTGAAGTTGCGCCGTTTTCAGACAGAACAAAACCGCAACTTTTTGTTCCTTGTAAGAAGTGCTATTTTGTAATAAAAATGTTTAATTACATATCCGCACTTTAAAAATCATATTTTTGAGAAGAGTATAGAGAATTCTCTTAGATCTAATCTCCTCTAAAGCTCACCCGAAGCTTTTATAAAAGCTTTATAGTAACTATCTGACTATAGAGGGGTTTGGAGGTTGAGGGGGTTCATGTGTGAAAATAAACGCAACCGATGCCCCTTTTTGGCAGAATTATTTGAGTGATTGGCCATTGTTGGAGATTCCATTTAATAATAGAGGGAATAATTATTCGATTTAGATGATACAATTTCTTCAACTTTATTTTATGCAAAAGAAATCCTTTTTTATGCGTCTCGTAGTTTTTCAAAAGGCTAATCGGTTTTTTAAAAGGAGGAGGAGGAAAGAAGGAAGAAGAAAGGAGGAAGAGAGAGGGGGAGTCAGTATTTTTTTAACAATAAATAGCAATGAACATCTTGATATTTAAATAATGTAATGTGTAATTTTTTTTAATTTCTTAACTTATTTATTATATATATTAAAGGGAAACAAACAATCATAAAATACAAATTACCAAATACGATAAAAAATTTGACATAAATCAACTAAGTTTTCACAAAATAGTACGTTTTTATTATACTTGTTGTTTTGTATTATAGGTATTTTAAATTTTATTCCAATATTATGATATCTTAACCTAAAGATTAATAAAAAATAAAATATTAAATTAAACTTATCAATAAACGATACTATGTTAATAAAAAGGAAAGGAAATAATCTCGATCATCTATAAATTGAAAATGATGGAATTGAAATGATGCGGCAAAGAGTTCGGCCAGGTAAATGGGCGTAAATCCAAAATGGCCACATCAACAAATCTTTACGGAAAATTCTCAGATCTGCCCCTCAATACTTTTTTTTTTTTTAACGGACTGTGTACCCAGGTCCAAGTGAACTTTTGCTACTTCATCTGACTTTTAAGGTGAGGGCAGAGCGCCCCAAACCAGTAAGGCGAAGGCAATCACCAGACGACACTCAGGCATGACGGATTGCGGCTTTGGGCGTTGCCTGCCTGAAGGGCCAAACTGAGAAATGATGGCAAAGCAACGCCACCTCTACCACAGAAAGGTTAAAAGGCTTTCTTGCTCTTTTATGGGTCATTTCGCTCTGTTGAAGGTTAAATTGAGCTGTAGGCCTTAGACGATGCAGCAAGCCACCCATCGTATTTTGATTTCATTTTTCATCTATATGCACATGAAATCAAAATATGTCTAGTCAGTTAGAGTGCATATGTCTTGTCAGTTAGAGTGCGAACACCGGCCGGAAATTGTTCAAAATGTGTTTTAGCCTAAAGTTTCCACTTTTGACACTGGTAACTAATGACCGTTCCAACATAAAATAATTTTAAGAGATATCTAGTGCCTGACGTTTGGCACTATAGAAATTATCACCATGACTGTTTGCAATCAAACAATTTATTTCAAATGAGGCGCCACTACTGCCTTGTGTTCGCTTTAATGAACCCTGCTATTTGGCAGCCTGGCCTGCACTAATTTATAACTGTAATACCTACAATGTAAATGTCTACAATGTATAAAGTGTTTAATTAAATAAACACATTTGTTTTCAATATCTTTATTTTATTTTTCTATCCTTACACATTATCTTTCTCATATCTTTTGCAGCGCCAACAAAGTAACATTGCCGGCCTAGAAATTTGTACTTTATTAATGGTTTGCTGTGGAAAAAAATATTATCCACGAATGTCTTCGAGGATAATAGTTTTTTTCATAGTAAAACATTACAAAGTACAAGTTTTAAGGCCGGCAATGTTACTTTGTTGGCGCTGCAAAAGATATGCGACAAAAGCACTTTGTTGAGGCAGCAATAGTACCTAATTTGCATTGTTTTTCCAGCAAAACTATGTACAGCTAAGCAAATTAGTTGTAATATACAAGGCTACTAAAACTATAGAGATAGGAACAATTTAAGATTTGTTACAGGATATATTGCACTTTGCTTGCCTGACAAACATTTAATTGTTGCAGAAACTAGATTGGTATCATTGTTGCATTAACAAATGAAAAACTAACAATAATAAAGTTGTTTTCATAACTATCCAACTTTGATCGCTCCCCAGTAACAAAGTTTTATTGTTGCGGTGGCAATATTTTTTTCTCAGTGCACGCTAACATGGCCATTGAGTTTTATGGCCTAAGGCTCTTTCTACTCCGTAAGATTTTTTCAAGTAAGTAGTTGAATCAAATTAGCCTTCACCGGGCGTTTGAAGCGCGGGCAGAGTGGCGTCAACCTGCATAGGTAACAAACATCCTTTAGATAGACTCAATTAGCCTAAAAACGTAGAAAAAAAACTTGTGTCCGACTCATAGTCTATGATGCAAACCATAATAACTACCAATGGGGAACTTGCATGAAGAGTACATTTTGAAAACTATTTCTGAATATATAAGCGTCGAGCTGGAAACACTTTCAGTCCGATATCGATACATTAACTTTGGTAAAGATTGGTTAGAAAAGTCCGTTTGAAAAATATGAATATTTCAAAAATCTTATTTTACTACGAAATAGCTCTTTAAATTAATAGCAATTTTTGCTATGAAGCCATTTCCCTAAACGCAATATTTAACATTGCTGACAAACAAAGTCCTCACAACACGCATACAAATTGCTAAAGGAGTGACGTCACTAGTCAGTTGTTTTTTATTAGGGACGTTTAGGCCGAGACGAAAAATTGGAATTTTCAAACCCTTATATCACAAAGAGTTTTTGGGTTATCAAGATGATTTTTTTTACCGTTATTTCTATTTTTGAGAGCTCTTTTCATAGAATAATGAAAAAATAGTGTGCAAATTCCGCATTTGACGGATTGATGACGGATGACATTAGTTATAGTTCTGTGGTTAACAAAAAGCTGTACGCACACATGCATTGAAAAATTGGCCAGTTTTTTATTTATTGAAATAGGCATATGACGGAGTTTAGAGAATGTATAGTCAAAGGTAACATCATCATAAGTCTCTTTAAAGGCGTTGCCTGTATGCGCAAGGCGTGGAGAAGCAGCATACTCTCATATTGCCTGAAGGGTTGAAACGCTGTTTTATTACCGGAGGGGCCAATCAATCTTGAACCATCTTGAACTGAGAATCTTTCGTAAAGACTGGATATAATATACCTACCTGACTTTAGTATGATAAACTTAAACAATGCGTTTTGGATGAAAAATGTGTTGACAAAGTTCTTCACAATATACTGCAAAATGAAAGATTCACTTTAGAAGATGATACACCTTGTCCGAATCGGGTTCATAGGCGATCCAAGGGGACAGTTCCAAGCTCTCGCGAATTCTTCACTGTTGTGGAGTGTTCCACGGACTCTAAATACAGCAGGAGTATGAGGGTCGTATAGAACGGCATTACTTAAGTATTTTTCCGTTGGGACACTGCAATATAACTGAAAAAAATAAAAACATTTATTTTATTTATAATCCCCCAAAATAGGAAGTGTCCTTACCAAGTACATATATTTTCATAGGCCAAAGATTATCCTTATACACATTTAACTCGATGCATTAGCCTAAGAAAAGAAAAAAGCACTTTATGAAATTCAAATTTGACAGGTCTTGGCGGGAATTTTAGCGGACTCCTACACGCATCCTACACGGAGTTTGTTTTAGATTGTTTTGCAAAATGATTCTAGTGGACTTTATAATGTGAAATTGGTGTTATTTGGTGTTATAAATGCCCATATTTAAGAACAATGTGTGAAATAACTAAAATAGACTGTCATGGTATGGCTGTAGTGAGATTTACTTAGCAAGCTGGTAGTTGTCCGCCTTGCTGCGTCTTCAATGACTATACAAGTGGATTAAAGCCGTCGTAGTTCCTATTTATAAATCTGGTGACAAAGACCAAGTGTCGAACTATAGACCTATTTCATTACTGCCTTCTATCTCAAAGCTTTTGGAGAAAATAATAAACAACAAACTTATTACTTATTTGGAAAAGTACAATTTATTATCAGACATGCAGTTTGGTTTTAGGTCCAAGTTATCAACAGCGGATGCTGTTCATAGTTTAACCGATTATTTAGTACAGGAACTCAATAATGGCAAACAAACTATAGGAATATTCCTTGACCTTGCAAAAGCTTTTGACACCATTTCCATCCCCATCCTATTGCGCAAGCTCGAAAATATAGGTGTAAGAGGGAATGAGCTTAAACTCTTCGAAAATTATTTAGATGAACGCACCCAGTGCGTCAAAATAGGCAATATATTTAGTTCCGACCAAAGAAATATGTGTTTTGGAGTTCCCCAAGGAAGTATCCTAGGCCCAACACTGTTTTTAATCTACATCAATGACCTGTGTAATTTAAATATAAAAGGGGGGAAAATTATCTCGTATGCCGTCGACACAGCTCTTTTGTTTTCCGCTAAGTCAGTTGATGAAGTATATAACTATGCGCAACATGGTTTAAACGTTGTAAATTATTGGCTTCAGCAACACCTACTAACTTTAAACACAGCAAAAACTAACTTTATTCAGTTTTCCATGCGTCATTTGCAGTCATCTCACTCAAACATGAAAATATATGCACATCACTGCACAAACCCAACGACTAACACGTGCGACTGCCCTGACATCTCTTTCACAGAAAAAACAAAATATCTGGGTATTGTAATTGACAAAACTCTTTCTTTCAAACATCGTATTGAAATCTTAAATGGCAGAATCCGTAAGTTAATATTCGTATTCAAAAAACTACGTTCTATCGCGGACTCGAAAATAATTAGGCAAGTTTATTTTGCCCTATGCCAGTCAGTTTTAACTTATTGTATTACATCCTGGGGTGGCATAGCAAAAACATCATTGCTAACTATTGAAAGAGCTCAGCGAGCCATTCTTAAACTTTCCGCCCTTTCCTTTTCCCTACAGAACTTCTCTATAAATCCTGTAAGGTACTTACAGTTAGACAATTATTTATATTAAGCACAATCCTCAAACAGCACGCCACACTGCCTTTCAGCACTCAATTTACTAACAAAAGACGGCAGGATATTGTTTGCAAACAGTTACAAATAAAACATGCCTTCTCCTCTCGGTTCTTTCTATTTCTAGGTCCACTGCTTTACAATAGACTTAATAAAAAAATAGGTTTTTACCCCTTTAATTATAGAGCTGCTAAAAAAGTTCTACGAGAAGCCCTTCTAAATATGTCATACGATGAAACAGAGGAATTACTAATAGTTTTAAAATAATGTGTGTTTCTATTTAAATGTAATTTAAACTCCAAGTGTAATTGTTTATTTTTTTTTGATTTCCAGTTTTTAAGTACAAATAAGTATTGTAACGCCTGAAATACAGATCATCCTAGCTCAGGCACCATTCTTTCATATTTCCTTTTATTTATTAACAATGTATTGTAAAATGTTTAGCTCTTAATTATTTGAATAAAGATTTATTATTTATTATTATTATTATTCACGAATAGTTGTCGCCAGGGGCTTCGGGAAAGCAACGAAATGAATGATACACCATCATTTCGTTGACAGATTGCAAACTGGTGAAATAAGTGAAAAAGGGCTCTAAAGAACTCGTATCCAGGCCGTGAAAGAATTTACAAAAAAAAAACAAATTTGACATGAATATTTGTCATGACAACTTTATTTGTAAGAGTTTATACTCATGATTTACGTGTTTTTTATTTAAAATATTTTTTACTAGCTTTTCAGAGTAACTATGTATCAATTGATGAGAATTTTCTGAAGCAGACGCAGACATTAAATGTGTACGCTGTAATTTTAAATAAGAGGAATTTGTTGCCAAAATCAATTTCCAATGATTTTTGAATGGCTGCCTGAAGTGCAAAAATGCTGCTTTTGTATACCTCTGAACGTAGGGTGTATAATCATTTCATTATATTGTTTATTAGTAAGTAAACTTAGAATCTGTCTTAGAACTTAGAAGACTGTCATAGGCTAAAAATTAGCACGACTGCGGATTGAAATCGATAAAACTCTCTTTCCTCTTCATTTGGACATCATTTTGAAAGCGCGGTTTCGCATGTTTTCTAATTATAAGCTCTTTATCTTTCATACTTTGGCTGTACACAATGAAAAGTACTGTTTTCTCATGGTATTTTACGAACGACAAGAAGACAAAGGCAACAGGGGGAGGGCGGTGGCAGCCCTCAAGGGGGCTCGGGTGTGAAGCCCCCAACATGACAAAAAAACCGGCCAAGTGCGTGTCAGGCCACGCGCAGTGTAGTGTTCCGTAGTTGTGAATGACAACTTTGAGTTCACACTTTTCACACTCGCACCTCACAGTTTAACGACCAAAACAATCTGACAATGAAAATAGTATGTAATTTTAAATTTTCGAGTACATTTTATAAGTTGATTGCCTATAACTTTTTAGTTTGTACTTAGTACTCAGCTCTGACAGTTTGCCTTTCAACTTCAGTATATATACTACTGGCTGTAATTTTTTTCACATATCCATATAAACAACTGGCGGAAGAAAGAGAGGAATGGAAGAAGCTCCACCGACAAGAGCCCAGCTCTTAAATTTGATGATGATGATGATCAATATAAAACCGTTTAACACTTACCTCTAACAAAAATTTGCATATTTAGGAAACGGATCCCTAAATCGAAAAATGGTGATCCCAATCTCACAATATTTTTTAAGACCTATTTAACAATACCCAACACGATGGGTTTGTATAGAAAAAAAAATATTACTCCCTCTTTCCTTGTATGGGAGCTATCCTAAAAAAAGAAGTAGAGTACTAAAATTTTAAGTGTGTGTAATACGGTGTAATCTCAAATGACAAGTGTTATTTTTAAAGAACTTAAAATCATTCAAAATTTATATCAGAAAAATAGAACGACTAGTGTCTAAACATTTAACAGTGATCTACATAAGAATAGCATAAAAAATATGTTATGGACGTCAGGACAAATTTAAATACAGACGAAATTAGTGATATATGTAACTTGGAACTCAAAAGTTCAATAAATTAAATACAGTTTGGATGGAGGGGGATCCACAAATCTGATTATAAACAACGACATATACAACCGATCTGTCATACAGCTATAATAACAATCTTCAGCAAAAAAAAAAAAACAAATAAAATTAAATAAAAGAAATTACTTATGGTGGTTTGGAATATCATTAAAAATAAGTCAACTGACCAACAGGAAATTAATGCCAACGGTAATAAAAATTAGGAAAAAAATATTGTTTTTACTTTTTAATACTGCTAACTTTTATTACTTGTTAAGAGAAAGAACTAAAAAGTTAAAAGTAATTAAGTATAGTAAATTATTTTTTTAACAATTATTTTTAGTTGTAAATTGAAATCAAATAAAATAAACATGCTGCCAGCTTTTTGGGTACATTTGTACGGGAAGCGACTAGTGGCGCGTTATACTTAGTTGTTTTTTTTATCTATCTGTCTGTATTTTACGTTTCATATTGTCAAATATTTACAGTTGTCATACATAACTTATAGTGCGACGAGGATAATTTTGCATTTGGATGACATTGAAATGGGGGCGCTGAAATGTAACAAAATTTCTTAGTTTTATTAAAAGAATTAAAAACACGAAATATCCGCAACAAACATCAATTCTTTCTTCCAAAAGAGGCGCTTTACAAGATGACGGCGTTTAGTTACGTTTATAGCCACACCAAAAGATACTTGTAATAAGTGTTCTAAGTAACTTGTACTAACTCTAGTTTCTTTTGAGTAGCTAATCTACTCATACTGGAAAGTAACCCTGTATATGTCAAACTATATGAAACTGAGGCTATACGTATTAGTAAAGCCCCTATTGTTTCAAGATTTATTTACTCCACAAATAGTGAAGCATTCAAAAATAAACACTTTAAACAACCGCAAGTAGCTAAATAATGGTAACTCCAAGTGAGCTTTTGCTCTTTATATCATTGCGTGAAAACAACGATAGCGCGTTCTAACTTTGCTCAGCGCCATCTAGGGCTGCTCGGGGAAGTTTTTGAGGTTGGTTTTTGGACGCAAATTGAATAACATTACCACGTATAATGAAAATTTTGTAAGATTCTTACTTAGTTCTTATAAGATTAATGAGAATAATAGAGAACATAAAGAAAGTTTACTATCCTACAAAGAAAAAATCAATCTTTTTAAGTAGTTTTATTGCGATGTCATCCGCGTGAATCTATGAAACAAATACCTGCAGATCATTAAAATTTGTAATTACAGGTTGTTAAAAGTCGGTACATTCGTTTTTGAGCCAATCAAACATGAAACAAACATCAAACAAACATGAAAATACTTAATCAAATATTTGCTCTTAATAATAGTTAGATTTTGATTGACATAGCAGCAACATTAGTCAGATAAAGTCATAGAAATTAATTGGGCAAAAGGAAAAGAAAAGTATTTTCAAAAAGAAATATGTTTCTATTTTTTCAACCCGAAGGTTCTTTAAGGGCCCACACTAGGCACACTAGCGACGCCAATCATTTTAATCCTAATACTTTACAAACAGAAAGAAATTTAAGAATGTAAATCTTATAAGCCTAAATAAATTAAAGTATTTTTTGGAATCATGTTTTAATATTATGAGAGTCAGAAGTGATTACCGCCAAGAACAGCCGTTTTTGGCGGTTATCTGATTCTCATAATTCTCACTGATTCTGATAATATTAAACATGATTCCAAAAATATTTTTTTATTTACTAAGGCTTATATGATTTACATTATTAAATTTCTTTCTATTTGTAAAGTTTTAGGACTAAAATGATTGGCGTCGCTAGTGTGCCTAGTGTGTGGCCTTAAGTAAACCACCTTAATTAACAACAATAAAAGTCACTGTGACCAGTGACAGATTAAAAAGACTAAGTATGGGTCTAATTGTTATTACCTAATAACGATTACTAAACTTTTTTTTATTAGACCCATATTAAACATGATTCCAAAAATACTTCAGGTTATTTACTAAGGCTAATATGAGCTACATTCTTAAATTTCTTTCTATTTGTATAGTTTTAGGACTAAAATGATTGGCGTCGCTAGTGTGCCTAGTGTGGGGCCTTAAGTAAACCACAAACATTCAAAGTCACTGTGACCAGTGACAGATTAAAAAGACATTATAAGTATTGGTCTAAGTATGGGTCTAATCGTTATTACTTAACTATACAAATCCTAAATTAGGAGATTATTTAAAAAATGCTAATGATTGGATCAAAAGCTACCTATCTGACCAACAACAATATACGGAAACGCTAAAAAATATTAAAAATACTAAGACTGTATTTAAATCTCTCTTGCAATATAGCAATAGGCCAGGGCTACCACAAGGAGAACTGATCTCTCCATTGCTATTTATTCTTTACTTAAATGACCTACCGAAATGCCTCAAACATGAATCGGTCTTATACTCAGATGTAACCACTTTAATAATAATATGTTATAGGGGACAAGATTTAGACGGAGTTGTAAAGTTAGAATTAAAAAATATCGGCAATTGGTTAAAACATAAACTTTATATCAATGTGGAAAAAAAAACATCCTTATAACAATAACGCAATACAAATTAATGTAATCTATATATATAATCTATACATATAATAAATATAATGACAATATGATACAATAATCTATAATTATAATGACAATATAAAACAAGTTGACCATAGTTTAGTTTAGGTAGGTATAAGAATTGATAAAAATCTTAATTGGAAAGAACATATGAGTAATTTTTGTAAAAAGCTGGACAGGTTTGTGTTTGTTCTTCGCAGATTAACGACGACGTCCTCTAAAGAAAGCTCTCTTGGTGGTATACCACGGTTATGTGGCATCTGTCTTACGCTATGGTTTGATTATTTGGGGCAACTCGATAGAGATGTAGAGAATTCACTGTACAAAAAAGTGCATAAGAGTATTGAACAGAGCAGACCCCCTGGAATACCGTAAAAAATTGTTCCAAAAAACAAAAATTGTACCATTTCCTTGTCTCCACGTATTTGAAATGTGCTTATTTGTGAAAAAACATTCGCATATTTTCCCCTTACATGACGATATATTTAAAATAATATTTTTAACAAAAAACAAAAACCGACTTCAACCCTATCAATTTGTTTTAATAAGCATAAGAATAAAATGGAAATAAGTGAAACCGAACGGCATTCGTGTAATTTTTTTTTTGTTTGTGTGTATTTTTTCAAAAATAGCTCGACATATTTCGATAAAAATTTTATCGAACAAAAATAGAATTTCTAAAATCGGTCCAGGCGTCTTCAAAAAATCGGAATACATACATTATAAAAAAAAGATTCCGACGAATTGAGAACCCCCTCCTTTTTCTGAAGTCGGTAAAAAATAATAGTAGAAATCAAACTAAATCGTATGCCCCAATCCAGAACTAAAACTCTATAATGACAATGTCTATTGTATGGCAAGCAAATAGTATAATAACCACGGAACTAAACTAAAGCAAACAATTACTTACCGAAGGAAATTAGAGAAATCAACAGTATAATATTTGTAAATCAACTTTATTTGGTTGGCTTTTAGATAAATGTTACTATACGACTAATGAAATATTCAAATTAAATATATTTTAAAATATTTGTTTGACATTTGAAAAACATAATTGTATAAATATTAAATATGATTGGAAATTTAACTCATATTCGGCTTAACAACGGTTAACCTGTAAAATCTTAATTTATTGCTATTCTTACGCCTAATAGGCAGTATGCGGCATCTTTTACTACCAAAGTATCACCATGTTCTAAGGAATAGATGATTTATCTATCATCATCATCATCATCAGGTCCTTCCAGTCTCCACTGCAGGAGCACGACCCTCTCTGTACTACCAGAGCCATATACTAGCCTGAGTAGTCAGAGGATTTGGCCTACACTCTCCACGCTGGCCAGACGGGTTGGAGAGGTCTATTTGATGTTAATAAGCTTTGTGTAGCGTGTTAGTCGCCTTTTTCGACATCCACGGGATGACTTGGAGTGGTCCTATTCTACTCTGCTGGGAACCACACGGCGTATCGATCGGCGATTTATCTATCTATATATCCAATTTACAGATTTTACCAATTCGTGTTAAGCTTATCTAAAGCTCGTTTTGTAAGTGCAGGTGGATGCAGGATTTTTATCTGGGAGGGATACAAGAGGCAAACGGGCAAAAAAATCAACAAAAACTGCACAGAACAAGGAATTTCAGTGTAACTCGCGCGCGAGCGATGCAGCATTCTTTGCTCTATGAATAACAGTTAGAAATAAAATTCTTGTCACTACTTAACCCTACACTGCATGTGGACCGACACGCACGCACATTTGGCCGGTTTTAAATTATTTGTTCAAAAAACTTTACTATATGTTCATTAAAAAACTTGTACTTTTTCTAGAGTATGGGCGGTATGACTACGCACTATTACATGTATGCTGACATGATAGTAAAAGAGAACGATACGGATGCTGGCGAAGTATATGAACTATACGAACATTCCTGCTATTCAAACATACACAATAAGACCTGCGTGCAAAACTCAGTTACGAAGCCTGGTTTCATTGCTATTTTTCTTTTGGCTGACACCCTCTTAATGTTCGCTAGTGTAATATTTTTTATTGGCATTATTATGGTAAGTACAGTCCGAATCAGACTTGATGGCGGCTCGGATATTAGATGCGAGCTACGCAGTACGCACGTGACATTACTAACGAACAGTAGGTTCCTACCGTTCGTTTATAGTTCACAACAAATCGTTAAATTACAATCTGTCCTACCTAACCGACCATTCGGTTATAATTATATCTATTAGAATTATACGCATTAAAATGCGTGACATTAATGTAATGACGAACGGTAGGTTATATCCATCATCATCAGGTTTTTTTAGTCTCCACTGCGGGTGCACGACCTTTTCTATGCTACCAGAGTCATAAGGATTTGGCCGACACTCTCCACGCTGGCCAGACGGGTCGGAGAGGTGTCATCATCATCAACAGGTCTTGTTTGCCTCCACTGCAGGAGCACGACCCTCTCTTTACTACCAGAACTATATATAGCCAGAGCAGTCAGAGGATTTGGCCTACACTCTCCACGCTGGCCAGAAGGGTTGGAGAGGTATCTTTGACGTTTATAGCTTTGTTTAGCTTGTGTTCCCTAAGTAGGCTTCTACGACATCCACGGAAGACTTGTGGTGGTCCTATTCTACTCTGCCGGCTCTACGGCAAATAGAAGTACCTATAGTTTTTTTTAATGCTTATGCTTTTTTCAGAAACAAGTAATAACCGCTACAATTTTTTTGTATACGTATACTTTTACGTCAATACTTAATTTTGTACTGACCCTCTTTTTCATGGGCGCGAGCATTTTAAGCACCTGCAAAGGCTCGGCGCTAAGCGCATTTGAGTGTCAAGTCAATCTGCTGTTTTATTTTATTGGTAAGTGTCGTATTTGTGGCTATGTAATGGTATAGAATAATAAATATTTAAACTAATCTAAAAATTAGGTTTTAGTGGGTGTGGTAGCTCAATCAAAATAGAGGAACAACACTTGTCTTGATTCGCGAAAGAATTAAACAGAAATAAAATTAAACCAAACTGCATACTTGTACAATTTTTATGGTTTTTTTGATTTTTTCTAAATGCACTGGATACATTTCGATAAAAAAATTATAGAGCCACCTTTGAAGTTCAGTCAAAATAGAGGAGTAACGTTCTCAACAAGAATTAAATACAAATAAGGCCGAACGGCATCCTTTAACAATTATTAGGGTATTTGCTTATTTTTCAAAAAGTGCTCGATACATTGCGACGAAAATTTTATGGAACCACCTCTGGAGGATTACCTATCGAACAAAAAAAAGAATCACTAAAATCGATCCATAACTGACTGAGTAATCGCGTAACAAACATAAAAAATCATACAGACGAATTGAGAAGCTCCTTTTTTTGAGGTCGGTTAATTAGTAATAACATGTTGTCCCAACCTCCTCTTCTTCTACTTTATAAAATGGCTTTCACGGAGATTTCGGTGATTCTGCCAATGTCCAGTTTAATGAGAGACAAAGTATCGGTGTTGTACGAATATTTCGTGTAGGTGACACGTCAGTCGACCATGCATACGGCATACCCTGGTGTCAGAGTTCTGCGGAACCGCCTCTCGGCCTCTGATGTGGTTCCTTTAACGACTACCAGATGGCAGCTGGGACCACCGGCTTAACGTGCCTTCCGAAGTACGAAATCATCTTTCGTATCAAAAGACAATCAGGTGATTCATGTCTGTAATGTCCTAACCAAACTGGAAACAACTTAACAAAGTATGTTTCCCGTGGGAATCGAACCACGACCCCCGGGTCAACAAGGCGGCAACTTGACCACTGGACCACGGAGGCAGTTTAACATGTACTTAATAATCAAAGATGGCGTGGGTTCTTTGTTTGCCTCGTGAGAGCTTCTGGTCACAAATCTATACGAGTCCTTGTAACAGTCTACTTTTGGTCACAAATCTATGCGAGTCCATGTAACAGTCTACTTTGTTTCACAAATTGTTCATGAGCACGAGCATTTCTAACACTTTACGCGGTGGAGTCATTATATCCATTTAATGTATGGACCAATATTTTTCGGATCAAAGGATGAACCTTAGCACACTTGTTCCTTAAGTAGATTAGTGTGGAAAACGCCCGGGATTACCTACAAACAATAAGTCTGTTCCTACTACTTACAGAAATTAGCAACATAAAAAGAAGTACTTTTCAAAGAATATTCGTAACTAGAGCGTCTCCGAAGCGTTGAGTTAATTTTTAGGGTTCCGTACAAAAGTTGAAAAACGGATCCCTTATAGGATCACTCGAGCGTCTGTCTGTCCGTCCGTCCGTCTGTCACAGCCGATTTTCTCCGAATCTACTGAACCAAATTAGATGAAATTTGGTAAGATAGTGTAATCCTATGACCCAAACATGGATGTGCAAATTAAATAAAGATTTTTTTGAAATAAGGGTCATTTTGAGGGGCCCCATTACAAAATTAAAAAAAAAAAGTTTTGCAAACCTTACTGTGTCATATATCAGATGAAAGGGCTCATTATGAGGATCTCAAAAATATTTTTTTTGTTCGGGTAAAATCAATACTTTTGATTTTATTCACGAAAGAAGGCAAAAATTGACCATTCCCCCCCCCCCCTGATCTCCGAAACTACTGAGCCGAAAATTTTGAAAAAAAATACAAAATATAGTTCATTCCTTGAAGATTACAGGAAAAATAATAAGAATTCTATCACTTGAAAATTAAGTGGTAAACTCACAATAATAAGTTCATCTAGGGAAATAGTTCACTAAAACACCACTAGATGGCGCTAGTCAATTGAATAAAACATTTTTTGCACATTGTGTGTGTGTTCACGAAGCATATTGTACGGAACCCTCATTGCGCGAGTTTGACTCACACTTGGCCGGTTTTTTTTTTATTATTTTCTACAACAAATGTTATATTTTTGGAATCTGTATGAATGTGGCTTTCTAAATATATTTTTTTGATACTGGTACACGTTTAAAGTTTATATATGAACTGATGTTCTTAATTTTTCACTGTTATTTAATTTTTTTTTGTATTGAAGTGTTGTTTTTTTGTTTTGAAATCAATTGGCCATCCTTTATTTAGCCAAAAACGATTCCAAACTTGCACTAGTAGCTATAAATTTGCAGTTATGACGAGTTACAGTTACAGTACGCGCGGAGTAAGAAAACTTCACCCCCTCCTCCTGCCCCTCAGCGGGGTGTAAGCTGCTAACACCCGGGCGTTTTCACACTAGTTCACCTAAGGAACAAATGTGCTAAGGCTCATCTTTTGATCCGAAAAATATTGGTGTTGGTGTATAACGACCCAACTAATTGGCGATACTGGTTGCATCACAAATTTTACACGCCATATTATAAAAATAAAAGCTTTATTAACGAAATTTATCTTACTTAAATTTCAACAATATTTTAGCATAATATTTATGAATATCTAAATATCTCAATTTTAGTAAAGTGACTAGTGGAAAAGAATCTGCAGAGTCTCCACCTAATAGTATTAAGTATATTGTCTTTAGTATAATATACATGCATTGTTTTTATTTAATTATTTTCTTTTCAGTATCGTTTTACATACTCGTCGTAGTGAAAAGTTACAGAACAGTGATGTGGCAGGAAGAATAACGTACTATAATGAAAAACACCTCACTACTTTACATAAAAAATGTCAATAAACAGACGGAAAATTACATTGCTGAAGAAATGTCTTTCTTTTATTACCATTTATTTACTGTTGGGTCGTGAGTTTGTTTGTCTGTGATAGTCAAAATCTTGATTTTGAAGCATTTATCCGTAACCAATTGAGGTGATTTTTTTTTTTTGCAGTTTATTTATGTCGGATGACAATTGATGCCAAAATGATACCAACGACCTGAGGTAATGATGAATTCGGAACGACCATAGGTAACTACTATTAAAAGAAAGAAGATATAGCCGTCGTGTTTGGGCTCATTAGATTTGTCTACGCAAGCGGTTAACAGTCTTATACAATCGGTTATATTAATGAACAGCATTAATTTTTGGGTTCCAATGCTGCTTGCATTTGAAATAAATCATTTGAAAGAAAACTGAACTATCATTTAAATTTTTTTCTACGATGCCCTTCAAAATAATTTGTTAAAATCTAAAGCGAAGCTGAAGCTATTCTTGGCGTTTTCATCGAAAACGGCCTCTTCTGCACGGCTTAGCAAAGCTTTATGCTCACAAACTTTACAATATATTTTTTTAAAGGACTACGTAGCTAGCTCCAAATGAGCTTTCGCTACTTCACCGGACTTTTTGAGGTGAGAGCAGAGTGCCCTCAACCTGTAAGACAAACATCACCAAAGGGTCCCCAGGAGGGACGCACCTCGGCTTTGGGCTTTGCCTGGGTGGCGTGGAGAGACAGTAAACTCTTATATGTCTGATGGGCCGCGAGTTGCATGCATGAAGGGCCAAACTGAGAAACAATGGCAAATTGAAGGGTTATCTTAGGCTTCGTAGAACAAATTTAAAATTATGTCTCCGTTGTCTTTCAAATAATATATTTCAAATGTACTAGAACTGAAATTATCTATCAAATAATAATATATATATATATACATATATTCATAAATATGTATATTCATATCATATAAATATATATATGTATACATATATATGAAATATATATATATATACTTGAAACTCACGTGAGCAAAAGACAAGAAGAACATCTGCTCAGAAGACATGGGTTCGAAACCCGGCAGCTTCTCTTCGGGCCCGTACTCTTGAAGGTGGCGCTTTAGGGCTGTCAGAGCCTGGTTCAGGCCGCCGTTGTCTGCTATGTTCTCGCCCAAGGTTTGTTCACCGTTTATCTGTAGCAATATGTTGAATTTCTGTTCAAATTAGCTGTAATAGTGTAATGTAAATCATATGTGGGCGATTGTAATTGATGGTATTTCAGCCTTTTACATGCTAAAGAAGACTTGGAGACTTCTTAAATGTAAAAATGTTTGATTTTAAATTACTAACAACAAGTCTTAAATGATGGTTTTCAAAATTGATCTTTACCCCAGGTGGCGACACCGTGTCGAGAAGCGCTCCGTGTCAGAAGTACTACCAAAAAGTACAACTGGTAGTACAAATGATACAACCTTGTATCATTTGTACTACTACAAAAAACACTGATAAAAAACACAAGCAAATCGAGTATTTTTGACGGCTGCTGTCAAAAACCACCAATCATGTTTGTTTATTTGTTTGTTTTTCGTATGTGTAAGTGGCCAACACTGGTGTCAGATTTTTCAAGCTGCCTTAAGGCATCTGACATAGCTTAACGACTGCCATCAACGATGACAGCCGGGACCAACGGCTTAACGTGCCTTCCGAAGCACGGAGGAGCTCGAGATATTTTTATGCCACTTGCGGTCACCCATCCAAGTAGGGACTGCACCAGGGGTTGCTTAACATACGTAAGCGCTCGTAGAGCTCACACCCACTAGACCATCGGGCTCCTCATGTCCACCACCAATCATGTTTAATCATCAGTTTTATGATTGGTGGATTTTGACAGCTCGACCTCTCTCATTCTAGAAACCCTCATTACTTTGAATCATGGATAGTAGTTAGTAGTCTATATTTAAATTAAAAGAATGCCAATGAATTTTAATACACAATGTTTACTAAACATGCATGGCGGCAACGCTCTTTTTCTAACTGCGTGTCAAAAATAAACATTACCGTGAAATTTCTGACAGACACACAATCAGACTCGTCACACTTATAACACTCTCTTATTGCGTCAGGGATAAAAATAAATACGTCATCCTTTACGTGCAATAAGCGTGCAAATCACATGAGACTTCAACTTATACATCTATATGTCATCATCAGCTCTTTTTATAGCCTTTACTGCACTGCATGACTCTCTCTCTCTGTTCTAATGTAGTCATAATTAGCCAGAGCAGTCAGAGGATTTGTCCTACACTCTGCACTCTGGCCAGGTTTGGAGAGGTCTCTTAGATGTTTATAAGCTCTGTTTTTACATTGTGTTCTCTAAGTCGCCATCTACGACTTCCACGGAAAGACTAGGAGTATGCCTATTCTACTCTGACGGGAACCACACGACATCTTATTGTACTAATAATTAATACTTACATATTTATTAATCTCAGCGACGCAGTAGGAAGAGTACTGGTCCACAAAGCATTGGACCAAGTTGGAGTAGCTGATAAGGGTGTCATAAGACCCACTAAATAGTCCCAGTGGAACGAAGTTTCCATTCATATCATATTGAAGTCCTAAAAACATAATGCCAAGTAATGTATCATATTTTGATTTGTTACAAAAAACTAAAATATTCAAAAGCTCAATTGTACTTCTAGTAGTGAAATATATACAGGGTGGAATCGAATTCGTTAGCATACGCAAAACAAAATTACACGTAAAAACATTTCTTGCGTCAACATTAAATCGCTGGTAGTGTATCGGTCTAAAGTCACTTGTTTTGCGTAAATTTCACCGACCGATTGATTTAATACTGTTTAAATGAATTAATTTTTCTGTGTTTTTGGAAATTCAGTCCTGTTTTAATTTTTGGTTTTTATCTAAAGTAATAGCCTCTTACAAACCGTTTAGGTAGTTATTGAGTTTTTTTTTTAATTTGAAAAATGTGTAATTTTAATTTACTCGAAAGTAGTATTACATTACTTTCAATCATGGGTATAGTCTATATTTAAAAAGGATGCCAGTGAATTAAAAAACAAAAACACAGATGCAAAAATTCTTGCAGATACCTATGTCACTTTTTTATCCCTTATTCAAATAAGTTCAAGCATAAAAGTTGAGTGATTAAGGAAATCTCATAAATACTTATACATACTTTCTTACATAGTTAGGTACCTACGGAACTCTACAAACTATATAAGTATATAACTATATAAGTATAAGTATATATCTATATAAGTATCTATTATAAAATATAGTATCGTTGAGTTAGTATCCCATAACACAAGTCTCGAACTTACTGTGGGGCTAGCTCAATCTGTGTGATTTGTCCGTATATATATTTATATTTATTTATTTATTTAATTGGCCAATCGCATAAAAATACGGTTTAAACATAACCCTACGATATTTACAAAAATAAACCATACCTTTATTATCAAAGCCATGCGTTATTTCATGTCCAAGTACATAACCCAGATTACCGTAGTTCAAGGAACTGAAAAAATAGCTGCTTGAATAAACTGCATACCTAAATATGAAACAATAAATGCCGGACGGTGGCCGTCCAGAATGGGACCAGTCTATTTCTTTCTATAAACGTATATAACGTTTTACAAGATTTAACATTTATTCAGAAAATAAAGACTTCTCAGGCACTTTTATCGCGTATAATTCTTCTTTACTTTTGTTTATATTTTTTGATTTAAATTGTATTGTAAAAAGTGCGGATTGGGACGACATCGTGCGAGCGTCTCGATTCACATTCGCCCTGAGGAAGCCCTCCGGATTAGGTTGAAACATGCCGGTACCTGACTATTTTCGTGAGCAACCTGTTGTTACGTATTTTAATTATGTTTATATTATTAGGTATTGTTCAAAAGCTACAGACTACTTGCGTTTTGGAACGGACAACTGCAGAGAAGAAATGCCTAAAGAAACTCTTTTCAACAGTATTGTACACGGCTGTCGCTGCAATTGTAAGCTGAAATTTGAACGCTTTTGCTATTGTATGAGAGAATATGAGAGGTGCCGCTGTCTAAAGCCATGAACATACGAGGCAACGCTCAAAGCCGAGGTTCGTCTCTTCTGGGGCCCTTTAGAGATGTTGTCTATTAAGGGTGTGTTATGTTTTGGTTAAATTGTTCTGCGGCAGACAACCGCTGACTTTCTGACGGGGAAATAAGGTTCAAAACTTCGCCCATATCCTGAAGCTCATTAGCGCATGTACGAGCCTTAAGGTTGAGTTTCTACCTTCATCTCGAACGCCCAGTTAAAATTGAAATCTCATTTAAGGTAGCTCTATAGTCAGTTAAAATGAAAGAGCAGGCGACTAATGCATAAGAGCGTTAGCATATGGTAAACAAAATCGAATCTAATAAAACAAGCCAAGTGCAAGAATGATACTCGCACGTATGATTCTGTACCAGTTTACATATAAAACCTGTTTTTCTTGTATGGGTTCCTTTAATCCTTGATTTTTTTTATAACACGGCAAAAATGTTCAAACAAATATGTAGGTACTGTGATCAAGTCTCTAGCTATTATGGTTCAAAATATACATACCCGCGACAGACGGACGGATGAACAGTGGAAGCTTAGCAATAAGGTCTCGTTGGCTACCTTTGGGTTCAGAATCCTAAAAATGGTTGCTGTCAAGCAGGTGGCCCAGAAAACAGTCTAAAAATCGAACCCTGGGTGCCAAAACGCCGAAGTGGAAAATGTGAACATGGTTTTCCTCCACGGTTTTTAGGGTTCCGTAGTAAACAAGGAACCCTTATAGTTTCGCCATGTCTGTCTGTCTGTCTGTCTGTCTGTCTGTCTGTCTGTCTATCTGTCTGTCTGTCTGTCTGTCCGTCCGCGGTTTTACGCAGAGACTATCAGTACTAGAAAGCTGTAATTTGGTATGGGTATGTATATTAATCCTGGCAAAAAAGTGGTAGAATAAAATCTTGAAAAAAAATTTTTTTTAGTGTAGCTCCCATACAAGTAAAGTGGGGGAGTAATTTTTTTTTCTCTATTTACCCACCGTGTGGGGTATCGTTAAAAAGATCTTTCAAAAATATTGTGAGGTTGAGAACACCATTTTTCGATTTAGGGATCCGTTTCCGAAATATTTGGTTTTAAAGTGCAAAATTTTGTTAGAGGTACGTGTCCCCCCCCTCTATCTGCTAAACGGTTATATATGGATACGTGAAAAAAATTACAGCAATAGTATATATACTGAAGTTGAAAGGAAAACTATCAGAGCTGGGTACTAAGTGCAAACTAAAAAGTTATAGGCAACCAACTTATAAAATGTACTGGAAAATGTAAAATTTCATACAATCTTCATTGTTAGATGTTTTTGGTCGTTAGACTGTGAGGTGTGAGTGTAAACAGTGTGAACTCAAAGTTGTCATTCGCAACTACGGAACCCTACACTGCGCGTGGCCCGACACGCACTTGGCCGGTTTTATTTTTTACTTTTAATAGTCCCTAATAGAGCCGTGTGGTTCCCGGCAGAGTAGAATAGGACCACTCCAAGTCATCCCGTGGATGTCGTAAAAGGCGACTAAGGAAACACAAGCTAAACAAAGCTTTTTAACATCGAAGAGACCTCTCCAACCCGTCTGGCCAGCGTGGAGAGTGTAGGCCAAATCCTCTGACTACTCAGGCTAGTATATGGCACTGGTAGTACAGAGAGGGTCGTGCTCCTGCAGTGGAGACTAGAAAGACCTGATGATGCTGGGGGATCCTGGTGGACGAACTGATGATGATGATGATGATGAATAGTCCCTACGGTTTGTACTCTAATGCATGTTTTGATCAAAATCACAGCAAATTAAATAACAGGCGAAAAGTCTTTATATCACGAAAACACTACAATTAAACATATAGAAAACTAATAACTTTATCTGACAATGGAAAGAGGATTTTAAAAATTATTTTTTCGCCATGTGGCAGCACTATGTCGGAAGCTGAGAGCGAAAGGTATTATGAAAGGAGCTGTTAAAAATACCTCTTGACGCAGTGGCACCACCTAGCGAAAAAATCGATTCCAAAACACTCATATATATGAAGAAAACTCACTCGAGGCCCAAATCGAAGAAAGGATACTGCAACATGACCATAGGTATCGCTGAAAAAACACTCAAATTATTATCCACAGAATCCATATACGTAAACGTATTCTTTGCCAGTCAAATAAAAGTAACTACTACAAGAGAACTTTACTATCAATTATAAAACATGTTATAAATGCGATAATATATCTAAGAATGGACTCGCAACAGCTAGTACTCACAAACCCACTAGTCTATTTATTGTATTTAATTTTTGCGACATTAATTTTTTCATTATAGTAAGTATATATATTTATACCATTCTTCCTCTAAAAAGTTTATTTCATTCACTGAAATCAACGAATATAAAGCTCTTATATAATCACTGTTTTGATGTTTTAATTAAGAGCACATCAATATAATCGACCTCCTTCATAATACTTAACCAATTCCTCGCGCAAAAAAACCGGCCAAGTGCGTGTCGGGCCACGCGCAGTGTAGGGTTCCTTAGTTGCGAATGACTACTTTGAGTTCACACTATTCACACTCGCACCTTACAGTTTAACGACCAAAAACATCTAACAATAAAAATAGTATGAAATTTTACAGTTTATAAGTTGGTTGCCTATAACTTTTTAGTTTGTACTTAGTACTCAGCTCTGATAGTTTTCCTATAAACTTCAGTATATATACTACTGCTGTAATTTTTTTCACGTATCTTTATATAACCGTTTAGCAGATAGAGGGGCACTTACCTAGCACTTACCTCTAACAAAAATTCGCACTTTAAAACCAAATATTTCGGAAACGGATCCCTAAATCGAAAAATGGTTTTCTCAACTCACAATATTTTTTAAAGACCTATTTAACGATACCCCACACGACGGGTAAATAGAGAAAAAAAATACTCCACCACTTCACTAGTATGGTAGCTACCCTAAAAAAAAAATTTTTTAGGTTTTTTTTCTACCACTTTTTTGCCATGATTAATATACATACCCATACCAAATTACTGCTTTCTAGTACTTATAGTCTCTGCGTAAAACCGCGGACGGACAGACAGACAGACAGACAGACAGACATGGCGAAACTATAAGGGTTCCTTGTTTACTACGGAACCCTAAAAAGGATCAAACTCCTTGTGCAAAGAATACTCGACTGCGAGATTTGATTGGCCGACATTTTAGACAAGGAGTCTAGCATTAGAATTATTAACTGTTTTTTGTTCTTTGCTTTTTGCATTGCGCATTTTAATTATTTAAACCCCTTGTATAGTTACTGTTTAAAATAATCTTACAATATTTACTGAAAAAAATAGTTCAAATACGAATATTGTGTGTATTAGAATTTAAATAAAATGATAATACTTACTTATACTGTTCTTATCAAAAGAATATGCAGCATTCACTTTGCTAGGTTCAAAAGTCCATAAAAAATAATTTGGATCTCGGAATTTGTTCAAGTGCTTCCTTAGCCTAGATTGAACAATATTCACCATATTTTTTAAGTACATGTCTCGGCTTGTTTCTACACCCTCATAATATTGCTCTAATTTCCCAGGTTCATAAAACCATTCTGGGATACCAACTAACGAGTTCATTTTCGTAATTTTCTCGTAAGAAGCATTCTTTATCTTATCGTCCATCCAATCAGCTTTGGCAACTGATTCATGTAATGAATGTTTGATGTCACTTATCATGTTAAGTACCTGAAATATGAGGAAATGTGGTCAATTTAATTCAGCTTCGGACTCTCCAATAGTGCTTCATTCAAGCGGTTTAATTCAGTTTCGGACTCTCCAATAGTGCTTCATGAAAGCGGAGTAATATTTATGCCTAATACTACTCCAAACCAAAGACAATATAATACTAACGTATAGACGGTCCACCTCATACAAAAATATTGGACCAAATTAAGGTGGCGAAAAGTAGGCAAATGTGTGGCCAAGTATAGCGGTGCACACTATTGCCATCTAGTATCGAGTGGCTGATTTAATCTGTAGTACGTCACAAAAAAGGGTTGATAGTGGCGCATACATAATTAAATCGGTATATTCAGGGCTCACTTTGTCAATATAGAAATTTATGATTGAAGAGAGCGATGTGCCAAAAGGCGCTAGTAATGTTGCTCGCAAAGAAAAAACTGACCTTAGGTTTAGTAACATTAAAGATGTCGGGCTCAACGATGGCATAAGACACAGCCATCCCGAGCAACTCATTGACTACCAGAGAACACAGCAGACTTCGTAGATTTTTTTCAGCAGTGATGTGAATTTCTAGTGCTTTTACAACCTACCGAAATATAAAAAGTAATAATCAAAAATCTTGTGACAAGCTTTTATTACGAGCGATTCATGCTAGGGCGGACGCGTCGGCGCATGCTCACCTACGCGGCATTACACCCCTGTACGCAAAAAACTTCTAATAAACTGAGGTAGACGAGCCGTACGAACCAAATTCTGAAGCGTTCAAAGGGAGCTAATTTACACCGTTGTGCTTAGGTTCACACCAAAACTCTGTACCGTAAAGACGCCGTTCACATCACGTGACACGATTGCGTTTATTTAAATGTCGGTCTTGTTGGAGTAGGGACGTCTACCTCAGATTATACATATACCTATAGAAGTCTTTGCTGCAGGCCAGCTCGCCTGACTGCCGTCCAAACCACAGCAGCCTTGGCTGGAAATTCCAGCCACCGCCGACATCGCCGCTTCCGCGAACGCGTCAGTCAACAACCCATGATCCCCGAAGACAACAACAGGCCACCCCAACGACCTGCCCATTACAATCGGCAGCAAATCCTGTCCACCTCTACATTAGACGATGTAGAGAAGGCCCAAAATTTGATACGGCATTCAGTTCAGTCCTGAATTCAGTTGTCATTTAATTCTGCATTTAATTAACTAGTCTTAAATGGCCTCTAAAAGTGTTCGGTGAGCAAAAATTAAACAAGTGTCTACGAATATTGACCCTTCAATAAACAGTCCTCATCAATGCTACTAAGCTAAGCAGCATGCAAAAAAATCGATCGTGAGTCGATTTAACGCATGCTACCTAGGCGGGGGTAGAAGAGGAAGAGTAATCATTGGGTATACCCCAAAATTTGACTACATACTGTCTTGACTAGACGCCGTCATGCCTTTATTTTAATGACTAAAAAACTGGCCAATTTTGTAATGCTTGTGTGTGTGACAGCTTTGTGTTAGCACACGCGTCCTGCCAATGAATGCCATCAAAATCCGTCAAATTCGTAGCTATGTGTCTGCATGATGATTATGGGTTAGACACAATTTTTTTTCTACGCTTTTAGACTAGTAAAGTCTATCTAGGATTTATGTAATCTAAGACCCCAAACAAGCATGCTTATTTTAAGCACATTGTGTGCAAGACATGTGCTTGTGCGGCACTCAAGCATGTTTCTGAGCATGCTCATATCAGGCATGTGTATCCGTAGATCCGTAGCTAGTAATTTTAGTAGCAACATTGAGGTCATTAGTGTTTCAAGAGTATACATATTTCATATTCATATTCATTTATTCGCTCACATGTACAGCATAAAGATAACAAAATATAATTTGCAGTTTGACATGTACCCAGTTTGGGTGTGGCGATTTATTAATTACAAATTGAAAAAAGGTATAGATAAAACGGTAAAAAACATAAAATAAAGTCAATCAAAATTAAAATTTAGTGTTACATAATAAAAGTCAAGAATTAAATATAATATAGTATGTCACGTGAGATTGAGGTAAAGCGAAAATGAGTCAGTGGTATTTATGCATTAAATTTGTCATTTAGGAATTCGTCTGCGGAGTAATATGCCTTACAGATAAGCAGTGCTGTCAATCGTTTTGCGAATGCTGTGTCGTTGGGTTCTAATTTTATTAGGTCTGGTATTTTATTAAATATTTTTATTGACATAACATACGGACCTTTGTGAACCATACATATACTACTTAGGTGAATTTTTACAGCAAGATGATCCTGATGGATTCCGCAAAAACATTTAGTGAAATATGACAAAAAACAAAATCTGGATACTGTTTAAAGTAGTCGCCCGGTAACTACTTACCTTCATCCAAATATACAGTTCTACTACATTGGGTGGTTTTGATGCAGCAATTCCCACGGCGCCTGACAATAATGTCTCGTCGACCATTACTTTATCTTTTTCGAAATCTAAGTCAACATTGCTAACATTAAATATGCCTTCCAAATATCTCTTCCAAATGGGTTGAGTTTTGTTATATCGAATCAACATCTTAAAATCTGTATTTGACTGCAAATCATCAACATTCCATTCTACAGGATAATTTTGCTTTCGTTGCTGCATCTGAAATAAATTTAAAACTCCTTTATCCGAGTGCATCCTCAGATATGAGGCGTCATCATTTGGTCCGAGACGTAGTTTCTTACTATAGGCTTCATAAGAAACTCAAGGTCGCTCAAATGGCTTGAAAACGGCTATGCTTAGTGTTTCTCTACGAGACCGAATCAAAAATGAGGAGATTCGTAGGAGAACTAAAGCCACCGACATAGCCCAGAGGATTAACTCCTTAAAGTGGCAGTGAGGCACATAGCGCGCAGAGCCGATGCCCCATGGGAAAGAAAAAAAGACAGATAGTTTCTCGAATAGCGACGCAGGAAACGCTGGATGCAGGCAGGATCCAACCGGTCATTTTAGAAATCCCTAGGAGAGGTTAATGTCCAGCTGTGAACGCAAATTTGTAAAATAATGAAAGTTTTAAGTTATTAAAAAATATAATACTAAAATGAAATTCGCGGAACCTAAAATTCTATATTCCTAAAATATTTATTTAAATATATTCCACAAATATAAAAAGATGATATTCTCCCAGTCAAACCTTAAGATCAAAAAAAACCGGCCAAGTGCGTGTCGGGCCACGTGCAATGTAGAGTTCCGTAGTTGCGAATGACAACTTTTTGTTCACACTGTTCACACTCGCACCTCACAGTTTAACGACCAAAAACATCTAACAATGAAAATTGTATAAAATTTTACATTTTCCAGTACATTTTATAAGTTGGTTGCCTATAACTTTTTAGTTTTTTACTTAGTACTCAGCTTTGATAGTTGTCCTTTCAACTTCAGTATATATTATACTACTGCTGTAATTTTTTTCACGTATCCATATATAACCGTTTAGCAGATAAAGGCCACTTGCCTCTAACAAACACTTGAAACGGAAACAGATCCCTAAATCAAAAGAAGATGTTCTCAACCTCACAATATTTTTTAAAGACCTATTTAACAATACCCAACACGATGGGTTTATATAGAAAAAAAATATTACTCCCCCTTTACTTGTGTGGGAGCTACCATATTTTTTTTTAAGATTCTTTTCTACCACTTTTTTGGTATGATTAATATACATACCCATACCAAATTACAGCTTTCTAGTACTTATAGTCTCTGAGCAAAAACCGCAGACAGACAAACAGACAGACAGACATGGCGTAACTATAAGGGTTCCTAGTTTACTACGGAACCCTAAAAAAGATAGCTTAAATCGGGTGGTGCTATAAAAATGCTTTACAGGTGTTTTCATCTATATGCATAGACTAAGATAAAAAATATTAAGTATACAATATTACATTAATATATGTATAATTCAAATAAATAATTGAATCAAAATAAAATAAATATTTAAAGGGCGCTCCCATACAACAAACGGAATATTTTTTGCTTTTGTCCGACTCGCACTTGCCTGATTTTTTTATGTCGCTAGAAATGCTAATTATTATCGCTTACCTCTATGTCATCATTTAAACTGTTGTAGTGTTTCAAAGACTCAATGATATTTTGATGCAATATGGTGTCATCAATTTCTACGCTTATGCCAGACTCTTTTATATATTTTTTAAGGAGATCATATTCGTCGGAAGTCAACATTTGTTGGTTCTTGTCGTTCAAATTTTTCTTTACATGATTAATATATTGTTCAAGCAAAAATTTAAAGTTAGATTGACGATAGTTATTAGAGAATTTTGGTAAATGACTGTAAGACCTGAAACGCAAATTGTTTTTACAACACACCATGTCATAAAGGGACTCACACTGACTTTCAATTTCAATCCATACAACAGACTGTCTTAGAGCCGAAACAATGCGGTAAGGAAAGATAAGTAAAAAGCTCTATTTCGGTACACTTTATTTGGTTTTTAGTTTCAAAAATGTTACCTAGACATTTATCAAAAAGTAGTTTATAAAAATAGTTTTTTTTCATCATACATAGTAATAAAAAACTAAACAAAAACAAAAAACTAAACTATACAAGATTGCATTTGATATTCGTTAAATAACAACTAAGATTTGTTTTTAAAATTTTACATTTTACTTTTTGAAGTAAGGCTGTATTTGTCGCTTTGTTAGTATTGCACGGGTATGAAATAATAATCTATCAGATAAAAAACCCGACTTTAATCAAATTACTGAACTGATTTTGATAAAATTTAAATGAAACCAATAGGGCAGTAGGTATGCACTTCCAAACAAAAAAATGACACAAATCCATTTGTAAATAACGAGGTTATAATTTTTTTTTATAGAGGATTGAAAATCGATAGTTCTTTCCAGTTGTAAACTCTAGCACATATTATTGTATATTATAGTAATTACTTCATGCGTAATTTGTTGTGTATTTCATCTTTATGTGTTTTACTTGTTTAATGTTATCTTGCTTATTTTTAGCAAAATGCTGTTTATGACTTATTTAATTTATGAATAGACTAGATGGACACTCTATTTAATAGAGTGTCCACTCACGACTTTATCTTTGGATTTTGTTTCAGTCGTGACTAAATTCTTCTAAGTAAGTATAATTTGGTACATTGATCTGTATTTACTGAGATATTTGCTTTATAATTTAGACGATCAAATTTTAATTTAACAAAGTCACTCATATGTATACTAATGTATGGGTTACCTCGGAAATTCAGTAGTCCCGGTTAATCCCAGTAGAATATTTTCAGATGAGTTTATTGGAGCTATATCAAATCCCATAAAAATATGCATGTCCAGTTGTGTCTTTATTTTTATCACCGTGTCTAGCCAATCGAAGTTGTAATTGAATAAATCTGCATCGCCACTAACATTAAGAATTGTAGGGAAAAGTGGCAAATTGACAGACTTTAGTACTTCAAAAACATTCTTTAGACCAAGTTCTTCAATGGTTTCTGGAAGTAATACATTCGATTATAATTTATTACCTTGAGACACACGGTAAAATTGTTACAATTCGTCTCGTCTAATTATGATTGTTTTGCAGCCCCGTATCTAGAAGGGTTCTCGTGGCTCACGCCCTGAATGACAGGTTTTTTTTAATGATATGGGACAAACGAGCAAGCGGATCACCTGATGGTAAGTGATCACCGCTGCCCATGGACAACTGCAATATCAGGAGTTAGAGTAGGCGGCAAAATCGTGGGGCAGGGCGCAAACAAATACACCCTCAGGGGCCACAATCTCTCACTTAGGTACTTGAATATGTGCGGTGATTTGCTAAATGAATTCAACCAAAAAAATTGTCCTCAATCCAGACATTCTGTTTTATAGTAATACGAAAAGGCTGCTCCTCTTGGATTTTAGGTAACCTATCGCGATATTTTTTAAGCAATTTCATTTGTATCATTGTAGACGCCAAGAGCGCATTGTTCCACGTCCGCTCAAAATGCTTTCATCCGGCCGTTCGAAGAATTGATAAGACTTTTTGGAAAGTCTAGGGTGACATACATTGTGTATTACGTAGGTATACCTACAGGGTGGCCAAATAACAGGCATACACTTTAGTTTTGTAATTTAATTCTATAAACTACCTGATGCCCGCGAATTCGTTCGCGTGGACTCTATGACTCCGGCGTATTAATACATATATGTACCTTGATACATATATGTATTGTCGATACATAAGAAAATTTATAATTATTTCAAATAGTATAATTATTAATAAAATAATATTTCTTTTTCTAAAAAATAAAATAAAAAAAAGTAAAAGTACCTACTAATTCTTCTTAATATAAGGACATTGTGTGAAGAAAATCGCCCGAAAGCCGTATATAGTAACCGGTAGAGTAGATAGTAGAGTATTTACTATGCTACTATCTATACCAGTATAAATAGCATCGGTAGAGTAGTAGAAATTGGTAAAGTAGAATGACAATTTATATTTTATTTGTTTACTCTTATTCGATTGTTTGTACTTTTTTGAAGGGTAGTATTTAATCCAACATCTAAAAATTACCTTTTTTCAAACAAAATATTCAATAGTCGCAACAAAAATACTTATTAGCACACGAAATAAATTAAATTCTAAAACTATTAATCACCCTTTTCAAACAAAATATTCAAAAGTCGGTCCTAAAATACTTAATTGCACACTAAATATGCACACAAAATAAATCAAATTTGCTGTGCTGTTTAATTGATTAAGATAACTGTTTTACTAAGTAATAAGGTGTAGTCCTGTGTCCGTCCATACAGACCTGTGTCCATACAAGAAGCATAGAAGTCTCTAGCTTGCTCCACTGGTTTCGGTTGGCCCGTACTGTTTAACGCTAAGGTGTCACGTACTTGTGCGTATACTTGGACTGTCTTTTCATATGACCAATTGGTATCTGTATCACTGTCTAGCTGAGGATGCGCGTTTGCCCAGTTTCCGCACACATACTAAAAACAAATATATTAAAAATCTGGCCCATGGTGTCAAGAAGCAAAACGTTTTGTCAGTGAGTTAACTTATGACCACCGCTCCGGATGGTACCTGACTCAAAGAATATCCATTGCGATACAAAGAGGTAACGCGGCTAGCGTAAAGGGTAAGCATAAGATGTATTTGAGAAATAAGAATCTGTTATTGGCAGTAAGATAAAAACAATATATTAACAAAGTGCTGTTGATTCTGTAATTAATAAATAAATAAAAAAGGTACATTTGAGCCAGGTACGATTCAGGGTATAGTATCTTTGACTAGTTTTTATTTTTAAGTTTAATGTAAGTTGCTCGAATATTTTTTTTTTTTTGTTGAATAAATAGTTTTATTGCAATATTAAAAACTAGCTTTTGCCCACGGCCCCGCGAGCGGAACAGTACTTTTCTCCGGAATGAAAGGTAGCCTATGTCCTCCTCCGTACCTCATGCTGATTGATTCAGTAGATAGGGCGTGGAAGCGTAACAAACAAACAAACTCACTTTTACGACTAATATTAGTTGGCATTTCAAACTACAAAATATTTTTGGATACTGATTTCTGTCGTGACCGTGTGGTCCCCGGCAGAGTAGAATAGGACCACTCCAAGTCTCCCCGTGGATGTCGTAGAAGTCGACTAAGGAAAGACAAGCTACACAAAGCTATAAACATCTAAGAGACCTGTCCAACCCGTCTGCGTGCGTGCGTCTAGCGTGGAGAGTGTAGGCCAAATCCTCTGACTGCCCTGCCTAATACATGGCTCTGATAGTACAGAGAGGGTCGTGCTCTTGCAGTGGAGACTAACAAAGACCTGTTGATGATGATGATGATGACTGATTTCTGTAAAAAAATATCCGCAGAAAAGAATTTTGGCTTATAACTACACTACAATGACATGATTATGTGTGGTAATGTTGAATAGCTATAGGGGGAGACAAGGATCAATTAAAACGGAGAATATGCACCTAAATGTCTTGTGGTTGATAAATTGAAAATTAATTTTAATAAGGATCAAATTGAAAAAATCTACGTAAGTACTTCTTTAGTAAATGACTTGTAGTATTTTTGGTATTATTTTTCATTATATTGCATTTGGTAAATCAAGAGAACTAGGTACTCATTACCGCCAAAAGCGGCCACTTTTGGCAGTAATGAGTAGGTATCTCAAATTGATGAAAAGTACTATAAGTACGTAGATTAATTGAATTGAATCTGAGATACAAGCTCTGTTTAGTTCAGACACCAGTCTCTCACAATTTTAACATATATTTCCTCTGCCATGTTACTTTTTAGGGTTCCGTACAAAAAATGAAAAACGGAACCCTTATAGGATCACTCGAACGTCTGTCTGTCCGCCCGTCCGTCTGTCACAGTCGATTTTCTCCGAATCTACTGAACCAAATTAAATGAAATTTGGTAAGATAGTGTAAACCTATGACCCAAACACGGATGTGCAAAGTAAATATATATTTTTTTTAAATAACGGTCAGTTTAGGGGGTCCAAATAGAAAATGTAAAAAAAAAGTTTAGCAAACATTACCGTGTTATTATATCAAATGAAAGGGCTTGTTATAAGGATCTCAAAAATATATTTTTTTGTTCGGGAAAAATCAATACTTTTGATTTTATTCACGAAAGAAGGCAAAATTTGACCATTCCCTCCCTGATCTCCGAAACTACTGAGCCTAAAATTTCGAAAAAATTACAGTATATAGTTTATTGCTTGAAGATTACAGGAAAAATAATAATAATTCTATCAGTTGAAAATAAAGTGGTAAACTCACTATAATAAGTTCACCCTGGGGAAATAGTTCACTAAAACACCACTAGATAGCGCTAGTCAATTGAATAAAACATTTTTGCACATTGTGTGTGTGTTCACGAAGCATATTGTACGGAACCCTCATTGCGCGAGTTTGACTCACACTTGGCCGGTTTTTATTAAGTAAGTTTGTTGTAAGATTGGAGAGAAAAATAAAGATATTAATTGAATTTGTTCTTATTTCGGAGTACAAGAATTAAAGAACGGGTGTTGCTAGTTTCGCTGATGTAAGCTAATAGAAGAGGCTTCCTTAACACGCTTTTTATCGCAGATTGAGTATCAAAATCCCAACTAATATTATACATGTGAAAGTAAGTTTGTTTGTTAGGCTTTCACGCCGTTTCTACTTCACCGATCATCATGAAATTTTGCATACACATAGGTAAGGGTACCGAAAAGGACATAAGCTATACATTACGCGGGTGAAGCCGCGGGTAAGCTAGTACCTTATAAAAATCTTCGCAAGGCTTCACCGTCATATCCATAGACACGGCCAGGTTGCCCGCGGACCGCAGGCATTGCTTACTCGTACACACCCGCACGACGGTAGGCTTGCTTGGCTGAGAAGTATCTAAATCATAGATATCAGAATATTTAATCTAAATATAATAATATAAGAAAATCAAAACACTCGCTTTGCTGCAGCACTATGATTAGGGGCAAAATGCACAGTCCCCCATCGTTTCCCCTGTACTGTAGATGCTTTTGGGCATGGGCCGGTTAGGGCGACATGCCGCTCTAAATAATATAATTCACCGTGCTCTTGCCAGTATCCACGTTCCTGCGGTTTTAGAACCAAACGGCCTGACACGGGATGATGGCAAGGGACCAGACGGAATGACTCTGGTGCCCTGGAAATTGAGACGACCGCTAGTATGGGACGCTACTTGCGTCGACACACTAGCGCCATCCCATCTTCAGAGCACCAAGTCAAAGGCAGGCACAGCTGCTGCTAGAGCAGAAACCCTTAAAACGCGTAAATATGTAGGTATCGGAAGTAACTACATTTTTGAGCCTTTTGGGGTAGAAACATTGGGTCCGTGGGGTCCATCAGCACATAAGCTTTTTAGTTTCTTGGCTAAAAAGCTTATTGAGGTATCCCGTGACCAAAGGGCTGGAAGCTATACGTGGCTCAGCGTATCAGCATTGCCATTCAATTTGGCAATGCTGCCTGACTTTTGGGCACGATGCCTAGGAGTGAGCATCTGGAGGGACTGTATGATTTGTAAATATATTTTTAAGTATTTAATTTTCTTTTTAGTTTTGTTTATTTATGTTTAGTTATTTTTACTTTTTGGTTTAAACACTAATGAAATGTTTATCTTTTAGTTAAATTGCCTTTTAAATAAATAAAACTTTGTACAAACTAACTTTGAATCGAAACAAGAAAAGAAAACATTTATCTCTTATCGATCGTGTTAATATCATCTGTCATTTGATGACATACTCACGCATGGTCATGTTATTTTTTACCGACTTCAAAAAAGGAGGAGGTTCTCAATTCGTCGGAATCTTTTTTTAACCGACTTCAAAAAAAGGAGGAGGTTTACAATTCATCGTAATCTTTATTTTTTTTATGTATGTTCCCCGATTTCTCGAAGACGCCTGGACCGATTTAAGAAATTCTTTTTTAACCGACTTCAAAAAAGGAGGAGGTTTACAATTCGTCGTAATCTTTATTTTTTCTTTTCATGTATGCTCCCCGATTTCTCGAAGACACCTGGACCGATTTAAGAAATTCTTTTTTTGTTCGATAGGTAATACTTTACAGATGGTCTCATTAAATTTTTGTCGAAATGTGTCGAGCGCTTTATGAAAAAATACACAAGAACCAAAAAAAATTTTACAGGTATGCCGTTTGGATCACACTTATTTCCATTTTTTTCTTATGCTTATTCAAAAAAATTGATAGTGTTGAAGTCGGTTTATGTTTTTTTTTTTAAATATCTTAAATTATTTATGTTTGTTCCCCGATTTCTCGAAGACGCCTGGACCGATTTAAGAAATTCTTTTTTTGTTTGATAGGTAATACTTAACAGATGGTCTCATTAATTTTTAATCGAAATATGTCGGGCGCTTTTTGAAAAAATACACAAAAGCCAAAAAAATCTACAAGGATGCCGTTCGGTTTACACTTATTTCTATTTATTATGCTTATTCAAACAAATTACTAGGGTTTAACTCGGTTTTTGTTTATTGTTAAATATATCTTAAATTATTTACAAAATGTTTGAGGCCGTTGACCAGTTATTAAACTCGTAATATTGACTATTAAAAATTCAATTTTATTTTAAATTTGGAAATAAGTTTTATAAATGTATGTGCATTAAATTTATCTTTTTCATTGTTCAGTAATAAAAACCACTTCTATTACGTCTATGAGCAAAACTCATTCATTAAAAAAAATTAAACTACTTATTTTTTCTAAAAAATGACAAAGCTACTTACACAGAACTAGAAGGATAAAAAATGCTGTTATTAAAAGTAAAATTAGTATAATCAGCGCCAGTTTTCGGAACCTGAAATATGAATTTTAACTTATTATCAATGAACCCATACCATTAGTATGTTTTTATGTATCTAAGTCGCAAGAACTCTTACCTGGATGTTTTGAGATTATTCATACATGTTGTCGCGCTTTCGTCTTTTATACAACAATTTAACATTTTTAACGTGTCGTTTTGCTAATGTAAAAAACCTTGTATTTTAAAGTTAATTTTATAATTCACTCTTATGCTTATTATTAAGCTCGTTTGCTACGTTTCTATTTTATTGTGCAAGTATTTTATCTCACTAACACCAGAAATCTATGCTCATGTATGTACGTACACATGTCAATTGTGTGTGAAAACAAAGACTGGTGAAAAATAGTACCCCAAGTAGTGTCAAATTGTTAAACGTCAAAAATACTGCTGTGTAAGGCCAGCATGGCAAGTAGGAGCACAAAGAAAAAAGTTGTTTAGAGTGAGGTAAGCAATAACTACAATTTAATGTTTTCGAAATTGATACACATTAAAATAAAATTACTTTTTATTTACAGACATTCCATTGCAAACATGAACAATATATAGTGTTCGAAACGTTGGGTGTATAAATAATGAAATAACGTAAACTGTATAGTATAGTAATTTTATTAAAATAAATGCTACTTTTTGCTAGCTTTTATTTTATTTCCTTTTTGAGTAATATTTTTATAGACCAAATTAAAGTCGCTTCAATAGGAATAAATTGTGATGGCAATCTAAAACTTACTTATGTACAACGTTGTCGTAGTTGCCACAAAATTAATGATCGACTTTTCAGAATAATATTAAGGTTTTAGGTTCTCCAAGTCTAGTTACGACTCTACATAGTCTATCTAATGTGACATCATTATCATGATCATCAGATCTTTTTTAGTCTCTACTGCAGGAGTACAAGAAAGTGCTCGGTTAACTTCAAAAAGAAATCGCATGTAAGAGATTTCATGGCTAATAAATCATATTCACATACTAGAAACATTATTTTCGAAGTCAAATATTGTACAAGGTAGGTGTACAAACGCTTAGTAATACGGATCTGACTCGCACTTGGCCAGTTTTATTTTTATCACATATTTTTTTCTTACATGATTGTGTTGGGATTGAATGGGTTTACTCTTGACTATCATTTAGCCCAGAGGAAAAGATAGGCCTAAGATAAAGCGAGCTTACCGAGAAGAAGCCAATTCACTCAATTTTATAGACATTCAAGTTTTATGCGCTCGCTGATGACAAATACTCTTTATATAGGTAAGCCTACCGTGTGGTGCCCGGCAAATTAGAATAGGACCACTTCAAGTCTTCCCGTAGATGTCGTGACTAAAAAAACACAAGCTAAACAAAGCTTATAAACATCAAAGAAACCTCTCCATGTAGTCTGGCAAGCGTGGAGAGTGTAGGCCATATTGTCTGAATGCTATGGCTAATTTATGGCTCTGGTAGTACAGAGAGGGTCGGTCTCCTGCAGTGGAGACTATAAGACCTTATGATTATGTGATGAAGAAGAAAAACAACAATGATTTTGCTAACGCTACCTTTACAAAGGCAAAAGCGGGAATAACTTATATCATGTGATAAGCTGCAATAGTGAGATAAAAGCTCTGTATAATAGAATTATTTAGTCATTGTATGTTTCAAACACAATGTACTTACATTGTTTCATTTTAGGTAAATCAAATAATAAATAAAATATATGAAAATTTAGTTCAATGGTTGGGTTCGGATGTTTAGTGATTTCAAAAGGCGCTGTGTTATCAGACTCTAGCACCACCCAGCAATTAATTTTTTTAATCCTAAATTATATCAAATTTAAAAAAATCTGATGTAGTATTCATTATATTATTTTTCATATACATTATAATTTAAGTTTAAGAGAGTTACTTATTATCGTATAATAAGTAGTTCTCTTAATTCATCAAATTAAAAATAGTAAAAACTTGTATACAAAAAATACTACAAGTAATTTACTAGGCATTCAGCTATTAGATTTTTTAAATTTTAATATGATTTAGGACTTAAAGAATTAATTGCTGGGTGGCGCTAGTGCCTGATACTACAGCGCTTCAAAGATGAGTTTTTTTTTTCATATATAATATTTAGCATTTTAAAATGGTAATAGCCATTTTAAAATGCTAAATATTATATATGAAAAAAAAAACTACCATTTGGTCTCATTATCAAGAACTACATTTTATTATTTGTTTGAATGTGAGAAAAGTTTGTATTAGTTTTTTTTTATTTATTTACTAGCTGTTACCCGCGGCTCCGCCCGCCTATATCCTTCTCAATACTCTAACCGAATGTAATATAGTATACTCTAACCTAAACCGAAACCTATGTGTATGCAAAATTTCATGATAATCGGTTCAGTAGATACAGCGTGAAAGCGTAACAAACAAACAAATAAATAAATAAACAAACAAACTTACTTTCGCATTTATAATATTAATTAGGATTAGGATTTTTGGCCTTTTTTTATTTTTTTTAGATAATCGTAATTTGATCATTTGTTTGTGAAAATTTGCAGTTGGAACAGATACATTGTACTTAGATAGTGACAAGCAATGAAACAACCAGTGTGTCTATTTTTAGGTTTCCGAGAAACCACAATTTTATAGACTACGGGAGTTACCGCGATTAGTTTTGAGATTTCGTCTGATATTTCAACAACATTTTAGCTGTCATTTTGACAGACTGACTTATGATCGTGGTAAGTCCCGTAACGAAACTAAAGCCCGCTCCCCACACTCTCGCCGAGAGGTTTCGTTCCCGGTATTCGCCGAAACAAGACGAGATCGAGAACTGCTCTCTACACTCTTGCTTAGTGCAATTGTCTGTTTGAGGACGTTGAAGATGGACGTTGAAACTGCTGCGGCCTTATAGCATTATGTCTTGTAGCGTATTATACTTCTTATAACGAGAAAAATAGTTATTAAAAGGCGTTAAAAAAAAAACGAAACACCGCCACCATGGAGACTACACGAATTATAGCCGAGACTTGCCGAATACTCTCGTATTCGCCTCCACACTCTCATATTCGCCTATTCTCGTGTAGTTTTGCCGAAAGTGTGGAGCGGGCTTAATAATGGAGTTTGTGGTGGAAAGTCAAGGGGTGCAGTTGGGGTCTACCGTGGACGATTTGGCAAATTGATTTTGGTGGACTTTATAATATAAAATTAATGTAGTTTAGTGTTATAAATGCTCGTGCTCATGATTATTTGTGAAATAGTTAAAGTGGACTGTTATATGGACTCGTATAGACTTGTCACCATAAGCTCACACGAGGCATCAAAGAACATACTTGCTAGATGTTACAACTTTACCGTACAACACCGATACTTAGTATCTCAATTTACTGGACATTGGCTGAATCACTGAAATCTCGGTGGAAGCCATATTATAAAACAGAAGAAGAAGAATGATTGTGACCGCGAGAGCTTACAATCATACGTTGAGGAACCAGTTTTAAATAAATTAGGTAGGACTTATTCGAAACTAGCTTTCAACCGCGGCCGCGCTCACGTTAGTGGCCATCGCTCAGGAACAGTAATTTTCTTCGAGATAAAAGGTAGCCTATGTCCTTCTCCGTACTCCAGACAACGTGTATGCAAAATTTCATGACGATCGGTTCAGAAGATAGGTCGTGAAAGCGTAACGAACAAACAAACTCACTTTCGCATTTATAACATTAGTTCGGATTTTTTTATACTATCACAAGTTATCCAAATCCAAACCAATTTAATGAACTACGAATCGATTGAACTCGAGTAACACAAGGCGGCGTTACAACTAATGCTACTAAGAAGTTACAAAAAAAATATGACCATAATATATAATTAGTTAAATTGCGAAATTATGTACTCCAAAAAGATCAAAAAAGTTTTGATTAAATGAAATGCCTTCTATTTTTGAGATATAAATTTTATTTTACAAAAGTAAATCAAATTACAAATCAAAATGAAAATGAACCAAATTTACAACCAACTGCGAAACAGGAAAAGGGGATTATATTTTAAGCTATTTGTTCATGTTGAAAAGTTTACCGAAGAAATAATAGAGCCTAATTTGGAATCCCACAATAGGAGATTGGTTTTAGCTCATGAAGTAAAAAAAAGTTTGTATTAGCGTATATACTAAGATATGTGTATTAAATCTTATCACAGACTCAGTTTCTTTCCTACTTAATAAAAAATAACAAAAACTATGAAGAATTCTAGTTAATAACCCGACTTTACAATTCCTTTCAAGAATATACCGAATATACAACTTAGACCGAGTATGTAATCCAAAATTGAACAGACTTGTTTCCTAAAAAAATATTTTTTAAAATAATAAGTCTGTCTCGTAGATTATTGAATAATATTAAACACGTAATTTTTCTTTTGTCCAGCAACAAATAATTACTAAAGATATAGCCTATTAAAGTTACGCGTGACGTCACTGACCGACACACTTTTTACCGGCCTGTTGTGTTATGACTCATGCATGTAATTGATGACTCATGAGCACACACTCCTACATTTTGATGCGCTTTATCATTATGATTTACTAGCTGCTACCCGCGGCTTCGCCCGCATGATATATAGCCTATGTCCTTCTCAGTACCCTTACCTATGTGTATGCAAAATTTCATGATAATCGGTTCAGTAGATACAGCGTGAAAGCGTAACAAACAAACAAACAAATTCACACACATAGTTAGGATAGTTAGGATTAGGATATATTGAAAAAAAGAAAAAATACGTAGGTATCTAATATTTTTCGATAATCTATAAGATGAACTCATTCTTTTAGAAGTTGTCTTTTTAGGAAACATGCCTATTTTAGCTATTTATTAATTTATGATTGGAGGTATTTTTCAAAGGTCTCAGAAGGAAATGTTACGCCGTGTACCAGTTTTCTTTGCTCATGATGGTGAGTAGGCGGTTATATTCCCCTTTCTCTTCTTCCAACTGCTTGTAGTAGCTGCCCACTAGCATTAGCATGTAGAAACGGATCACTGAAAATAATAAAAGAAAACACTAGTTTAAAATATTCAAGCAACTAGACTGAAATATCATTTATTTTATCAAAATACGGTAGGCTCATCCCATTTCTCCGCTGGGAAGGAAAAATAAAAGGCCCCCCCCCCCACTTACCATGAGGTGACCCGCTTGTTCGTTTGCCGTCCTACCCGTATGACATAAAAAATTACAGTACAAAGATGTGTCGTTACTAGTGGTGCCATCTATGTACAACTATCAGAAAAACCATACGGATTAGAGGTTGGGACTTGGGACCACACGGTGTTACCTAACTGTAGAAGTCTAAATACTGTCAGACTATTCGAACTGCCCAGAGGAATCTGTCTAAGCTTTTCGACAGCCATCTACGATGACAGTCGGGAGTCCCGACTCGGGACCAATGGCTTAATGCCTTTCAAAGCACGCAGGAGCTAAAAAAATTTGTGCCACTTGTGATCTCCATCCCAGTGGGGACCACACCCAGTGTTACTTAACTTGCGTAGGCGCTTATAGTGCTTTCGCTTTAAGCTCCTCTTGCTACAACTAGAATTAAATGAGTATCCTCATTAAATGAGTTGTATCAAGAGGCGGAAGGAAGCACACAAGTAATCATCAAGTCCTTTTCAGTCTCCACTGCATGACCCTCTCTGAACCATAAGAGCCATATATTAGCCTGAGCAGTCAGAGGATTTGGCCTACACTCTCCACGCTGGCCAGACGGGATGGAGAGGTCTCTTTGATGTTTACACGCTTTGTTTAGCTTATGTTTCTTAAGTCGCCTTCTACGACATCCACGCTAAGACTTGGAGTGGACCTATTCTACTCTGCCGGGAACCACACGGCCATTCTATGCTCTGTAGTAATGCCCAATTACTGAATCGATTATAAAGAGATACCCTTAAAAGACGCAAATATGTCGGTATCGGAGATAACTACGTATTTGAGCCTTTTGGGGTAGAAACATTGGGTCCATGGGATCAGCCCATAAGCTTTTTAGTTTCTTGGCTAAAAAGCTACACTATTGCCAATCATTCAAAAGTATTTTTAGACATTTTTTTAGTTGTTTTGTTTTTTTTAGTTATCAAGAGACATTCGTAGTACTCACACAAAATAAGGAACTCGAACATGTAGGCGACCAGTGAAGTGTCCTGAAACCGGTCGACCACGTTCATGGTGCTCCAGAACACGAACATGAGGATAGACCCCATCACTTGAATAGACACCCATACGACCCAAGGCCTGATGAGCCGCGCATTTTCCTGGAAATTAAAAATCAGTAAACTTTTAGGTATAAAATCTAAAACCTATGGTATCTCTATATAGTTTGTGAACCTATGTTCATTACCCCTTCCATCGTAAAATAAAAGAAAACCTATACCCTATTGCAAAAACCTAATCCTATTAACATAGGTATATCATATTATTACTGTGATATTCTTCATTTAAAAAATGGGAAAAAGTGACTTGCATACGCACTGACCTACTTATTTTCGCTCACACATATGTATATCCACTTATGGGTAAAACTGACTTTGATTCTAAGAGGTTTTTATATGTATTCTCAATGTTAAACTATCCTAGTCATATTCATTAAATAAATAAGATATGGTTTAAAATAAACTTATAAACATCAAAGGGACCTCGCCAACCCGTCTAGCCCGCGTGGAGAGTGTAGGCCAAATCCTTTGACTGCTGTGGCTAATAAAAGAGGGCCGTGCTTCTGCAGTGGAGACTAAAAAAGACCTCGATGATGATGATGAAAACTTACTGGTGGGTTAGGTGACATTACACCCGAAAAATTTCATCTGAAGCTGAAACGTCACCCTTTTAAAATTGGTAGTAGTCGATTCGTCGAAATTGCGACTATAGGTCGTACTCGATACGTCTTCTTTGGGTGTCGATTGTACAAGGTAAATTTTAGCGATCCTATAACGGGCTACTTCTATAGTTTTATCATTGGCCACGATCAAGTCGTCCTGATTGGAGGTGTTTGGGGTCTCGGATCAAATGAGTAAATGCGCCATAGTTTGTGGGGAGAAACCTCACTGAGAGACATTTTGTAATGTGTCAATTATTCCTCATTTGGCCAAATTATGGTTGCCGGACTCATCATCATCATTTCACCTGGTGTCAGAGTTCTTCGGAGCCGCCTCCTTTAACAATGGCAGCCGGGACCAAAGGCTTAACGTGCCTTCCAAAGCACTGAATCATCTTTATTATCAGACAATGGATCAGGTGATTCATGCCTGCAATGTTCTAACTAAACTGGATGTTTTTCATCCTAGCTCAGGCACCGTTTGCCTATTTTCCCATATATACTTTTATAATACATTGTAAAAGGTGTAGCTTATAATTATTTGAATAAAGATTTTATTTATTTATTTATAACTTAACAAAGTATGCTTCCCGTTGGAATCGACCCCACGACCCCCGGGTCAACAGGCAAACAAGACGAACGTTCGAAACGAACGCTGCCGGACTAAAAATTTACTTACTTTGAGCACGCCCACAGACATGACCGCACTCAGCATCAAGGTCACGGCATGAGTAAGCATGAGGCCGACAGCAACCGTCAGAGCCACCAGCCCCCAGAAGTTGTTGATGGAGATGTCCAGGTCAAAGACAGTTATTAGTGCGATACATTGCGCGATCGCCAGGACGGAGTATAGCTGAAAAATAATTATTTGACGATAAAATAAAAGCTGCCACTGAGTTCCCGCCGTGTGGTTCCTGGCAGACTAGATTAGGACCACTCCAAGTCTTCCCGTGAATGTCCTAGAAGGCGACTTAGAAATGTTTTCTTATGTTTTCGCGATTGTTACACATTTAAATAAAATTATTTTAATACGGTTTTTATCGCGTTTATTACATTATTAAACTTTATAAGTACATAGGTATATAAAGTAGGACCCAGCCCCCTTTTCAATTACCAATTACTTGGTCCTGTATTTCGAGCTGCGAAGTGTTCGAAACGTTAAGTGTATAAATAATGTAATAAACGCGATAAAAACCGTATTAAAATAATTTTATTTAAACGACTTAGAAATCTCAAGTTAAACAAAGCTTATGACATCAAAGAGACCATTTCAACCCGTCTCGCCAGCGTGAAGAGTGTAGGCCAAATCTGCTATCTGCTCTAGCAGATAATATATGGCTCTGGTAGTATAAATAAAGAGGATCGTGCTCCTGTAGTGGAGACTAAAATACACTTGATGATGCTGATGATAAATGACGTTCACACAGTGTTTTGCATACAGGACCAAGTACCTAATTGGTAATTGAAAAGGTGGCTGGGTCTTACTTTATATACCTATGTACTTATAAAGTTTAATAGACGGATAGCAAACAATCGCTAATATACATCAATACAGATAGTAAGGCCAATCACAGGTTTCCATATATTGCACAAAAATATGTGGCAATTGGCAACGGCAAGACATTGAGTAAATATGCCTCAATACTAAGCATTTTTGAAGCGAGCAACACAGCTTGTTGTTCTTTATTTGCCATGTACCTACATGGCAAATAAATAGCGATGTATTTTTGTTTTCAAGGTTCATGTATAATTTTAGTATGACCAGTTAAAATGATTAGGAATATCTATTTATCCACTGGGCAAAATTTTTGCTTAAATTCGTATTCCAGTTATTATCTAAATTATTAAGCAACATCGGACCACGACTAGAGCCATTAAAGTTTTTCTGTACTTCGACCAGAAAAAAAAACGTTTTAAAGCAATATGCATACTTAGATATATATGTAAGTACTTACTATAACAACTATAGCCGATAGTACAGCGCCGAATTTGAGCGAGAAGCAGCCGAAACTACTTTGCCTCGGGAGGTTTTCCAACGAGAACGGAAACTCTAAAAAAGATACACTTAATTAAGTATGTATGAGTTAATTAAAACCTGATATTGTGATACCCAATCAGTTTCACTACCAATTCAAAAACAAAATACTCTAGTAGGAATATATTCACAAAAACAAACAAACCATCTACGAATAAGTAATAAGGTATTAAAATATTTTTTTATTTTATTGTCATTTTTACAAGCCATTTTTTTATTTTCCGGAGGTTTAAAGTTATATAGTACTTAGGTACTTACCTAATTCAATAGGTACTAAGTTGTTTTGACTTTGAAGACTAGCTAAAGAGCAATAATTTTAAAAATATAGACTGACAAATCTCGTCAACTAGAAATACAGGCTTTTAAAACTTAATATTTTTTCCAACCTGCTACTATTTTATTGCCAGTCAATATTATAAAGTGAAAACTACGCCTTACATATTATTGATACCAACGAACTATTCGTGATAGTTTTGATGCACATATTGCCAGGCGCTAAAGGAGGATTAATAAATTTTTGCAATAATTATTTATTATTACATGTTTTTATTAATAATGACTTTATTATGTAATTTTGATGTGATAGTTTTTTAATATTAACGTTTATATTTTGTGACATTCTATAATTTCAATATAAACACTGTGATTAGGAATATGATTGAATGTGAATCTTTACTCTACATTCAATATTTGCAACACCTGTAAAAGGTGACTAAGTTGTAAGCACACATATGTTCTAGTTAAAGACCTCATATCAAAGTATTTGAGCATAATTACAAAAAGATCTTAACAACATTAAATAACCGATATCTAGATTGTATCAGACTGTTTAAAAAATACCACATTTAAAAGTATGTTCCTTTATTTTTACATTAGAATACTATTTAAAATTTCCATAGGACAACCATCCTTATCCTTACTACTTATACTTTAAGTAAATTATAAGTTTAAAAGCGAAAGTTATTAATGTATGTGTTATTGTCACTCTTTCACGCAAACTGAACACTACTGAAGTCATTTTAAAGACGCTTAATGATATAGCTTATACAACAAATAACACATAGGCTATAATTAAGATCCTGCTAGATGCATACGAAGTCGCAAACACCATCTCCCTACTTCTGCCAAAAACAGAATTTGGCGCAATTAAAAAAAATACATAGATAATAAAACTTACTAGAATACATTATCCTATTTTATAAAAAAGGTATTCCGACAACACAGAACCAAACCACCACAATCGGTAAACAGTAACAAAATTAAAAACAAAAACGCGGACGACGTTTCGAGGTAAACTGAGTGGATATCGGACGGATTCTTAATCACGTACAGAGATAACCGCCTTATCGACGAAATAGTATCAAAATTTGATGCGATAATCGGTCTTTGAATTTACATGATTCTTAGTCCGATGCTATGAATAAGTATTACTTATTCGTACGTACGTAAGTACGATGTATGATCTTTAACTCTTTTGTTGCGGTAAAAAGTAATCTGAAAAATTTGAATTTGCGGTAAAATTCGAAATTATTGACCTTATTTCATAATATTTTATAGTAAACTTCTTCAAAGCTGTAATTTTCATACAAATAGCGATAGGGTGTTTCCTGAGAGTGCGAATTTTGGCTGTCCGGGGCAAAAAGTCCCCCGTTTCCTTAAATTAGACATCCGAGTTCTTTTTTAAAATAATGTTTGATCTTTATTCTTACTTAGAAACTATAATAATTGAACATTATAATAAATCAAGTACTCTAAACAGAACTCAAAACACCTAAAAATTGATTATTATGGCGCGTCCTTACCCCCGTTTTGTTGAAACAATCCTTATTTTCATGGTTTAATATTCAATAAATTTATTTGCGTTGTAGCAAATAAACAAGTAAAAACAATAAAGATTTACATAAAATATAAGTTACTTTAGTATTATTATTATAGTTTTCTAAATAGACGATTGAATTGTTGTCCAGACCTTTACTGTGACTGTCCTGGCGCGTCACTAAATCGTTAGCACATCACTATCCATGCGTTTTGGTAACTCGCTGTCCCTCTCCGTACGATCCACCGGTCTAACTTGAAGTGTCACTGGGAGAGGTCGCGCGTTCTGCTGCCACATTCTCAGGATACAGACGTAAGTACTTGAAATTCCTGGTATTGGTTCATGTATGTGATAGATTGTTCCGGTTCGATTTTTTTATTTAAAATTCGTGTAATAACTATAATAATATAGTGTATATGTCATGAATCTTGATTATATTGTTGTGTTATACAGTGTACAGTGCTAGATAAACTCTAATAGCAGCAAACGACAATTATTTAACTTTTCTTGATTAGTCTGGCATTAATTGTCCTGGCGTTTTATCCAGGATAATCAATTTTGAACTATCAATTCTACTTTAAATACATTTATATGGCTTTTTTTGTCGTTAATGGGCACATAATGCAATACCAGCCTCCGTTGTTAATATTTTAGCACATAGGTCTCAAGATCCGGAGGTCCCGGGTTCGATGCCCGAGGGGTACAACAAAAAATACGCTTGAGTTACTGATGCCTTTAGAGCTCAAAGAGTTCCGCGGGACTATGAGTGTGCACCATTATTTATTAGTATATAATCTCCTTTAAGTATTTAAAAAAAAATGCATTGTCGTCTTTGTGTGTGAACAGTTTGGTCAATCAACCCCACAAGCCCTAGTGTCAGATTTTCTAACTCGTCATAGGGCTTCTAATATGGTTTTCTGAACGAACACCAGATGACAGAATGATCGGAAACTGATGATGTACTAACTGAAGTAATAATAAGAAGTCTTTTGACACAATAACAATTTTTGTTTTAGAATGCCTCGAAATAAGAAGCCGCCTCATAGGAAATGGACCTGGATGCGCCCCAGCAGAAGGGGCCAACCTCCTGTCAAGAACGAGATAGACTTCATCATGTCGACGAGGAGAGAAATATTCAACAATGTCTCTGTGATCAATAAGATTAAAATCGGTAGTGATCACCGAATCGTAAGAGGCATCCTGAATATCAATCTCAGACGAGAGAGGACTCGCTTGATGAAGTCTACTCTCCGACCATCACTGGCCCATATCCAAAATGTCGAAAGTTTCCAACTGGAACTCTCAAATCGCTTCGATTGCCTAAAGGATTGTGTTACAGTGGACGAGTTAAACGACGGGTTTGTAGACACTGTCCAGGCGGTGGGGTCAAAGTTTTTTAGGTCCCGCCCCAAACACAAACCTCAAAAAATCTCTCCCCAGACCCTGAATTTGATGGCCACGCGACGATCTATGCCGCTGCAGACCTCCGAAGATGCGGACGTCCATCGGCAGCTCAATAGACGAATCCAGAAATCCTTGCGACACGATATTCGCTCCTTCAATACCGAGCGTATTAAGGAGACGATAGAGCAAAACAAGGGCTCCAAAGTGTTCGCAAGGATGGAGTCTATTGGGCAGAGCCGATTGACTAAGCTGAAGAAGGAGGACGGCGACGTGGTTTCGACGAAGGCCGAGGTGTTGGGAGAGATCGAGAGGTTTTATGGACAGCTGTATACCTCAGTAGCCAAACCCAGTGTAAGTTTGGCCAAAGATCCTAGGGCCAAACTAACCCGACACTAAACCGAAGACATCCCGGACATCAGCCTGTACGAGATTAGGATTGCCCTCAAACAGCTCAAAAACAGCAAGGCGCCGGGCGAGGACGGAATCACAGCAGAGCTTCTGAAAGCGGGCGGAACGCCGGTACTGAAAGTCCTTCAGAGGCTCTTTAATTCCGTTCTGCTCGAGGGCGTGACGCCAGAAGCGTGGCATAGAGGCGTGGTGGTGCTATTCTTCAAGAAGGGTGATAACACCCTTCTAAAGAACTATAGACCCATCACGCTCCTGAGCCACATCTACAAGCTGTTTTCGAGGGTAATCACGAATCGTCTCACAAACAGGCTCGATGCCTTCCAGCCTCCCGAACAAGCCGGTTTCCGAAAAGGCTACAGTACCATAGACCACATCCATACGCTGCGGCAGGTTATACAGAAGACCAAAGAGTATAACCAGCCACTATGCTTAGCGTTTGTGGACTATGAGAAAGCCTTCGATTCGATCGAAACATGGGCTGTGCTTGGGTCTCTCCGGCGATGCCGTGTCGACCATCGGTATATCGAAGTGTTGAGGTGCTTATACAGCAACGCCACAATGTCAGTCCGAGTACAGGAGCAGAGTACGAGGGCTATTCCATTGCAGAGAGGTGTGAGACAGGGAGACGTCATATCTCCGAAACTGTTCACCGCTGCAATGGAGGACGCCTTCAAGCTCCTGGAATGGGATGGACTTGGCATCAACATCAACGGCGAGTACATCACTCACCTTCGATTTGCTGATGACATTGTCGTCATGGCAGAGTCGCTGGAGGATCTAAGTACCATGCTCAATGACCTCAATGAAGTTTCTCAACAAGTAGGCCTTAAAATGAACATGGACAAGACGAAAATTATGTCGAATGTCCATGTTGCGCCTTCACCAGTTATTGTTGGAAACTTCACCCTTGAACCTGTAGAGCAGTATATCTACTTGGGTCAATTGATCCAGGTCGGAAGCTCCAGTTTCAAGGATGAGGTCTTTCGTCGAATCCGACTCGGCTGGGCAGCGTTCGGGAAGCTCCGCAGCGTCTTCTCGTCCAAAATACCTCAGTGCCTAAAGTCGAAAGTCTTTGACCAATGTGTGTTACCAGTGATGACTTACGGGTCCGAAACGTGGTCCCTTACTATGGGCCTCATAAGAAAGCTCAGGGTCGCTCAAAGAGCTATGGAGAGGGCTATGCTCGGTGTTTCTCTGCGAGATCGAATCAGAAACGAGGAGATCCGTAGAAGAACGAAGGTCACCGACATAGCCCAGCGGATTAGCTCTTTGAAGTGGCAGTGGGCGGGGCACATAGCGCGACGAACCGATGGCCGATGGGGCAGAAAGGTTCTCGAATGGCGACCACGTACCGGCAAGCGCAGCGTTGGACATCCACCGACCAGGTGGTCGGACGACCTGATAAGGGTCGCAGGAAGGCGCTGGATGCAGGCCGCTTCTAACCGGTCGTATTGGAAATCCTTGGGGTAGGCCTATGTCCAGCAGTGGACTTCCTGTGGCTGAGATGATGATGATGATGAAATAAGCAGAGTAGAGAGGAAAGACTTAGAAAAAAGCGAGAAGCAGAGCGACGCAGATTTAATAGAATTAAAAATGATCCCATTCTCTATGCTGAAATGAAGGCTTAACTTAGGCTTAACAACATTATAACAATTAAGAAAAATCACATTTTGTACAAGTTAATAAAGATTTTTTATTACTTTTGATAAAAGTCTGTTATTTTTTCATGTAATTTTGATTGTCCTGGACATGCGTATTGATTGTCCTGGTCACGAAATTTGAACTTGAAATATCTTCGAAGTTTTTAGCTCAAAATGAGTGCCTACCAAAAAAATACATTTCTTTTACGTTCAAAATTGATATTATATACAAAGTTTTACTTTAACTTCATGTTTAAAAAATGCCAGGATAATCAACCCAAGAATCATATTTCCAGGAATCACCCGATAACTCTTTCACCCCCCTAAACCTTTACAAAATGAGAAAATTTTGGTGTCATTCAATTTAGCACACCTTAATCTTAGGCTAACCGTTTTTTAGGGTTCCGTAGTAAACTAGGAACCCTTATAGTTTCGCCATGTCTGTCTGTCTGTCTGTCTGTCCGCGGTTTTACTCAGACACTATAAGTACTAGAAAGCTGTAATTTGGTATGGTTTGACAAGTAAAGTGGGGGGGTTAATTTTTTTCTCTACTTACCCATCGTGTGGGGTATCGTTATAAAGGTCTTTGAAAAATATTGTGAGATTGAGAACATCACTTTTCGATTTAGGGATTTGTTTCCGAAATATTTGGTTTTAAAGTGAACATTTTTGTTAGAGGTAGGTGTCCCCCCCCCCCCCCCCTCTATCTGCTAAACGGTTATATATGGATACGTGAAAAAAATTACAGCAGTACCTAGTATATATACTGAAGTTGAAAGGAAAACTATCAGAGCTGAGTACTAAGTGCAAACTAAAAAGTTATAAGCAACCAACTTATAAAATGTACTAGAAAATGTAAAATTTCATACAATTGTCATTGTTAGATGTTTTTGGTCGTTAAACTGTGAGGTGCGAGTGTAAACAGTGTGAACTCAAAGTTGTCATTCGCAACTACGGATCCCTACACTGCGCGTGGCCCGACACGCACTTAGCCGGTTTTCTTTTTAATTGATTAGGTTTAGATTAATTTAAATAAACTAAAATGCCCCGGGTATATTTTATGTAAAAAAATATGAATATTTACTTAGATGCTCATAACTTTTGTTGTAAGCAATATATCTTAAATATCAAAACGTACAGCCTACTTCTCCAATTTATCAATAATTTGTAAAAAAATATTGAAATTGGACTATGTTTAATGGGTGGGAAGCGTTATCGCTTTTTGTATGAAAATTTACGCGGTTTCATAGAGCTCTGATCAGTGCTTACGCAATCAAGGGGAAGTTATGTAGGTTTTTTCAACTAGACGTTTTCAGAACGATTTCACGTTTACATTCTCAGCTGTAGGTATGTAGTTTGGAGAAAATGCGATGTACAGTTTGTTGCCGCTTCTTCTGCACTCCGCTATGAAAGCGGCCTAAAATTTGCCATAAGTAAAATTCTGACGTCGTAAAATTCTGACGTCAACAATTTTCAGTTTTGAAATAAAATGATGATTAATAAGTGTTTAAAGAAACTTATTTGAATTTGAACACGTTGGAGCCTGGGATGTAGATAATGATTTGGCACAGTTAAACATTTAACCTAACCATACTTGACGCTTAGTTAGCTTGGGAGCTCCAAAACCTTGAATCTCGTGTAGCAGCCACTGCGAAACGCTTTCAATGGGTGGAAAAGGACTACCATATATCTTTGATATAGGTCAACATCATCATTTCGTGTAGTTGACACGGTCAGTCGACCACACACCCTGGTGTCAGAGTTCTTCGCCTCTCGGCCTCTGACGTGGTTCTTTTAACGATATAGGTTTATAAGCACCTACGCCACTTGAATTCCTAAATCCCGTTCATCGGCCATGGAGACAGTGATGAAGGAGCCCATAGACCTCCTTCATTAACACTTGTACGTGGCATTTTTGTGACGTATAAGTTCATCATCATCTCAGCCCACATTCCACCCACATCGAGGATACTTATATAATATATATAAGATTGAAAATTGCTGTACCTTTATATGTGGAATAGAAGAAACACTGAAATTTTATTTATTATTTAAAACTAATATGACTTTCTCGTCTTTTAAAATTATAATCACATCTTTTTACAGAGTTATATACAGATTAAAATAGAGATATATATTAAGACCACATGTCTTAAGGTCTTTATCTCTATTTTACTCTATAAACAACTAGGAGGCATATAGGTGAAAATCTGAATCATAATAGTGATAGGTTACTTACTATCAGCATTGCGTATTAACATAAGTCTTTATAATTTGAGAAGCAGCTAGTAAATTCTACGTTTTTCTTTTCTCTCACACCAGCATGGAAGGGTACGATATTGCACATAAAAGAAAGCATTGTCGAAATCAAAAATGTATAAACGTACAACGGTTTATTAACTTAAATCTTAGGTAACGACTTGTTAAGTTCTTAATTATTATTCATAGGATAGGATTTGAATCACACTTAAAATAATATCTAAATGAATAAATTAAATTGATTAACAAGTGTAAACAATAACACAAAACAGAAGGGAACTTTGAAAAAACCTTATAAATGATATCAAAATATATCCATGCCGTGATTGTGAGACAGTAGACAATTTTTTTTAATGATACGTCCCCTAAAATAATTTTTTTCTTCTTTACTATTTAGATATTTCCATATTCCGGCTCAATAATTCCTTAATAGGGATGTTCTATGGCATGACCATGAGATTCAACTGTTGTTCCATAATCGCTGCCACTTGCAGATTGTACTTCAGCACTGCTAACCACCTGTTGTGAGACACCAATTGCTGCTGGAGACGCAACTACAGCCCCTGAAGCCACCACGGGCTGAGACGCTGGGCCAACTGCTACCGGCACGGGTTGCGGTATCCTCACGGGCACGGGAGCTGGTACCGCAACGTGATACGGCTGAGGAACTGGTATTCCCACTCCTTGTGTTATAGTGACTGGAACTGGATGAGCCACTGGATACGGGAAAGGTCTGTCAATCGGTACCGCTATGGGACGCGGAATGAAATGCGCCACAGGATGCGGTACTGGAATTATTACCGGTCTGGGATTGTCGACTGGAACGCCAACATGAACCGGGTACGGAACAGCTCTTGGGACGGTAAACGGTATCGGCTGTGGAACAGGTACTGGCACTCTATTATGATATTCCGAGTACGTATGATGAATTGGGATATGTGATGATACGGCGCTCCTTCCTTCCCGCTTCTTGTCTTCTTCGCTTGTCACATATTTCATACAAAGGTAGAACAGAACCTGAAATGAAATAATTTATAAGGCATCAGTTACAAGAGTTAAACCTCTAAAGTAGTAATAAAAACAAAAGCTACATTTTTAAACTCCTTATTCTCTATTCAAGATATTAAAATGAAATTGAGAGTACTTGTGTAATAGTACTGAAATGTACTTATGTCATTTTCGGAACGCAGAAAATGTGAGAGTACACATTTTCTGCGTTTCACGTTCCGAAAATGACATGAGTAGGTACATTTCAGTACTATTACCTAAGGGTTTACAATAATATGAGAAGCTGCAGGTGAAAACTAGCAAGTTATAAATTCAATTATTGTTGCAATAGTATCTGCAATGTTGCTTCATATCTAAAGCATTATGGCGTTGACCAATAAAGTACACGATTAACTAATGGCTCAGCAAACTTTATAACGACTGCTAATACTATTAACTAATTTTGTTTTCTGTTTTAGGGGAAAGGAACACTGCCACGTGACTGCCACACGTTTGACTCGTGTTGTACGTTGTCAGTGCCTGGGTGTTCATGGCTAAAGTTTTATTTTTAAATTTGTCTGATTTTGAAAAGTAAAACATTGATGATAAGTTCTGGCCAATACAAAAAAATAATAACATGATTTATGCACCAAATGAAATGAAATTTTGAAATGAATGAAATGAAATTTTTTTATTCAAATTTGGATATCATGTATCGCTTTTTGAACGTCATATTTTTTTTTTTTTAATTTGCAAGATCGAAAAAACTACTAGCGTTAATTACCAAAATAGAATAAACCTTATATAACCCTTCAAACTATTTTATGAACTACATACTCTTTGGCCAAAATTAGCCATTTTTGACAAACCTTAAGAAAAGCTTGACGTTCTCGTTTTTCACGGACAGCAATGGGTCCCGTTAAATTTATGTATGGCATTACGATCCGCAAAACAATTGTCGTATAGTAGAAGTAATGTTATGTTTACTTACATAATGTAACCAACTCATTTTATTGATAAATTCTATATAGACTAGACCGTACTACGTGCCACGGCGAAAGAAAGTGGTCAGCCAAAGGAAAGTAAGGTATTTATAACGGCATATACCGAACTACATATACGAGTAAACCCATGTGCGGAACCGGGGTTTGTTTACACCCTGTACTACTAAGAAGAAAGCTAAACGATATCTTTACAAAGATGGTAATACCACCACACATTTGATAAAATAAATAATAAATACTAGTGGTGCTAATCAAGTTTTTCATACGGAAATACCCATTAATTTTACACAATTTGCTTTTTTCCATAGGTATTAAAGTATTGAGTTGAGTCACTAAGAAATGATAGAGTTTAAAGTTACTTTTGTTAAAATTATTCATTCAATACAATTCCGAATTAGCTTCCGTTTCGCAACTCCCTGCTACTCTACAGTTTTGAAAATCAGCTATCAGATTCTATGTAGGTTATGCAATTTTTATTTATTGTTCTCCGAATATGGTCGGAAAAACCTTATTGTACGACTGGCAGTACAGTTGGTTAATTTAAGGCGCTTACACCAGCCAACTAGCGCCACCCCTGGTTTTGTTTCTTTTACTACTAAATATATATATATACGGATATATACGGACAAATCACACAGATTGAGCTAGCCCCAAAGTAAGTTCTTAAGCAAGACTTGTGTTATGGGATACTAACTCAACGATACTATATTTTATAACAAATACATAAATAGATAAACATCCAAGACCCAGGTCAATCTGAAAAAGATCATTTTCCATCTTGACCTGACCAGGGATCGAACCCGGGACCATCCGTGTCGCCAGCAGGCGTGTTGACCGCTGCGCCACGGAGCTCGTCAAATTCGTCAAATAGGTTAAAATTAAAAAAATCTACGTAAATACTTCACAAGTAATGACTTGTAGGATTTTTTGTACTGCTTTTCATTATTTTACATTTGATAAATCAAGAGAACTAATGATTAACGCCAAAAACGGCCACTTTTGGCGGTAATGAGTAATTCTCTCAATCAGAAATGACAATATTGACGAAAAGTTCAACAAAAAATACTACAAGTAATTTACTAAGGAAATACTTACGTAGTTTTTTTAAATATGTTCTTATTTTGAAGTTAAAGAATTAAATAGCGGGTGTCGCTTGTTTCGCTGATGTAAGCCTCTTAAGGAGCAAATGATACCAATGGTTTAAAAACGTTCAAGGGTCACTCAATTACTTTTACGTCAGTTACCATCAGGTAAAATGGGACACAAATGCATAAAACAACAATTAATAAAAAAAAATGATTCAATTATTGTTTAAATGCATTTGAAACCTTCTTTAAAACTTTCTTCCTATGCAATATAGTGTGTTTTATTTCTTTTTACTACCTGAAAGAAACCGCCGAAAAACCAAAAAAAAAACAGTCATCTCCTGTTTTTCTACCTTACGGTTGGATTTTTTTCCATATTTATATTAAAACAACTGCGGGGTATACCCTTTTCAATAAAAAAGAATTATCAAAGTGAGACTACTATATAAAAAGTAATGCGTGGTGATTCATAAATAAAAATACGCGGCGACATGTAAACCTCCATCGATTTTTCGCGGTTGAAAAAGGAGTAACAACTCTATGTTGTTCCGTTACCGGCAATGAAGTAGAAGTTTGCCGGTCACACATGCATCACTCGCATACTGCAACATTATGCAGGCCGAACTAGATCTGGTCTAGACCTACACGTAATAACCTATCAGACCGCCTAACTGTTGCGTAACCGACTAGGTATTGAATTGTCTACTTTATCCGCGGGCCGGGTGGTATCAAGGAAGTGTTTTAGAGCAATTGACATTAATAGTACCTCTATTACTTTGTTGACTATTCAGCTAAGAAATAGGTAATAATGCATTTAGTAAGATTGAAGATTTGATAACTAATAATTATACTTCGAAGCCACCGATAAGAAGGAAGAAAATGTAAAAAAGTATTTTAGGCGACACCATAAATACATCCCAGTTTAGAGAAAAGAGTTTTTGTTTTGCGTTAAATATAATCACAGATATATGATTGGTGATCACAATCAGATACAACAAGTATGCAACAAGTGAAGTTTGTGGCATGCTGAAATCTCCAAGTCCCAAATGTCAAACTTGTAAACAAAGAAATGTCAAATCACGATTCACTAAAAATAAATTAAAAAAAGAAATATTGTACATATTTTTCCAACAATTCATGTATTTTTAGTTTTTTCATGGACCTAGGAATAATCTTAGATCCGTGGGTGTTTTTGAATATTAGTATTAGGTAGCTATTTAAAATACATACCCATAAATAATGTGGATACGGAATGTGGATCTCTGCAATTTGCAACAATAACAAGCAATGACATTGTAAGCGGACATATACAGAGTGTAACATAACCCTCGACACACCCTTAAAGGGGTGACTCAACCCGTCAATATGAACATCTTTTGCTCAATCAATGCTAGAAACTCAAAAAAAGGTTCGCCGTTTTTAAAAAAAAGTATTCAGTCACCCAGGCAAAATGTATTGGAAGGTCAAAATTTTTTGCAAGTTCCCAGCATTGATCCCATAGCAAATGTTGTTCATGTTGACGGGCTGAGTCACCCCTTTAAGGGTGTTTCGAGGGTCATGTTACACTCTGTATATGTCCGCTTACAAAGTCATTGTTTGTTATTGTTGCAAATTGCATGATTCACTTTTCGTATCCACTTAATGGGTTTGTATTTTAAATAGCTACCAATACTCAAAAAGCCTTGAATTATTGGAAAAATATACTATGTAGGCTAGAAATAGATATAGATAATAGAAGTAGATATAGAAAATTAATGTTTATGTTGAGTAGAGTCTAAAGCAAAAATAAAATTAAAACTTTTCTTTTTCCATCGTGACCTGTCCGGGAACCGAACCTAGGTAACTACTTATAGCGCATTGATCAAAAGTATGATGTAGGATACCAATTTGTTTAAACTCTTTGAATTCCAAGGATGAAAATATTGCTATAAAAATGGATGGCTTAGATTATGACATTCAGATTAGTGTGCGAAAAGATTATCTCTGCAATAATACGTGAAATAAAAACGAGATAAACTCCGATAAGCATGAAACGATTCACGTGTGTTGTTCTTTTTTAACCGACTTCTAGAAAAAGGAGGAGGATTACAATTCGTCGTAATTTTTTTTTTATGTATGTTCCCCGATTTCTCGAAGACGCCTGGACCGATTTAAGAAATTCTTTTTTTGTTCGATAGGCAATACTTTACAGATGGCCCCATTAAAATTTTATCGAATGAGGTAAGCGCTTTTTGAAAAAATACACAAAAACCAAAAAAATGTTTACAGGTATGCCGTTTGGATCACACTTATTTCCATTGTTTCTTATGCTTATTAAAAAAAAATTATAGGCTTGAAGTCGGTTTTTGTTTTTTGTTAAAAATATCTTAAATTATTGTGATAATTATATCGTCGCACACTTTATGGGTTTCTCATCTTCTATATCTGATTTGCTTGCTATATTCTATATCAACGATCAACGATGTACATATCATATCTGGCTTTAGACGATTTTCTTTCAAGAAATCAAATAGAGTAAAAATATGATTTGTTTTCTTTATCACTTTTCACATGTGATATCTGGCTTTAGACAATTATTTTCAAGAGATCAAGATACAAATATATTTTTGTTTTATTTATCGACGCCTTTGTTTTCAGTGCATATATTATACGAGAAATCTATTTTTTTTTTCTATCGCCGTATCACAAACATTTTAATAGTTCGTGGGCTGTTGGGTAACAAAAGAAATCAAAATAGTAATGGCTTCTAGGTCTTCGGTATCCTGATTTCTTAGATTCCTGTCCCATTCCGTTGAACGGCATAAACTATCTGCGTGGGAGAAGAATCAACTTGTTCATACTTACTACAAATTATTATTTTGTTTTAGATTAGCATGAAAGAGCCTTATTTTATTAATGATAGTTTGAACTACCTGTATCAAACTCAACCGCAATCCATGTCCGCTTGTGCCTGGTGCAGGGTAGCTTAACGCAAAATCTACCAAGTGCTCGCTAAAGATTCTAAATAGAAAAAAATTACTTGAATGCATTCAACAACAGCACTAAAATAAAAAAAATAGTTTGGAAACTCCTGGTTTAACCTGTTTAACTCTTTGGAAATATAAGTACAGTTTAGTTGTACATAATTAGGTGTAGCAATACTATTTATTGTGGTATATGCAGATTAATTTTCTCTCAAAAACATATTTCCACTTCAAATAAGTTTAAAATGATCTAAGATTTCCACCTATGATATAATAACACGTCGAGCAATGGATAAAATAAGGCATTTTAAATCGCGTGTTACGTATATACATGCTGAATGGCCCTAGGAGGAATGCAGACCTGTCACTGCTAATAAGGGCAAACTATTTCCCTATTAGCTTTTTACATTGCCGATGTTATAAGAATCCGCATTCAATTTCGCCCGTTTTGGCTTTGACAATGTTTTAAAATTATAACGCGAGGCGTTTTGCCAATCTGAGCGAACTAATGAAGTAGTTAAAGCGTAGCGGAGAAAGATTACATGTTATCTGGCATAGAATAGGCTATTATTTTATTTCTCTTTTTTATAAATACGATATTAGCAGTTTGTGTATTTGTGACTGTGAATGTTTATAACTGTAGAAAGCTACAACCTATTAACACGAAGTAAGGTTTTTCGTGTGGTGATCCAAAAATAGTACAGTGCTACAAAGTTCTAAATGATCGCCAATAAAATAATAAATTAGTCGGTAGTCATTATTAAAATACGTAACAACGGGTTACTCACGTAAATAGTCAGCTACTGGCCGACATGTTTCAACCTCATCCGGAGGTCTTCCTCAGGGCGAATGTGAATTGAGACCCGCGCACGGTGTGTCCCAAACATGTCGGCCAGTAGCTGACTATTTACGTGAGTAACCCGTTGTTACGTATTTTAATAATGTCTTTATCTCACGTTAGTTTTAATCAAAAAATAGTCAGTAGTCATTAATTACCCATGTTCATAAAGGTCATTGTGGTACTTTTATTTTTATTTAACCTATATTATCCCACTGCTAGACAAAGGTCTCCCCCATTTCCTTCCAGGACTCCCTGTCTAGAGCCAATTGTGGCCATTCCTCATTAAATTTGCGCAAATCGTCACTCCATCGTATTTGTGGTCTACCCCTGTTACGCCGCCCTCCTTCTGGACACCACTTCGTGGTCACATGGGCCCAACAATCCGGGTGCATACGATAAACGTGGCCCGCCCAATCCCACTTCATGTAATACGTCATGTATTGCCCTCAACATTTCCTTAAATGGGAGACTCAGTCCGTTAATTTGAACAACTTTTCTGTAACCAATGCTGGGAACATAAGTTTTTCATTTTCATACAATTCGGACAATCTAAACGGAAATGTCTCTTTTAAGGGTTCCGTACCCAAAGGGTAAAAACGGGACCCTATTCACGAGACTTCGATGTCCGTCCGTCTGTCACCAGGCTGTACCTCAAGAACCGTAATAGCTGGACAGTTGAAATTTTCACAGATTGTGTATTTCTATTACCGCTATAACAACAAATACTTAAAACAAAATAATAATAATAATAATTAAGGGGGCTCCCATACAAAAAACGTGATATTTTAGCCCTTTTTCATGGCTACCACTCGCCGAAACTTTTTTTCTGGTACGGAACCCTTTGTGCGCGAGTCCGACTCGCACTTGGCCGGTTTTATTTTTTCATTTCCCAGCCTTGATCTCGTAGCAAAAGTTGTCATATTTACGGGCTGATTCACCCCTTTAAGAGAATGGTTGTGGTTAATTTACACGCTGCACGCTTATCCTGTATACTGCATTACTTATGTATCGCACTTAATTATTTCAGAAAAAATTCGACTTAGATTTCTTAATATTTAATGCAGGTCATGTAATCGCTCATCAAATCAAAATAAATCCTTTTTGACAACATTGTGCTGCAGTTGACCAAGTGTGTGTCGATTTGCATGGGAAAATACTGCGACATTGACATAAACTATTACTAGTATGTTAGACTGTGCACTACCTGCAGTTACACACTAGGCCTAATTTCAAACATTTTCAAATAAAGCAGCATTTTTAATTTATGTAACTAATTATTTTCATATTGAAACGTTATATGAACATATGTAAGTATTTGTATGTAAATTAAATACTCAGAATATATAAATTGGTACCAATTTTCACCACGTAATTTTTTTACAATGCTTATTTTACAATTTTTTTATATAGACAATAATCAAATCAACAACAATAACGTATGATATTTTATTTAAAAAACGTGTTTTAAATCCTACTTATAGTAAATACCGGATCTTCTTATCGTTTCAATTGGCTCAAACTTTAACCTGTCCAGTCGGTTGTCACTTTGAGACCCTGAAATACTGGGTGTTAAAAATTTACTTACATTTGTTTGGTCACTTGATACTATAAAATATACATTTTATAATATCAAGTGACCAAACAAATGAAAGTAAATTTCTTGATAATTTCTTGATGACTCAAAAGTCATACGACTTTTGAGTCATCCATGTTATGGTATCTATGTATATTCCATAGGAAAAATGTTAACAAACTGTCTGCCATTAGTAAACAACTTTTCCTATGGAATTAAAAAAGTCTGTCTCATATATAAGTTCAGCCAACCGGGCAATTTGAATTCATTAATATGGAAATTCATCCCAAGGCTTGTGCATCTATGAGACAAGAACAGCTAGAAACAAAATTGGCATGCTGATAATCTGTAAAAACATTTGTCGACAATAATTAACATTTTTTGCAACATAACGTTCAGTCCAGCATACTAGTACATTTAACATCATTGGTAGGCCGTGTTTTGCATACTACACAAGTGTAAGGAGGAGAATTAAACGGAGATCAGTGCCATCACGTTAGGATTATTATCATTGGTTAGGACTTTGCAGGCATGAATCGCTTGATTGTCCGATAAGAAAGATGATTCCGCGCTTTGGAAGGCACGTTAAGCCGGTGGTCCCGGCTGCCATCTGGTAGTCGTTAAAGGAACCACGTCAGAGGCTGAGAGGCGTTTCCGAAGAACTCTGACACCAGGGTGTGCATGGTCGACTGATCGTGTCACCTACACGAAATGATGATGATAGTGCCATCACGTTTCTGGTTCACTGGCGCAGGTTACGACACCACGAATGAATGAAACACGCGGAAAATAGTACTCAGCTTTTTGTATGGAATGTATAAGAATTATCTTGCTCATGTAGAAGTTCAGACGACCGGGCAATTTGGGATTACACAAATCCATTTTCATGGAAATCATCCCTCCCAAAAGAAAGGCGTTTGCCCAGCGGTGCGACAAAGACACCTAGTAAAAAAAATACTGCCTGATAAGCTCTAAAAAAATTTGTCGACTATAAGTAACATCTTGTACAAAATAACATTCAGATAGCATACTAGAATATTAAGCATCAGTGGTAGGCCGTGTTTTGCTTACTACACAAGTGTAAGGAGAAGAATTAAAGGGAGATCAGTGCCATCACGTTTCTGGTTCACTGGCGCAGGTAACGACACCACAAATGAATGAAACACGCGGAAAATAGTGCTCAGACCAGTATATGGACCTTTTCAAGAAAGAAAAGAATCGTCTTTCCCATATAGAAGTTCAGCCAAATGAACAATGTGAATCCATTTTTCCTACTAAAAGAAAAGCTTTTGGCAAGCTGCGGGACAAGGAGAGCTAGTAAAAAAAAATTACATGCTGATCTTAATAACACAATTGTCACTAGGTAAACTTAACATCTTGTACATCATAACGTTCAGTCCAGCATTGGTAGGCCGTGTTTTGCGTACTACACATACACAAGTATAAAAGACAGCTATCGTTCAGTCCAGCATACTTGTACATTAAACATCAGTGTTAGGCCGTGTTTTGCATACTACACAAGTGTAAGGAGGAGAAATAAAATAGAGATCAGTGCCATCACGTTTCTGGTTCACTGGCGCAAATTACGACACTCGCAAATGAATGAAATACGCGGAAAATAGTAGCGATTTGAGCTGATTTTTGATTAATTTCACGACAAGATAATTTTACCTAACAAGAAATAAATTAAATCAAAATCTATTACAAAGAGTATTCTTGGTCCCTGACGTGGTGGACAGTGCCGGGGAAACTCAGGCTACGATTGAGTATAATTGTGTCGCGAAGCGAAAATTGAGATGATTTTTCATAAATTTCGTCACGAGAAGATCATCATCATCATGACAGCTGCAATAAGTCTACAGCTAGACAACCTCTTTCATTATGGATTATGGCTTTCTCCGTTTACGAAAAGATAATTTTACCTAACAAAAAAGAAATTAAATCAAAATCTATATAGAGCATATAAATAATTTCTTTCCTTGCCCAATAACAAGTCTTTGATTGGAAGCAGGAAATACGGTACTCATGCAAATTACTTTTGAACCATGGACCTAAGAATGATATGTACCGGGCGCGGGAAAGACAGAAAAGGCATAATATATGAAAAAAAAAAAACCGGTCAAGTGTGAGTCAAACTCGCGCAATGAGGGTTCCGTACAATATGCTTCGTGAACACACACACAATGTGCAAAAAATGTTTTATTCAATTGACTAGCGCCATCTAGTGGTGTTTTAGTAAACTATTTCCCTAGATGAACTTATTATTGTTAGTTTACCACTTAATTTTCAAGTGATAGAATTCTTATTATATTTCCTGTAATCTTCAGGGAATGAACTATATTTTGTAATTTTTTCAAAATTTTCGGCCCAGTTGTTTCGGATATCAGGGGGGGGGGGAATGGTCAATTTTTGCCTTCTTTCGTGAATAAAATCAAAAGTATTGATTTTACCCGAACAAAAAAAAATATTTTTGAGATCCTCATAATGAGCCCTTTCATTTGATATATGACACAGTAAGGTTTGCAAAACTTTCTTTTAAAATTTTGTAATTGGGCCCCCCAAAATGACCCTTATTTCAAAAAAATCTTTATTTTCTTTGCACATCTGTGTTTGGGTCATAGGATTACACTATCTTACCAAATTACATCTCATTTGGTTCAGTAGATTCGGAGAAAATCGGCTGTGACAGACGGACGGACGGACAGACAGACGCTCGAGTGATCCTATAAGGGTTCCGTTTTTCAACTTTTGTACGGAACCCTAAAAAAGGTGTTTCTATCCAATTTATCCATAAATATTTCAATGTTAAGTACCAACAGAGAAAACAGAATAGGAATTGGTTGAAAAACGACGAGAAATAACGATAATACGAAAGTCTATCTCACTCGCAAAAAACGCTATTTGCTAAAGCAAATGTGCAGATGATATTAAATTAACTTTGACGTCACGATGTCACTGGTCGTCTTTCGAATTGAAACTCTATAGACTTTATAGACACCTTAATCGCTCACTGATAAGGATATTTTGGAAATTGTTTCATATTTGTTTACTGTCGTTAATAAGGATTTTAGTAAGCAATTAAAAAAAATACGTGCATCTCTATATTGACGCCCACATTTTAGTTTAAATATGTGCAGTATCATTAAAACTATAAACTCTTTCAAATGTTTAATAATATATAATTAATATATAACAACAATATACATAATGTCAATGGATGAGCTCCGTGGCGCAGCGGTCAACACGCCTGCCTGTGACACGGCGACGACCCCGGTCAGGTCAAGATGGAAAATGATCTTTTTCAAATTGACCTGGGTCTTGGATGTTTATCTATATAAGTATCTATTATAAAATATAGTATCGTTGAGTTAGTATCCCATAACACAAGACTTTGGGGCTAGCTCAACCTGTGTGATTTGTCCGTATATATTTATATTTTTATAAATATAATATGTATCAATATGTGTGCATGAGCTTTTGGAGCGACACGTTTGCATGCATTGGTATTTATGTAACTGTTAAATTAGTTTCTTTGGGGCCTATCCTGATTTTTCTTAGATCCATGTTTTTAACAAAGTTACTATCAATGATTTACAATGGTAAAGGGTTCTCATAATATTCGTTGTAAATTAATACAGTCTAGGCATCGGCCTATTACAAGCCTATTACCTAATGCATAATATCAAAATAATTTACAAGTACTACAAAGTGGCCACTTTTTACGTAACCGTATTACTTATACATACGAGAAGATTTATTTTACGAGCCTGGAACGCCATTTTTAGACAAACAGGAACAAAAAAAAAAGCTGAAACTGTCAGTGATCGTTAGTCACTCTAATGAATTGTAGATCAGTTGACTAAACTTGCATAAGATGACTTACATTTTAAGATAACTTGATTCGAATTTTTCAAGGATTATACATATGACATGATACAACCAGCTCTAGCTAAAGTATATATACCTATCTATACTGTAAAACTGTTTCTTCCCTGCAGTGGTCGATTCCGAAACGCTAGTGGTCTGTAGCGTTTGAACACTAATTAATAATATTAACATATTTCTGAGTAAATCATATTTCTAAGTAAATTAGAATTATAAAATGACGTGAAAAAGTGCCTGGAAAGGCCTATTTCCTGAATAAAATCTCTGAATCTTTGGAATCTTTATACATTTATACATACATACATATTATCACGCCTTTTTCCCAAGGTATGATCCTCTGCCTACCCAGGGACAAAGCCAGGGACTAGGGATCTCTACTTGCTACGATCCTGAGTATACCTAATCTTCACTTCATAGATTATTGTGGAGGCAATTCTTAAAGCTTTGAACCCTGTGAGTTTATACTCTGACTGGGCTTTTGCCCAGTCAGAGTATAAACTTTCGATTAGCTTTAAGGTATATGGGATGATTAAAGTTAAGAATTAAAGCAGTTTGTAAAAGCACAATTAAAATAATTAGGTACTTTTATATTCAGGTTTTCTTTTCACGAAAGTTCCCACGAATTTTTGCTCTGATTCTATGAAAATGTTTAGATTTTGCATCTGTGCCATTGGCTATTGAGCAATTGTGATTATGGTAAAGTAAAAGGGCCTACTCGTAGTCCGTTAAATACAACACTACGATCTAAGTTTCGATGTCTTAAGGACGGTACTAATAGCAAATTTATTTAATATAGGCTTTTCTGATCACTGATTATTAATGGTCATATTTGGGTTCACAATTTTCACAACAAAAAAAATTTGTTGACGTCTATAATTTACTTATGGCTAAGTTTAGGCAGCTTCCAAAGCGAAGTGCGGAAGAAGCGGCAACAATCTGCACAGCGCATTTTCTTGAATATACGCAACTCAACATTTTAGTTAACCTTAGAAGTTTCTATATAGTCCTAAGTAGTTACTTAAGATTGTTGCATTACTTACACATGCGTATCAGTAGATCAGGTGTTGACACCCGGGCTGTGAGCGACGCGTGCCAGTTGCGAGCCTCAAACACGCAGACAGACAGACATGCGGAGAATCCCGACTCTTGCATCACCCACACGTTGCGGAATGCTCTCGATTTGCTTCACTGTATGTTTTTGTACGATTTACAGAGGCAGACCCCCATACAATTCGCAGATGAAGAGTTATATAAAATTAATTTATACGGTTTGATCGCATTTATTACATTATTTATACACTTTACGTTTCGAACTACCGTGTGGCTCTCGGCAGAGTAGAGAACACTCCAAGTCTTTGCGTGGATGTCGTAGAAGACGTCTTAGGAAATACCAGCTAAACAAAGCTTATCATCAAAGACACCTATCCAATCCGTTTGGCCAGCGTGGAAAGTGTAGGCCAAATCCTCTGACTGTTCTGGCTAATATATGGGTCTGGTAGTACAGAGAGGATCGTGCTCCTGCGGGGGGGAGAAAAAAGAACTGATTACGATGAAGATATATTTGTACGATTTACAGAGACAGTACCTCATACAATTCACAGGTAACGAAGTATCACGTATTTTATCATTTACGACGTACATAAAACCTTTGACTATAAAAAAAATAATGATTTTCACAATAATTTGCAGGACACTCACTACGTCCCTTACGTTTTGATTTGATACGTCTTATGCGTGGGTTTGTTTCATTGCTAACAATTATGTAGTCGGTTAAAAATACGATTAAAGACTTATTGCTTACAATAAGCACTAATTTGGTTTAAAACATAGATATCAGAAGGTTTAAAAATATGTGTGGTATAACTTTGAGAGATCGGGTAACGAATGACGTAGTGCGGGAGCGATGTGGAGTGAAAGATGATGTAGTGACTAAGATTTAGAAAGGAATGTTGAGGTGGTTTGGCCACATTGAAAGGATTGATGAAAGAAGAGTAACAAAGAATATTTATAAAGCCAGTGTGAATGGAATAGTTGGCCAGGGTCGACCTCATCGAACGTACTGCGATCAGATTGCTGACGTTCTTAAGAAAGGAGATGTAAGAAGTACCCGAAATCGAAGAGCATGCATGGGGAGAGTGATGAGTTTAGATGAAGCTATAGGGATTTGTCAGGATCGTAGCAAGTGGAGATCCATAGTCTCTGCCTACCCCTATGGGAAAAAGGCGTGATAATATGTATGTATGTATGTTAAAAATATGCTAATGTGGTAAATTAAATAGGCACAACACAAACATCGAAAGCGACTCTGAGTCATGTAATCCGTATAGGGCTAGCTAGCCTAATGAAATACCCGTTACAGTATGTAATGTTACTGCGTAATGTAATAGAAGAGCCTAGTCCATAAAGCTACCTTATAGGGCTAGGTGACGGTATGAGAGCATTATGTCATAATCAGGTGAAAATTAAATTAAGAAACATAGTAAGTACAGAAATACATCTGCTGAGATTTGAGTATTTCTTATACAAACATACTATCACGTCTTTATCCCTTGCGGGGTACACAGTGTCCAAGGTCATAAAACCTACAGGTCACGTTTAGCGTCGTAGTAGGCGTAAATCGTATCGCATATTGACATGATTCCTTACGCCCATTCCCTCGATCGGCTTTTATGATCTGCGCGGGAAGAGAAGCAATTCCTCATATGCTTTCAGTATTAATGTTCTTTTGTGCTCCGAGTATTTTGCTCCGGCCCCCTAAATCCCCCAAATTCTTATCGGTGATAGAAGTTTCCAATTTACGACTCAATGCTTTGTTGCGAATAGTCAGATGCTCATGAGCAATACAAAAGACTATAGTTTTCACTCAGGCGATGGATTGAGAATATAAGCATCTGATAGTACATGAAGTTAGCGAAACAGCATATAAGTAGGTAATATCGTGAGATAAGGATGTTAAATGAATTGAATGACTTTGAATTAATTTTAGTAGACGATAAATGCACGATATTAATTTGCTAATTCAAATGCAACATACTACCAAGATGTCAAACTGGTGCATGTTATCTTATTTCTATACTCTCTACATTTTTTACATGTTATGTTGTTGAATGATGCCGACATATTAGCCACGCCTGAAAAATCCAGCATATACTCCTGAGTATTCTTATGACAAATGCTTAAGGTGCAGAATTGAAGAGAAGGTTTGGGGAGATGCAATTTGATATTAATAAGATAGAATGCGTAGAGGAAAACTGGCCTCAGTTCTTGGAAAACTCCAAGCCCTAGAGATTTAAATTAGTCTATCTCTGGCAACGTATCAGTTGAAGTAGACGTAAAAGTAAATTTATTTTCCGTATGTTGTATCACCTCTATATCATATTAATAATACTAAGATCTATATTGATATTACTATAAGATCGTGTAACCACCCAAGAATCAGAGTTGCAACTACAAAACTAGACGAAGGATAAGATAGCGTTTTTCAAAATTAGTTCGTGGTCGTGGTCTATAGTGGATAAAAAGGATGATTAAGTTTTTTAAACAAAAGGTGGACATGGACTTCTTCGAAATATTGAAACGTCTGTCTTTTGCTTTAATTTTAGTACTTTAATAGGCTGATTTTTAACCACCGACTATATTACAATCTGGAATTAGAATCCTTAATAAAATACATAAATGCAAGAAAAAAAAGGTAAAAACACAAAAGGAATAGACTTCCATTAGTAAAACGCCCAGTTGATTGACTTTCTATGGGAGGAGCTAATGTTATCATTTTTTTAATCGCTTTTTCTTGGAATTCTGTATTCCATTGAGGATTCTGATTTCGAAATTAAATATGTATAGTCTAGGGGTTCAAAATCAGCCTGTTTACAAAGCGGAGTAGTATAAAAACCTCAAAGAATCAAAAACCAATTTAATTAATTATGACAGACAAACCAAACGACGTTTAGCAATATCCTATCAGTAATGAACGTAACTTCCTCTGATTCAGCAGTCAATATGCATCTGATCTGCATAGGCTTGCATTGACATATCTAAACCTATAAATAAAACAGTTGGAAAGGGACACCCGTTCCCACAGTTCCTTAGATCTCGATTAATTATCTCTAAAACCAAAATGATATATATTTTAAGGATTTGTCAAATAATAATGGACTTTAAACGGCAGATTTAAGGTATATTTTAGGTAATTATTGCACCGGGATCTGTTGACACACGAAGAATGCCTCGTCGCTCTACTTTCCATACCAGAGCAGTATTTCGTCCAAGGACTTGCTTCTGAAACGTCGATATATATATATATATATATATATATATATATATATATATATATATATATATATATATATATATATATATAAAAATACAATGCACATACATACAAAATTGAAACAATGTCCTAATTTCAATACATTTTACGTTGTTTTTAACCTTTATAAAACATAGTAGGCTATCGATTCGACCCGTACGTATGCGAGTAATATTGTCAAAATGGCATTTTTTTATATGTTAGTCAATAATATACAAGCTTATACATGTGTGCCTAATTTCATAAGTGTAAATTTGTCTGCCCATATCTCGTAAAAAAATCTTTCATTTGAACTAACTAGGTATTGTCTAACATAGGGTAATGTAAACTTCCGTAATTTTTGAGATAGAGAGAAGTGTGCAATTATTACTAAGAACTTTTGAAATTGGTTTAATTTTTATTTAATTAACTATTTCTTCCACCGTATTTCCGCGCAGAACAGCATAAGCGTAGAATTTATCGTTGAAATTCACCAATAAATGTTTGGATACATATTCCCCGTTACATCATTAGCTGCAGTCTTTTGGATCCAGTTGTCATGTAATGTTACTATTACCAATAAGTAGATTATCAAAATAAATAATTCGAAAAAGTTGTTGCATGATTTCAACCCAACTTAGGCTAAGCTTTTTCACAGGATGTTAGTGCTCCTTCTTATCTTTGTCTAAACTATTATTATATTTTGTCAACACAATATTGAGCCACTTCTTTGCTTTGGTAGATGTTGCATGAAGGTTGCTAGTGCAGTTGAACGAGTATCTAGAGGCGATGGGGAGGCCCGCTGGACATTTTGCAATTTGCCCATTATGCCCTATTTACCAGACTGACTTTGCACCCTTTGAACAACTTCCAGACGGTTCAGGGTAAAACTTGACCAGGGGAAATTGCTGTCGTGGGCTGATAAAGCTAGCTGTCTCGGAGATCTAAATTGCCGTGTGGTTCCCAGCAGAGTAGAATAGGACCAATCCAAGTCTTCCCTTGGATGTTGTAGAAGGCGACTTAGGAAACACAAGCTAAACAAAGCCTTTAAACATCAAAGAGACCTCTCCAACTCTAACCGTCTGGCAGCATGGTGAGTGTAGGCCAAATCCTCTGGCTGCTGTGGCTACAATATGGCTCTGGTGTACAGAGAGGGTCGTGCTCCTGCATCAGAGACTGCAAAGACCTGATGTTGCTAGGTGATAAAGTTGGCTTTAGTTTAATTTCTCTCCAATAAAACGTGCGACAAAAGTCTATAAATGTGATTAGAACAATGACCAAAGTTAAGGCAGTGGCCACTTCGCAACTCCGGTTGCCACGATCGCAGGCCTGCGACGTCTCGTGATGCAAGTGGCAAGGGTCTGAGACAGTAAACGCTAAATTTGAGTGCACCGTTTGTTAACACACTCCATCAAACTCACTTTATGTACCTAGTGTTTAAAAAAACTACATCGTTTTATATTGAAGAAAACAAACATATCTGCTATTAACTCAAACTCAAACACTTACTCGAAAATAGTCTATTGCAATTTTTTACGTCAATTCACGTTCAAAATTAGCTTTTTAAATAAAATGTATTTTATTTATTGTTCCTCGAAAACTGTAGGCTGCCTAGCGTTTCGGAACGGACCAGTGCAGGGAAGAAAAGCTGAAAGAAAGTCTACTCAACATTATTGGTCGCTTACTCGCCTGAAGAGCTTTGTACGATTATATTGTCTTGTCAATCTTTCTTTTTTTCTTTTTTCTGTTCTCATGTTACAATGACAATATATAAGTACATAGCTTCATTATTTTTGGAGCATGTTTATTAAGCTATCCAGTGTGTATAATATAGGTATAATACTAGCAGCCCTCCTTGGCTACGCCCGGGCAAGTATTGTACCTAAAAACTATCCTCAAGAATAACTCTATCTATTGGTGAAAACCGCATGGAAATCTATGCAGTAGTTTTTGAGTTTACCGCCAACAGACAGACAGACAGACGCGTTCGGAGGACTTTGTTTTAAAATGTGTAGTGATAGTGATATCCTATGCCTCAGACATACAACATATGGTCCAAAAATACCATGATAGAGTATAATTAGAGCAAACGGGAACAATCTAGGATAAAGTTTTTGGTTTTTCTCATATGGCTTGATATTCTCTGACCAATGCTTAAAGAAATCATAAGCAGAGTTATAAGAAATGATCACAGTATAAATAGTCAAAACAAGTTTAATTTTTTTAACTATACGTATCTGCCTTGTTCCCCGTGGTTCGGTGGGATAACTGAAATATCTAACTGAGGTCAGTTGTATGTGATTACTTTGAGCTTCGTGGTACTTTCGGGCATATAACTTAGTGCAATTAATAAAGTTACCTTATGAAACTCCCTACTAGGTATTGTGTGAGATTAAATTGATTCTTGTATGTGAATAGATAAATAATACCCGAGTATAAAACTCCAGTAAAGTAAAGATAAAATAGTTGCCCATAGATAACTGAGTAGAATTATCTTAACAACAACACGTTTGATAAAATTATATCAAGCGAACAAATAAATTTATTTTTAAATTTTAGTTCGATACGTTTTCACAAGTGCTAAAGTCGCGTTGCAAAAATGAGTTTGACCAATAAAGTGGCTCTTATTACTGGAGGAAGTTCCGGCATTGGAGCTGCGATCGCCAAGCTATTTTCAAAAGAAGGAGCCAAAGTTGCTATTGTGGGAAGAAATGAAACTAAGCTGAAAGACGTAACAGCAGAATGTGAGAAATCAGGAAGCAAACCGCTAGTCATCTTAGCTGATGTTTCGAAGGACCCGGATGCCAAAAAAATTATAGATACAACTGTAAGCAAGTTTGGACAATTAGACGTTTTAGTTAACAACGCAGGGGTTGGTTTCAGGGCTGGAATAGGAGAAAATAATGCTATGCAAATATTTGATAAAGTTTTAGCCACTAATCTTCGGGCAGTTGTGCATCTTACTAACCTCGCCGCTCCATATCTCGTAGAAAAGAAAGGAAATATCATTAACATCTCGAGTATCTCCGCTTTTGCTGCAGCGCCTGTCAAAAGTTCCGCTTATTGCACTTCTAAGGCTGCTTTAGACCATTTCTCAAGATGTGTAGCTCAAGAACTGGCTTCAAAAGGAGTGCGGTGTAATATTGTTAACCCTGGACCTGTTCTTACTGATATCGCAGCTAATTCTGGCATGGATGAAGCACAGCAAAATGCTTTATGGGAGAATATGAAAAAACATACGGCTCTTAATAGAGTAAGCGATCCAAATGAAATAGCTGATTTAGTTTTGTTTTTGGCAAGTGAAAAAGCAAAAGGTATCACTGGAGCATCGTTTGTGTCTGATAACGGAATGCTATTAAGGGTTTGATATCCTTACTTTATGTGTTTCATTTATTGATAAATTAACGTTCAGTATAATGTATGGTTTTATTTTTTACCCATGGCACTTAATAAAATAAATTATATTGGTACCACTATATTCAATTTTAATAAGGATAAGATATTTTAGTTCTGGAATAGGTACCTATGAAAAGTTATTAATTTTGTGAAATACAAAAAAAAATATTTTAATCTGTTATTTTGTTTCAGTAATTAAATGTCACTTATTTTTCTTCTTATTATTAATCATCGTTCACCGGCATAAACGTGATCAATGTATGAGACTAATTTAAAGAATATATGGCTATGCAAGGAATACTTACACCCATAGATCCATCTAATAAATAGAAACCGGTTCCAAAAATAGCGTTCATTGAATCTAAAGTACGGCTATCAAGACGATATTTTTTTTCGAGAATGAGAGAAGCAGGTACAAGTATAGAAAACTGCATTAATCGCGTTGAACAATTTTTGGTAAGTGAAAAACGTATGGTTTTGGTCACCAAAATATTAGACGCCGTATTGCGAGGGACGCTGCGAGTTTGAGTCCTGTGCTCTACTATTATAAATTCTGCACGTTGGGTTGCTCTTACTTATCGAGCGAATCGGCTGCACAAGGGCCATTCCGAATCTCGCTCACGTTACCGCTTGCATAAACCGGCCGGCTGTCTTTGGCCGGTATCGCGACGAAATCCTTAAATTGAGTAATGCACGACCAAAAGGTTTAGCACCATAAAGTTATCTGGCTCATAAATCTGTAGGTACGTAGCGTTGTTTAGATTAGACTAGAATGATGATAGTGAGATTGTAGGCTTTGGTAATTATGTTTTATTTGCTCATACCTGACGTAGTTATGAATTGTTCATCTACTTTGAAGATTTTTACTATAATTCTTACAATATATAATACACAAAACACTTAGGTAACTATTTATTTCTCAAACTGTCACTGGTAAAAGCTACGCTGCTTCTCCTTCGTGCTGACCATGAAAGAATGCAGACGCCACTCCCGGGATTTAAAAATCTAAATCTGTTAACGAAATTTTGAGCAAAAAATAATACTGTATCAGGCGCAAAATAGGGACGCATATTTGCAACGTCTACATTAAAATTATGCGATACGCGTGGAGTCCTCTGAAAAATGACTTCACTATCTCAAGACATATCGTCTTGAGATAGTGAAGTCATCACATAATCTTCAAGGGTATATTTTGACGAACTCCGTGGCGCAGTGGTTACCATGCCAGACTGCGACACGGGGGTCCCGGGTTCGATCCCCTGTCAGGTCATGATGGAAAACGTTTTTTTTTCAGATTGACCTGGGTTTTGGAAGTAAATATTATAATATATAGTATCGTTGAGTTAGTATCCTACGACACGAGTACACAACTTACTGTAGGGCTGGCTCAATTTGTGTGATATTTCCTATATATTTATTTATATTTAAAATCACTAAAAACACCACTTGAAAATAAGTCTTAATTATTTCATGGACACTAGCTATTATCTCTATATTTCAGAATGAGAATATTAAGACCAGTTATTTTATTAATTCTGGTTTTGGTGGTGAAACGGCTGACCGCTTAACCTCTGCTGGCAACCTTGCCCGTTAAAGTGTTTCAAGATTATCGCCCTCGCTGTGAAGTATTAATGGTATCAATTTGATTACTCAGGTTGTTCCGTATTCATCCCATTTGTTCTCAATTCTTGATTCATCCCAAAATCAAATTCCTTTCTTTTCTAATCCTACGTTTTAATATTTCATATTCCTGGCTCAACGGTTTTATCTATCTTATTGTGACATTACTGTTACTTACTTAACTTTTAAATCTGAATTGAAAACCTCAGTTTAAGGACTTTAATTAAAAAATTACGATAAAATTAGTAAGAAACTAAAATAGATTGTACCTATAAGGAATGAAAAGAAAAATGTGCGTTGGGAAGAGCTAGTAATAAAAATAGGATTTGTAAGGAAAATATATAAATTATTTTGCGAGGGTCATTAAGTATGCAAGGTAAAGCATAGGTACTTTAGCTGTAGGTAAGTTTAATATATTCAGTGTCAAGAAACTACGCCAAAATCTCCTCGAAGCAAAATACTTTTAATTATTGCGCCTCAGCGGTGGTACTTTAGTTTGTTTAATTCTGATGTCAAACATCCGATTTCCCACGACTGGAAACAGGTTTAATAGCGAATAACGATATTCAAAATATCCCACAAATGAGCCAATCGCCTCTTTGCGAAAGCGTCCTATATTTCCCCATTACACGCGAACAGTGTCTACGAATTTATGTTAAAACTAGCTTTTGCATTCTGGCGCCTCCGCATGATCAAATATGGCAGTTATCGGACTAACCAAAGATTTAACTTTTGATGAAATGTACCTTACCTTCTTATGTGTAAAATATAATCCAATAATTAGCAATTAGGCGACGGGTCTACAGGGACTCTACGTTTCAATACTACCATCTGATGGTAAGAATTTCAGTGAAATTTCAGTGATTGTAAGAGTTTCTGGTTGCGGCGAATACAAAAAGATTTATTTCAATAAATTTTGTAGTTTTCGACCTCCTAACCTTAAACCGAATAATTCCCAGATATCTCGTTTCATCGCAGTTACTTTTGAAAGAATATAGGTCCTAACCTCTGATGGCATAAAGCTCGATCAATATAATTAAGACTTCTCATAATGCAGATTAAATTTCAAAATAAAAAAGTATTTTCATTAAAACTTAAAACACGTCTGTCCTGCTAAAACAATTATTTATAGCCCTTGTCCCTCGGGTTAAGGCAAGATTTTAATAATATATCATACGTTCAAATTATTCTAGGCACTTAGAAGTCATGATGGAATCTAATTCAATAGACTCTTCTTTAAATATGACATTAATGAACTCTGTAAACATCACACTGTCTATTTGGACAGTCGAGTAAAACATTGTTGTGGTCTTTATTCAAAAGTGTTATGATGGAAGCTAAGCGGAATATACAAATTCAATACCTACTCTTCTTTAAATATGACACTGTAAACATAACACTGTCTATTTGGACAGTCGAGTAAAACATTGTTGTGGTCTTTATTCAAAAGTATATTTTACTAAAACCATTCACGTACGTATATACAGACAGCATTATTATAGCTTTATAATAGCGGAGATTATGCAAGGATAGTTTTAGTGCAACTACTATCCTGCCTAACCCATAATAAGAAAGCAAAGTGCCTCTTAACATCAGCTGCCGCGATAAAATTAGGGCTCCAACTAAATATGCTGTCGGAACACTCATGGCTGTTCAATCCTATGATTTGTCTTTCAGTTATTGCAACAAAGTGGTTTACTTGCCATTTATTTACCATTAAAACATTGTCTTTGCAAACTAGCCTTAACAAAATTGCGTTGTCTTCAACTAAAAGGCCACCCCGGACTGTCCGTGATACATACACAGCCATAGCCTATGTCACTCAGGGATAACGTACCTATCCAACGCAACGATGAAAGAATTTTTGAAATCGGTCCAGTAGTCCTGATATTAGGTTAGGGCGCTCTACCAAACAAACAAACAAATTCTTCAGCTTTATAATAAATATGAATAGATTAAGTATGTACTAAATCAAATATTTTTATAAGTATTTAAAATACTGCTAGTGTTATGTTTTATGAGCAGCCGAAGATAGATCTCGATAGCGTGCAATTGGGGAGGCCTATGTCCAGCAGTGGACAAGTATAGGCTGATGATGATGATGATGTTATGTTTTTAGAGTTCATGTATGTATGTGACTTTATTTTTTAACACCATAACTCCTAAATGTCTTAATAGATTTGGATGTATATATCCTGTAAATTCTGAAAAGCTTAAATTAGTAACTTAATTAAGTTGCTAAATCATGTTTGAAAATCTAACAGTACTGCACAAGCTATTTCAAGTTAAAATAATACTTTTTATTGGTACTATAAGGATATACTAAGGGATAGGATCCTATAAGGATTCCTATACCCTATAGGGGTACGTAGCCCTAAAAACCATAAAAAGAAATTCATAGCAAAAATAAAAAAAATACATCAATCTTATTTCATCGAATCAGCTGTTTGCATAATCGTACCAACATGTATTTCAAATGGCAACAGTTCACTGGGACACCAAAGGTCTGAAATGTATTAACAACTAAAACAATAAATTCAATACGTGCACAATGCCAATAGCCTTTTACTATTTACTAAAGCTTGCGATAATATATTTTGTAGTGTAGTTCGACTGCAATATGCTTTAGAAACTGCACTAAACGTTTAAATTATTGATTATGATGTTTGTACACTTTCACTTGACATCATGAAAGGAACCCCAGTACCAAAGACATCTTTTTTTTTAAATCTATGACCAAAGAGCTATTGCAGATTTTTAGTTCGCGGCACCAAAAGCGTCCTAAAAACACATTGCAACCAAAAAGCATATAATATTTTTATACGCTTTTTACTTTTAATCTTCATTATTATTTTCATTTTTAGTTTTAAAAAGTAATAGAGTCATATTTTTGCGTATATACTAAATACATAATACTCGTAATACTGTTATAACCTGGATCTGGAGTTCTTTAATTATGATTTTACCTATACAATCTACAGTATATGTTCTTTAAAACAAGGTACATATCATTCATAGACACTAACTTTGATTATTAACTAAAACGATGTATGGGAAGCTGCCATAGCTATTTCAAGTTTTGAGGAACAGTAGTTTATAAGTCAGTGAGTTAGGTTTGTCTTTTATATACTTAAATAGAAAATATCTGAGAAGTCCCCGACCTTATCTTATTTTTGTAAGAGTAAAAACTTTAATCATTTTGGAGTTTTGTGGTGGGAAGTCAAGGGGTACAGTTGAAGTTTGCCGTAGACAATTTTGCAAATTGATTTTAGTGGACTTTATAATATGAAATTGGTGTAGTTTGGTGTAATAAATGCTCGTCCTCATGAACAATTTGTGAAATAGTTAAAGTGGACTGATAAATGGACTCGTATAGATTTGCCGCCAGAAACTCCCACGAGGCATCAAAGAACATACGCCATCTTTGATACTACTTGCAAAAACTTTACCGTACAACACCCATACATAGTATCTCATTATACTGGACATTGGCAGAATCACTGAAATTTTGGTGGAAGCCATAATATAAAACAGAAGAAAAAGAACTTTCATATTTTCTATTTTCGAATTTATACGGAATTTTTACTTTGAATTTTAAGGAAAAGTCCCTAGAAAATTATGAAACTATAAATAATGACTAAAACGTGGTCTTTTGGTTTTATGACCATGCGTTCTGCCTACCCCGCAAGGGATAAAGACGTGATTATTTGTGTGTATGCAAATGATCAAGCTTAAAGGTAATTAAATTAAAGTTACCGAGTTTATAACTGACAGCTTTGAATTGCAATTACGGCAGTTAAGAGCTTATGCAAATTCTGAAGATACTATTTAGTGAACCATTAGGCCATGAAGTAACACCTAGATCAAATTCAAATTAAGTAATATAAATAATGTTAAACATTTCAGTCGTCAGTTTATTCATTGATTTTCAAAACAAAGAATCATGAAGACTATAACTAATTTAAACTTTTTTTTTTATTTATTTGGATCAACAAACAGTTTTACACTAAATTATAAACATTTACAAGCAAATAAATGTGAGACCAACACCACTGACCACAATTTACATAAAAAGTGCTAATGTTGAGAGAAAAGAAAAACGGACACAGATACATATATTACTTAAGGACCAAGAATATTTATTTTATACATTTCTACTCTTGTATTTGCTTATGAAGTAACCTTTTGTAGGCACCAATTGGTGTCGAGAAAATATCTAAATTTATAAAGAGTTCATTGTGTATGTCAAACAGACGGCACATGGGTGCACGATTACAAGCGTTCGTACGGACTGTTTTTAAATTGAAAAGCGATATAGTAATAATGAAAAAGTTATAATGACTTTCAATTAGTATAAAGAGGACAACATAGACGCCCTGCCAGCATGGGCAAATACTGTACTTGTATTTATTTATCTGGAGTTCTAAAGCAATAGGAGGCATGCGATCGACTGTATTATTTATACATTTTTGGTCGAATATTAATAGAAAGCTTATTTATCTGCGGGTAACATAGGCTATAATTAACGCTGATGAAGTCGCGGGAAAATTGTTAGTTAAATATAAACATGGGCAACAAACAACAAACTACCTACGTTGATTTCAAATTATAAAAAGAAACACACAAATATAATAAAACAGTAAAAATATTTTGTCTATACATTTTGTATTTAGACTGAAATGGATAGAGTAGAAAGCAAAAAAATTTTTTTAGAATTTCTTGTTTGTCTGTCCGTCTGTCTGTCTGTACGTATGTATGATCACGTTTATCTCCGGTAATATTAGACGGATTCGAATGAAACTTTTTTGCCATATAGCTGCTAAGCCGCTGCTATATGGCTGTTTTAATGATGGGCTCGAAAGGGTAGCTTATGGATTCCTAAATGAAACAATTTAGACTGATTGTGTGTTGGCCGCATCTGATTGGTATTGGAAAGCACTACACTACAGTATAAATGAATTTATAATAAAAGCCAGTTATGTAAATGTACATTGTCACTCATTATATCTCTCTCTAGCATTACTTTATTTTACAAACACAACTAATTAAAAAGAACACGATGTCAATAATTTAAACTCTGAAATCAAAATCTAGGCTTTACGCAAACCTCTTAAAGTACTCATATTAAACTACAAGCTGATGCCCGCAACTTCGTTCGCGTGGACTTTATGACTCCGGCGTAATAATATACCTTAATAGGAACTAAACATACATAAGAAAATACTTGTAGAAGTGTTATAAAATTGTATGGCATTGCATTGGCTGTTACTAAACACTGGAGGGATAAAATAAAGGATTCTTTTACACTTTTTGAGCCACCGCCACGATAAGAAGAAGACTATATAGCTAGCTCCAAGTGAGCTTGCGCTACTTTACCAAACTTTGAGGTATGGGCAGAGTGCCCTGAACCTATAGCACATCTCCAAAGGGCCTTCGGGAGGGACGGACTTCAGCTTTAGGTGTTGCCTGTGTGTTCAAGGCTTGGAGAGACAGCAAACTCTCATGTTTTGCCGTATGGGCTGAAAACTACGTTGCCAAAAGAGGGACCGCTGGGCGGTCACCAGTGATATGGGCTAATCGTACTCTACGCACTCTATCCCAGTGGAGTGGAGTGGAGAGTGTGACTCTGTAAAACTGTCGATATAAAATTTGACATGATAGTGTATCGGATGTTCCAAATCTTCGAATTTTTTTAACCTAAACAAAAAAATACTAATCGGGCTGGACAACTTTTGCTACAGCGTCATTTTTATATTTCCTATAGTTTGCCTGGACCGTTATGGTTCTGCGTCAGGTGTTCCAAATCTTCAAATTTAATACCTCAACAAAAAATGCTCATCAGGTTGAATAACTTTTGCTAAGGCGTCGTTTACATATTTCTTATAGTTTACCTGGACTATTATGGTTCTGCATGAGGTGTTCCAAATCTCAGATTTTTATGCCTTAACAAAATGCTCATCAGGCTTAACAACGTTTGCTAAGGCTCCACTTTTATATTTCCTATAGTTAAGCTGGACCATTATGATGCTGCATCAGGTGCTCCATTTTCTAATTTTTTTTCAACCCTATATGTTGCCCCGGCTTAATAGCTATATGGCAAAAAAAAAATCATTCGAATATTGCCGGAGATAAACGTGATCATACATACAGACAGACAAGAAATTAAAAAAAAATCTCTGTATTATTCTTTTTAAGTGTCTCTCTATCCATTTCACTGAAAAATACTAAATGTACAGACAAAATATTTTTACTGTTTAATTATATGTATAGATTTTATGCAATATTTACAAATAATAAAATGATTTAATATATTTTTGCTCGATTCTGTTTGCTTTTGATGAAATAGTTAGTACCTACTTTACTCCACGGTAAACTGAGAAAACATATATCAGAAGCTAACCTCAAATTTGGTAACCCCTAACCTCACTTTTGCCTCGGTAAATACTAGGAAACATTAACCTAAAACTAAACACCTTAAAAAATATGATAAAATACCTAAAATATATTATTAAAAGGAGTCCCTTTAGGCAAGGTTCCAAAGATACTGGCAGCATTCCCCCTTTGAATAGCGAGACTAATTCTTTGTCCGAGGTAGCTGCCAGCTCTTCGGTCACCTGTGATGTCGACTAACCTTTTTGCTATTTCCTTAAAAAGGCTTGTAGCGCTAGGATGAATAAAGGAAATGATTTTATAGGCTTGATGAAAAAAATATTACTTGATGATTAGCTATGTAAATGTCTACAATTAAGAGTAATATTTTATATATGGTAGTCAGAGAGGGTCGTGCTCCTGCAGTGGAGACTAAACAAGACCTGATGATGATGATGATAATGATTTTATTTATTAAACTACTTACTTTTGCCCGTGCCTCCGCTCGCCTTATGTCGATCCGTCAGGAACACTAACATTTTCGGGATAAAAGTAGCTTATGAGTTATTCTAATGTATAAACTATATTATTGTAAAGTTTCATCAAAAGCCATTCTTACTTTTCGCGTGAACGAGTAACAAACATACATACATTACACTTTAGCTTTTAAAAATGGTACTAGAAATAATCTGAAAAACCTACTCTGAAAAACAATTTCGGAAATAACCATAATTCAATAAATAAAAAATCCGACTGCGTTTTAGACAATTTACGTCCGCCATATTCCTGACGTGACACTCCGGGGAAGAATCACAGAACTATAATGCTTGAGTAATTAATCTGAGGGAAGAATACGAATCTAATGACACATCACACTTCAAAATCGGCCAAGCCGTTTAGACTACCAGGTAACACTTATCAATAATAAAACAGAATTACTTACTTACATACATACATACATTCGCGCGAAAAACATTACCCTCGTTTCATTCGTAATAAGGCAAGGATTATTAAAATACCTCACGCATTAAAAATAGGTATATTTGGAAGAAACTCACATAGTACTCATATCTAGTTCGGAGGTGTTCTGTCTTCGTTTGACGAAAAATAGACCAATACATAAAATGTTATTTATTTATAACAGAATTCTCAAATTATAACACTGCTTTCTTGGGCATTTGTGAAAAATATGTTTTCCTTCTTACAAACTTTTAGTTAGTTAGGTATACCTGCCCCGGTGCTTTTGCGATATAAATGTTTGTTATTTATGTATGTAAGTGGCCAACACTGGTGTCAGATTCTCAACTTAAGGTACTGACATAACATAATGTCCTGCCAGTGAAATAATACTGTATTGATATTTACAACCAAGGACATCAAATATTTGTTTTTTGAAAGGATTTTAGCTACTTCATCGGACTCTAAGGCGAACATCATCAAAAGGCCCCCAGGAGAGACGGACCTCAGCTTAGGGTGTTGCCTGTGTCCGCAAGGCTTGGAGTGACAACAAACTCTCATATGCCTGATGGGCAGTGATTTTCATGCACAGCCTGAAGGCTCGAACTGAAAAACAATGGGAAAGCCTTTGGAGAGCAGTTAGGATATGATTGGTCAAGCCTGAAAATAGGTTCGATTTGTCAAGCAAATTTTTATCACCCATTTATTATGGACTAGTTTTAAGTCGAAATAATTTTTAACGAGCTTTACTAAATTTTGACGACCTCCGTGGTGCAGCGGTCAACACGCCTGTGACATGGGTGGTCCCGGGTTCGATCCCCGGCCAGGTCAAGATGAAAAACGGTCTTTTTCAGATTGACCTAGGTCTTGGATGTTTATTTATATATGTATTTGTAATAAAATATAGTATCGTTGAGTTAGTATCCCATAACACAAGGCTCGAACTTACTTTGGGGCTAGCTCAATCTGTGTTATTTATCCGTATATATAAGTATTTATTTATTTATTGATATTTACAACCTAGGACATCAAATGAAGTGTGAAGTCTAATAAGTCTGTATGAAATCCCTAAATGCTCTACATAGCTACCCCGCTGAGTCGTTGCGATACAGAGGTATGGAGGGGTGAGTGGCGATATATAAATCCTTACTGCCCAACCGAGTCACATATCCCCAGTGGTGACCACAGCAGTCGGTGTCGGTTAAACAAAGTGCAGTGTTGTGATTTTCAGACACTATGAAGGCGTTTGTAAGTGATCCTTGGATATTTTAATAGAAAATCATTATCCCCAGAGGTGATTCAGAAACAAGACAAATCGATTATCTATATATGTATACTTTAAAGGCAAACCTTACTGACTCACTGACTTATATATCAACAAAAAGCCGAAACTACTGTAACTAGAAACTTGAAATTTGGTACAGGGGTGTGAAGATGTAAGTGAGCACGGTGAGCACAAAGAAAGGATTTTTAGAAATTCAACCCCAAAGGGTGTGAAGTAGGAGAGTGAAGGTTAACGCAGAAGAAGTTGCGAGGAAATTGGTAGTTTCATAAACAAACTTATCACGACTTTGTTCGTTACGGGGTAGCCAGAGGCTTATAGCGTAATATAAGGACACTTCCCGCCTGTTATATCTATTGTGCCTGGTTGAGAGTTTGTGAAAGAGTTAAGAGCGATGTTTGGCGTGTTGATCCGATTTCTAGGAAAATAGGGATTTCTACCCGCACTGCCTTAGATTCTTACCCATTCTCTTGATCGACTGTTATAATTTTCCACGGGAATCTTCTACCGTGCAGATAAATAAAGAGCATTTCAGAGAGCCGGTACATTATATTTTATTTAAGTATTTTCTCCCAGACAAGCATGGAAGACATAGATAATTATCTCCTGAAAAACTCTATTTACTTTTACAAAATCGCTGGAGCTTTGTTTACAAAATATATTAGTGATTATAAGTTTTATTTTTAAAAATCCCATAACTACTTATAACGTTTTCGTTATCCACCTTAACTAATAATACTAATAATCATTAGGTCTTTTTAGTTTTTAGTCTCCACTACAGGAGCATGACCATTTATTTTGCAAATCTAAGGAATCATGTAAATAGGCGGTGCGACTAGCAACCCATCACAATTCTGTATTCCATCTTTAAGCCCATAAAACATGCTAAACGTAGCCTTTGGGTTTCATGATCTTGGGCTCTGTTTATCCCGCAAGGGATAAAGACGTGATATTATGTTTGTTTGTATGTACTAAAAAGATAAATCTAATTAAAGATCCAAAAGTTAGCCACACTGCCCCACTGAGTCGGCATTGCGCTAGCCGTCCCCTTGGAGGGGTGGTCGATGGACTGTGTTATATAAATCCTTACTGCTACCTCGGGCTCAGATGCCCATTGCCCGGTGACCACAGGTGGTGTCACTCGTACTGTAGTCGGTTTTGTAACAAAGTTTGTTAGTGCAGTGTAGTGATTTTCAGGCACTATGAAGACTTTTGTAAGTAGCAAAAGTAATCTATATTTTCAAGTTATAAAATCGATAAGAAAATTTAGAAAACTTAAATACAAATAATTGTTTATTAAGTGTTGATCAATATTGTTTTCATGAAAAAAGAAGATTAAATAATAGAAACGTCTCTTTAACCGACGAAAAAACGGAGAAGGTTATCAAATCCAAGCTTATTTTATTTTCGTATGACTACTTTTATGTAAGACTTTAATCATTCTAACTAATATTATAAATGCGGAAGTAAGTTTGTTTGTTACTCTTTCACTTCTGCACCGATTATCATGAAATTTTGCATAGATAGATTATAGAGAGATAGATTAGGGTACTGAGAAGGACATAGGCTATATATCACGCGGGCAAAGCCGCGTGTAACGTAACAGCTAGTAATATATAAACTAACTTATACTATTATGGAAAACAAAAAATCGTTCTATTTGTCTCGGAGTCTACTCAATGCCAACAAACAAATCTAGCCTCTTAATAATTTTAGTATATAAAAAATAAATATACTACACTAGCAATTTTCCCGACACTTTGTCAATGAACAATGATGATGATGAAATACTCTACTCTAAATCGACTGAAGGTAAAACAATAGAACAAAATAACCTACAAAGATAAATTAATAATAAAAAATAAAATAAATATATACGGACAAATCACACAGATTGAGCTAGCCCCAAAGTAAGTTCGAGACTTGTGTTATTGGATACTAACTCAACGATACTATATTTTATAATAGATTACTTATATAGATAAACATCCAAGACCCAGGTCAATCTGAAAAAGATCATTTTCCATCTTGACCTGTCCGGGGATCGAACCCGGGACCTCCGTGTCGCAGGCAGGCGTATTGACCGCTGCGCCACGCAGCTCGACAATTTAAAAAAAAATTATAGGTTTTGTGTAAAAGTTACTGCTCCTTTCTTACCTGTTTTAATCTCGTTTGTGCGAGCTAGCCTGATAGCTACCTTGATTTGGATTTTCAGGTCTCCGAACCTGCAGGTTAATCCATCCATCAGGTCTTTTTTAGTCTTTATTGCAGGAGCACGACCCTCTCTGTACTACCACAGCAATATATTAGCCAGAGTAGTCAGAGGATTTGGCCTACACTCTCCACGCTGGCCAGACGTGTTGGAGAGGTCTTTTTGATGTTTGTAAGCTTTGTTTAGCTTGTGTTTCCTAAGTAGCCTTTTACGACATCCACGGGAAGACTTGGAGTGCTCCTATTCTACTCTGCCGGGAACCACACGGTTTGCAGGTTAATAACAGGACCCTATTAGGTGACCACCGGTATTCTTCCGCCTGTCACAGGGATGTATCTAATTATAAAAGGTAGAGACTTGTTTTCACTGATCTATCTGTTACCGCTATAAACAAATAAAATTGAAAATTAAGGGGTGGCCCCACAAGAAACGTATTAGCGTTTTTTTATAGTGAAAAATTGTGTTTGAGTCCGTACGGAATCCTTCATGTGCTTCGTTTCGTTACTCGTATTACATAGTACCAATATAATCCCTGCTGAATTCAATTTTCATTCAACAAAGTAGCACTCAATCGACTACAGAAATGATAAACATCCAAAATAACCATAACATGGAGAATTTTTACCCAAGTCACGATCAAATTTCGTTTGTTGCTCTCTTGCATATGAAGTAGCGATGAAGTCACACCACGTAAAGAGTAAAAGTACTTGTGTTTTGGAGCCATTGTCTTCCCTTTAATGTATGCAAACATGTGCACTAATGTGCAATCACATAATTTTATTTCAATTTCATACTTTCGATTGCCCATCCTCATCTACAGGTCTTTATAAGTCTCTGATGCAGGAGCACGATCCTCTCTGTACTTCCAGAGCCATACATTAGCCAAAGTAATCAGGATTTGGCCTACACTCTCCACTCTGGCCAGACGTGTTGGAGAGCTTTTTTGATGTTTATAAGCCTGTGTTTCTAAAGTGGCTTTCTACGACATCCACGGGAAGACTTGTAGTGGTTCTATTCTATTCTGCCGGGAATGCCAGGCGCTACTAGGCACTACGCAGACATGTGCATTGTGCAATCACATAATTTTATTTCAATTTCATACTTTCGATTGCCCATAAGAAAACAAAACGACAAATTCTCTTACAACCTACCATTTTATTGCCTTTTGGCAAACTACCTGTTTGTTAATAGATTGCCCTTTAGAATTTTTCATTTTCACAATTTTTATTTCTTCACAAACACCGTCTATCAGATGCTCTTCATCTTCGTTTAGTAATGGTGGTAACCAATTAAAAAATTATATAAGTTGTTTCCAAAATTTTGCTATGTGGATAGCACCAGTAGGAGGTACATCATGTTATTGTCCAAAGTACACGAGAAGGGACACGTAGAGCAAGATAGTAAATGTGGCATTGTCTACAGCTGTCCACACTCACAAAAATTATCAGTAGTTTATGCTCTTTGTTGTTATATGTTATACTTTGCTACCGTAAGAAACTAAATCTTGGGTATGCTCAAAGGTGTGACCATTAAAAATTATATCATGCATAACAACGCAACTAGCACTTCTTGAATTTTCTCCGTCCACTGGGACCCAGCAGGCTAGTATTCCCAGACATTTCTTGGCTATTTAATTTATATTTTTTGCAAAACGCTACCGCCATAAATTAGGCGGCTTTTCTGTAGCTTAGTCTGCTATTTCACGAATATAATTCTTGAAATATAACTATATAACTATAAACTTAATATGCATTATCTGTTTTTTTTTCAGATCTTTACCCTTTTCCTGACAGCATCAGTTCTGGCGGAACCGAGCAAAGTCGTCCAGAAACGAAGTGGCCTCGTCGGGCACTACGCCGCCAGCGCGCCCATCCTCGGACACGGCTACGGCCTAGGCCACGGGCTAGGCCACGGGTTAGGCCATGGCTTAGGACTGGGCCTAGGCTACAGCTCGGGGCTGGCTGTGGGTCCAGCAGTGGGGCTGGGCCCTGCGACAGTAGTGGGTGCTGACGTACATACGACTGTCACGAAGCATGTTGGTGTTCCGGTACCAGCGCCGTACCCTGTGGCAGTTGATAGGCCAGTCCCGTATCCTGTGAAGGTAATTCATTAAATTTGAAAGTAATTGCCATTTGCGTATATGTCAAAACATGAATTAACCAAAGTCACTAATTTTAGTGCACGTAATTTAAGATTCGTGAACATGTAGTTGGATCAAGCTATCATTCTATTAAAGCTCTACATCATGCTACGTTATTTCTACATAATGTTCTTCATTTTCGGCTTGAGATCTATTAAAACAAAAAGTATTCATAATATTTTAAAAATATCTATATAATAATATATATAATTATAAAAAACGTTAACTTAGAGCTACAAGTACAGGTACTGGGAGACTTTGGACAATAAACGGTAGCAATCATTGTGAAAAAGATGGTGTAATCTGTTCTCAAATAAATTTAAGCATTTGTATTTATTACAGGAAAGACTTAATCGTAAATGTTTTACCAAAGAACGATTTATAATCCAGGTTGCAGTCCCCGTAGCAGTCGACCGCCCGTACCCCGTGCATGTACCCAGGCCGTACCCAGTTGCCGTGGACAGGCCAGTGGCTGTGCCTGTGGACAGACCAGTACCAGTACCCGTGCCTCATGCCGTACCCGTCCCTGTTATTAAACAGGTAAGACCTTTTTAGGGGAAACACCGCCCGTACGCTGTGCATGTACCATGTGCAGGCCGTACCCAGTAGCCGTGGATATACCAGTGGCCGTGCCCGTCGACCGACCAGTACCAGTACCCATGCCTCATGCCGTACCCGTCCCTGTTATCAAACAGGTAAGACCTTTTTATGGGAATACACCGCCCGTACCCCGTGCATGTACCCAGGCCGTACCCAGTTGCCGTAGACAGGCCAGTGGCTGTGCCCGTGGACAGACCAGTACCAGTACCCGTGCCTCATGCCGTACCCGTCCCTGTTATTAAACAAGTAAGTCCTTTAAAGGGGATATATGGATTTTTTGGAGTCCAATGCGATCCAAATTTGAAATAAATTATTTGAGTAAAACGGAGGAATTATTCAAAATTTTGCATTTTATCGACTTCTGTTTACAGTTTGAAATGAAAACGTAAAGCTTTTTTAGCATATTTGTAAATAAAATACGGCCATTTTCGGCATAAAATTCTCTTTCCCGTTTAAATATCTCCTGTTGTTGCAACCTCGCCTGCGATTCTATATAATTTGAATTCGTTAAATAGAAAAAATATGCTGTAAACACGGTTAAAGTCTATGTGATAAGTTGATATACCAGTATATAATGTACCTATGCCAGAAAGGAACTCCAGGGCAATCACTTTCTAAATTGTAGGTTTGCACTCGAGTACATTTTTGAAAATTCAAGAGGTTATTTCAGAGTCCATCCAGGAGTATCAACCTATTGCCCCTTCAACTAACAGCTTTTACAATCGACTTATTTCTGAAAAAGTATTATTAAAACTGGTTCCTTTATTTCGCTAAAGAAGTAAAATATTAGAAGAGCGGTATGACAGGAGAATGTTCTGAGCCAGGGGGTTCAAAAAATTATTCCTGAATCCTGAGCAATATGTATCGTATATTGTATAACTCCTCGTCAACAAACAAAGATGTACATGAGACAAACCAGTTGCAGAAGCAAATAATGAAGCAGTTGGTGATGCACGCAAAAGATACTAAATTCCTAACTAATTTACTTCCCTTAATCCGTGCTCCAAAAGGCACGTTTAGCCGTTGGTTCAGCTATCTATGGCAGTCATTAAGCTTTGCCAGGTGCCTCTAAGCAGCTTGAAAAGTCTGACGCCAGTGTTGGTCACTTTCACACACGAAAAACGAACAAAAACTTATCTACTGATACTTTTATTTCGATTCAAAAGTATTCATAACCATTTCTCATTTCAGGTCGGCGTTCCCGTACCCCAGCCGTACCCCGTAGCTGTACCTAAGCCTGTGGCTGTACCTGTTCCAGCGCCGGTAGCCGTACACCATGAGGGCATCTCCCTAGGATCCAGCCTGGCCATCGGCCACGGATACGGTCACGGCATCGGCCTCGGCCACGGTTACAGCCATGGATACGGTCACGGATATAGCCACGGCCTGTCTGGACACGGCAAATTGTGGTAATCGTTGATTATATCACATTGGTTTAGTACTGGACCACAGAATGATTAAACCATACGGAAGTATTAATATTAGTTTTTCACAGCAATCTAAGACCTGGCAGCAAACGTCTTGCCTGTGAGATATGCCAGAAATGAAACGAAACTTAAACTAAATAGCTCCGTAACAAAAGGTAACAGATGTTCAGCAAAAAAAACAAGACTGGATATTTATATTTGTATAGTTGTTTAGGAGCCTTATTTATACCTCTTCAGTATGGTACAGGTAAATTGACAAGTCAGGGTCTGGTACTAGACAAATGTACTTAAATCGACGTAATGAATGTAAAGGCATTTTCATAAGGGCTTTTATACTTAGTCAACCGAAATGTACGAATATTATATGTGATGTAGCTTTAGTTAGACGTAGGTGGTTGAATGGTAATCTTCTGCATTTTGGAAATAAGTCGAGGTGAGTTGGTGGGATGTGCAATTTTATATTATAGATTGATCATTTTAATATCTATGATAGCAAATTCAGGCCATAAAATATGTATAAGTATATTTTACGTTGCACCATTATGATCCATATTTTTTGTTATTTTGATATTTTATTTATATATTTAATGGTTGGTCTAAAAATTGCCTAATTACGATATTCGAGATACCTATTTGTATTTGTTTATCTATGTTTTCTATAAATATTATTTTATAAGTTCGTATGTTTAAAATGTCAGTATTTTGAGTTTCACTTGATCTCTTTCAAATTATCGTGGGGAGAGAGGTGTTAAGTTCGTATGTACCTGGTTTTAGTACTTTTGTATATAGATACTTCTTTTTAGTTGTAAGAGCATCGAGAAATAAGTTTATTTCGACCGCAGTCGACTAAAAACTATTGAACGACCGACATTTTGTAATAAAATATGTAATGAAGTAATATTTATGTTTTATTTTACACATTTCCAAGAAAAAGGATAACAATAGGACAGTCGTGTTTTCACAAACTTTTATCACCTCACAAGCTTTTTTTTAACTTGCAAATGAATGTTTATCCGGGTTGAATCCTGAACTGATTGAGTTAAAATTTTGTTTTCTTACATATGTAAGTCGGATGACAATACAATATTATTGTACCATAGACCTAATCTGATTATGGAGACCATAGGTACTTCTCAACTAAGAAAGATAAATACATCACGTTTTGCTCATTCCATTTGTCTTTGCCAACACTTTGCAGTACAAATCACACATTATGAAACCATGGCACAAAAATTAAATTACTGAAAAAATACCCTTTTTTAAATAATGATACTTATTCACACTGTTATTATCTATTCTTTTCTTATCTGTGTGTATTCCTATTAAATGTTTAGCTATGATGCTTATGAGTCCAAGGCGCACTATGAACAGCATATAATACCATCACCATGATCACAATGCGTATGAAAGATCAATAACGCAGTGTTTACCCAGTTTATGCAACCGTAAATCACAAGGTGCCATAAAAGGTGCATTTAGCGCCCGGCGCATACACTTTATACAATGTTTGTATTTCATAGTAATTTTATCATTGCCTTTTTTTGACACCAAGTGATTCAACTAGTTCGACTCAAGAGTAATTGAGACAAGGATACATCTTAAAAATTGGTTTTACAACCATACCGTAAGCCGCAGGTTAACTTCGGCCAATCAAAATGAACAAAATATATTAAACAAATGATTAGTTATTAACATTCTTTGACTAATCTTCTTTTATTTTTTATATATTATTAAGGATTTATATGTTAGGAATGTAATGACCGCGTGTTATTTTTCATCATATTTTTTTTAATTAATTAAGAGTATATATATCAGTGTATTTTTCCCGACAGACTCTTCGGTGGCGTAACAAAAGGGTGGCAGGGCTGGCAAAATGCCACGGGTCCCAAGAGGGCCCCGGTTCAAGAGACCGCGAGCTCAAAATATTTTTTTCGACCATTTAGACCATTCCCATTTAGACATACAAAAACAGTCTCGAAGTTTATTAAAATTAAACCGTGTACAACGTGACGATGTTTACTGATAGGAGCCCCCATCAAAAGAATTTGCCACGGGCCCCAAATGGTATAGTTACGCCACTGAGTCAAAACTAGTCACATATAAATAAATACATCTTAATACATGTTTGTGTATACCCGCTTCATCATCATCATCAGCTCTCTTTAGTCTCCACTGCAAAAGCACGACCCTCTCTGTCCTACCAGAGCCATATATTAGCCAGAGCAGAGAGAGAATTCGGCCTACACTCTCCAATACCTGCTTATATAATAGATATTAAACCTGACCTAAACACTAATCACACGTAGCAGGATTACTGTAACACAACGCAATACAATGGCTCTAGAGTACGTGACAAAAATTTTATACGTTTATACGCAACACCTTGGTCAACGTGGCCGGCGATAAGTTTTCATCAAGTTGGCGAGCACCAATATTTTTTTTATATATACGGACAAATCACACAGATTGAGCTAGCCCCAAAGTAAGTTCTTAAGCAAGACTTGTGTTATGGGATACTAACTCAACGATACTATATTTTATAACAAATACATATATAGTATACATAATAAATAATACATATATGTATTTGTAATAAAATATAGTATCGTTGAGTTAGTATCCCATAACACAAGTCTTACATAAGAACTTAACTTTGGGGCTAGCTCAATCTGTGTGATTTGTCCGTATATATTTATATTTATTATATTTATTACATCCAAGACCCAGGTTAATCTGAAAAATATCATTTTCCATCTTGACCTGACCGGGGATCGAACCCGGGACCATCCGTGTCGCAGGCAGGCCTGTTGACCGCTGCGCCACGGAGCTCGGAAAAATCAATTACATTGAGCTAGCCCCAAAGTTATTTTGTGCGCGAATCTGACTCACACTTGGCCGATTTTAAAATGTGTCGAGCAAAATAGCAAAGTGTGCGATCGATCCAACTTGCCAGGCGTGTCACATCCTCGATAGAAAGTGGTACGGCAGCAAATGATACGGGATCGTTGCGTAAGGTCCGGTCTGGATTCGACCAAATAGAGCATGCTGGACTGACTTATTTGTAGAAATGTTTACATAAGTAGATCACATCAAGGAAATCTGTGGCATAATTGTTAAAATTAAAACCCAAACACAAACTAAGTACAAAAAAGATATACGAATATAATATCAGACGACTGCCTGCCTAATGTTTTAAAAAGTACATTAATAATCTTCTCCTTTTCGAAGTCTGTCAAAAAACATATCTCACGAATCAGATAAAAGTTTTCATGCTAAACTTGAAATCGGCCCCATCGTAGATAAGATATCAAGCTCGACAAAATGAGGCAATTTATGAGATTATAACCGAAGATTCAGTCTTTCACTACACCAGCGGTGCATAATAAATAGCCAATGCCAATTCTAGTGCTTGATATGACTCATAATCAAATCAACGATCAAACATTGATCGCAAAGGACAAGTATTACACAACCGGCCATCGGAACGTGACAGCGAACACGGAACGGAAACTCGCTACCTTACCGATCATTGCGTAAGGGGAAACACTCATGGAACTATTAGAATTATAGAAAAAATGCCACCAATGGTAGAAAGAATTACAAAGATTTCGTGACTATGATGGGAAAGTTCTTAGACAACTTCTTTATTTAAAATTACTATCTATAATTATTTTAAGAATCTAAAAGCTTAATTCAATTATAAGAAAATACGGAAGAAAACACACTTAACACTTTACACTAAAAACTTATAACAATAATTATGTTATTAAAATTGCAAATATGTGACGAAAAAGAATTCGTCACAGGTAGGATTCGAACCCACAGCTCTTAGGTCTGCGCCCTAAGTGTGCTAACAAACTACAATTTTGTTTCAATTTTAATAATATACCGAGCATTGTAATGCTATTTAAAAACCAAATAATTATGTTTTATTGATTGCATGTGAAACATCCTTTTCCCCTTTTTTACGAATTATTTGCTTGAATTTTGACCAATATTAGAGTTTTCACTTATTATACCTTTATGTACTTTAATATAACTTGGTCGTAACTTCATCAAAGGAAGATGTAAATTACATATATGTTGCAATTAATCGTGTGTCATCAAGTATTACTGGACCACAGAATTAATCCATATGACTAAAAAACGTTATCACTTGTGTACTCAAAATATTTTATTAATCGATATTTTAATGTCATTTGACGTTAAACGTTAACTTTCATTTCATATGATTAATTACAAGTTAATTATTGTATATAACGAGGACTTTATTTATTTATTTTATTGCTGGGCTAGTTGGGATGGGATGGGATTTATCGATTGTGTCAAGGAGAGTATGAACAGGAAGGGAGTGACAAAGGAAAGGGTAGATGACAGATCAAAATGGAGAGAACTGACACACTGTTCCGTTCGACCCCGCATACAAAACTGGGAGAAGTTACAAAGGAAGAAGAGGAAGTTGGGATGGGATGGGATAATGTAACTCGTTGTTCTTGTTTGTAGGCTTTCTTTAATTCGTAAGAGGTCAAGAAGTTAGACTTATATAAATGTTATCCTTTGATTAGTACGATACTCACTTATGGTGTCACCCAACTACCTCACTGTTGGGGTTTATATTATGTACACCTTAAAATATAAAGTACCCTTTAAAAAGTTAAAACGCCACCTATGAAAAGTATTACGAACTATCAAACCAATGGACTCGGTAAGCAAGCGTTCACTCACACATTAGCAAAAAGCTAAGTTAATAATTTGAACCGTAACTCGTGGATGCCGCCAGTAGTACAGAACGTATACATAAAATTAATTTGCTAGAAAAAACTGTATTGTGATGGCTTGAAATAGAGTGGAATGTACACCGTGGCATAAAACTTTTTAATGCAAAAATTAAACCGCTTAAAAGGGGAAGATCCAACATCCCCTGCGTTTTCTACCCTTAGGGTTGGTTTTATTTCGAAATTTATATGGGACCAACTCTACCTTTCCAATAAAAAAATAATTATTCAAAACCAGACTACTCTGTAAAAAGTGTGCGTGGTCATACATAAAAATATATATACCTACCTCTATAGGTATATATGCGCTGACTTGATAACCTCCTCCGTTTTATCGTCGGTTGAAAAGGAGGGTGACACTCATCAGTGGGTCGTAAAAATCTGATCATGCTATCGATGTCAAAGTCTTATATTGGTGTAAGATGTTTAAAGTTTGTAACGACACTGACGAGGTTATTTCAGGAAATATAAGAGGAACCAGATAAGTAAGTAGCATACAGATCGCTCGGAACAACTTATTTTAATAAGATCTTCTTCCTTAGTATCCATGGCACGCCTAAACGATGTGTAATGTGTTTGCAAAATGATTTAATGATCTGTCAATAAATGGGTTAAAGCATCAAACAAATATAAAAAAATCTTTGAGTTTTAGATTTGATCGTTTTTATCATCATATTAAATCTAGAACGCAGATGTAGGAACTTTTTCTTTACCAAAGTTCACACGCCGGAAATTACTACAATATTAATATTTCCACATAGTTACTTGTTCCATTTCAAGTTATTGACTTACCTGAAGTCATTACACAAACTTTTGTATCGATCGCAATCATACGAAGATTACCTACGTATCTAGGACATTAGGAAAATTGTTTTAGCCTGAACCCTGGCAGGCCTGGGGTCATATGAATGATTTACGCCATCCTACTAACTTATTTATGTGTCCTTGCTTAATTAGCCTGTAATTGGTGGTGACTAACACTTAAAGGTCTTGAACCTACGATATTTCAAAGCGTAAATTAATAATATGTGAATACACGTGTTACTACGTGGGTGGTGCTCCTGCAGTGGAGACTAACAAAGACCTGATAACTGCGATCATATGTATATGTGATCAAAGCCTGCTAATGATCATGATGATAAAACGTGTAACTTCCTTGCTCGCTTACGTGCAAATAAAAAACTCAACGTAGCAGCTACTGCTCCACTTGCCATAAGATCGCAAAGGACGAGCGAGGCGCTAGTTAGTTGGTCGATTTGGCAAATATAATAAAAGAGTAATAAGGAAGAAAAGATGACGTTCAAAATGTGTCAATCCTTATTTCAATAAACTCTATTCTTTCCATTTCAAGAGTAAATAAATATACTCGTACTTATGTATTGACCGAGCGTGCGCGAAGCTTCTTATCATCTTGGGCAAAAATTATATCCGTCTGTTTTCTTCTACAGGTCGTAAATTTCTAGAACAATTTTCTTGAACTTTTGTGAGCAGGTTCGTTGATGACATAGTCAGATATTTTTTGTTATTTCTAGTTTTTGGATTTTTTGTAATTTAATAAATTGACTTAAATGCGCTTTTGTGACTTTTAAGACAATTATGTAAGTTCCCTGTGATAAAATGAGGAAAAAAAACTCGCAGTCTATGGCTCACAAAGCCACTAGTATCATCAGACATACGCAGTCTTGTGGTTCCCGGCAGAGTAGACTAGGACCACCACAAGTCTTCCCATGGATATCGTAGAAGGCGACTTGGAAAACACAAGCTAAATAAACCTTATATACATCAATACCTCTAAATTGTTTGGCCAGCATGGAGAGTGTTTTCTGACTGCTCTACATAGCTCTGGTAGTACAGAGACGGTCATGCTCCAGCTGTGGAGAAATAAATAGTCCTGATGATGATGTTGATGATAACGCTGACTTATCTTATTTTACGGTAGCACGCTGTTCTATTTTAACGGTTCCGTAGCAGAAAAATAGAACCCTTATAGATTCGTCATGTCTGTCTGTCCGTATGTCACATTTTATTCTGAAACATGGTAGATAGATGTATTTTGGTCAGCTAAGTTCAGTAACCGGCTTCTACGTCGTCAAATCCAATTTGGGGTTGAGGCCAAGGAACTTATGTATGACTAAGGCGTTGATTTACATAGATGGTGATACCTAAATGCATGGCGTAGCTATTCCTAAACGGTCAAGCATTATATACTGCGTCCAATCATTCTGTCACCAAGCTTTAGTAAACCTGCATGACTTGAGGTCCTTCAAAAGGCGGTTAACAAGTATCTCAAGAGTCGGCAACGTATTAGCACCTCCTCTGGTGATGCAGATGTTCATGGGCGACGGTGACCACTTTCCTTCAAGTGGCTCGCCTGCTCGTTTGCCGTCGAACAAACATCAAAAAAAAATAGTACAAAGGCCTCTTAAGTTATTGAAATTAGTAATTTGAATGCACTACAAATTGTAAGTAGATTAAAAAGCTCACATTTTCACCCCCAACGAAAAAATAGGGCGACAAATTTGACCACTCTGAATGTGTGTGTGTCTGTGTCACCGTAGCCCTAAAACGGGGGAACCGACTTGGTTGCGGTTTTTATTGGAAAGCAGCTTCCTTGATGATTTGTTGGTTCTTTGACATGTTTTAAAACATGTCTAAGAGCCATCATTGACTAAATTCGGTTCAGCCGTTAATAAGATGGCGGTATTTTCGCGTCGGGTTTTGCTTATTATTTTGATATACTTAAATAACTTATTCATACATAAACCTTAAAAGTATTACGTATACTTATTTTTCGGACAGCCAAATAAAAATATATTGACCAAGGGAATGTTATTATAAGCATTTTTATGTGAGACGACACCTTCTTATGTTTTAAAACAGGTCTAAGAGCCATCATTGACTTAATTCGGTTCAGCCGTTAACAAGATGGCAGGATTCTCGCGTCGGGGTTGGCTTATAATTTTATATACTTAAATAACTTGTTCATACAGAAACCTAGAAAATATTATGTATAATTATTTTACAGGCAGCCAACCAAAAATATATTGACAAGGGAATCTTGTTATAAGCATTTTTATGTAAGACGACACCTTCTCATGTAATTATATGAAGTTAAAATTGTTTAAGCTGTTTAAGTGGCTCTGCCTACTTTTAATAGGGTTATGTATGATGCAGGTGCAAACGTTAAGTGGAATCTTGGCTATTTGCTCCAAAATCCTACATTCTTAAATATTTTTAAGCTGGCTAACAGTGCAGCGATCTTGCGACGTGCATTCACTCCGTTTGGAAATTCATTTCATATTACTTGCAATATTATGGCAAGAGTTTTTCCATCTGTTCTTCCCTCGCCTTTCGGTGGGAGCTTTGGTTTGAAAAGTTTTCAACCGATCTCTCATATCAGACTTTTGAACTGTTCTCCTCAACTCTACACTCAGTGCAAGAACCTTTTGTCCTATTCAGAACAAATGCATGGTATGTAAATTTTTTGACATTTAAGATTAATTAAAAAACGCATATTGTACCAGCTGGTATCTTCCCCAACAGCCTAGGAAAAAGGCAAACATCCAAAGATTCATGTTAATAAGCAATGCGACCAGCAACTCATCAATATTTTGATTCATTTTCTATCTATGCGCCCACCAACCAATACGCTAAACGTAGCCTTTTAATCTTACGGCTTTAGGCTCCGTCTATTCGTAGTATTTTCTCATGCGGACGATACAGCCATAGTTTTCTCGGGTGAATCCTGGAATAACGTTTTTGAAAAGGCTGAACGAGAACTTCAGTTAGCGCACTCATGGCTAAGATCTAATTTACTCACTTTAAACGTTGCAAAAACTAATTACATTACTTTTTCCATTCGCAATTCAACTCTACCGAGTCAAAATTCATAATTGTCGAAGACCGCAGTAGCAATGTGAGTATCTTATTATGATAAGCAGAGTAAGTACAACTAAATATCTAGGTGTAATTATAGATCAGAATCTAAATTGGTGGTACTCTCATATCGACCTGATTACATCTCGCGTTGAAAAGCTCACCTGGATTTACACCTACTACGGCTACTGCGCACCATTTACATTGCTTTCATCCAATCTATTATCATTTATTACATTCCTATTTGGGGCTGTGAAGCTAAAACTAAACTTTTAGAATTAGAGCGAGCCCATCGTTTCTTGCTTTAATTAATGTATTTCACTCCCTACTGCTATCCCACCCACATGCTGAATGCAGAAACCAATGTACTTACAATTAGACAGCTGTACATATTACACTCTGATTTATGGGAACACAAGACTGTAAGCTATAACCAAATTAATCTTAATAATGGGAGACTGTTCATTATAATTCACCAACAACCAGCTAAAACTACGTTTGCAACAAATCAGAATATAAGAGTGTCCGCACATTTATATAAATTGTTGAATAAAAAGTTTAACATTTATACCAAAACCCAATACAAATGTATAATTGCATTAACATCCTGGCTACAGAAACTGACATATGTAGAAGCTGAGTCATTGATAACTCGATTAATTTAATAATATAATAGCAAAATAATGTGATTTAATACAATGAAATAATTTACACATTGATTGAACTTATAAATTAATATTAATTTAGTAAATTGTATTTAATCTGTAATTGATATTTTGTGATATTTATTCTATAATGCATGTATTGAAATTGTGTGAAAGAGCAGGACTCGCCAGATGCAGGTTTGTTCAAACTTAATTGGTGAGCCCTTGTTGCATGTTATGTAAAATGAAAATTTTTTGATAAATAAATAATTATGAACTTTGATTTTTTTTTAATTCGGCGTGGCATACAGACAGGTCATCGTCATCATCATAGTCAGGTCTCTTTTTAATCTCTACTGCAGGAACACGTACCTCTCTGTACTACCAAAGCCATATATTAGCCTGAGTATTCAGAGGATTTGGCCTACACTCCCCACGCTGGCAAGACGAGTTAGAGAGGTCTCTTTGATGTTTATAAGCTTTGTTTATAGCTTGAGTTTCCTAAGTAGCTTTCTACGACATCCACGGGAAGACTTGGAGTGGACCTATTCAACTCTGCCGGGAACCATACGGCATGTTAATAAAAACATGTATATATTCCTATCCATATTCTATATTAACTCAATCAGCACGAAAGCTGTCACCAACAATCACATGAGGTGCATGGCATGTCCCCGCTGTCACGGCAGCATTACCCCAATCCGCTATCAGCAAATACCGTCTGTGTGGTTAGATCGCGTGTTGTCCATCGTGAGTGCACAAAATAGAGAAAATAGAAAATTCACACTTAGTCGGAAACCCAGACCATCAGTAAGTTACCTTCAACAAGCAATCGGTATGTGACTCAAGTAAAATCTATACTTATATTATAAAGAGGAATGATTTGATTGTTCGTTTTGTTTGTTTGCATTGGATAGGCTCCGAAACGAGTTTTTGGAGGGAAATCAAGGGGTTCAATTGCAGTTTGCCGTAGATTATTTGGCAAGTCAATGGATTAGTGGACTTTATAATGAAAAATTGGTGTAGTTAGGTGTTTTAAATGCTCGTCCTTATGAACAATGTGTGAAATAGTTTGAAGTAGACTGTCATATAGACTCGTATAGATTTGTCACCAGAAGTTCTCATAAAGCGATTAAAGAAACTACGCCATCTTTGGTTGATACTTGATTACTGAATACCGTACAACACCGCGATACTTTGTATCTCTTTAAACTGGACATTAGCAGACTCAATGAAACCTTGGTGGAAGCTATAAAATAAAAAATAGAATAGATTAAAATGATAGCCATGCTACAACATTTCTCAGGGAAGAAAGAGGGACACAAAAAGTCCCTAAGGATAAGACCGCCGTTGTATTTTAATTTTTCTAATTTGTATCAGTTTCTTTCTATGTAAATACAAACATCATCATCGTCATCAGGTTTTTTAAATTTCAACTGCTTCTTTTATTCGCCAGAGCAGTCACACGATTTGGCCTACACACTCCACGCTGGCCATACGGGTAAGCAATGTACACCTATTTTACATCAGTTTGTTGCTTATAAGCTTTGCTTTGCTTATGGAGAGAGTGATATCCATACGAGAAGAGTTGTGGAGTGGACCTATTGTACTCAGCCTGTAACCACACGGCTGGTGACAAAAATTGATAGCCATACTGTAAAATATTTCTCAAGACAAGCGGCCTCATGGGATAAGTCCGCCGTTGTATCTTAACTAAACTTTACAAACAAATAAAAAAATTAAGAATCTCTGGACATACATGAACTCTCTTTCTATCCCGTCCGTATTTTGTGACATGTGGCTTAGTATGGGCAGTCGATAATGCATACATCTTTAATGGCCATCGATCGATCGTGACCTATATAAAAAGTATCAATTATGAGTTAGGGTGATCTGTGGGTTAAGCACTAATCTAGGTCTCAGGGCACTTAGTAAAACCTAAATTAAGCCTGTTATTTACGGGTTTATTTATTTCCGTCTTAAAAGTGGAAATCGATTATAACATACAGATATATATATATTTACATAATAGTGGCTTTGTGAGCTGTAAACCATAAGCGAGTGTTATCACAGCGAACTCTCAATGGTTCTAAACGCCATAGACCTTAATGGCACTTGGGCCTTTTGTGCCAACTTTATGAAAGAATCCAAAAACTAAATCGGCTCAAAGAAAAACAGAGATCCATCATTTTCAAACCAGTCTTTTAAATTCTTTAACAAAGAGGTCTCCCATCCTCTGGGTCCACGCTTCCCCTTTATAACAAAGCGAAAGCGGTATCTTTACCCTCTCATCATCATCAGGTCGTTTTAGTCTCCACTACAGGAACATGACCCTCATCATCATCATTTCGTGTAGGTGACACGGTCAGTCGACCATGCACACCCTGGTGTCACCATGACCCTCTACTACCAGAGCCATTTATTAACCAGAGCTGTCAAATGATTTAGCCTATACTCTCCACGCTAGCCAGACGAGTTTAGGTATCTCTTGCATATTTATAAGCTTTATTTAGCTTGTGTTAACTAAGTCGCCTCCTACGACATCAACGGGATGACCCCCCAGCTATACAACGTGTTAATGAATAAGCGCAACACCACTTAGGTGGTGATTGTGCTTATGAATATGAACAATTTTTACTATAATGGGGCCGACTCTGCAACTCGACAAAAAAAACAGCTATTCCATATATTCTGGTCGAGTAGGTATTCACAATTTGTATGAAACAGCAGATTTTTTTTGTCGAGTCGCAGAGTCGGCCCCATAGTAAAAATTGTTCACATTCATGAGCACAATCACCACCTAAGAGGTTTTGCGCTTATTCATTAACACGTTGTATAATGTGTCCAAAATACATCAGCTTCCTTAGTTAAGTATATGACCTATTTGAAAAAGCAACCTTGTGCAACATTCAGAATTAATATTCACACTATTTAATTTTAAAAGTGATAAATGAATGCCGAGCAAAATACTTTTTCTAAAACCCATAAGCACATACACGGTAACTGGGACATCGAGGTGGACCTAGCAAAAAACTAATTGATACACTTTGCTCAGCGGCGTGTTAGAATTTAAATGAGATGTATATGTATGAATGTAGAGCTCCAATTAAAACTTAGGATTACATTCGTGATTTACATACAATGTTTAAAACACTTGGCAAATATAACAGAATGACAATTGTGAAAATTATAAACTACTAGCTGTGTGTAGCCCGTGGCTTCACCCGCGTGATATATAGCCTATGTCCTTCTCAGTATCCTACCTAACCTATGTGGGTGCAAAATTTCATGATGATCGATCGGTTCAGTAGATAGGGCGGTAAAGCGTAACAAATAAATTCACTTTCGCATTTATAATATTATATATACACAAATAACATTTTCTGACGAATCAATCAATCAAAATAATAATATTTCCAAAACAAGATTTTCTTTTACTTTTCGATAAATGAATTAGCTATATATTAAGCAATAAATTAAGTAACTGATTAAAGGATATCAAAAAGAGTTGAAGCCATATTATTGGATAAACTAAAGTATAACGTAATAGTTCTGTGAGTATAACTGACGAGCGACGATGGACAAGCTCCGTGGCGCAGTGGTTAATATTCCAGCCTGCGACACGAGGGGTCCCGGGTTCGATTCCCGGTTAGGTCATGATGGAAGAAAACGGTCTTATTCAGATTGACCTGAGTATTGGATGTTTATCTAAATAACTGTCTATCATAAAATATAGTATGATTGAGTTAGTATCCTACGACACAAGTTCACGACTTCCTGCTCAATTTCGCTCGATCCATTGTGTTTATGGTTGTATAGAATTAATAACTTAACGAGGTATAAATAACTGCATCTATCATTATTTAGCATGTTGGAAGTTATAAACTCGAAAGAGACACGGTTTCCACCTGGAACATTGTAAACACGTCAATTAGACTGTCTCAGATTTAAGAAGAAATTGCGTAACCGATAACGCAGCCTCTTGTACAATTTTGTTTTGTTTACCGATCTACTTTCAGGTCGATGCTGGCATAATTTGGCTCGGTGGAGCTATACTGACCAGCAGGCCTATTTGCTAACTTTTGACAACTACGGTGTACATCATTTGCATGGTAACTTCAATATTCATTACGGCTTCGGTATGACTGACTATTTTTATTTAATATATGAAAACCGTAATGGATGCTAAAGTGACAATCAAATCATTGTACACCGAGTTAGCAAATCGGCCTGCTGGCGGAAGTGCGATCCCAATGTGGTCATGACGACCAGACTATGAAATACCTCCTTTTGTGCCCTTCTTGTCCAACCAGCTGCACGAAGGAAGACCTTTTTACCGCTTCAGAAAGTGGAATTAGAGTTGCCACACACTGGAGGGACAAAATCTTAAGCTATCGAAACGAAAAGAAGATGTAAGTAGTTTTTTTGTTTAATAAAGAATTTGTATTGTATAGTAGGTTATTGGCAACGGCCTACTTACCATCAGCGACTGCACCAACATAAGGAGTTAAACGTCTCAATTAGGGAATTTCGTCAAATAATTCACGGAATGCAGAGAAGCGCATAAAAAGCTGTGAGCATACTACCCAGTAATTGCTTCATTAACGTATTCCGTATTTATATTTCCTCTTAGAGTGTATGGATTACTTACGCTTCCTTTCAAATTATTATGAAAACCCGAAGATTACAAAATACCTGTTAGGTTTTCCGTAATCTGCTCTGAACTCCCTAACGACCTTTTCTCTGGTCCATTAAATTGGTTTCATAGCCACATATTCAATTAACAAATTAAAAAACTAACAGAAGCATAACTAGCATGTAAACTTTATTTTTTGAACTTAGGCTAATACGTCACTTGGCCAGTTTTGTTTGTCATGACATTGAACTTTTTATCGTATAGCAGCCCTCCCTGGCTGAGCCCGAGCATGAATTATACCTTTAAATCTCCTTATGAATCACTCTATCTATTGATGAAGACTGCATGAAATTCAGTGCGGTAGTTTTGCAAACAGACAGATAGACGCGGCAGATGACTTTTATTTTATAATATGTATAAATAAATATAAATTAAGTGATAACATATATCGCTTGCATTTGGCCTCAAGTGATTACTTACCGGTTTTAAAGGTAAGGCCTCATTCTTGTATGAGAGCTTTATTAATGGCTAGACTACGTCAACATCTGTACGTCTAAAAATTTTGTCGTTGAAAGGCTCGTAAGACTAACTGAACTACGTCGTTTTTTTTTTAATAATAACATCTTTAGTAGCGCTGTGCACATTTTGTGATGGGAAAAAAATGTTTAACTCGCGGCAGGTCACATGACCGTCAGATTCGTCAGATTTAAAATTCGTAAGACGGTTCAGGGCGCTTGTGTGAATGTTCTTGTGTTACAGCGTTCTACGCACATCAATGAATGGTGACTGCTATTAGGAAAGATTTGAAATTAAAGTTTTCACTTCTGCCGGCACTCCCGGAGTGCAACCCGTTATTTTTTTGTGACTTACTTGTATACCAATATATACTAAAGAAAACAAAAAATATATTTTTAATTTTCTTACAACGTTGCCATGTGGCTAGTATATGCACTGGAAAATTTAAATAAAACATCTACATAAAAATTTAATTACACTAGTTAGTTAGTAGAATAGTACTTTTCATGACCTCAAACTACCTCCAAACCAAATTTCTTATTAAATCGATACATTAGATGAAGTGTAAAGTGGTAACAGTCAAACAGAGTTGGTTACGCTACAACGGAATATTTTGCCAAAATTTCAACCGGAAACAATCCTTCGGTTTGGGTCTCGATCTTATTTAAATGTATGTGAATACAATAAACACATATATACAGAAAGGTAAATCATGTTGATAAAAAATCAACACTTTCTTATGAAGATTAGACTAAGCGGACTCTTGACGTGCAGTTTACGCGAAATTTACCCAATCACATGAGTTTCAGCTGGACCAAATGTTCGCTTCATTTTAAGCCGAAACTGATACTATCCCCGAAACTCTATTTTTCTACAACAAATATTCCAACCGAAACAACAGGCAACATTTTAAAAGCATGTTTTAAAGACTTTTGAAACTATATATAAAATCAGATGAAGATTACAAAGAGCGTCGCATCTGTAACTTCCTTTGAATTCATGCGAGTTGTCTCGAGCGCGCCTAAAATTAAATCGGCATAGGATGCTTGTGCCGACATGCGACTTATTTTAAATTTCCATCTACGTATATAAGCTAGGTCGGCCTGGTAATTGGCCAGACTAGATCCTTGCTCCGATAGCAGCGGCAGAAACCATGCGATCTCTTGTAAGTTTTGAAAACATTTATAGGTATGATTAGTACTGAATGATAAAAATTATCATTCAGTACTAATCATACCTATATTATCATAAATTTTAGTAAAAGAAGGATACCTATTAAACGTTCTAATCACTCCATAGATAACTAAGAAAACTCAAAAAAATATATATAACCATTCAAAGTTAGCGATCATCTGGGCAAATTACTATGGGAAGTAAATTTCTTTATCGTTTTTCAATTTTTTTTTCTTGCAATTCTGTATTCCATTTGGGATTTTGTTTCCCGTTTGAAATATAGTCAGGGGATCCAAAATCAGTCCATATAAAAATTTCCTTACTGACCCAATACATGAGACACTCTGTGAATCATATTTAGTTTCCCAGAGTAACTCGTAAACAAAACTAAAAAAAAGAAACTACTTTTTCAGGTCTTATTGGCGTTGTTATCCCTAGCCGCTGCCAAACCGAAACCTGGCGGCCTATACGACCCATGGGGAGGCTCTGGGGTAAGTACACATATTTGTCTTATCAAAACACAGGGTTAAAAACTTGTCAAATGTAACTTAAAGAGTATCTCAAAACGGATTATATCAAATTAAGCTGAAAACGTTCTGGGTAGCCATAGTAGTTTGAAAGATAACTAAATATAAAGTGTGCCAATTGAGCTATATTTTGGCACTTCCAAAGTGGTAAAATATGTACCCATCTTCTTCTGAAAAGAAAGGGTAAGATTCTATTGAAAAAGAATGCTGTAGATTTAAATATAAACATTTTTAACGAAAATTGGTTTGAACGAGATATAAAGTAAGCAGTTTTTGAGAAAAATTTTCATAAATCGTAAATATAAAACTGCTCACATTTTTTTTGTCAATATAAGAATAAGATTGATTGAGAAATAGGCCAGTCAATATCGACATAAACATTGCAAACGCGCATGTATCGGCGATTTTTTATATATTTTAGAGACCACTAAGACTAGCCTACAACCCCTGTGCTACTTCTGGGGGGCCCGGCCAAAGGCCAAAGTATGAGACTTTTTCCGTCTTTACGAAAAAACTACCTTTATTATCTTAAGGTATCTTTGTTGTATATTTTTATAAAATACACTAAATTATCTACCGTTTGAGTATAATTTGAACTTTCTGTGACATACAGTTATTGAGTCATAGCTTGTCAAACCATGTCAACTTTTTTAAATATTAATAAAAATTGTGCCAAATTTGGGATAATTTTGCTCTCCGGGCTCATACCAAAGAAACAAAGATCTTACAGTAAAGTTGTAATCGCGGAATGTTTGACACTTTTTGTGTCGATGTTGACTGGCCTAAAAAGACAAACATAACAAAAAGAAAAAAATGCAAGGCTATTTGTATTTATTTATAAAATGAAATCTTATAGTCAGTTTCCCTTCTTTTTTTCTAGCTTTCATCACTAAGTTATGTCCACCAACCAGCCGTCGCCGTGGCTCAACCGGTGGTGCACGCCGCCCCAGTAGTCCACGCGCCCGTGGCCATCGCCAAGCCTGCAGCCACTAGCTACGCCTCCTTCCAACAGGTCAGTACATTTTTTTCTGTTGCTACCAGTGACTTTAGTCCACCAGCTAGCGGTCGCTGTTATTTAGCCAGTTGTGCTCGCCGCCCCAGTAGCCCACGCGCCCGTGACCATTGCTAAGCCTGCAGCCATTTGCTATGCCTCCTTCCAGCAGGTCAGTATGTTTGTTTCTGTTGCTATTAGTGACTTTTTTTAATAGAGTGGTTCATTAGGAAGGTTTATATGTATAATGACACATGCCTGGGCGCAGCCAGGGAGGGCTGCCAGTTCTCATAGGTAAGTATGTAAGTATACTATGTATAAGTAAATAAGATATACCTATGTGTACTAACCTCTAGTTTGCTTTAAATACTGCTGATACTGTAGATTTTGTGTGATACTAGTAATGTTAGTAAACCAATAATTTAGTGACAATCTTCATTCACAATACTGTGTATTATTTCGTCCACACTTTGATGAATTGGACAGCCGTACTGTAAGTGTAGACTATTCTATTCTGTTTCCATGCCACAGCACGCCTGTCGAATTAGCCGTTTGTGCGTCCACGGATTTTGGTAAACAATACCCGATGCATGGTTGAGTTTCAGGCGTTCCACACTAAACTGTATGCTTAAGAGTATTCAGAGTATCAGCATTATTTTTTATAGACCTTTGAATTAATTATAAAATTAAATATTAAAAGTGATATGTAAGTAATTTTCAATGACGAAAAGCGCGAGCGAAGAGTATCTGTTTCTGCTCGGGCAAAATGTTCTTGGTATGTCTGTCCAGCTATTTCCCTCTATTCCTAAACCGATTGTCGTGAAATTTTATGAGCAGGTTCAATAATTAAGTACCTATATATAATTTTTTGAATTAGTTTTTAACCTAAGCGCCACCGAGGTTAATGTCGCTTTTGTCAATTGTGAGTTCTCAGTCATTACAAATAAAATTGTGAGTATGACAAAAACTCCCAAAGATTGAAATCCTCGGGGGAGGCGTATGTTTGTTAGCAGTGGATCTCTGACGGCTGAAATGACGATGATGATAAAAGTGAATTCATATGTTGAAGTTTCATTAACAAGTACAGTATACGGTTCTTCTATGCTTCATTCGGTGAGTGAGAGAGCTGGAGGCCATCCCCTCTTCCCCTCTGAGGAAAACAGAAGGTCGGCAACGCTCATGTCGCTCCCCTGGTGTTACATTGGTCTATGGTCGGCGGTGATCACTACCCGGGTGACCCGCTTCCTCGTTTGCCGACCTATGTCACAAATAATTTATAATTAGTTTAAAAACCAAAAAAACACGCTTTTAGTACGCTAGTCATGTTTTGCCATCAGAACTCAGAGCGTGTGCAAAATTTCATCCTAATCGAAGACCGGGAAGTGGGTCAAACTAAGATTCCAAGATTTTCTTACATACATAGTTACAAGTGAAGCTAATAAAAGCATATTAAAAAGTATTCACCGAAATCATACAAAACAATTGCAGGTCGTCCACCCAGTAGCCGTGGCCCAGCCAGTGGTACACGCCCCCGTGATATCACAGCCCGTGTACCACCAGCCCATCGTGCAGACCGTCGCGCAGCCCGTTGTGCACGCGCCCGTCGTGCAAACCGTCGCCCAGCCGGTCTACTCTAAGTACCTCTCAGTCGGCTCCGTGGGGCACGGCTGGTGATCATAGCTGTAGTTGAGATCTTGTCCGTGATGTGGTTTTAATAAATTATTTATCGTCAGTATTCAAATAATTGTTTTTCTTTTGAAACAACCTTGATGCTAGATTACCAACCCGTCCGTATCCGAAGATGCACCTCTCCTACCCGTCTGGCCTGCTCTGGCTTATACATGGCTGTGGTAGTACAGAGAAGGACATGCTCCTGCAGTGGAGACTAAAATAGACCTGATGATGATGATGATGATTGCTACTGCTAATAAATTATTTATCGTCAGTATTCAAACAATTGTTTCTCTTTTGAAATAACCTTGATGCTAGATTACCAACCCGTCCGTAGTCCATAGATGCATGCAGATGATCTCCCACCCATCTAGCCTTCTCTGGCTAAACATCCTGGCTTACCACAGCCATTGTGGTAATCTAAAAAAGACCTGATAATATGATGAATAGTAGATTAATTGATAACCTACTTACTGTCTTTTCCATTAGTCTTTTCGGATGCGCACAGCCTCTGGATTGGACAACATTTAGGAACACATCTGAAGATATAAGGCGTTAGTTCTTTTTATCATCGTCGTCAGATCTTTGTTCTATCCAATTTTGAATAAAAATCTTTGACTTTTGACTAGTTGTGGTAGAGCCTCGCTACCGGCGAAAATAACTTTTGCTAGTAACATGAATGGGCCGGCTCGTCCGGGGAAGTACCACACTCTCATAGAAAATCGACGTTTGAGTAGTAGCTTTACCGCTGCTATGCTTCGTTCGGTGAGGGAGAGAGCCCAGAGGGTCCCTCCCCAGAGGGGAGAGGGAGATGGGCCTCCCATCTCCCTCTCCCCTCTGGGGAGGGAAAAATAAAAGGCCGGCAACGCTCCTGTGACACCACTGGTGTTGCAGTTGTCAATGGGCAGCGGTGATCACTTACCATCAGGTGACCCGCTTGCTCATTTGCCGTCCTATGACATTAAAAAAAGTCTTAACAATCTTCGGATGCTTTTGGCATCCTGAAGGTCAACAGCTCAGTGTTCGGCATTGCCGTTTTGTATAGAATACATGTGAAAACCAGGTTAGCTAAAATGACGTTTGATACGTTTGCCTGGGATTATTATCGACAACTGTATGCACTGATTCAGGACAGGACAGGTATTTAGGTCAGAGCTCCCGGGCCACGCCGGTACAGATTGTATTGCGAACCTCGTTACAGGACTACTCTATATATAGCCGTAACAACTTAGTGTAGATACATGGAGATAATATGGAGAGATATAGTTTTAATATTTTTTTACATTCTGAATAAATAAATATTTATAGACAAATCACACAAATGGAGCTAACCACAGCTAATCGTGAACTTGTGTGGTAGGATACCAACTCAATGATACAACATTTTACATAGATACTTATATAGATGAACATCCAAGATCCAGTCCAATCTGAAAAAGATCTATTTCCATCATGGCCTTGACCGGGGATCGAACCCGGGACCACTCTCGTGCCGCAGGCTGGCGTGTTAACCAGTGCGCCAAGGAGGTAGATGGCTTTACGCACACTTACTCCTAAATCTTAATTCGTAGCCAGTTATGAAACTTCGCGGTTATGTACATGTCCGAAGCGGATTTTCGGTAAACAGAAAATACTTGAGAATTAAATAAAATAAAATAAAAATCTTTTATTTCAGGCTTAACGACCCATAAAGTGTTAGTAACAAAGTAAACTTATAACTATATTAGTACAATATCTAAATCGAAATTTCTTGACGGCTTCGTGTCTTTGACTAGATGAACGCGAGTCCAGTGCTGCATAATAGCACTGTCCACGTCCAATCTAGCCGCAACCGTTTTTACTAGTATGTTGGCGCTGCCCCGCACCCGGTGAATCAAGGATGCTGTGCGCTTTCTTATTAGTTAGTAGTAGAATTAAAATGTAACATATGTGATGAAAAGAAACAGCCACGATATATAAAATTTACTGATATAGCATCTTTATGCTTTATCTGCTGAATATTATTTCTTTAGAGTCTAATGTAAATACAAACACATAATAAATGATATACCTAGGTCCTACGCATGACAGTATTAACTCCTTTCATCAGCTGAGCGGCAAGAACTCCATTGCTGGACGTAAGGCTCCACCAAGGATTTCTAATACGACCGGTTGGAAGTGGCTTTTTTATGTTGCCCATAGAAGGGACCTCGTTTCGGACCCATAAGTCATCACTGGTAAAAGACATTGATCGAAGATTAACTACATTGATTGACACTAAATCAAAAAATAGGCCTTACCCTTCTTCCGATCATTTGCTTCGAGTTTAATCAATACAAACCCTTCGATAACTATCCTAAGAATGATTTCTGAAAATATAGAGCGTCCATAATAGACACATAGTAGGTAACATACATTTTTAATACTTTCCGTAAAGTACACAGAGCACAAAACGCGGCGTCGCTCGCGCCCGAATAGAGACGAAGGTAATAAACATATTGACTCGTTTGTTACGGAAAAGCGAAGGGAATTTGAAAATTTTGAATTTGCGAAAAAATTTGGAAATTGAAATTATAAACCTTGTAAACTTTTAAAAGTTTACCCGCCTGACAGTTAAGCGATTTCAAAGTATCGCGTGTCATGTCAACCCGCGGCCGGCTAGTAGACGAAAGTCGAGTCGCTCAAAAACCTGTATATATGCCTCAATGTAATAATTACACTAAAAAGGTTAATAAACTAAATTCTGATGTAACATATATCGCAAGTAAGTAAAAAAATTCCAATACCCAAATGTTTTACTTACTTGCGATACTAACCCCAAACCTCCATAAACGGCACCACCCCCTGACACGCTTGTTTCGTAAGAATATGAAATTGGAAAGTCGTCTCTAGTATGAAGTAATGAATGAATGAAGTTGAAAAGTCGTCTCAGTAGCGCACGAGCGACAGTCACATTCACATTTCCTGCTCTGTAATAAAGTCAATAATGGTGTTCTACATATTGACCGGCATCAGATACAGGGATATTTGTCACGTCAATGACACGAAGGGGTCAAGCCAGTTTGTTAAATGACAATGTTACATACATACTTAATGTTCTTACATATCATTCCAAGAATTAAAATTAACTACTTATATACAAATAACACAAGCTAAACAAAGCTTATAAAGATCTAAGAGACTTCTCTAACTCGTCTGACCAGCGTGGAGAGTGTAGGCCAAATCCTCTGACTGCTCTGGCTAATATATGGCTCTAGGAGTACAGTGAGGGTAGTCAACACGCCTGCCTGCGACACGGAGGTCGGAGGTCCCGGGTTCGATCCCCGGTCAGCTCAAATTGGAAAATGATCTTTTTCAAATTGACCTGGGTCTTGGATGTTTATCTGTATATGTATCTATTATAAAATATAGTATCGTTGAGTTAGTATCCCATAACACAAGTCTCGAACTTACTTTGAGGCTAGCTCAATCTGTGTGATTTGTCCGTATATATTTATTTATTTATTTAGTGGAGAACTGGAGACTAAATAAGACCTGATGATGATAAAAATAACAAAAAAAAAATTATTCGAAAATCAATCGACATGTCATGGTTTATCGTGTTTCATTAAAAAATGTACTTAGTACAGCTTTAGTTTTGTTTTTACTTTGATATAAACAAAATATAGATTTGTGCGAAGCATTACATAATAAAAGTTTTCCTTCATTGTTCTTTGTAGATTTTCCCGCGTCTTTTCCTCACTTAGTATTCATCTTTACTAGCAACTCTCTTCGGCTAATGGACGATCAAATTAAGGTGAGGATGGAATAAAAATTAATTTCGATATGTTATTGTTTTTTGTTGCTAACTGTATAATCGGCTGCATCATCTATAATTTTGCTTATTTCTATGCTATTGACATTATTTTGGCGTTTTCAAAAAATATGCCGTGCGTAGGCTTTGTTATAGTTGAGTATAACTCATGTAATGTATAACCCCTCGACAAGCCATAAAAATGCATCACTTCATATCATGTAAACTTCATATCGACGTATATACGAGTAGCGAAGCTAATCGTATTACCTTATAATGCAGTATTCACATTGCTTGTCTATTTTAAAAATATAAGTACATTTAATATATAGGTAGTGTTGTAGCGTTACTAGATCCGGTATAGGTACAGCTTGGTAATAGGAGTGAAATGTCATATAAAATACAATAAACGTTTTTTTTTATCGAACTACCTATTATTTCATTAGGGACGAATCACGAAAATATTACACATGCGAAAATCATAACAATAACTATAATTTAACTTATTTTACAATCAAATTTCAAAACGTTTATTCAGAAAATATGCCCTTGCAGGCACTTTTTCACGTCAAATCACATTTAAAATTATCTTATTAAGTATTATGCATTTACTCATTATTGTTCAAAAGCTACAGACTACTAGCATTTCGGAACCGACCACTGCAGAGAAGAAATGCCGAAAGAAACTCTTTTCCACAGTATAGGTCGCCTACTCGCCTGAAGGGCTTTGTATGATTAATGATTATAATATATTTTTTTCTTTTATTACTTTTCTTTTTTTTTTCATCTGTTTTCATTTTACAATATTATTATACATTCATTATTTTTGGAACATGTTTATGTTTACGATCGAGTGAGCAAATCACAAAAACAACAGAACATGAAGTAGTCTCAAAGAGGCCGACCAGACCAGTCCCCACTGGCAGCACCCGTTCACGAGTTGACGTATGGGTCAGCCATCGTTAAGCTCAACCATATTAGGGGGAACTCAACGACCCGACACATAACGCCACCACCAGTTTGAACATTTTAGTGAGCATGACTACTCAGCCTCTAAGACATTGTCAAAACAGAAATATGACCCTGATCTACAGTTGTCGATCGCAAACATTTACATATTTCAACAATCAACACACTAAGTAGCATAAAATAGGTCTATCAAGTTAAAACATCTTTAATTAACATAATCAAAATTTCATTTAGCGTTTTATAAATCGTAAACAACTATTATGAATAATCACTTTTAATAAATTTATCTACCATCATTTTCCAGTTTCGCTAAGACATGACTATTTGTCTTTTAATATAATGTCAAAACTGTTTTTAAACAATAAAGAACGCCTTATAATCGAGCCAAGTATTTCCAAGTACATCAAGATTGCTCTAGCCTACCATATTCCATCCTACGTCAAAACATAAATCGTTTTTAACCTTGAAGGAAAAATAAACCAAAGCTTACAAAAATGGGGAACATAAGGCATACTAACGCCACGCGTGTCGACACAGACAACCGGTACGATGAATGAAAATACAGCAGCTCGTAAATTTTATCGTTGTTGAATCGATACGTAGTAGCGGGCACATCACTAGCTATCGCGTGCGGCTCGAGACATCGGCACACCACTATCTTGTGAATCAACCGTATTGTAGGTTGGCCAGGTAATCCACTGCCGAAAATGTTCATATATTAAGAAATAGAACACTGGTCGAAAATAAGAAGTAGAATTCTTAGTAAAATGTATGAAAGTCGGTCGTCTGATACTAGTAATAGTACCTGTCTTCTTCGTAGTTTGTGAGGTAATCTGTACTAATATTATAAGGAGGAAAGATTCGTTTGTTTGTTTGCATTGAATAGACTCCGAAAACACAGGACAAATTTTCAAAATTCTTTCACTTATAGTAAGCTAATTTATCTGTGGGTGATATCCTAATCCTAACTAATATTATAAATGCGAAAGTGAGCATGTTTGTTTGTTACGCTTACACGCCCTATCTACTGAACCGATCATCATGAAATTTTGCATAAACATGGGTTAGGGTACTAAGAAGGACATAGGCTATATATCACGCGGGTGAAGCCGCAAGTAACAGCTAGTAAGCTATAATTGACGCATACGAAGCTACTTTTGTGTGCCGAGATTCTGACCGGTAGGTATAGTACGACAGGGGTAATCATGGCTTTGTAAATTCAGCTTGAGAGGCATTCTTTTATTGCATGGCATGCCAATGACTTGCCACCATTTCTTCCACCCTGCATGCATAAATTTTTTTACATCTCAGTCATATATCTTTGTCGTATTTCTGCACGAGGGAACCTAGATACTGGAAATCAGAACCGTCCGAGAGGGATACATCATCATCTATGACATCTGAAGAAAAACTTAAGCGACCACCAAAATCACAGAACAACTGCTGTGTCTTTGTTCTCCTAATTATCCAGTATTGCTACGATTTTACCAGTCTGCTCCTAACCTCAAGTGGGCTTTTCCAACGAGAACAATATCGTCCGCAAAGAGCATGCAGCAGGGTGTCTCGTCTTGTATGTCTGACGTCAGAGCATCCATTACCAGGAACAAATACCGAAACAATTTAGAGCCGATCCCACACTGAACTCATCGGTTCGATGAATCAGTACTTTATATATCTTTTTCTACGTACTTACTTTATTTGTTTAAAACATTTAATTGTACACTAAGGAAAAATTTGCTGAAAAAATTTTATTAGGCAAAATATTGTAAATATTTAGACCCGAAAATCGGTTCTAATTACTATTTAACAAACGAAATTAAAAATTGTCCTAACAACCCTCTTGCACCAATGCCACCCTACACGCACCACCGAGTATTTCAGTAAACCAGCCGCTTTCAGTAGGCTACGTGCTATGAAGCCGAGCGGGTGACCGCCGTAGTTTCACCTTTATCGAATTCACGGATCGTATTTCGATACGGAAATGCAATTGGTGGTATCCTTTATGAGCACCGGGAATACATACGAAAAACAAACAAAAACCGGGAATATAGAATAGTTTGGAAATATTAATGTTTCCTTATAATAAACGGAAATAAGTTTATTCAGAAATTATATGCATTTCACAATGACGAGTACAATTAAATAGGAACTACCATTGAAAAATAAGTTATATTTACTTTTAGATTGAAATTGTGGTAAAGTTATGGCTTAAAAGCCTGTGAAAGGATAAAAAATGCATGCGTGGTCTGGTAGACGTCAGGACGGTGGGGATATCATGGGTCCAAACATCGCGGGTAAGTTTTTAGGCTCTTAGAAGTTTTTTTTATGACTGTGTATTGTGTTTTATGTTTTATAGTACTTAGCAACCTGTTTTACTTGCCGTCTCGAAGCGAACGACTCAACAGCTGGATTTAATAAATTATACGACATAAGTATTGGTATAGATAGTGGTTTGGATAGTGGTTGTCACTGCTTTAAAAGTGGTTTTAATTTAGCTTAAAGTACATCAATCGATGTGATATTTTAAAACTACATACAATTTTGCTTATCCCAAAAAATAAGAATTTCATTTTCAAGTTTCATTTGAGAAGATAATCATAGTGTTCAAAGTACTAAGATTAAGAGTATACAGTCAAAGTAAAAGTATAACAAGTCTTCCACGAAAGGATCAGAGGAATTGAACATAAAACGTGACAGCTAATTACTTCTCCCTCACGAGAGTAAATGTCAATGAAGAGGTAGGTTTTATTGTAACATAAAGTCATTATAAATAGTACACTAAGTAGGACGTTATATTTACGGATGTTATATTCGATGTGTTTATAGACTCGAGGCGAAGCCAATAACTATAAACTGATGATGAACTAAAATAATCTCATGCCTATATTAGCTAGCTTACTGAATATGAGCATCATACGACGTTTTTCAATATATTTACGATAACCATAAACGATTTTATAAATAAATAAAATAAAATTTGTTTAATTCAGACTTGTTTGTCTATAATTTGTTAGTATTAACAGAACTTAAACTATGTTAGTAATATTTAAGAAATGAGTTTTTTATTTATTTAACAATCGCCCAATAATTTACATTGATATACTTGTTTATTGTGCTGTGTAAGAGCCACCACATAATAAATTAAGCGATTGTGTTTCATGTGAAGAAAAGGGCGTAGTCCGTAATACAACATTACAATCCAATTTGCATCTTAAAGCCTCATCTTACTCAATGTTACCTATTACCTACTCTGACTACTCTGTAAAGAAGGATTTTTACAATTAATGTTTTAGGCACAGAGCCCGCGAGTGCAAAAGTAACCACTCCCCCTCTCAAAAATGGAAACGATCTTCGGGAATCAGGGTATTTGATAGCAGTCGGCTCCAGAACAGCCAGGTAAGGGATCAGTTACCCACGTCAAACGAAGCGTTTAGGCTAATAATGTATTTTATCCTTCAAGTCTACTTGTACAGGGTACGAGCTCGTTGTTGCAACACGAGGTGTCTCGGGTTTGAACCCCGGTGAAGTCAATATGAGAAATTATATTTTTCAGATTGACCTGGGTCTTGGATGTTTATCTATATGATATGTAATATATTATAGTATCGTTCAGTTAGTATCCCATAACACAAGTCTCGAACTTACTACTTTGGGGCTAGCTCACTTGTGTGATTTGTCTGTACATATTTATTATTATTTATTTTGAATTCTCGAGTTCTTTTAAGGGTGGAATCAGACCAGAATCCCTAACAGAATACACAACCGCAAGAAAAAAAATAAAAAACACAATAGTTAATTGGCAAAATTTTCAATAGTAAATTGGCTAGCTGATGGGTGAATTTGTATGTTATTTACGCAATTCTATACACAATTAGGGGGCTGATTCTGATACTGACATATTTCCAGGAAGTTTAAAATCATCCTGTATATACTTACGTAGTTTCAACTTAATTGATTTTCATCACTTACAGATTCAGGAGAAGACATATGCATAGGATGCGAAATTTAATATTATTATTACTACTGCTACTTTTAGTGATAGCGTTTATGGCAGTATTAATTTTATGTGAGTAAAGATTTTGTCCTCATCCTTGTACTTTTCAGGTTGTTTACTAAGGCTTATATGATCTACAATCTTGAATTTCTTTCTATTTGTAATGTATTAGAAATAAAATTATCGGCGTCGCTAGTGTGCCTAGTGTGGGGCCTTAATGCGCAAGCGATTTGTTTGTTATGCTTTTACTTATACTTTTGCACTAATCATCATTGAAAATGTGATGTCCCGCCCGTGTGATCCATAGTAATAACATGAGGAAAGCCCCGGGCGAACGTCAGTAAATAATAATGAAGAAAAAATCTAATACTTAATCTATTCTATATATTTATCTATCTGAAATAATGATTTATTTCAGTAATTTATAACTACTACATTCATATTTCTCTACCTCAAGTTTTGCTTTACTGTTAGTGATATTATTATTAATTTTCAGATATAAAGAATAAGCACCACAAGGCTGTACGGTTGTGCTCCAGCAAGCAATGTCTCCGGTCTGCAGCCAACCTGGCCATGTCTATGGACACCTCTGTCAGCCCGTGTGACAACTTTTACCAGGTAGAACAATTTAACTAAGGCAATGGCAAATTTACCAGGTAGAAAAATTACCAAACTTTACAAAACAACTCCTATGGTCATCAGGGGTGTCATCCTCAACTACCTGTCCGGTGGTTGTAAGCATGGCATCGGGAATACGCGCGCCCCGGCCTCTCGAGCTGCTACTTTCTCATCTCCAATTCATCCGAGCGAGTAGCGTCCCAAATACTTTTATCCCGTACCCCCAGTCCAAAAATCTCCTACCGCGATAACCCAAACAACCATCAACCCGTCTGCCAAGCGTGATGAGTATGGCAAAATCTTCCAATGAAGGAAGTCCTTGGAGGGGGCCCATGTCCAGAAGTGGACTTCTTGCGAGTGAGACGACAAAACCCCTCCTCCTCATCCAAAATGTTTTTATTTGTTACTAGCCAACACTGATGTCAGATTTTTCTAGCACCTAAAAATATCTGATTGACAACGGTTATCGAATGTCATCAGACAACAAAGTTGAATCAAACAACGTTCATGTATGTAACTTTAGCATCTATAAAGTATTGCCTGAATCAATACCAAAATAAGGCAATCGTATCCCATGCCAGAACCGCACGGCACAAGCACAACAATTGTGGGGTCAATTTGCTTGTAGTTTAACGAGAAAGAAGCATGGTTACCACTATGATGTGTATGGTGATAAACTATCATCCTGCTCTATATAATGTTATAATAAAACTGAAAACAAGATGGCGACAGTCAAAAAGTGCTGTCGCGCGTGCCATGCTACAGAGGATGGTCTTCTATTTTGGACCGATGATAAAAATATGTAGGTACTTATCCCATGAAATTTAAGTGACGTAATACATCAACCCGTTTGCCAACATGATGAGAGTGGCAAACCCCCCATGATAGAAATCCTTGGGGATGGGGAGGCCTACGTCCTGCAGTGGACTTCTTACGGCTGTAATGATGACGATTATGATACATCAATACGACTTCGTTTTGATGAACGCTAGTGAACAGTCTGTTTAAATGCAGACGTTGTATATGACTTTTTCTTTGTCAGTCCTACTAGATATTAGAAATTTAAATTAGAACGAATGCGATGTTATCATAGGATATGACCTCGAGGTGAACTATAATAGTTAAACCCCCAGAAGTAGAATTTACGATTTCTGATTTCGCTTATGTAACTATGTATGTTAAGGGCCATTTAGTCTGCTTATATAATAATTTTACACACACTTTAAGTATAATTTTACCAACTAATGAAAAAAGTGACGTGTGGTTCCCGGTAGAGTAGAATCAGACCACTCCAAGTCTTCCCGTTGATGTCGTAGGAGGCGATTTAAGAAATACAAGTTAAACAAAGCTTATAAACATCAAAGTGACCTCTCCAATCCATCCTGCCACCGTGTAGGCCAAATCCTCTGACTGCTCTGGCTAATATATGGCTCTGGTAGTTCAGAGATGGTCGTGCTCCTGCAGTGGAGACAAAAAAGACCTGACGATGATAATGGAAATAAAAATAAAATTTTAGTATGTCTGCGGTAACTGGGCAAACGAGCATCCTCGGCCCGACAGCTACACCTCCTACGATTGGTTCCGATATAAGCAGAGCCAGGTGTATGCGCTAGTTCGGGACATGCTCTCAAAGAACATCACGGACGAACCGAAGCCGGTGCAGCAGGCCAAGGATTTGTATGCCTCTTGTATGGATACAGGTACTACTACACCCTCAATGTCTTACATTCGTTTAAATGTTTAGGAGTTCCACAAGGTACAGATTTGGGTCCTACGCTAAATGGAATGGAATATATGGAACACCTTAAAACACTATATTGTTCACCGTCTTCTCCTCTGCAGACTATAAGAATCAGTTATATTTTAAAAATCTCGTCTGGTGTTTTTGACAGTTTACCTCCGCAATATTGTTATTTGCTGGCTCATATAGTCTATGATACTCCGGGTAAGAATACAAATCTAATCATACTTCATACTTCAAAATCGGTCAAGCCGTTTAGGCTACAGGAGGCGACATGGGTACGGGCACATATACATATGTATAAATACATACGCGTAAAATACATTACCTTCCTTAGGTCTGTTGTTGGATAGATTTTGATTTGTTTATAAATAAACTAAGTAGTTTATATTTAAGTTTAGCAACGCCTTAAAACGATTATATGTTTACTGGTTTAACTTTATTCTTATGAGTCGCTTGTCATAATTAGGTAAAATTTATTTATGCAGTTTTTACTTAGTATTGTCTAAAAAAATGTTTTTAGTTAATTGTTCCTTTTCAACTTTAAATTGTTTTCCTTTACAGATAAAATAGAAAAGTTAGGTCTAAAACCAGTTTACCGCTTACTGGAAACTATTAATCTGCCTCCTTATCCTACGCATATCAACGCTTCTGAGGATGTGGACCTCTCCTCGTACAGCTTCGACTGGCTAGAAACAGTCATCAAGATAAAAACACAACTGGGCATGGACGTTTTGATAGGATTTGATTTATTTACTGATCCTAAGAACTCATCAGTCTATAGATTAGTTATGGGGTCACCTGAAACTACTAACCCATTTCCAAGGTAACTTAGAACAAACAAATACATTATTACTCGTAGCTTAACTAAATGTTGTCTAAAATTAACGATAACGTCTTTAAATAAACGCCAGACGACGACATTTTATCTAAGTATTTTTAGTTACGCTGATCCGGACTTACCTATTTAAAATGAAATTTAAAAACTAGTTAATACTTGCCAATAATGGTCTTGGTCTAACAAATTATCATTGACATAATTGACTCCTTCAAAATGCCAGTAAAATATTGACGGGTAATCTAGTTAATATTGTTTTTGCCTCAGTAAGACCGCAGATCTTTTTTTTTTCTAAAAATAAACGCATCTTATTTCACTTTTTATTTTAGTATTTACAAAGAAAAGCACCGGTATAAATATCGCAAATCCGGCGGGGCATTTATGAATGAACTTCCAAGAAACCAATGGCCTGAAGACGAAGTTTTTATTACTATAAATGAAGAAGAGTATACTAACAGAAAAAAGCAAAAGAAAAGTGAAGACGATGAAGCAGAACAAATATACAAACTTTTTTACGCTGAACTTATCAAAATCTTTGCAGTAGAGTCCGGAAAACTGACAAACTCGAAACTTAATGAAATTGAATTGGATCAAAATATTATTATATCTGCAAATGACTTTTACATGCTAAGTAACGACATTTATGAGGTAAAGAAAACAATTTTATTGCACCGCTTGCTGCCATATCTGATGGTCCACTTATATGAAATGGTTGCTATATCTATTAAAGTAATAAAAGCTCACGTGACTTATTACGCTTTGGCCGATCAATAGTAATTGTCGATTGTCGTGGGACGCTGACAGTAGAAATCAAAGCCTATCAATTCTATTTTCCGATAGCCAATGTACCTTCAATCGTACAGTTTTCAAATGTGGTTAATTACATTTGTTTATGTATGTCTAATACACAAACATTTTTTATGAAAATATAAACAAATTATTACAAACTTTCGTGAGTCCAGATTTTAACAATAAATTGATTTGAGTTTTGGGATCAAATATTTGTAAATATAAAAGTTTTTGGAATTCAGAGAGAATTCATAAAGTCTTACCTCCAGGAAATAAAAAGCCCGTTACGGAAAATCAAGATTGTTCAAGAAAACCAATAGCCAGGGGCAAACAGGGAAAATTATTTGCGAGTTATATTATTCAGGCGTTATTATTTTAGTTAGCAAGCCTAGTTAATTTTGTTATTAATTTCTCAAATTATCATGTACTCCTGATGAAAAGAAAAAAGCCAGAAAGCGGACCCCGGCTACCGAAACGCAATGGTTGAGGTTGCAACTAGGAAACGCTCGGACGAGAAAGAGAAACTATTAACAAAGAAATAACAAACCATTTCTTTGCAACCGCTATGAATGGTTAAAGATACAATAGCTTTAATATAAAAATAATTACTTTTAGCTAGAAACAGATAATACAACTGATTCAGATGACAGTGTTGGTTTCAACATACCTGAATACAGCGTTGGTGAGATTCAAGCACATACTGATCAATACGTTGAAAATAATAACGGAACGACTCAACCGATCTGGAAAAGATATTTAGAAGGCATATTCAACGCAAGCGATGTTATATTAGACTTTGAACAAGATAAAGTGCTCGTATCTTCTTTAGACATGAAATATATGGAAATGATGGCATTACTTGTTTCAAAGACACATCCAGCTGTATTGGAGTTGTACATTTGGGTAAAGGTAAGTACAATAATGGAGAAGTTTCATAATCCTACTTTGATCATACTTTCTCGCCGAATGGTCAAGCGTTGGTCTAAATTCATGTTAGCCCTTTAGTCCAAAGTTACGAGTAACCCATATTTGTAGCGCAAATTTTTTTTTAAGACTAGTGAGTCGTCATACCTTAAAGCTTTTCGGCTTAAATATTATGTTAAGTTAATAGATGCATCTGATTCATGTACAATTTAATTTTAACCTATTGACTTTTTCAAAGATTAAATTCTTGTCGTCGTATCATTGTTTATCTCCGTGTATATAACAGGCTGTAGAAGTCCTAGCAGTGCACACTACCAAAGAATTGCGCTTGCTATACCACCGGTCGTACGACACCCACCACAAGCATCACAGCGACCTATACGTTCCACCGCGGAGTCTGCAGTGCGCCAACGCTGCGAACGACATGTTCGGCATGGCAGTGGCTTACACCATCGTCGAGCCGTATTTCTATAACGTCACAAGACCTAAGGTACATAATAATGATAATATTGCCAACGTTCTTCTGCACTTCGCTTTGGAAGCGGCCTAAACTTAACCATAAGTAATTATTGCCGTCAACAAAAATTTTTTGTTGTAAAAATTGTAAACACAAATATGACAATTAATAAGTGTTCAAAGAAACCTATATTAAATAAACGATTGCATCTTGAACCTTGAATCTTGTTATTACGATTATAATTGGGCTATATAGCTTGTATATAAGTGATTTCATGGAAAGCCAATAAAATGCTAAGAAGATATGAATGAGAACTTTCAGTTTTATTTGAAACTTTTTCTAGTTCAAATCAACTATAGCACTAGAACATATTTTTATATAAGTTATAATTTATTCATATTCTAGATACTGACGATGATAGATGAAATTAAAAATGCGTTAGCCGGATTAGTCGGCAAAGTGAAATGGATGGATGACGACACAAAACTAGCTACCTACAGAAAAATCATTAACATGAACGCCTTTATCGGTTTTCCAAAATGGTTTTATGAGCCTGGAAAATTAGAGGAATATTACGAAGGTATAGAAGTAAGCCGAGACACATACTTGGAGAACATGGTGAATATTATTCAAGTGAAAGTGAGGAAAGGCCTCAACAGTCTCCGCAATCCAAATTACTTTTCATGGGCGACAGATCCTACTGAAGTTAATGCTTACCACACATTTCAAGAAAACACTATAAGTAAGTGTTTACATCATCTTAAAAAGTAATTTTAAAATCTTCCGTTAACAAAAGATTTACGTACCTAGTAATGTGACAGTATTAAATTCGTCCTGTCACAATGGCTACGCTACAGGTCATCTATATAATAATCGAATAATAGTTTTCTCCATAGAACCGTGATAGAACTGTGTTTCAAATTTTGATATGTGATAGTTACTCTTATTAAGCTTCAATTAGAGAGCATAATTATGTGCAAGGATTCCAACATCGAATATTTATAACTATGTGTGAGCTGGACACCAACCTGTAGTATTATCGTCTCTTTCTATGCCAAAAGTTATTTTGGGTCCTTACGACAGGTACTTACAGTTTCTGACATCACCGACCTCATCAGAAAAAAAATATAGAAAATAAATTCATCTTACTGTTTTTTTTTTTTTCTTTCAGCTGTGCCCATGGTTATGCTCCAGTATCCATTTTTTAATTTGGGCCTCGAGTGAGTTAACTTTCCTTTCTTTAACTCTTCTTTTGACAGTGGGTGAATATTCGCCGATTTAATTGTTTCACCATAATTGTATCTAGAAATCTGTGGGGCGATGACATTCATGTCATCGATAATAACAGTTGAATTTTAATTTCTAAAAGGTCGCTCTTACACATACTTAATTATATTTTCTGTTTCAGTTCTTTAAATTATGGTTCTCTAGGAACAATACTTGGACATGAAATAACACATGGTTTTGATAATTTCGGTAAGTGGTATTTTTATTTGATTTACGGTATGGATTTGACGATCTAGGTTGACTTTGGTTGGAAATTGATTTTCAGAAATTGATATCAATATTATCATCCGGTCGTCTTAATATTTTCCATGATAACCTTTCCCTCTTCGCAGATAGTGACTTGTATTCGCCTAGTCACTTAGCGATCCCAATCGCTCGATCGTTTCACCATCGTCAAAGTCGATGCGATCACGTATTAGTTTATTTTCTATTCTGTTTTACTAATCCTACGTAATTAAGACTGACTGTGAATTTACAATTTACTATGATACACCGATTTTTGTCTACACAGGTCGTCAGTTCGATAGAAATGGCAACCTGCTCCCGTGGTGGTCAAACGATACCATCAAACATTTTGTCAACATGACGCAGTGTTTCGTGGATCAGTATTCTTCTTACTATATCGCAGAGTTGGATAAACATGTAAGAAATAGTTTTTTCATAGTTCTGTGTGACTATCATCTATTTGGTGTTTCATCACCAAAATTTAAGAGCGAAGCTCTTGTCGTGTCTATTTGGTGTTCATGAAATGCTAAAGTCGAATATGTTTGAAACGTTTACTTCTCAATAAAATTATATGTAAATTGACTCAAGTACCAGTCCTATCCTAACTTTTGTTATTAATTAAAAAGTGAATTTCATTATTTGTTTGTTATACTATTACGCTTTTACTACTTGACCGATCATAATTAAAATTTTGCATACGCCTTGTCTTGGCTACCTTCATCCCGGAAAAAGTTAAGTGCCAATAACATTTTGCCCGTGTTAAAACAGAGCCGCTTCGCACTTGCTCAGTCAATTCACTGCATAGAGATACATACGTTCCTTTTAACTAAATTGGATCACTTATTTTGAATAAGTTATTGCGGAATAAACATAATTAATGGGTTTATGCCCAAAATTTATTAGAATATATGAAGGCAGTGATTACTAGTGTGAAAATTGTGTAACAACACTTTCAACAAAACAATGATAAACGTACGGATAGATCATCCATCATCTTTGCCACAAGAAGTCTATTGCTGGACATAGGCTAGCCCCAAGGATTTCCAATACGACCAGTCAAAAGCGACCTGCATCCATCGCCTTCCTGCGACCTTGGTCAGGTCGTCCGACCACCTGATCGGTGGGAGTCCAACGCTGCGCTTGCCGGTACGTGCTTATTATTCGACAACCTTCTGCTCCATCTACCATCAGTTCTGCGCGCTATGTGCCCCGGCCATTGCCACTTCAAAGACCTTATCCGCTTAGGTATATTGGTAGATTGAAAACATTTTAAACGTCTTTAGGTGGATGGTAACAAGACACTGGGAGAGAACATAGCAGACAACGGCGGGCTGAGAGAGGCTCTGGCGGCGCTGAAGCATCATCTCTGGAAGAATGGGCCTGAGGAGAAGCTACCGGGGTTTGAACAAATGACGTCGGAACAATTATTTTTCTTGTCATACGCAAATGTGAGTAACTATAATGAAAGGTCTACCTAATCGTCCTTCAGTCTTTAGAAGCCTTGGTCAACTTAAAACATACAGTGTGTCTTCATCATCATCAGGTCTTTTTTTGTCTCTACTGCAAGAGCATAATCCTCTCTGTACTACCAGAGCCATATCTTTTCCGGCAGAGTAGAATAGCAGAGCCACTCCTGGAATGGTCTTTTTGATTTTTACTCTACGCTGCCTAGCAGTGTGGCAATAGTTGCACTTTTTCTTTAAGCATGTAGTGTTTGTCTGTAAGTGACTGTACAGTAAGATCTATGTCAGGATTTATTATGTACCAAGAATTATTGTAACAGTTGTTGACAAACCTAATAAATAAATAAATAAATAAAATAAAAAACACTCCCAGTTTTTGCTATGGTAACCAGTTTGAGCTCTAGTTTGACTTTTTTAGATAATCTCATCTCATAAGCCGATTTGCATAACTTTTTAGACATAATTTTGACGTAATGATAAGTCCATGTTAGTTAGATTTGAAGGTATTTTTTATTAAAAAAGTGCATCAGGACTTTTATTGAAAACCAATAAAATTCAATAATAACAACAAAACATAAACAATTACTTGTGTTGGCAGAGACAGCATTAAGGGTATCATTGAAATTATTTCCAGTTGTGGTGCGGAGTTACAACGAAGACTTCCTTAGAAGCAGGCTTGGACGACGAGCACTCTCCTGAGATCTTCAGAGCCCGTGGAACTCTCCAGAACAGCGAAGAGTTTGCGAGGACTTTCAACTGTCGCCCTGGCTCGCCTATGAATCCTAACCTTAAGCGATGTATTATCTTCTAAAGAGCTATGTTTACAAATGCTGGACCCATGCGTGGGGCCTGTTTGCTTGTGTGCTTGGAGGCCCCGCCTAGCCCCCTACTTGTAGAATCATGCTGTTTTTATAGGCCAAGGGGCCTCCAAAGGATTTTCGTCTTCAAAAACCGACTGAAAGTGTTGTTTAATATACTGATTGACATTCGTATCTTCAACGCAAAACAACACAGTTTGAAATTAATCCAACGAGTGGTAATGTCTGTTGTTTCGTAGTAAATTTTGATGAAATTTCTATCAAAATGACATCTATTTATGTCAAATGTTGTGTCGTTCTTGGGAGTAGCTTAAATATGTTTAACTTAAAGTGAAATAAGATTACTATCATTAGCATACGCTAATAGAGAAAGACTAGAGTAGGATAAGACGCGTTCATAACGAGAATATTGGGTGCCATACCAGTTTTAAGTACAAAAATAAATAGATTGAAATTTTACGATGATCATACTGTGTTTTTAAACTTTTAGGTGACGGTAGTACAATACTGTGTTTAAACTTTTGTATTTCTCGCTTTAAAGTTTTGTTTCTAAAATATAATGTGACATCATTTATTTTTCTACTGGATAATACTTTTGATAGGTACCTAGTAGCTAATGGAATAAAATAACCGTAGGTACATTTCATGTAACACCTGTGTCAATGAGTATAAATAGATCAAAACGAGTAACTGTTAAGTAAAATGTGTGTGTGGATTATCTAATTTTAATTACATCGTGCTATGTATTTTACATTACTGTTTTTTTTATGTAGCTAGTTATAGAAATCTTCTCATGTTAATTATCAAATAAGTAATACACCAGTTTCATTTAAATGAAATTCAACTCCATGTGATTATTTGATGCTAGTCATAAGGATAGGATTGAATTTTGTATCGCGAGACATGGATCTAAGAAAAATCAAGATGGCCCCTAAGAAATGTAACCGTGACGTAAATACCAATACATGCAAACCAGTCGCGACACAAACTCACGCACACATTGATATCAGATATGCATGCAATTTAACATAGATTTAAAAAAAAAAATTTCGCAATTTAAACTACATTTCCCTGTGTTCGAAATTCAAACTCTTGCCTGTTTATTTGTTGTTTATGCTGCAAACAGATTAAAAAAAAAAGTGCATCTGCAGACATATAACGGAAAAAGACGCCATCCGCACCCGGGACAATTATTATTCTTAGGTCGATATCTCGAGGCAAAAGTAGTGCTTAATTTCAAGACTAATTATTAAAGAAACTAGATCAGTGTAGTATAATCAAAGATAAAATAACAAAATAATGAATACAAAGAAGAGCCGGTATTTCCGTAAAAAACAGCTTAGGCAATTAGTATAGGAATGTCGATTTTATTGATTTTTTGCTGTTATTTTAATTTTATTATACCACAGTGATCTAGCTTAGCCTATGGTTAGATTTATTACGCATTATGTCCTTTGCGTCCTTATCATGTTTTTTTATTAATTAAAGTGACATAAACAACGAGCATTTTTTTTTTTTCAATGACAAGTAATGTAATTTCTACTGTCCGACCGAAAGTTCGGTTTCAATTCCAGCCGAGTTGCGGCCGAAAATCAAGGGTCGGCAGCAGTTTCGGTTCCAAACCGAAACTGAAGGCCTACTCTCTCTGTTAACTTCGATGCACGAACTACGTATTTCTTTCGAATCTTATGTCAAAACGACACTTTTGACAACGAAAAATGCGAATCCGTTGCGTAATCATCAAAAACCCTACTCTAACGGACTTTTCGTCGTCTGATCTCTCGCTCTTTCCGTAGCTACTTGTCTCTTTCAAAGTGCCTACGAATTTGTTGCGGATTCGTTTCGAATCTTGTTCGTCGATCCATGATTGGTTAACTGCAACACTGACAGCGACTTTTACGAATTTTTGCATTTTTACCTTACTCTGAGCGCGCTTTTGACAACGAATTTAACGGACGAACGACCTCTATTCAAGGCTTCGAGCAACACGGCCTCCGTACCGGACGGAGGGAGTGGGCAAAGCGACAATTTACTATGACAATTTTTCTGGCGTTTTTTGCGGGGGGAAATGTGCACACAAGTTTAGTTCCGCACACCTATATACAAAACTTAAACTGTCATTTGATAGTAATTATGACATTGTCACAAAAAATGACATAAAAAAGAAAAAATAATTTGTGTACAGATGAGTCACACAACTAACACATAGACATGCATATGCCTAATTTTGGCTTGTACCTTGACAGAGGGGAATGCAGCGTATGGCTACTCCCTTCCGTGTTGCTCGAAGATTCAAGGTCATTCCGACGTCAACTACCGAGGTGACGAATCCGTGACGGATTTCTAACGTATTGCTTTGTGAAGCATTTGAAATAATTAATTCATCAAAATATGTTACTTAAACTTTGGATTTTTTGTAATTTTGGCATAATTGTAAGTTGTAGCGTATGGAGGATTGCTAGATTTCTTACTTTTATTAAATTAAAATGATTAAATCTTTACTTATAAATGTATATACTTATCAATCGTAATATATCCTTTACGATAATGGCTTGTTAGCTGAATTCTGTGATCTGTCCCTATATATAATTATTATTGATCTGCGCTGGAAGAGAAGCAGCTGGTTCATTGCTTCTCTGCCACTGCCTGCTTGTGAGCGAACTTTGTACCATGAGTAAAAGAAAATTGTTGTTTTTTTTTTTCAAGAAAGCCTCTAGTGCTCTTGAGTACATTGAGAGATTGAGTGATACAAATTATATGATCGGTACAAAATTATGCATTATCATTATTAGAAATGTTTGAAAAACAGCGCGGAACGGAATACCGCTTTTGAGAAATATGTGTCGTTCGAGCTTCCGGGGCCTGAGGTATAACGATATGATTATTTGTTTTTCATGTGTGTAAGTGGCCAACACTGGTGTCATTTTTCAAGCTGCCTAAAGGCATCTGTCATAGCTTAACGACTGCTATCAATAATGACAGCCGGGACCAACGACTCAACGTGCCTTTCGAAGCAGGGAGGAGCTCGAGATACTTTTATGGCATGTTAGTTTATATTATTGTATGCAGATAAATGATTTAGCAAATATCTATGGTCGGCTGCATGCCAAACGCTAACACACATTGAGTATGCGAAATAGGCGAGATGTAAGCTTGTATTATCTACCGTTGTAATTATCATTGAAACACCGTAAAACTTTCTTCTAGTATATTTATTGATGTAGGTATTATTATCCTTTAGATCTTCGTGAGTTATTACGATGGAAATGTGCTTGTTACCGGAAATCTTGAAATCAATAGGTAACCTAGGTAGATCTTGTTTTCGTTTTTCTTTTTGCAGAATTATAAAATCTGTAAGAAAAGGCCATTTTTTTATACATATCGTAACATTTAAGACAATGAATATCCTAATCCTAACTTCCTAATTAATATTATAAATTCGAAAGTGAGTTTGTTTAGTTGTTACGCTTTCATGCCAAATCTACTAAACCGATAATCATGAAATTATGCATACATATATAGGTTAGGGTACTGAAAAGGGCATAGGCTATATATCACGCGGGTGAAAGCTGGTAAATATATTATACATGTATATATTGGTCTTTAGTTATTAAAATAATATCTCCACTGATTATCAAAATCAGGCCAAACTATCACTACTATATATTGAGTGTATTAATATTTGTTTTGCTGCACCAACGCCTTTAATGTTTTTTTTTTTCCTTCTACCCTAAGGTTGACTGGAAGAGATCGCTTAGCGATAAGTCCGCCTTTGTACCAATTTTAAGTTATTGTTTTCCGAATGTGTATATTGTTTGTTTGGTGCAATAAAGAATTTTTCATTCATTCATTCATTCATTCATTCATTCATTCACTACTTCACGAAGGGAGTATTATACCTATATCCCATACTTATTATATACATATAAATTCGGTAGCTTACCCTTTGCAAATGATTATTATATATGAATATTAGAGTCTCGTCTTGTCGTGGCCAATAAAGGGCTGTTAATAGCTGTACAAGTAACCATTGTGGTCGTCTTCTTGGCGAGTTGAAATATTTTCTTTAGATGTCTTATTAGTCAATATTTGGACACGCTAAGCACCCTTCCGTTGACCTCATTGAGATATTCAAGTGTGCAAGTAGTGCACGACAAAAGCTAAGCCATGGATTAGCACCGCGTTCACAAAGTTCGTCTCTGGAGGAACCCCACCTAGCTCGGTGTTCTTCGCATCTCCCATGCGAGCATGCTCATAAGGTTCTTGCATATTCTCCAGCCAAGCAAAATTGTGGTAAAAAATTGTAACAACTGGTAGGCAATCACGTAAGTAAAAATCAAAAATTGCATTCATTCCTTGCTATGAAATGTAAGCTTCACTGCTTTTCCGCTGTTTGCATATACTTTAAACACATTTTTAGTCTCCGAAATTCTGAATTATAAATAATCTACAAATTGTCACGTCACATCACGTTTTTTTGGTTAAGCCGACCAAGACATCTATGTGTTTCAGCCATGAGCCGATTTTGGATTAATTCAATGATGCTAAATAAATTGTAATTTAATATTTTTAAATTACAAATAACATTGAAATAATATCTTTTCTCATAAAATAACGAAAATTCATTAATTTCCATAGTACTTAGCGAGAAAAGTTGATTCGATGAAAATTATCGACAGCATACACGAATTTTATCGCTATTTGTATACGTCACTGGTCACAGTCATTATCGTGATCTCTATGGATTCGAAGTTGCTTTGCGGAGATTCGTTTGCACCGGAGAGTAGGGTGTTTTGAACATATCGAAAGACGTATGTACCAAAAACTTTGTACGGCGGGCAGGGGTTCATAAAGTGCTGCTCCATGACAATTGTAGAAAAGGAAAATGTACATAACTCGAGTATTAAATATTCATTCTGCATTTGTTAAAGGTGAAGATTGGAGTTTAGAATACAGCCTTTAATATATGGGTGTATGTATGGATGCACCTCTGTGTATCTACACATAAGTACATCATAAAATGTTTCAATTTAAGCTAACATCTTTCCGGTTAAAAGTTAATCATTTATAACATATTTCATTATTACATATTTAATTTTGCACACAACATAAAATATAACGTAGTGTTTATTTTTGCCGCTCCAGCTTGCCTCAGACCTCAGGAAATATAACACATAAAATACGTTATCTGAAAAAAATATTGCATGTCACCTTTCACCTTCATAGTCGTTTCACCTTCTTACCAGCCGACTTCAATAAAAGAAGGTTAACAATTCAATAGGTACAAATGTATGTGATAATGTCAGAATTGTAGTTTGAGTATATATTAGTCTATAATAGATTTTAATATTTTGTGTAACATGTGTGCCGAAATTCTAAAGAGTATGTTTGTACGCGCATAAATAAAAAAATATTAGATGGTTATCATTTTATTTGGGTTCCGTTGTAAACTAGGAACCCTTATAGTTTCGCCATGTCTGTCTGCCTGTCTGTCCGTCCGCGGTTTTACTTAGAGACTTTAATACTAGAAAGCTGTAATTTGGTATGGGTTAAAAAAATTTTTTTTAGCCTAGCTCCCATACAAATAAAGAGGGTTGTTTTATCTATACAAAACCATCGTGTTGGGTATTGTTAAATAGGTCTTTCAAAAATATTGTGAGGTTGAGAACACCATTTTTCGATTTAGAGATCCGTTTCCGAAATATTTGGTTTTGAAGTACAACTTTTTGTTAGAGGTAAGTGTCCCCCCCTCTATCTGCTAAACGGTTATATATAGATACGTGAAAAAAATTACAGTAGTAGTGTTTATACTGAAGTTGTAAGGAAAACTATCAGAGCTGAGTACTAAGCGCAAACTAAAAAGTTATAGGTAATCAACTTCTAAAATGTACTCGAAAATGTAAAATTTCATACAATTTTCAATGTAAGATGTTTTTGGTCGTTAAACTGTGAGGTGCGAGTGTAAACTCAAAGTTGTCATTCGCAACTACGGAACCCTACACTTCGCGTGGCCCGACATGCACTTGGCCGGTTTTTTTTGTTGATCTTGTCCAAATTAGGGAAAGTGCAAGTTACTTTGAAATCAGTTCAGTAGTTTTTTTTTTAGGATAGATAGTGTGTGGGTTCAAGGTCGAGTTTTTTTTTTAAATAGTTACATAATATATTTACGCGCGAAAAACATTTCTTTCTTTCGAGTTTTTGATCTAGTCGGGTAAAAACGACATCACTAATAATTAATACCTTAAAAAAAATTATAGTCTGTGGAAAAATATGACACTTTTTTTACTTTGTCATCTAAATGAATGTTTGTCAGGATCAATATCAATGGAGATATTTATTAATCTGAGAGATATACCTACAAGGATAATATATTTTTAGTTTTCTGATATGTTTGAAAGGAAAATTATAATTTTTATCATCAAAACGAGCAGTACTATTTATTGAACGTTCCAAAAATATATATGGTATGACGAGGTATATACCATGTATAGTGAAACAAAAGGTTTTAGAAAAGGGTGCAACGTATATTTTATTCTTTTACACGTAATATTTATATGTAAATCTCTGACTTTTTTATTCTATTCCTGACGTATAAATACAAAATAAACAAGTTTTATCAAAGTAAATATGGATTATGTTCATTTGTGTTTTATAATTCTGTATCAATCAACAATTTTGTAAGTATAATAATACGTAGACAATAGTTCTTTAAAAATAGAAAATGCTTAGCATTTTCTCACATGGATCAAGGCAAATGCTATAAGTGGAAGTGAGACATCACTCTGGAATTGCCCTTCCTCCGTGGAGCATTATTATCTTCAGTAACGTGGAATAAATATGATGAAATTGTTTTGTCGTGAATTAAGATTCAAGCAGCCGAAGATAAATCTCGATGGCGTGCAATTGGGAAGGCCTATGTCCAGCAGTGGATAAGTATAGGCTGATGATTATGATAAATTAAGATTCAATTCGGATTATCTTTCAAATGCGAGTACCTATACCTCTCAGAGCAATAACTTGCTCTGAGTTATACCTACTCTGTGCTATGAGGTTTACTTACAGAAAGCTTCCACTAATGTAATTGGTCAATAATTTCAACCTTTTTTTTCTAATTTTGGCAAAGGACTTAGTTAAGATTTCTTGATTTATGATTTTAATAAATTATTAGCAGGTAATTATTTTCATTTTATTTCTAACTAGACCAGAAAAATATTATTTGACTCATCATAGTATTATTTTATTAAGTTTCATTCTGAATAATGAAATAAAAGCATTCCAGTCATTTTATCGATAATTATCAAAAAAATTACGTCTTTCCTAGGTAAGAAGTTCACTATTATCGTAGACTTTTGATGACTATGGATCCGTTCACGATTCGAACGATAAATTCGTCATTGACCTTTCGAGGTCCTCGTCTGAAATACGAACTACGTCGCGTGTCAACTTAGAGTAGGCCTCCTGATTTCGGAAGTTGTTGAGCACGCTCGCCTTACTTCGTTTCTCGCGGCTACGCTTTGGACGCTGGTGGTCCTGTTGATAATAACTGATAAACATTTGATATGAGAACTTAATTTAAAAAAGTAATAAAAATATTATTAATATTTTGTTTTTTACATTAAATAAATGATTGCAACAAAATTAATATACCTACTAGGGCATTGGAACCGGTTTTTCCCGGTTCCTAAAAAACCGGGAATTCCCGGTTCTGGGTGTCACATAAAGAACCGATTCTAAAATATCTAAACCTGGTTTTTCGGTTCTTTCGGTTCTTACCTTTTTTATTAGATTATAAAAATTCTAATAATAATAAAAAGTTAATTTACTTATTATATTTTTAAGACTATTATCAAAGTAAATTCATTCTATCTGTTTGTTGGTAATAGGTAAATGACGTGGCTGGAACCGACAGCACGAAACGCGTCCATATCGTGACACGGTTGTGAGTTATATTATACATACAGCGCAGAGTTGGGAGGTGAAAATTCGAGCTGCACCTGACCGGCAGCGTCGTTTAAATTGCAACAAAATTTTTGATTTTATGATCCCTTCACAATCATTTTCTAGTTTTACTAAGTTCTTTATTTTTTACGCATTTTCGTTAAAAAAGATCGGAAGAACCGAAAGAACTGGGTAACCGGTTCTTTATAGTGTTCGGAACCGAAAACCCGGTTCTAGAAAATAATGACCGGTTCTCAATGGGTAATGGCACCAAATTTCAGTATTTTTATACTTGACCACGTGAGTTTCGGTCTCGGTTTCGGCCGAAACTGAAGCCACGGCCGAATATTCGGTTTCGGTTTCGGCCGTAAAACCAGTTTCGGTCGGACTCTAGTAATTTCATAATTTAACTTCAAAATGGCTTCAAAGATCCACTGCTTCCAAAGCGGTTTGTAACGAAGAGTTTTACGATAGAGAAAAAAGAAATAGGGTTCTGGGGGATTCAATTTTTCATATATAAAGTTATATAGTGAGTTAATAGAGTTTCCAGGCGTCTGGATAAAGCCGGACACAGTCAGGCTTTTTGGTTACGCATCCGGCCAAATTACTCGGAGTACGGCCTGTCCGGCTTCGGTTAGGCTTTTTAAATTTGACCATTTTTATGACAATTTATAGAATTTATGAAGATTTTAAGGTACCTACCAAACTCCTGTCTGATTTACATCAAAGAATGTCCTGTTATATTACGACTTAAGTATTAAGGAACTCTGGCTTTTGTTACTCAAATGTCCGGCTAAACTGGCTGCTCTGTCCAGCTATTTACTTTGAACACCTGGCAACCCTAACTGCAGAACAGCAAAAATTCGTAAAAGCTTGACTTACACCATCTCTTATAACTTTTGGTATGTTTTAATTGGAAACGGCCAGACAAAACTCGTTTGCGAATATAATTTAACATTTCACCCTGTGTTCATTAAGTTTATTGTACCACTGTACGTACCAACTTTTTTGTTCAACAGTACATTGAAGTACACCTTTTTTCATGAATGTGTACCAGAAACAAATTAAAGAAACCCTCCGTGGTCGTGCCAGGAAGCACAACATACCATATTCTTAGGTATATAATTAAGATTATGGTATGTATGTACATACATCTTTTTCTATTCCTCTGCACAGAACTAGAACTATTCTGAGTTTCTATGTGCCCATCTGAGGTGCCCATAGTGTTTGACAGAGTTTGAAATCAACTGATAATACCTATGAATAAAAATAACACAGAAATCATATAACTCATTTTATTTAAACATATTTATAGTTATAAATATTATATTAATTATATTTATGTGTGTATTCTTATGAAACAATGTAAAAATAACTTTTTTACTGACTATTTTTAAAACAAAATGAACATTTAATTTTCTTATTTAATTTGTACATTTATGATCAGAATATTGATTAAATAGGTAATGGATTCAGGTATTTGATTAAAGTACCTACTTTAGAATTATAAGAAATGACTTTAAAATTCTTTAAGTTTAACACTTTACTTACTTAATATACATTTAAACACATTACTTAGTGCATTTTTATTTTACAGCCGTTAGACTCGTGTCGACAAAGTGAGCTTCCGACAGTTTGTGGTGTAGCCTGTGTAGACGGCTACAAGCGGCACATGTCAAAAGGAATCTAGGTACTTTGAGTGTCAAATGTACTGTGTGTGCAAAAATGGAAGTTGTTGTCATCAAAAATACTTCAATAAGTGCTTGATCTAATGATACGATATGGAGTTTGAGTGACCTAAAAATGAATGAGACAGGGAGGATCCGTAGCCCGACGATAGCACGGACGACGCGCCGTGAGGGCCGTATGTACCGTATGTACCGAGTGTACCGTAAGAACCGTATGAACCGTATGAAGGCAAAGTAGAGACCGATGGAAGGGACACCGAGGACACTGCTGGCACTGACACCGCGGACACCGCCGGCACGGCCACTGACGTCACAGCCGGCACCGCCACCTTTCTCTCCACCACCACAGGCTGCGGAACCGGTACGGGCCGATCCACCACCACCGGTTGTGGCACCGGATACGGTCTATCCACGTGCACAGGAACCGGCACCTTCACAGGCCGGTCGATATAAACCGGCTGCGGTACAGGCACGGGCCGGTCAATGTAAACAGGGCGGTCCACCGGTATATGCTTCTCAACCGGTACCGGAACCGGTACAGACACCTGCACTGGAACTTTAACGGGATATGGCACTTTTTTCTCGTAATACACTGGGACTTGTCTCGTGACTTCCACGGGAACCTTGTGGATGACTGGTACAGGCCGGTCGACTGGCACGGGGTACGGGACTTGCACTGGTACGGGAACTTGCCGATCTACGGGCACGGGGACGGGGACTTGTACCGGAACTTGTACGTCTCTCGTTATCGTGCGAGTGATGTACCGTGGCACCTCTTGGCGGAGTATAACAGGGTTTGGTTCCACGGAGACGGAAGTTTGGACTGCTGGCGCGACGGCGGGGGCGGAAACGACTGCTGGGGCTGAAACCGCTACTGGAGCTGAAACTGCCACTGGAGCTGATACACCTAAGGCACCGGGAGCAAAGCCAGCTATCCCAGCTCCTGCCGACTGTACCGTGGACACGGCGGGAGCGGATATCCCTGATGCCACACCCAGTCCTGAGTAAGCCCCATATCCACTCCCTGAATAGCCCAAACCCGAGTAACCTAAAGACCCATGTCCGAGTGCGCCGTAACCGGTACTATAAATCCCTCGTTTTTGGACCTTTGCCGCAGAGGAATGATCATTAATTCCCTCTTTTTCCAGTAGCTCTGATAGCTTGGGCTTGCCTATGTCCTTACTCCATGACACGCTGGTCGTTATCAGCAGCACCTGAAATTTAGATACGAACTCACTTTAGAGATTTGTTACAACTAATTACTGTTATACAAATAAATAAATAAATATATACGGACAAATCACACAGATTGAGCTAGCCCCAAAGTAAGTTCGAGACTTGTGTTATAGGATACGAAGTCAACGATACTATATTTTATAATAGATATACATATATAGATAAACATCCAAGACCCAGGCCAATGTGAAAAAGATCATTTTCCATCTTGACCTGGGGACCATCCGTGTTGCAGGCCGGCGTGTTGACCACTGCGCCACGGAGCTCGTCAAATATATATGTTATACAAATATTCGGATTACACAAGCAAAACTTTTAGCAATAAGGTAGATAATCTAGACAATTTTTTGTTGACATGCCTTTAAGGTCGTAGCCCATGCTTTTACGATCAGTGCAAGGTCAACTAGCACATATGTATTTATAATTTAAAAGAGAAGTACTTATCGACAATCATTTATTTGAAAACGCAACGAATCTACAAAATTTTTGCTTCGCCTATTTTACGATATTTGCTTCGTATAAAGCTTAAATATTATCTAAGCTTTATACGAAGCCAATGACCGCAAAAACGGCTGTCTAGTTGAAATGCGAAATATTATATCATAATAAAGTAAGACAGAATAAGTACTGCAGTAGTATCCATCAATGTCTACATACCGTGGGTCAAGGTAAAGACTACTAGTGGCCAGCCCTGCCCACACGATAGTAGGTTACCTACAAGTTCACCCTTTAGATAATAAATATACTTATAGAGACATATCACACAAATTGAGCTAGCCCCATAGTAAGTTGTGAACTTGTGTCGGAGGATGCTAAACTTAGTAAACGGTACTATATTTTATAATTCGTATAGATAAAAATCCAAGACCAAGGTCAATCTGGAAAAGGTAATTTTCCATCTTGACCTGACCGGGGATCAAACCCAGGACCTCTCGTGTCGCCACAGAGGTTGTCGAAGGCAAGAAAGAAAAGATCGTACCTATATGAGAACTAGCCAAGACAGACCTAGGCTGCAATATTTGTCCTAAGTTACTCGTATAGAAGTTCTGAGAATTTTAGCGGACTATACGGTGTTTATTTTAGATAATTTTGCAAATTGATTCCAGTGGACTTTATAATGTGAAATTGGTGTTATAAATACCAATGTTAAACAATGTGTGGGATAACTAAAATAGACTCTTGGTATAAAAAAAATCTCGAGGTCATCCGTGCTTCGAAAGGCACGTTAAGCCGTTGGTCCCTTCTATCATCATTGATGACAGTCGTAAAGCTATGTCAGATGCCTTTAGATAGCTTGAAAAAACTGACACCGGTGTTGGCCACTGACACACACGAAATATAAACAATTGTATTGCAACAGATGCAAAGGCAATAATAAGTCACGTAACCTCCCATTTAAACTCCGATTCACTGAACAGCATTCAAAAGAAGCAGCTTCATTTACCGCAAAATACATAACAGTGTGCATCACGAATGGAATAAGTAATTGTAGGTACTTGGATGGATGTTACTATAATTATTACGAGTTAGTGTTGTAAAGGTGAAAGCGTAGTATTAACTCGATTTTTCGAAGAGGGTTATGATTTTCTAGTATGCTTTGTGTATAAAATACTTAGAGCATTAAACCAACATAAAATAGTATTGGCTTGTTTAATGATTTACTTACAAACAAACGCAACGATGTAAGACAATTCACCGAAAAAGATTCAGGTACATAAGTAATGTATTTACATAACAATTAAGTTCTAAGCGTCTAAACACATTTAGATTAATCAGGTATCTTTCTTATCTATAGGTACATCATTATAATTTCCAGTAATATACGCTATAAGGTATCTACCTATATTTTAAAATCTTAACATGAAAATTTCACCGATTTATAATGAGCAAGTGACAGATACGATCATACGAGTAGGTATATTTATATGGATTTTTGGATTTTAACATAAAATTGTTTATATGTATGTTCTTTACTGCATAAACTGTGAATATATGACAGTCTTCGGTTACAATGGTGGGACCACACTAGCATAATAAAATAATACTATAAATGATCTATGGTTATTCAAGAAAAGACATTCCGTCAGCAGTAACCCGTATTTAGCGCCTATCGGGCGATAGGCGCTAAATACGGGTTAGTATCAAATGGTCATAAACGTAAATAGTCCACAGTAACTCGTCTAATTTACTGTGTCTAAATCATCAATGTCCTACTTCGCTTCTGCCATAATTCGCTCCTTTCATAGACCGGAAGGTGCAACGAGTTGGTTTTACTAAGCGAAGCCATCGGCGGATTAGCTGAAGGTCATCATCATGTCTTTTAAGTCTCCACTGCAGGAGCACGACCCTCTCTGTACTACCAAAGCCATATATTAGCCAGAACAGTCAGAGAATTTGGCCTACACTCTCCACGCTGACCAGACGGGTTGGAGAGGTTTAGCTGAAGATATAAGTTGACAAATCTTACCATCAACATCACTACAGTCGCCATCTTAACGCTTCCAAATTTAAGATCACAGCAAATCACATTACTTTAAATCGATCGAGTGAACCGACCGACTGAGTGAATATCGAGTGAGTACGCAATCGAGTACCGATCGCCGTATATATACGTAAGATTGAAGCCCAGCTAATCGGCTCCATTGCTATCAGACAATGTAGGAGATTCTAGTTTATTTCATGGATTTAATTTGTAGTTCACTTTAAATTGTACATGGCTGACATAACAACTACTGAATTTACCAGTCTATTGAAGCAGATCGGTTTCATAGTGTGGTATCCCCAGGGATGTCGTAAAGTTCGTAGTAGGTATCACAGTGCCATATATGTGTCTTATACCTCCTGTTAAACGAGAGATTCTTGTATATTCTTAAACCAAATCCTCTGACTGCTCTGGCTATAATATGGCCCTGGTAGTACAGAGATGCTCCTGCAGAGGAGATTTAAAAAAAACCTGTTGATGATGATGTAACTTTAAAGCGAAAATTGATGTAGATAGATCTCATCCCTGAGAAACACTCTAGAGCTAACTACTAAGAATATACTACTACAGTATCAGACGACCGACTGTTCTATGTTTTCTCTAGGAAAAAGAGACCATAGACAAATGTTGGAGTGAGGGTAAAGATGATTAAAAATTTATTACAATAAAGTTTAAATTTCTATAGGGGCCACAAATTTGAACTCATGGGACCCGTGTTCTATTCCCTTAAATACATAACCAATGCATCCAAGCTCAATTGCCTATTATACTTTTCTTGATAGCACATAGTATATCATTAGCAGCTGTAGGTACTCATCTCAATCTTTGTTTGAAATTGAAATTTTTAAGGTTCTTGATAGCGACCTCTTACCGGCAAGCGCCGCGTCGGACAGCCACCGACCAGGTGGTCGGACGACCTGACCAAGGTCGCAGGGACACGCTGGATGTAGGCCGCATATATTAATTAACCTCCTGTTGCCGAAGCACCGTACTCATATGTATAAGTAGGTAAATAATTTGAAGTACAGGTTCATGACCGACATGAAAGCTAGGGCTCTATAACCTTCACCCCTCGGAGGTTAAATACTTGACTAGGTACGTAAACTTTATCGTCCAGTGCCTTGGACACGCACTAACCTGAGTACTTAGGCTCTGGCCGTCTGCAAAAACACATCCGATTAAGCTCAAGAGACTTATTTAGAAAATTAAGTAATCTTGTTAAATCCTAATCAACGATCATTTTTCTATCGTGTACTCTGAGATAAATCATTTTTTTCTAATCAACCGACGAAAAATCTGAGGATTCTCAGAATTTTCGTAATAATAACTTTATAAAGCTGATCTTTATAACTTTATAAAGAGATCACGCTTTATAAAGCTTTTTACACATTAGTCCGATTTTGATGAGTCTTTTTAGGGTTCCGTAGTAAAATATTAACCCTTATAGTTTCGCCATGTCTGTCTGTCTGTCCGTCCGCGGTTTTACTCAGAGACTATAAAAACTAGAAAGCTGTAATTTGGTATGGGTATGTATATTTTTTTTCTCTACTTACACATCGTGTGGGGTATCGTTAAAAAGGTCTTCGAAAAATATTGTGAGGTTGAGAACACCATTTTTCGATTTAGGGATCCGTTTCCGAAATATTTGGTTTTAAAGTGCAAATTTTTGTTAGAGTTACATGTCCCCCCCAAATTTCATACAATCTTCATTGTTAGATGTTTTTGGTAGTTAAACTGTGAGGTGCGAGTGTGAACTCAAAGTTGTCATTCGCAACTACGGAACCCTACACTGCGCGTGGCCCGACACGCACTGGGCCGGTTTTTTTATTGAAACGGTCAATTTGGAAAAAATATCAAACCTCTAAGGGAAGGAAACAGGGGATGATTGTTTTTTTACTTTTCAGTTGATTTACTTAGCCGGTAAAATATTCAAGTTAAAAAGTTTTTTATATACCTACTGGTTGCATTTACCCTTAATCAACTTTTCCCGGGCTGGATCTAGACCTGTTAGTGCTAAAAATTCTTTGTATCAGTCCAATTCCACTTTCACGTTTCTCTCTTTATGCCACTTTCATTGTTGCATGTACCAACGGGGATGAATTATTTGGAGTGAAAAACCCTAGTTTATTTACTGCAACGTAAAAATAAAAAGTGGCCAAGTGCAAGTCGGACTCGCCTGAAGAGTTCCGTAGAAACAAGCTTAGATTAGCCAAAATCCCACTATCATTTCTCGTCTGCAAAAATAGCAACTTTAATCATACCTATTACCGGTATACTACTCGGTGTAAGCCTTTCTTCACAAAGCATTGTTCCATCTAGCATCTATGTATTTATAAAAATACATACTCACGTGAACAAAGTCGCTGGCAACAGCTTAGCAAAGTTATCCAATATCGAGCATTCAGGTTTCCTAAACGCACAAATTAGATAGTGTAGACATTAAATACTTGCATAGCGATTACATTATTAGTGTTACCAAACGTCCGAATGAGTGCGGCCATTAATATTTTTTGTTATGCTACATTTTCTGCACTTTGCTTGGACTCTTCCTAAAATCAGGAAGACTATCCCAGCAGCTGCTGTTCAGCAGTAAGTATCAATCATCATCATCAGCTACATCAGGTCTTTTTTTAAAACTTTACTGCAAGAGCTCCTCTCTGTATTACCAGAGCCGTACAATACATTAGCCAGAGCAGTCAGAGAATCTGGCCTACATTCTCCCCGCTGGCCAGACGGGTTGGAGAGATCTCTTTGATGTATAAGCTTTCTTTAGCTTGGTGTTTTCTAAGTCGCCTTCTACGACATCCGCGATGAGACTTTGAGGGGTCCTATTCTATTCTGCCGGAAAACCACACAGCATATGTAACACAGTAAGTATCGATATTCTTTCCTTATACTTTCTCGTCAGTGCCATTAAGCCACACTCATTTTAAAATTTTAAACACCCACCAATCTACCAGATAGAGCCCGGGGTTTACTATTTTGACAGCATCAAGGGTGTTTAATTTTTCAAAGTTTTTACAACAACAAACAAGTTCAAAAATCTGGTGGCAAACGAGGAGAGCCGACCCCAAATAATGGGAAATGGCTAGGACCAAGAAGAATAAGAGAAACACGTTCAAAAAATATATAGCGTACATAAAGCGTGAAGAGGTAACAAACAAATAAATATACAAACTCACTTTCGCATTTATAATATTACTAGCTGTTACCCGCGCCTTCGCCAGCGATGTTATATAGCTTATGTCCTTCTCAGTATCCTAACCTTACACATAGGTTTGCAAAATTTCACGATGATCGGTTCAGTAGATACGGCGTGAAAGCGTAACAAACTCACTTTCGCATTTATAATATTAGTAAGGATAGGATTAGGATAGTTAGGATTAGGATTATAGTTGGGACATGACTCATCTATATACACTAATACCAATATATAAAGCAGAAGAGCTCGACAGTGCAGAAACAATTGAAACGATTTCAAAAATTCTCTCACTGTTTGATAGAGGTACGTTATCCCTGAGTGCCATAGGCTAGGTATGTACCACGAGCAAAGCCGGGGCGAAATGCTAGTTCAAAATATAACATTCCTTTTGATGTGAGAACCTTTAAATTTTTTCAAATGGAGACCCTAGCCATATTAGCCTATTCCTGCATAATCGATTACCCACTCGGGCCGATGTATTGATAAGTAGTGCCATGATGGTATGTCGGGCACTCCTTTTTAGCTAAATCTTAGAGCATGAGTTCAATAAGGATTCCTAGGCGCGGAAAATTACCTAAAATGCTCCTTAACAGGAGACCGCTCCCATGCGGCAGTCGGCTTACTTTTTAAGCAAGCGTATGTTGTAACCATAGTTATGATCGGGATGAGTTATTGATAACTTAGAAGCATAAACGTTGTTTTATTGTATGTCAATGCATAAACCATAACTTAAGTTTTTTATTAAGAACCCGATGGCCCAGATAATAATGGATAGCCCTATGCATTATTACCGCGTTCATATCAATGGTTTGGAATTAATAAGCCTCGCAATATGTATATACAAACGTTAAGAGGCTTATCAAATTGCCACAGTTCCTTTTTTTGGTTTGTATAGAGATATGCACGTTCAAGGCCCTTTACACAAATTGCGTTTGCAAAAAAAAAGATGAATGGAAAATAATCAAACATTATATCGTATAGCTATCATTATGTTTCAATGGATATATCTGTTCCACAAATCCAACTTTGTTTTTGCAGTTTTCCATAACTTTACAGGTTACCTTACTAGCTGCCTCACTCGCCATTTTGTATTAGGTTGAATTTGCAATTCCAGTGCTACACCATAATTTAGCTTATTTGGATGAATTAACAAGGTGCCAGCAGTGCGCTCGCGTCCACCGCTTAACCTGGTTACAATTTAATTTAAATTCCTACGAATTTTGTCATTTCCTGTCACAAAATTGCATGAATTTTTGTCGCTGAATAAAAATATTTGAACCGATCGAAATATGACCACGACCACTTTGGCAAGAGTGCATAACTAAGAAGAAGAAAAATATTTGTCAGGATGTTGAAATAAAACGGGATAAATGTTTAAATAATTTAATGTGATAAAATTTGTAAACTAGAATAAATAAGTTGCCTACAACCACAAACAATTTAGACATCAAATGACACACACATTCATTTCAGGGGACGCAATAATCTAAACCACATGGTATATAATAACCACAAAATAAATTAATTACAAAACATTCTCACAGATCAATAAATAGTATTTAAATAATAGTAGTAAATGCAGTCAGTCTGAACTTGTCTATCCACACATTTTTTGTACGTGATGTTATTAACACGGAAAAATATTTCTAGGAAACAAAGCTACAATTTATTACCAATCATCACGCACTCAACAACGCTACCGTTTCATGAAAACTAAATTCATTCAAGCATATTATTAACTGCTAATTTCAGGAGTCACCAGCTCTAGAGTTAAAACTATCAGTACAAATTCGTCTAAAAGAAAAATTAGGTTAAATTCCAATGAGATTGTAGAAATTGTATCTCAATTTCTCTATCTGGTTGGTGATTGTATCTGTCATAGACCGTATAGGCTCAGCTGATTCCGTTGTGCCCTTTCTTGCTTCCGTATTATTCTCTACTTCTTCACTGGTTTCATTATTGTCAGAAGACGTGACATTTTCTGACTGAGCAACTTCGGTTGTAATTTCTGTGGAGTTGTTATTATCAGGAACAGACGTGGTCATATTGGTGGCTAGCTTCTCGCAATGCTTCCCGCTGGTGCCTTGGGGACAATGGCATCTGAAGTTGCCGTCGCCGATTTCCAAAGACTGGCAGGTTCCGCCGTTCTTGCAAACGTTTTCGTTTTTCTCGCAGTAATCAAGAGCTGAAAATAAAACAAGGAAAGGTAATTGTAAAATAAAAGTTTATACAAAGCTATTTAAATCACCTCACCATTTAAATCACCATAAAGATTGAACAAAAATCGTTTGTATGAGATTTTTTAATGTTGGTATTACTGTGTTTAAGTCTCAATAGAGACAGTACTGGATTATGACAAAATCTTATAATATTACTGAGCTAGCAGCACATTGTCAGTATTCTGGTGCGGCAAATTTTCATGGGCAATAATGACGCTTACCATCATGTTTATACATCTTACACATTCACCTAACATCTAACAGTCATAATAAGAAACTAGCAATTTTACCGTGACTTCGTCCGCGTTTCACCCCCTATTTCACCCCATAAGGGTTGAATTACAAAAAATCCTTTCTCAGTTTTTACATCATGAAAAGTATATACTCAGTGAGTCAGTCAGTTTTGCCTTTCATATGTACTTATTACCTAAATTTGAAGCATCAATCTAAGAATAATCAGGAAAGGCCGCTAAGAAACACTAATGCATCCAAACGTGTCGCGACACGAACTCACGCACACATTGATATCAGAATTGCAATGTTCCCTACATTTTCCCCTGTTCGAAATTTAAACTTTTACCGCACTCATGTAACGTAAAAAGTTGGCGTCCCGATATCTAGTTGGTCATGGATTTAAAAAAAATTCTTCTTGTTGGTACTATTGATGGAAGAGTTTCGGTTAATATGCGCCTGGCGTAACAACCATTGATTATTAAGAACAGTAGAACTATGTGTCACCTTCGTCACAAAGCATGCCTCCCCATCCCGGTTTGCAGTTGCACTCCCAAGGCCGGTTGCAGGTTCCGTGGACGCAGCCAGGGTAGGGGTGGCAATCGGAGCACTCCAGCCCCCTCCAACCGACCCTGCAGCGGCATTCTCCCGGACGCCTGCAATAACCGTGCTCGCTGTCGCAGCCCTCCGCGCAGATCGCTTAAAAATGGCCTAAAATTAAAAACTCTCCACCTACCAAGATTCCAAAGAACTTGCTTATAAAATTTTACGGCAATCGGTTGAGAAATGCCACCGGTAGCTCGCGCATTGCGCTCCCTTGGTCAATAAAATATATTAACTTTTACGGTCAACTAAAGTTATGATTGACAGATGACTTTCTCACGTAATTAAGTGATTCTCATTCATCACATAACATAATTATACAAAACGTCACTTTGCGTCTACCAAAAATAATGATTATATACTGTCGCGAAGCTCTCAGAACATTCTAGAACTTCCCCAAATATTGTTTGTCTCGCTTGCATTCGCATAAAAACACTTGCAATCAAACGATGTCAACCCATTCTGCTAAGTTAAACTGCACTATTTCTGCTGTAGTTAAAGTAATTATTAAATTTGATGATGTTCAACTCACGCGTCTGGCAAAGCAGGCCGGTGTATCCAGGATGGCATTTGCACTCTAAGGGTTTGTCGCAGAAGCCGTGCTGGCATCCAGGCAGCGGCTGACAAGAGCGGCAGGTGGGGCCGGACCATCCTATCCTGCAGCGGCATTCGTTAGGCGCGTCGCAGTACCCTCGGGTGGCGTGGCAGTCGGCGCGGCAAATAGCTGACAAGCAAAAAGGAAAACTTTTAATCTCGATGAACATGGGATAAAGAGTCGGTAATATGAATCTTAAAGGCGTATCCTAGCAGTATTTTTTCAGTATGTATTCCATATATGTATTTTTTTGTAATACTGTTTTTTAGAAAAAAATAAAACATAGGGCCATTACATATTTTAATACTAGATTTTATGAAAAAAGAATTGTGCCACTAGAAGCAGTTTTCAGCGAGAAATTAGAGGAATACATTTGTATGGAAAACATACTCTAGGATACGCTCTTAAGGTCAGCGCAGACCGAGAGCAGAGACACTCGAAAATAAACTTTCAAACTATAGCAATTTTCGAGTTTAAGCATTTTTGTCTTGTTAAGCTAGGAAAAATCGAAAATTTTAAAGTTTTACCAATAACCCACCGAGCTGGTCCAGTGCGTGTTGGCGGGTCGCCAGAGCATCGTCCGTTAATCAGAAGGTTGTTCACGGGCAGGTGAGGTTAGGTTAGGTTAGGTACCTGATCAAGTCCTTGTCCCCGGCAAGATATTAGGCGGGAGCTCTTCATCATGCTTTGCTCTGGCTAAAATATGGCTCTGGTAGTACAGAGAGAAAGTCGTGCTTCTGCAGTGGAGACTAAAAAAGAACTGATGATGATTGTTTTTCCATAAAGTGAACTGATGATTTTCTTTTTTAGTCTCTACTGCAGAAGCACGACTCTCTCTCTGTACTACCAGAGCCATATATAAGCCAGAGCAGTCATAGAATTTAGCCTACACACTCCACGCTACCCAGACGGGTTCAAGAGGTCTCTTTGATGTTTATAAGCTTTGTTTAGCTTATGTTCGCTAAATCGCCTTCTACGTTATCCCGGAAAGACTTGGAGTGATATTCTACTCTGCCATGAACCACACGACGCTAGCAACAATCTGTGCAACTGCGGCACTGTTCAGACGATGACCCTTCAGTTCACATGAATTGCCCCGGCTATCCTACTCCTGCACCGTGGTGGACTTGATAGCCTTTGTGACTCGAAAAGAAGTAGTTGGTAGAGAGAACATACATACATACTATCACGTCTTTATCTCTTAAGGGGGAGACAGAGCCCAAGGTCATAAAACCTAAATGCCACGTTGAGCATCGTAGTGGACATAAAGGTGGATAGCGGAATCAAAATACTGATGGGTTGCTAACCATCGCCTATCAAATGTGATTCTTTAGATTTTCGCCCAGTCCCTTGACCGGCTCTTACGGTCTGCGTGGAAGGAATAGCAGCTGGTATATTCTATGTTTTTTCTTTTCTCCCAAACCAGCATGGAAGAGAGAAGAATAAAATAAACTCACGTTCAGAGCAGAACAGCCCGTCCCAGCCTTTGTGGCAGATGCACTCGAATGACTGGTTGCAGTAGCCGTGCTGGCAGCCCGGCAACGTGATGCACTTGTTGCACTTCTCGCCGTAGAAACCCATCTTGCAGCGACACTCCCCCGGGTTCTTGCAGTAGCCTGCAAGCAAATGTACGATATACTGAAATATGTATTTTTAGGTAAATGCTTCTTTCAGGTACGTGATTGAAGGTAAAGGCAATAGGCATGTTTCCTAAATTCCTAAAGAAATTCTTTTAAAAATGATTAGTCTGTCTGGTATATTATTGGTCCGTTAAAGTTACGCGTGATGTCACTGACCGATACACTTTTTACCGGCATCTCGTGTCAATGAGCCACCACTCCTGCATTTTGATGCGCTGTATCTTTATGATATTTTGTTTGATTGAAAAAAGAAAATATATAGGTATATTTGTATAAGACAGACAATGTTTTTTAGGAAACATGCTTATTATATGTATTATGGTAATAATTGTATAGGGATTCTTACTTCTAATATACTTATATATTTAATATATATGATATTTATAATTGGATACTTTCATATAACTCTGAATAGTAAAAATAATAAGTATAGCACCTTTGGGCCCCAATATTCTAACCTGAATTAGGAAAAATTCTATTAAAACCAGAGCTACTTACATTGATGGTTTAATTACTATAGCTGAAAAGAAAGTCGAAGAGACCCCAGCACTATTTAGTTTAACTTAAGATACTTAATAGAAAAATCAGAATAAAAATACTTTATTAAACCTAGTACAAAAGACATCAACGACTTAGTTTTATATTTTTTAGTTGTGCTATGGAAAGTACTTCTAAAAATAGGCACATCAGTGAAAAATACTACGTAAATGTTCCAATCTGTGTACTGAATATAGCCTATCTAATACTTCATATAATTCCCTATAAAAAAAATCAGTACACTTTGGTTCACCTTCAAGCCCAGTCAATATCGACATAAACATTGCAACCGCGCATATATCGTGTTTTTACGAAAAAACTACCTTAATCCTTAAATTAGTTTTTTCGTAAAAACTGAAAAAAGTCCCATACTTTCGGGACCCCCAGGAGTAGTACAGGGTTAAGAAAGTTGCAAACTTGGGTGTAGGCTATTTATTCTAAGTGGTCTCTGCAATATATAAAAAAATCGCCAATAAGTACATGCGCGTTTACAATGTTTGACACTTTTCGTGCCGATATTGACTGGCCTATTTCTGCCTACAATGTATTTCATTCAACTTCCCGTCGCGTCACATCACAACTTATTCTTATCTCTATGGTCATGAACTCATGACAAAGTCATTTCCAAAAAGATCGGCTTAACTGTTAACAGTTGACCATGCACTCGCATCTCTAAAAGCTTTCGCAAGTTTGTTTAAACTTTCTATGTGAAAGTTCTGCCAGTTAGCACGTAATGATGACTCTTTGTCTTATTGTTCATCGTAAATAAAGTCGTTAAGACGATACACGGGATCCAGTGCTGCCCCCATTCTAAGTAAATCATTTGTAAAAAAACGGAGACATGATTAAAAATTTTGAGCTAAAAGGGTCTAGAAAACTCTTCTAACTATTTTATAAACTATTATATTATGTTCCTAGGAAGATAGTAATAAATCACTTTCGTATAACTATGTTACGGCATATAATTATATCTCTAGGGACATAACTAAATTACGGCTATATCTATCTTACTGCGACAGATACATATAATACAGCGTGTAAATTGTCCCCCGATACATCCTTACTGGGGTGACTCAGTCTGTCAATATGAACAAAGTATCCTACGGGATCAATGCTGGGAACTCAAAAATAATTTCAACATTCTCATAAGTGTTAAGCCGCCCGTGCAATTGTGTTGGTCCCATAAGAAAAGCTAGGAAAAGTTATTCATATTGACGGTCTGAGTCACCTCTTGTCAGATTTTTCAGGCTGCCTAAAGGCATCTGACATAGCTTATATAACGACTGCCATCAACGAAGACAGCCGGGACGACTTAACGTGCCTTCCGAAGCACGGAGGAGCTCGAGAAATTTTTTTGCCACTTGCGGTCACCCATCCAAGTGGGGACTGCGCCCAGGGTTGCTTTACAAACGTTTATAATGCTTGCAACTACTAGGCCATAGAGCTCACTACAATGCACTGCAATTGCATATTTTCCATCCGCTATAATCTGCTCGACGTCGGCCATTATTTACTTCGTCAAATTTTGTGAGTCATGTCGTCGGTGCTGTATTGATAAAATTCACTTTCTTTGTTCAATAAAAAAAGTTTTACCACGGTGAAAGTCTACGATTCTGTTAGCTTAGACGATCCTTATGTAATACTTTTCGATTTAAGCCTGAGAATAATAATGCTTAGGCAAAGAATGCTGTTTCTGCTCCTATCTACCGATCAAGGAACCCAAAGCCAACATAGTGAAACTCAAACTTAATCATTTATTGAATCTAATGTTTTTACATAGCTTTTACATATGGTGTAAGAACTGACACATTAACTTCAAACATGAACCCTTTAAAAGCGGCTACAATAAAGATACACTTATAAGTTTGATAATTTATTTATTTACTAGTTAATTGATTACCATGCATGAGTCATAGTACGATTGTCAAGAAATAATTAAAGTCAAATTCAACAGAAAATCGGATAGGAGGATGACAAAATTCAATTGGATTAACTATTAGCTGGGTACTTTGTATAAAATTCTTACAGATTGTCAATTATATAACCATTATACAGGATTAAAAATGTTTTAGAATTAGCCTCGTTTTGTTTTGAAACGAGATAGTAAGAGAAGTGGTAAGATATGGCAACGAATCTGCGAGGAACTCTTCCTCCATCCCCATCCCATTAGCCAGGAAGAAAGGGAGAGATGACAATAATTATAAACCTTGTATTTTAACGCAGCTGACAATGAGACAGTGTGATGGGACCAACGGCTTAACGTGCCTTCCGACGCACGAGGGAGCTCGAAATTTTTTTGTACCACTTCCGGTCAGCAATTCTAGTGGGGACTACGCCCGAGGTTGCTTAACATGTGGGAGCGCTAATAATGCGCACGGGTGTGCGCGTTGTTGTGCGTGCGCCTGCGGCGTTTTATTGGTAGACCGATGGCCTAGTGGGTACTAGGCCATCGGTTTACCAATAAAACGCCTATAATAGTACCAATACCTAGTATAGGAATAGCGTACTTTTCTATGTGGCCCACTGTACAAATAGTGAGGTTTATGCCTAGCAAATATAGTTAGGTACCTTGTAAGGGATCGCATCCTTTCTTGCAAATTGGCACATCGCACAGATCGCCCTGCCAGCCAGCTAAGCACTTCAGCTCGCCATTATCGTCACAAATGAAGTGGTTGTCTTCGTTCTTGATGGCTTCGGTTAGGTTCAGCTTTTCGCAGGCCTGAAAACATGGTGAATTGGATTAAACTTATTTAATTCTGTGCGGAAAGAGATTTGTAATGGCGTAAAGGAGACTATCACCACAATTACTTAATTATCAGTATCAGGTCTTTTTAGTCTCCATTGCAGGAGCGCGATCTTCGGTACTACCAGAGCTATATTTAGCCAGAGCAATCTGACGATTTGACCTACACTCTGCGTGCTGGCCAGACGGTTTCTCTTTGATTTTTATAAGCTTTGTTTAGCTTGTGTTTCCTAAGATTCCTTCTACGACATCACGAGGGTTGGAGTGGTCTTATTCTACTCTGCCGGGAACCACACGGCACAATTACGTAATAATGTTCCCCAATAAAATTATGATATCTACAAACCAACCCGAATTTGAAGCTTATCCGATTGAATATGATTTCATGTTGAGTCTTCAACAGAGCCGTGTTGGATTTTTGCAGCTACTGAGTTCGTTAGATTTTGTTTAAAATCATGTCAAAAGGGGCAAATCCCTTATTTAATACAACGAGAGCATAGATTTAAAAAAAAATTCGACTCATACTTCTATGTACGAGAGAAATATCAGCGCGTTCAAATCTTACGATTAACGCACAGTCAGTCAAACGCAGAATTCCTATGATATCACACATCGTAACAGCTACATAGGTAATCGATTTTTTTGTTTTTTAGATATGTTTGAATAGTACATTTTTTTCTTCCTGGATCATTTATCACCTGATGAAATGTGCAAGTCAATACAATAACTAACCCGAGAAAGATGTTCAAGTAGAGTTCGAGTGAGAACACATTAAGTAGTTTGTTCCTTGATAACTCTCGTACCGGTGGTCGCAGAACAAAGATGAAATTAAAAACGTATGTAAGTACTACAAGTTCAATTTTCAAGTTTATTGTGCAGTAGTTTATGAGATTTTTAAATACATTTTTGCTTTGTCCAAGTTAGCGACGAACTACCTACTAGTTATTAAAATCTATATATAGAAAAGGTAAACCTGACTCACTTATTATATATATCAACGCACAGCCGAAACTGCTGACCCAAAAACTTAACTTCCCGTAAACTTGAAATTTGGTACAGGAGTTCCTTTCATGATGTAAGTGAGCACTAAGAAAGGATTTTTAGATATTCAACCCCTTACGAGGTGGAGGTTTACGCGGGCAAAGTCGCGGAATAATTGCTAGTTTCTCTATTAACAGCTCACTATATTGTCGGTTACCGTGTGGTTCCCGGCAGAGTAGAATAGAACCACTCCAAGTCATCCCGTGGATGTCGTAAAAGGCGACTAAGGAAACACAAGCTAAACAAAGCTTATTAACATCAAAGAGACCTCTCCAATTAACCCGTCTGGCCAGCGCGGAGAGTGTATGCCAAATTCTCTGACTACTCAGGCTAGTATATGGCTCTGGTAGTACATAGAGGGTCGTGCTCCTGCAGTGGAGACTAGAAAGACCTGATGATGATGATGATATTGTCGTTACACTGCATCAACGGATTGCAGTATTAATGATGGTAAACTAGATCAATTGTTCAAAACGTCAGCCGATAGTGGGTGTTGCTTTGAAATCAATAGCTAGATCATGTATCTTGGTCATTTTATTAAAGTGGCACGTACGTATGTGCCAATTTACACGTTGTATGCACTCGACATTACAGGGTGACTCGGATCGCCAATATGAACAACTTTTACTATGCGATCAATGCTGGGAAGAGAGTATATAGTCAAAGGCTGGGAACTATTTTTTTATGTTTAGATATAGGGCAATTGGTAAGGTAAAATAAAAAAAAATATTAAGTTCCCTGCATTGATCCCATTGCAAAAACTGTTATATTGACAGTCTGAGCTAGGGGCTATTTTCACGCTGTATTTACCGTGCCGAATAGCATGGTGCAGTAGCGGGTAGATGCAACCGAGAACAAGCTTGGAGGAGACATAGGTATACACGTATGCCATATCTTGACTGACAAATCAATCAAGTTATCTCGACTCTATTGAAACGCAAGTCATCTCTTCATCATCACCAGACTTTTTTAGTCTCCACTACAGGAGCACGAGCTTCTCTGTACTACCAGAGCCATATATTAGCCAAAGCAGTCAGAGAATTTGGCCTACATACTCCACGCTCGCCAGACTGCTTGGAGAGGTCTCTTTGATATTTATAAGCTTTGTTTAGCTTGTGTTTCCTAAGTCGCCTTCTACGACACCACGGGAAGACTTGGAGTGGTCCTATTCTACTCTGCCGGGAACCACACGGCGCTAGCAACAATCTGTGCAACTGCGGCGCTGTTCAGACGATCACCCATCTAATGAATTGCCTAAAGTCGCCTTCTACGACTTCCACGTGATGACGTAGAGTGGTCCTATTCTAGTTTGCCGGGAATCACACGTCGTTCACTTCCCATCATCTCTTCATCTGCCTCTTATACTGACAAAAAGGAGCAAGGATCTGGTTATTTATAAAGAGCATCTGTGAGTCAGCAGGAACTTTCTAATGTAGCGCGAGAAAGCAGCGAGAAAGCGTGCCGCCAGGAAAACCCCGGTGAAAATAACGCATGCGCAGATTATAATGTAAATAAATAAGTAATATTATGCCGCTAATTGTTTGCGAGACAGCGTGTTTTTTTTTTTAATTTTGACCATCTTTATAATGGAGTTTATTTTTGAAAAAATGGCAATAGAATTTCAGTGGGACATAGTGGTTAAAATTTAAAAAGCGGAATTAGAGTTCGACCGTTACGTAATTACTTATGTCACAAATGTTACCTATTCGTGGCTTCTGATGGTTCCTGCAAGGGCGGATCCAGTTTTTTTTTTCTGACACACAAGGGGTGGACCGAATTCAAAATTTGTAATTCCAGACAGAAATAAACAATTATTTCACTCATGTTCTTTTTATTTTAAAATATAGTATCGTTGAGTTAGTATCCTACGACAGAAGTATACAACTTACTGTGGCTAACCCAATTTGTGTGATATGTCCCTACATATTTATTAATTTATTTATTCATATATTTTAACAACTCTGATACCTAATTTGATTTGCGTCTAAGTATGTACTGTAATGGATTCTCCATAGTACACAAGAAACCGTCTGGGGAAGGGGGGCACGTTAGAATACGAATCTATAGATTCGTATTATGACACCCCACACTTCAAAATCGATCAAGACGTTGAGGTTGAGGCTATATACAGACATACTTACATACGTACATACATATCTACATACGCGCGAAAAACATTAACCTCCATCTGGGTGGGTCAGTCAATAGCGTTTTCTGGAGGCTGCAACCGTGACCCCAAAATATAGTCCTAGACTTCGTTTTATGCCTTCATATACACGTTCTGTGGGAAATGGATTCTGAATAAGTTGTAGGTAATATAGTACTCTTGTTAAAACTAATTCAGCCCTTCGGAGATAAATTGCGAACAGTGAGGTACCTATATTTTAATGAAATAAGGTTCATGGATGTAGTTTCCGGGTAAAGTAAACTAACGCGTGATTAAGTCGAAAAGTTTTACTGGTTTATTTCTAGATGTCAATATTTTACCTAATTAGGACATTTTTTAAAAAGAATTTTACCTTACTATTTTGCATAGGCATAAAATAATACTCGTACATAGGTACCTACCCAAAGCGCAGTTTATTGAAATGTCTACTTAAGTGTTAATCAGTAGTTACAAACAAGAAAGAAGTTAAATACAACTACTTTCTTTAAAATAACATGCACGGTACTACTATACGGAACACTTATCATTATGAACAAACTTTCTATTCGAATTATATAACGAGAGTCAAGAATATTCCACTATCTATTCCATCGTGTAATAATTATCTAAATAAGTAGATATACGAATATGCGTGAATGAGTAGGTACCTAACTTAGGCTTAGAAAACTATCCAAAAAAATAATTACTCATACTGTACATACTTTCTTCTTCCAAGTCGGCTGCAGCGAAGCTGTCGAATTCTTTTCATCTTTCTTCAAAGTAGCCTTCGTTTTATTCTGCTCCCGCCTGCGAATCTCCACCTCAATCGGGACCTTAGGTGGATTTTTAGGCGGATACTTGAAGTGGAACCTGAACGGCTTCAAATCCGACTTCAGCTCATGTTGAAACGACACCTGTACCACGTGCACTGCACTCACACTGCACAATATCGCTAGAAGTAATACACACTTCATTTTATTCCATCGATTTCCTGACTAGACTTGATAAGTTGCGAATCGAAGTGCAAAGCTAACGGTTCTCGTGTAAGTATCGGTTGCAGCGCACGGCAGTCGCCACAGTACTGTTATGTGTTGTGTTATTGAACTTGACTTGAAAGAAGCAACTTTCGCCGGTCGCTTTTTATTAGGCCACGAAACTAGCGACGCACACCGCGCGAGGCCTGCCTTCATGCGCTATAAGCATAGCGCATGAAGGTAGGCCTCGCGCTATAAATTATAGAAATCTCAAATATTCAAGTCTAACTATGTTTTTCTGAGCTTATTATCAACATAATCTGATTGGTTCATAAGTAGACAAAAATACAGATGTATAGTTAGATCTAGGATGCTTAAGTATCCTAGATCTACGCTCTTGGCGCTAATTTTCAACCTATTTCAAATGTGTTAATATACCTACTGATACGTACGTGTTGGTAGATACATTTTTTGACATACGATCGCCATCCTGATGATAAAAGAAGTTCCTACTATAACTAGCTTGAATTATAGGTACTTTAATCATCTGACTAGGCAGGTCCTGCTATTTTGCTATACTTTAACCGCTTATTATTTATCTTGTTTCTTAAAGCGATGCATCCATGTAATGTATTGTTAAAGTTGACTATTTCCTTATTCGTGTATCTTTCTGCGTAATGTTGTTCCTCTTTGGTATTGTGTTTCGGAGCTTAATAGGCCAGTTTCCTAAAAAAAAGTTTTTTTTCTTTTGTTTTATTGACGGACATGCTTTTCTTTTAACACAGGAAACTAGCCTATTCAAATCGGTTCAGGGGACGAACGTGAACGCGGGGAGTGAACGCGGGACGCTCGTCTTCAAACGATTTTTTCATACAAAAATCGTTCGAAGACGAGTGTCCCGCGTTCAAAAATAGTACCCCAGTTCTTTAATTAGAAGTCTGTTTGTATGTCAAACAAAACTTAAACCACCGTGTTCGTGGCCTCCGGAGAGCGGTACTGCGGCACTGTGGCTGTCTGTACGCTCTTTCTTAAAACCAATCCACTCAAATTGCGCGTTGCACTCACACACGATTCCGCCATAGGTATCAGTTAAACGAGTTTCGATCGCAGTTTTCCTTGTTTCTCGTACTTTACGTATAGTTCCACGAAAGATCTATTAGACTTTAAAATTCGTGAAAGTACTTTCGATTTCGTTCGCTTAAGGGGGAACAGTAGGCACAGTAGCGACGCCAATCATTTTATTCCTAATACTTTACAAATAGAAAGAAATTCAAGAATATAAACAATACAAGCCTTAGTAAATAACTTGAAGTATTTTTGGAATCATGTTTTGATATTATGAGAATCAGTCATTGAGAGAAAAAGTGATAACCGCCAAAAACGGCCGTTTTTGGCGGTTATCAGATTCTCATAATTCTCACTGATTCCGATAGTAATAAACATGATTCAAAAAATACTTCAGGTTATTTACTAAGGCTTGTATTGTTTATATTCTTGAATTCCTTTCTATTTGTAAAGTATTAGGAATAAAATGATTGGCGTCGCTACTGTGCCTACTGTTCCCCCTTAAAGCGGCGTGTTTGTATAATAAGCAATTAATTATGGATGTGGCGTATGATTGTGCAATAATAACACTTAGTAGTCCTGAACTGACAGAAGGCACTATGAAACATTGAGAACCCTTGATACGAGTAGATCTCAAACATAAGACAACTTCCAAAACTATATATAAATATAAATTTTTGGGACTATGTTCCTACATAAAACAGGCATTGCAAAGATAAAAGGGCCTCAGTGGCCTCTTATGAGGGGTCCACATATATTAAAATTAATCGAGTATATTGATTTTTATTGTACAATAAAATTTACCTAGACATCTACCTAGATATATATGTGTCGCAGTAAGACAGATACAGCCGTAATATAGTAATATCCCTAGGGATATAACTATATGCCGAAACATAGCTATACGAAAGCGATTCATTACTATCTTTCTGGGAACATAATTATAATACGGTACAAGTTTAGTGATATAATCATATTACTATATTAAGTTTACTGAATTAATTGTAGAAGTGTTGTGCGGGGTGCGGCGGAGGCGGCTGCGGGGGCTGCTTTGTGTTTGTGCACCCCCCACGTCGTTGTTAGGCGTTTACGACTACAATTTTTAAGTTTAGTGATATATAGTAATATATATATATATCACTAAACTTGAACCGTAATATAATTATGTTCCTAGGAAGATAGTAATGAATTGCTTTCTTATAACTATGTTCCGGCATATAATTATATCCCTAGGGATATAACTATATTACGGCTTTATCTATCTTACTGCGACATATGCACCGTAAGATGTTAGAAAAATTATGTATTCACGACTCGAAAATGTAAGACAGAACTGAATTCATCTAATCATTAACTTTATATATAAGCCTAGCTAGAGCTATGGTTATCTTGGGATATTAAAAAAAGTGATCATACGTATGTAATACGTTTATTATATTAATTTTCTTCTATATACAGCATAATTTATAAAGCTATATACACACATTTTAGGTCCATATCTTTAACAATGTTCGTACACGAAGCATTACAAAATTTTGTTATCTTTATGTTATTACTTTTAAGTTACAATTATATATTGCATTGCTGTTAACTTACGAAAACGGATTCTTCGGATCATCTTTGAGAGTCGAAATGGCTACGCTTAAATATGGATTTTCAGTAAATTTGTTAGTAATACGGTGATTATGACATCGGAACTTACATCTTGATGTTGTAATTTACGGACTAGGCCCGTTTCTTTACACCAATCATAATTGCTCAATTTATTTGGGTGGTAATCGCAAAAGTATTGAAAAAAGTCGTATGATGCTCGTACTCCGTAAGCTGGCTATTATAGTCATTGGTTTATTATAATTATTCGGCCTCGCCTCGCGCCTATAAACACCTCGACTATAATATCCAGCTTACTGTACTTGCATCGTAATGTACTATTACCCAGTATTGATGGAGGTAGCCTATAGCGTAGCATAAATAATTTAGTACATTTACGCTATTGTAGCGATCATACGGATAGCATAGTCACCTGAAAGAGTCCATACATAGTCAAATAATTAATTAAACTTTTAAGTTCAAAAACTTAGGACTGCCTTAATATTAAACAGTAACAAATATTATTCTCCATTGCTTTGATTACTTGCAACAAAATTATATATATGGACTTTACAACTTTGTAAAAGCAACGTGTGTTGCCGCCGCCTTTGCACAATCTCATGTGCTGACGCCTACTGACGCATTGCAGTTTTGAAGTTACAAGACAAATAACATAAAACCTTAGAATATACTCGTAGAATCTCCAGAAAACGCATTAGCGTATAAAACTGAGGACGAAAAAGATACGCTACAATGATCTTAGATTCGCTCATGGAATGTCAATTGACATTTGTAATGGCAGCCGGCTAACAAGTCGGTACGCGTCAATTTTGATCTAATTATGCCGTTGCGTGCTGTTTGCACATGTGCAGTGTACACATGCAGAAATGCAACAGGACGTAATAACAAAAAGGATGGGATCACATGTAAATAATTTTTTCGTTCATTATAAAGTGTTGCTGTTCTATAAAATATTTTTCCGCGGTATGTGAAAAAACTTTTTTGTAACTTAAAATTATGGCAGTAGTATACTATTATAATATAACTAATGTTTACGTTTTGAGGCATCATTCAATAAAGTAATTTTAGCTTTTTTCAGTACAGTACTGAATGATCTAATTTACTGGTTAATAAGTTTAAACAATAAATATACGTATAGAACTAAATAACTTTATGTTATTTTATGAGAATAAGACGTTTTATTAAATGAGACCAAAACAAAAAATGACACATTTATTGATTTTTTTCCCAGGTATATAGTAAAAACTTATGCTCTAGCAACACTACGCGGGTGTAAAGCGCGCGGGCGCGGGGGATTACGCCGTGTCTTTGGACACAGTTCGAAGCATAGAAAAATGACACAAGGGGGCTTCTGGAGATTCTATATTCTAAGCATATTTAAAACTTGCAACAATAAACTCAAAATGCGTTGATTCACGAATGCGGTATATCGTATATGTACATAATATGTATATGTGCTTACACATCGGTTCTTAGGTCAATGTTGTAAGGTATAAAATGGAATTCAATTTTAGTTACCGTACAAGCATTATAAAATAAAATTAAAACGACCTGCTTTTGGTGATGGGTCTTCCCGTCAAATGGTGACAAGTGTTTAATTGTTGATAAAAATTTCATCTTTGGGTTTCGTTTCCTAAAAATCCGCGATAAAGCCAGCCAAATTCCCACCCAATGTTCGACCAATCACCATACCAAGTCAATGCAATTGCATTGATCCAAAGACTAAACAAAGAGTTTTATAGGTATTATTTATGCATTTACAATGCTATTCTGGTATTTTCTTTAATAAGAAATAAAAAAAATCCTGTCCGCATGGAATTTATTTCCTATATCATATTTCTTAATTGAATAAAAGTATGTATATTCAAAGAGTGTCTCTGTTAATCGCTCAAGACATTCTGCATCACGCGGACACCTTCAGCTATCGGCATTCCTCTCCTGTGCAAATGCGACTAATGATTACATTTCGCGGCACGCGATACATCCACGGACTGCTGCGTGCGCCGTGTATTGACTCTCACATGACGTTATATTATATTTTTATGCTTTGTCAAATATGGGATGGTCATGTCGCATGCATCATCATCAGGTCTTTTTTAGTCTCCATTTCAGGAATATGACCCTCTCACTCTATACTACCAGAGCCATATATTAATTAGCCTGAGCACTCAGAGGATTTGGCCTGCACTCTACTCGCTCGCCATACGGGTTGAAGAGGTCCTTTAATAAATAAAAAGACTAAACCCTATCCCATATTTTAGACAGTTGCCGTTGCTTTTTTGTACATTTTTTACAGCCTTACAGATCGTCAACGATCAAACTACCTACATTCGCTTGTAAATGGCTTCTTTTGTTTTTTTTTTCTTAACTAAAGTGAGATAGACTTTATTGTAACACGAAACAACGGGTTACTAAACAGTCAGCTGCTGGCCGACGTGTTTTAACCTCATCCGGAGTCTTCTTCAGGGCGAATGTGAATCGAGACGCTCGAAGGATATCTTCTCAATCCGCAATGATTATCAGTGCGGAATGGGAAGACATAGTACGCGCGAGAGGACCTTCGGATGAGGTCGAAACATGTCGGCCAGTAGCTGACTATTTACATGCGTCCCGATGTTTCGTATTCTAATAAGTCTTCTTTTGTTTTTACAATAAGAAACAAACCTTTTAAAAGTAAAGACGACTATTCGCCATTGGTTATACAATCGAATTTACATTATAAGTTTTTGTTAACATTCTGTACACATTTTAAAAGTCGGGTTACACACTAAGTTAAAAAATAAATGCGTTTCAGACGTGATTAGTAATTTTATACATCAAAATATTACGCATCGTTTACAGATCTAGGGTTGTATATTAGACGAAAATATTGTGAACTCTACATAGGTTATGTGACTACCTATACTGCTAGTCTCGCAGGGTTAAAATGTCTATTTAACAAGTTCATCACTATCACCATCACAAACTTTCAAACAAAAATATTAAACAAATCAAATCAATCATTTTATCAGATCACTTAATTTAGAAAATATCAGAAATAAATAAATAACAAATACATTTTACGAGTGACAACAACAAACATATTAAATTTTAAAATGTAACAAAGTCGTGCTCTTCAGTAAAAATAAAATAAAATGGGTGTAACATATTACTACGTGTAATTTTAGACCGTGACATATCAACGCAGCCATACGTCGGTATTCCGGAACGAGATTGTATTAATATGGTTAACAGAATTATGTAGAGCTGTTAACACCACATTCCTTGGACATAGAAATACTTCAATATGTGTGTATTTACCACTCTACATAATTTAATAGCATTACGATTCGACAATCCGGTGCCAGTAATGCTTTATAGAAATGAGGCCGTGGTCCAGTTAGATCTCTATTTACATAAAGTCTATTGAATGCAAGTGTGTGTTTTTACAGATATAAATCAAATTTATACATTTTCATAACTATTTTCTAATCAAATGAATTGAATATGAAAAAATAACCAGGAAAAAATACTGAATATGTATGCTATTTGAATTCAAAAGTGCTCTGGCTTCCAAAAATCTGTTTTTTTTTTTTGTATAGAACATTCATCTTGAATCTAGAAACACAAAGAAGTACAAAAAATAAACTTACTACGTAACCAGTTCTTTTGCATTGATATGATACCACACCGTAAATATATAAATACTTATATATATTTTTTTATAAAATAGTGGGCCTTTTGACACATTTTAAATACCTACCTACATCCATTGTAGATTTCTTAAATAAAAACTGGTACACCTTTTTATTAGACATTGCATTAAAAGAAATAAATTCAACAGGCCATAATTTGAGCCAAAATTATATTTAAATAATAAATATTCGAGTATTTAATTATATTAAATTTTGAGACACGTGCACATTCCCCTCCCACTGGACCTTAATTAGCAAAATTAATTCAACTCCAAACAAACCATACTTGCTTTAATACCTTTAAATACTAAATTGAGCATCGTTTTCCATAATTCAGGGTGGCCTTAGAGCCGCACTACACTGGATTGGCTTGGGATGGCATCGGAAGCGACGTGTCATTTCAAAACAAGCTATATGTCTTGGAACATAAGGTGCAAAACGGCGGCTGTACGCTTGCGGGCGTCTAGTCCGCGCGAGTGCGCGCCAGGCCGCCGGCCGGCTCGCCACGTTCAAGCAGTTATGCATCTTATGTCACTAAGTATAAAGGTTGTTTTAAAATGACACGTCGCTTCCGATGCCATCCCATGCCAATCCAGTGCCGCCCTTAGGGTCTCCGGTCCTTGGCTCTGTTTACTATATGAGGGATAAACACTTAATATGAACGACACGTAATTTATGGCAATTTTAATTTTTTGTTATGAAATAAATGCCATCAGTTTATTGTACACGTTTTAGTGATATCTGGTGTCAAGAATTTAAAAAGAAATTAGTAGAATATTTCTAAATCTTAATCAATACTTTCAGTGAAACAATGAGAGCTTTTTATAAAGCAAGTCTTCTTTTGTCACTTGTTAACAAATAAAAACAAATTTTGTTTTGTGACTAATATAAATATCGAACTTTCAAACATAAATATAAGAAACACTAAACGTATGATGGTTTAAAATTATGAAATATATACCCATCGAGAAGCACTTAAAACTGTTACAATTCCATGTACACAGTAATTTTAGTTAATAATGCTCAGCGGTGATACTCGCTAACTTTTACCCTACAGTGTATAAATTTTGATGGTCACTTCAAATCCATTGCAGTTAATATATATCTTAAATTAAAAGATTCAATCTTACGAAAGCAAAGCGCAATGGATGTTAAGGAGCTCTTATAGGGGACACTAGCGCCACCTAGCAATTAAAAATCCTAAATCATATCGAATTTAAAAAACTATCATGAAAATAACTAGTATTTTGGTACTAATTTTCACTAATACTTGTTTGATAAATGAAGAGGAAAACCGGTTAACGCCAAAAGTGGCCACCTTTGGCGTAAGTCCGTTTCCTTTTCAAATAATAATTTTAAATAACTAAGTAGTTTACTAGTTATGTACTTGTTTGATTTTTTATCGATTTTTGATTCGATATAATGTAGAATAAAAAGAGTTTAATTGCTGGTCGGCGCTAGTATTACTATAACAGCGATCGATAAAAACGTTGTACACTGTAATTGTCGAAAGTTTGCGAGTGGCCCCACAGATGACCATTTTCGCTCCATGCGAAAATTTTATTTCGTAGAGTCGATAAAGTGTTCTTTGCACACCTCGACGTGATTATTTATTATGAGAACTAGCGTTATTCAACTAGATGGAACCTAATTCGTAACTCTTTAAATTGAAAAAAACTTTCTTACGTAAAAATGGTAAAAACGGTAAAATGTATAATGGGATTTGGTCACTTGGTATAATCTGTCAAAAAAGAGATGACAAAAGTTAACCAATTTTTTTTTCAACTATCAATTATTTTATTTAAATAAATTGTTTGAAAAACTAACTGCTTTATGTCAAAACTGACACTGTTCTTTTGGGGGCGGGTAATGAAATCAGCAGTCAATTGTTCAGATCGTTGATTTTGAATATTTCAAATCTTTTTCGACAGATTCGGTAAATTGGATGAACTAATTGATGTTTGATTATAACTCTTTTTGCCTAGTGTCGGTGTAGAGCGGCACTTGCTTGTACTCCGGGAACGGGTATAGGACCAGGTGGTCTGCAGTCTTGTACCATGGGATGAGGCCATTCTGAAATATTAATTTAATTATTAAATTTTAAAATCCATAGAATCTTTCCATAGAATTCTTCCACGCTGATCTGGGAGTAAAAAAAACATAGAATGTACCATTTGCTTCTCTTCCCGCGCAGATCGTAAAAGTCGATCAAGGGAATGGGTGAAAATCTAAGGAATCACGGTAATAGGCGATGCGGCTAGCGACCCATCACTATTTTGATTCCGTTTTCCATCTCCACGCCCACCCCCATGCTAAACATGGCTTTAGGGCTTGTAGACCTGAGCTCAGTCTACCCCGCAAGGGAAAAAGACGTGACAGTATGTATGTATATAATCAAGTACTGTTCGCGACAGGACGACATGGCAATTTTCTAGAGATGTGGCATCACATAGCAGGATATTTTTATCGATATTTTTTTCCTCGCTTCAAAATAAGAGTAAGATTAATTATTTAATCTTTTACATTAGACTTAGCCGGCTGGTATAAAACGCAGCCCTATCCAAATCTGATTGACAGGATAGATACAATAATAGTTTTTTCGTTCAATGTCACAATTACTAGTTGTTTTTACACGTGACCAGCAAGCACACAACAAAAAAGAACAATGTTAGAGATATCAAAATCGATAAACGCGGTCCATGTGGAATAATAAATAAATAAATATATACGGACAACTCACACAGATTGAGCTAGCCCCAAAGTAAGTTTCTAGACTTGTGTTATGGAATACTGACTCAACGATACTATATTTTATAATAGATACTTATATAGATAAACATCCAAGACCCAGGTCAATCTGAAAAAGATCACTTTCCATCTTGACCTGACCGGGGATCGAACCCGCGACCATACGTGTCGCAGGCAGGCGTGTTGACGCTCGGAGCTCGTCAAATAAGAGAGTACAATATAAGAGACATCAAAATCGATAAACGCGGTCGATGTGGAATCGTGCAGCCCTAAGTCTAAACTGGCGCGGGGTATCCTCGCCCCCGCGCCTCACATAATACTCCGATTACCAAGACGACTGTCGCGAACAGAATAGCGTCGAGATACCGACAAGTATTTGTTTTGTCTCGCTCTGTGCTTTCGCCTGAAAAACTCTTTTGGCTGAAAGTAGCACTTCTGATTACGTGATAAACCCGTATTTCCGTGTTTCACATTTTCCACATAAAGACCAAAGATGAAGTCTTCAATTTTAATGGAATTTTAAAACTGACTAAAGCCATCATTGGCTTTAGTCAGTACCTATTCTTTATTTGCTTGACAACAGATCCTTTGGAGTCTTACGAGGATCTGCTTTCACATCCTCATAATTAAGCTGCAAATACTCTCAAATTTCAACACCAACACATCCAATGTAACCAGTGATATAAAATTGACAAATAAAACATAAATATACCTTAATACAGTGCATTAAGAGCGAGCAGCCAAATTTGTGCAAGTCAAACTATGAGCGGGAGTCGATATTAACTCACACAGACGTAAAACTATACAGGATGTCATTGTGTGTGTTAGCGCTAGATTGAGTGTAGTCGGACAAGTAATTTTGATACTCGTAATTAATTTTAAAATACTCATTATTTCAATACTTGTATAAATATGAATGTTATAAGATACTAGCTGATGCCTGCGACTTCGTTCACGTGGACTTTATAACTCCGGTGAATTAATATACCTTAATATGAACTAAAGTCGATACATAAGCGTAATCTGTAAATTTGACCTGCTGTCATGCTGCAACTTAAAAAGCGCACATATCCAAAGGGCCTTCGAGAGAGACGGACTTCGGCTTTTTGTGTTGCCTAAGTGTGCAAGGCTTAGAGAGAAAGCAAACTCTCATGTTTTGCCGTATGGGCTGAAAGCTACGTTGCCAAAAGGTATGCCTTTTGGCAGCCTTGCACACTTAGGCAACACAAAAAGCCGAAGTCCGTCTCTCTCGAAGGCCCTTTGGATATGTGCGCTTTTTAAGTTGCAGCATGACAGCAGGTCAAATTTACAGATTACGCTTATGTATCGACTTTAGTTCATATTAAGGTATATTAATATATCCTAGTTGCGAGTGGCCCGGGACCGCTGGGCGGTCACCAGTAATATAAGCTAATCTTACTTTATGCACTGTATCCCAGTGGAGAGTGACTCTGTAAAATTGACGATATAAAATTTGACATGGTTCTGTATCAGATGTTCTAAATCTTCAATTTAAATACCTCAACAAAAAATGCTCATCAAGTTGAATAACTTTTGCTAAGGCGTCTTTTATATTTCCTATTTATTACCTAGACTATAATGGTTCTGCGTCAGGTGTTCCAAATCTTCAATTTAAACATCTCAACAAAGAATGTTCCTCAGGTTGAATAACTTTTGCTAAGGCGTCATTTATATATTCTTATAGTTCAGCAGGACCATTATGATGCTGCATCAGGTGTTCAATTTTTTGAAATCATTTTCACCATTTATGTTGCCTAGGTTTAGTAGCTATATAGCAAAAAAGTTTCATTCGAATCCGTCCAATATTTCCGGAGATAAACGTGATCATACATACAGACAGACAGGCAGACAGCTTAGAAATTCTAAAAAAAACATTTTTCCTTTCTATTATTCTTTTTTAGTGTCCCTCTATCTATTTCAGTCAAAAATACTAAATGTACAGACAAAATATTTTTACTGTTTTATTATATGTATAGATAAGGTACAAATTATACATATAATATAAGACCTACAAATTAAAGTGTAGAATAAATGTAGGGATAAAATAATTCAACAATTTGAATATTTTTTTAAATTAAAAGCCGGTTTCTTTTATGTTGGTATTGCTAGCTCTAATTGTAATGAAATAAAATAAACTATCAATTCTATTAGTAAAGCTTGGGATATTTGCAATGTACTTATAATCCTTGTAGTTATAAACCAAATCATGCTCTTCAATACTATTCGTTTTTTCCAGGGTACTTATTTGTTCCCCTCCATTTGATTTTTCTACATCGGATATAAGTGCATCATATACTTCCTAAAAGAAATAATAAGTGTATATTATTATTGTAAAGCTTGTATTAATCATTTCTATCTTTTTTATTTTTCCATTTAAATATTAAGCCCTTTTATAGTCCCGAGTTATTCACCTTCAGACAAAATAAAAATAAATCTAAATCTTTTGTCGATTTGGGAGCTATGATCAGACAGATACACACACAAGCTCCTGCCCCTAGTAGTTGTGTTTGTTCGTCTTTCAAGCAAAAACAAACTAAACTGAACTAATCAGATGAAACTTCATACTCGTACTAGATATTGATAGTGAAGAATTCGGTGAGTAACATAGGCTACATTTTATTTCACAATTTAACCAAAATTCACGCGGGCGATCGATTATCTACGAATTTCAACTGTATTTCTTGCTTTTCTTTTCCATTACTGAAACATAATTAAATTTTACCAGTTTTTTTTTTCAAATTTCTGTGTAAATTGCTTTCATGTCTTTTGTATATAGGATGACATTAAAAACAACAAGCCTCGAAAACGATAGCTATATCAAAAGTTTAATAATATTAGACATCCGCCATCTTGGATTCCAAAAATGACATATCCATTATGAGCACCCCCAAAACCTTCACAAACGATACCCATATCAAAAATTTAATGACATTTGACATCCGCCAACTTAGATTCGGAAAAATACGTCATATTCATTATATGCACCCCCAAAAACCTCGAAAACGATACCCATATCGAAAATTTCATTCCATTTGACATCCGCCATCTTTGATTGCAAAATAGACGTCATATCATCATTTGCACCCCGAAAAACCTCGATAACGATAGCCATATCAAAATTTTCACAGCATTTAACATCCGCCATCTTGGATTAAGAAAATGTCGTCATATCCATTAGAGCACCCCCAAAAACTACGAAAACGATGCCCTAGAAAATTTCACCAGTTTTAATGTCACCTTGTACATAATAAGGGCGTGCCTTGTCTCACACATTTTTTTAACTCCTATTACCAGTAGTCCGAATTTTGTTTTCATACAATTTTACATCCTAATAATAAAAAAAAATAATATGAATAAGATTTTTATGCGAGTCAAAATGGACACATATGATAGTTACTCAAAACAATCGAAAAGTATTAATACTTAGTAAACGATCAACCCGCTCGGGTCGCACTATACGTGTCTACACACAGTAGATCGATGACCTTGTAGACGTCGACTGGCGAGCGACGAGCGATACGTCCACCCGTCAGGAAGGCTTGGCGCGAACTAAATTGTCACTACACGGGCGCTTGGTTTTATAGGCGATTTTAAAAAATTCATATAAAATTATAAACATCGGATATTAATTAAATTAAAAATTAGATCTGCTTGCAAACAGTATGTTTATTAGTAATAAATAGAATATCAAAGAAAAAAATAAGTATTTATCGTGGAAAAGCAGCACTATAAAACGTAAATTATGACATTTTTTAACGAATTTTTATCAGTATATAGATAAATAATTTATCATATTTTCCTCTGAGGTGCACTAAAAGACAATATAATCTGCGTTCTAAAAATATTAAATTAGTTACATTAACATGATTTCATTTTTATTTCATATTTCAAAGTGAGCTTTAACCGGCATTTTTGCAATTCGGCGTTACGAAAACCTCATAGTAATAAAAGTGAACACCTATAAACGGTAATTTTACGTTGCAGTGCACTAAAAAAAGAGTTGATCTTTATATAATCACGAATAATTTTATTTTATTTGGTTAATTTACGCGTAAATAAGGCGGTCTAAAACACCAAAAAACTGAAATTTCGCCGTAGATTGAATGCGCGCCCTTAAGGCCCAACACTAGGCACACTAGCGACGCCAATTCAAGAATGTAAATCATATAAGCCTTAGTAAATAACCTGAAGTATTTTTGGAATCATGTTTTAATATTATCAGAGTCAGTGAGAATTATGAGAATCCGATTACCGCCAAAAACGGCCGTTTTTGGCGAATAAAATTATTGGCGTCGCTAGTGTGCCTAGTGTAGGCCCTTAAGGTAAGTATATGTATGTTTTATTTGTCAATTTAGCAATTTATATAACTTACCACATTACTTCTCTTGTTGGTGCCTCGTCCGTAACCATTCCAGTGGTTACCCGCGATGCCTATGAGATCATTTACCTAAACAAAAAACAGTTATTCAGTTTATTCAGTCAATTTAAACATTTCAATATTCTTCGGACCTCATGTCGATGTTATCAAAAAGAAAATTAGAGCCGAAATTTAAGAGCAAGCGTGTGAATAAAGGTGGAAATAAACGTCCGAAAAAAAATTAACATTTTAGTGAAATTGCAATACAAAGCGTCTAGACATCCCTCAATCACTGTAATTATTAAAATCTTAGAACATAATGATTCTTCATTATTAAATTCTTATTTCTATAACAATGAATCGATAAAATTCGGAAAGTGATTTTCATTACGCTATACATATAAGTACTGAAAAAGACTTCGTCTGTTTTTTCTGCAAAAGAAGATTACGGAAGAGAGGTGCTAAAGACAATCAAATTCCCCTAGAACTAGGGAAAGTATACCTAAAATGACAACACCGTCCGCTTGTCTGTGTATTTCCAGCTTAAGAATGGATGGTAGACGAATACATGGGGGAGGGGAGGGGGCGCTGCTCTTTCTCTCGTAGAGACGGATCAGATTCCTTTTACGCTATGATTATGAATAAAAAATATAGACGAAGTGGAGTTCACTATATAGCCTTCTCTTCTACCAATTTGGAGTACATTACTAGTTTTCGTAAAATGCGAGTAGATGTCTACACGTAAATTTGATTTTCGTACTCGATTCATACTCTACTATTTGTATACATGGGAAGAGTAATCAAATACTGGTAAAGTACATAGAAGAGATAAGGCAATGTTGGGGCAAGTGGTAGAGTAGGTTGCCCACGTTGATTGTCACTACACTCCCAATTTCTAGTACTCTACCGGCCGTCTTAAGCCAATTGGTGGCCCTAGGCACATTAGGATAATGGGGGAATATAACGTTACCTTGACTACTATTTGAAATAAGTATTGTATGAACGTAGGTATTAATAAAAAATAAATAATTATTTAGCTCATTTATATTTTCTTTCATTTTATAGATTTCAACGAGCCTAGAAGGTTGGCACACGGAAAGCGTATCCATATATGTACCCTTATATTTAATCAATCAAATAATAAGGAAAGTTTTTTTAAATAATACGTTTTTCTTTTAAAAAATTATCGGTTACTGTTTTGTGGATATGATCTAGCAGTAACTGGGAGAACTTATCGATTGCGGGGCCATGGGCACGTGCCCAGAGTGCACAGTGGGTAAGAGGGCCCTGTCTACTGGTACTGGTCTAACCGTATATATAAAAATAGAAGCATAGTAAGTACTCTTTCTACCTATTACTCGAGCGTGTACCGGCGGCGTATGTGTAATACGTTTTAGTTCCGCATGGATATCAATAACATCGGTTCTCGCTACGAATTATAACTTCGCTACGCATCTCGTGCGATTATGACGCAGAACGTCATTATTGCATAATGTCACCGTGAAAAAAATTATAATTTTCGCCCAAAGTCACTTCTCCGGAATGTCATATCCGTAAGGCATCTATAAAAATAGCAACAGTCAACTTATTACACGAACTAATTGAATGCTACGTAGCATGTATCGTATTGTCCACGCATGTCGCGCGCGTTCTGCCCGCCGAAGTAGTATATGTGGTCTAGCGACAAGCTGTTGGCCACTAACACTCACCTCTGGCGATATATCGTGGTGTCCGCCCTGGTTGGGAATGACGGCGAAGCGGTCGTGCGCGTTCTGACCGCCAAAGTAGTAGATGTGGTCCAACGACAAGCTGTTGCCGCTAACACTCACCTCTAGCGATATATCGTGGTGTCCGCCCTGGTTGGGCATGACGGCGATGCAGTCGTACGCATTCTGACCGCCAAAGTAGTAGATATGGTCTAGCGAGAAGCTTTTTTTGCTGCCCATGGAACTGCCTGGGGTATGACAATAGCGTTGCCGGCCTTTTATTTGCCCTCCCTAGAGGGGAGGAGGGACGGGCCTTCGACGCTCTCACTCACCGAATGAAGCATAGAAGCTGTAAAGCTACTATTCAAAACATCGATTTTTTGTGAGAGCGTGGTACTTCCCCGGACGAGCCGGCCCATTAATGCTACCAGCAAAAGTGATTTTGGCCGGTAGCGTGGCTCTACCACAACTAAACACTCACCTCTAGCGATATATCGTCGTGTTCGACCTCGTTGGGCATGACGGCGATGCGTTCGTGCGCGTTCTGCCCGCCGAAGTAATAGATGTTGTCTAGCGACGAGCTGTTGACCAGTAACACTCACCTCCAGCGATATATCGTGGTGTCCGCCCTGGTTGGGCATAACGGCGATGCGGTCGTGCGCGTTCTGCCCGCCGAAGTAATAGATGTTGTCTAGCGACGAGCTGTTGACCACTAACACTCACCTCTAGCGATATATCGTGGTGTCCGCCCTGGTTGGGCATAACGGCGATGCGGTCGTGCGCGTTCTGCCCGCCGAAGTAGTAGATGTCGTCGAGGGAGAAGAAACTGTTGGACGCGTCCACACGGTTCGTCTGCATCATTTCGTACGCCACTCGGCCCACCTGTGAATACGGAAAAAATTCAATTTAGTCACGTTGTTTGCAATGAAATAAAATAGTAGTTTAAAAAACTAAAATACACGCTTTTAACACGCGAGCTAGTCATGTATTGTCATCAGAACTCAGAGTTTTTTTTTAATGGCCAATTGCGAATCTCCTATGTATGGTTCCATAGCAGCATAGATTAGGGTATCCACAAAACGCAACGATTACCTACATCTAGCCAAACAAAACACCACTATCATTATTCGAAAAATTACTTTGTTGTCAGAGAAAGAGGCGTGTATCAACGATGCATTACGGCCATTTTCACGATGGAGGGGTCGCCATGTTGCGTCTGTTAATAGAGCGTAGATGTATGCATTTACTCCTTACCTGGCTACTGAATGTACACACGATGTAAACGCACATAACGAACATGTGTAGATCCACAAGTAGTGCCGTCAGTGAGAGAGGCGTGTATCGTCGATGCGTTGCGGCCGTTTTGACGATGCAGGGGTCACCATGTTGCGTCTCGTAATAAATTGCATATGTAATGTCTTTACTCCTTACCTGGCTACTGAACGCACACGATGTAATCGCACATAGCCAACATGTGTAGATCCACAAGTAACCCCGTCAGGGAGAGCGGCGTGTATCGTCGATGCGTTGCGGCCGTTTTCGCTATAGAGGGATGGCCATATAGCATCTTTAAGAGTTGGAACATAATGCATTTACTCCTTACCTGGCTACTGAATGTACACACGATGTAGTTGCACATAGCCAACATGTGTAGATCCACTAGTAGTCCCGTCAGAGAGAGCGGCGTGTATCGTCGATGCGTTGTGGCCCTTTTCACGATGGAGGGGTCGCCATGTTGCGTTTCGTAATAGATTGCATTTACCTGGCTACTGAATGTACACACGATGTAGTCGCACATAGCCAACATGTGTAGATCCACAAGCAGTCCCGTCAAAGAGAGAGGCGTGTATCGTCGATGCGTTGCGGCCGTTTTCGCGATGGAGGGGTCACCGATGAACACGTAGTCGGGGTACTTCTTGCGAGCATCTTCTAGGACCTGCAACAATTGGAATTATCATAGAAAAACTTCTAATTTTTTAACATAATAATGACTATTTTACGTATTAGTTTTAGATTTCTTCGAAGTTGTCGATCAGTGCTGCCCACTGTGGTTTTTGCACCTGATCTAGCGCTTCTTTTTTCTCATAGCGCTTTTTAGCGCCTAGCACTAAATCTAGCGCTTTTTCAAATTGTGAAATTATATTGTAATGCTTTATTACATTATGTAATACATAAAGCATTCCACTTTTTCTATAATATATAGTGTATGTAATTTACATACACTATATTTTTAAATCCTAGAAAAAGCAGCAAATCGTAAAATCATTGGTAGTTGACGCGAAATATAGCGCTTTTTTCTAGAACGCCATGTTGGCGCTTTCGAGCGCTTTTTTATAGCGCTTACAGGGAGTTACCGTTTAAACTAGTTGGCAGCACTGTCGTCGATTGCACAGTATGTATCGACTTACATTTATCGTCGTCGATTGCACAATATGTATCGACTTACATTTATCGTCGTCGGTGGCCAAATACACGCGGCGGACGTCGACCGGCCGCGTGAACTCGAGCTGGGGTACTATTTTTGAACTTGTGACACTCGTCTTCGAACGATTTTGTATGGAAAATCCGCTCGTTTGCGAACGGCGACATTAAAAAATCCTATCCCTGGTCGTAGTAGTCCCGCACGGGCGCCATAACAATACGTTGTACACTTACATTAGCGTCGTCGGTGGCCAAATACACGCGCCGGACGTCGACGGCCCGCGTGAGCTCGAGCTGGTCGTAGTAGTCTCGCACGTGGGCCATGTACTCGTGGATGTGGTGGAAAGCCGCCTCCGTGCCCACTTTGTCTGTACGCCGGATGTGGACACTGAAATTTTTTTTTTTCAGAAATAAGATAAGGGAAACAAATTCCACGCGGGCAGAATTTTGACCTGCGTCTCAAGGCGCTGTGGTATCAGGCGATACGAGACACCAGCGAGCGCCACCCAACAATTAATTATTTTACTCCTAAATCAAATAAAATTTAAAAAATCTAAAAGCTGATTGCCCTAGTAAATTACTTGTAGAATTATTTTTATACTTTTCATAGATATTATAATCTAAGTTTAAGTGGACGAATTATTACGTACGTAGCATTTTGCATGCCGTGCGGTTCCCGACAGAAAAAAATAGGACCACTCCAAGTCTTCCCGTGGATGTCGGGCGATTTAGGAAAAAAAAGCTAAACAAAGCTTATAAACACAATCCGTCTTATTATAAAAAAAAACAGCCAAAATACGTTTAAACCTGTTCTACCTTAGTTCCGACAAGTGGTGTATTAAGTCAAGTTTTGAAAATTAAACTTTGCTTCATTATAAAAAGTGAACTAAGTCATGATCGACTTAGATCTGAGATGATCTCCCGAAAGCATATTTCATTGGATCATTCATTCCATTACATCGTTCCGACCTACATGGTAATTGCAATACATTTTTAAAATTTGTTAATTGAAATTAGTATAAAAATTAAAATAATGAAATTGAAATTATGAAACATGTATATTGTTGTTATTAAATTATTATATTCAAAAGTTTGATTATATAAATCATATTTTTTTACGTAACCGTTGGTAACCTTAAAAACCTAAATCGGAACGTATCTGAGTCATCATCATCATCATCATCATCAGGTCTTCATCCACTGCAGGAGCACGACCCTCTCTGTACTGCCAGTATACTGTACGTATCTGAGTGCGCGTAACAAATTGTATTTTTTCCAAAGAAACCAAATTACTATTTGGTTTCTTTGGAAAAAATACAATTTGTATTTGTATACAAACCTCGAAATTAAAATTTTAAAACTTATTCCTCGAAATTTGTTTTAAATTAGATTGTAAAAAGTAGATTTTCAAATTTATTGAATTAAACGAGCCGTGGTCGTGTGTACAAATAGTATGTATTGTTTTGTAGATGCTGATAAAAAGCGCCGATAATTATGTTGAAAATAACCTCAAAGTTTGTTTACGATTGTAAAATGTTTAATAAATCAATGGGTTCAGGTGTCCAAGCATAGTTTTCTAGTTGTTATGAAATTAAAATGACAATAATAGTGTTGAAACGGATAAAATAATATATTTACGACGTGTAAATCTTCAAATCATTAAATAATTTTTCGTGATATTTGTGATAGTTTTATTTCTTTCTTTGTATTTATTAGGTATTCTTATGCATCAACATATATTTTTGTTGTAGAAAACCTATTTGTAAGTTACAAAATGAGTTAGTAGGTACTGAAGTTAAACTAGTGAAATGTTGGTTTATCTTTTGACCTAGGATCATGTCATGTATGACTTAAGCGATAAACCTTTTTTTATAATACGATTTTCCTTATTGACTTGAGAACCGGCTTAGGGCTGATCTTTCAGTTAGTCCGCTTAATTAAATCAAGATAGACTTATACATGAACTGCAAACAATTTGTATATAATTACTTCTCAAGATCACACATGAAACACGAATGAGTGATTTTAATCCATTACTGTTTTGAAGAAGATTCAGTAGAGGGATCTATAATAGTAGGGTGATATACTATGGCGGTTATTCAATAAACAATGTTGCCACTTTAATTAATCATGAATGTACTAGTAACAAAGTATGGAATTATTTGAACTCGTGCATGTTAAAAAGTAGGTAATTAAAAGGTTTATTATTTAAAAATCACGCTTCTATAATGGTGGGGCGATATCACTATGGCGGTTATTCAATAAACAATGTTGCCAAATTAATTAATCATGAATGTACTAATAACAAAGTATGGAATTATTTGAACTCGTGCATGTTAAAAAGTTGTAGGTAAATAAAAGGTTTATTATTTAAAAATCACGCGTTTCCACCGCGGCGACAACATTATCGACGTTTTTTATCAGCATCTACAAAACAATACTTTTTGTACACACGACCATAGCTCCTCAAATCCATAAATTTGAAAATATACTTTTTACAATCTAATAAATACAAATTTTGTGGTTACTATTTGGTTTCTTTGGAAAAAGTACAATTTGTTACGCGCGCTCAGATATACATTCAGTTTCAGTTTTTAAAGGTTACCAACTACGTAAAAGAAATATGTGTAGGTAAAAAGTATGAATTATGTAATCAAAGCTTTGAATATATTATTTTGTAACAAAAACATACATGTTTCACCATTTCAATTTTATTATTTTAAGTTACAATTACGGATTACATGAAGTTCGGAAGATGTGATGGAATGATTGAATGAAATATGCTTTCGGGAGATCATCTCAGATCTAAGTCGATCATGACTTTTTATAATGAAGCAAAGTTTAATTTTCAAAACTTGCCTTGATTCACCACTTATCCGAACTCAGATAGAACAGGTTGAAACCTATTTTGGCTTTTATTTATAATAAGACGGTTAGAGTTGAACTACATTAGGCAGCACGGAATCGCATTTCCCTTTTCTTCTATCTTTTTCTCGTTTACCTAAGCGATAAAGCGTGATGAAACGCGGTGCAACCGTGAATTCCATTAATTATTATAATTGCCATTACTAATAAATCAGGGCATTCAATACAATACGTGTATGAGCACTGTGCGAAGTTTCAAGATAATGGGAACTACCGATTTACTGTGTCACGGGGTCACATTCTTCTGAGCTCATTTAAACTTTGTAGGTTCAGAAAAGATCCTATTAGCCAACAATGAACCGCCTTTTTAGTTGATCGAAGTATGTACACAGGTTCATTCTCACTTAAGCTTCTGAAGGATGAAGAAGGGCAGAGGTCACATTTGTGTGTTCTTTTGTAGGTCGACTTTGGCACAATGATTTTTAGGATACAGTACAGGGACATGTAACCGATCTACCACCATCGAGGTTCTCCTTTGACCAAGCTATTTTAAACCAGCTTTTCATTGCAAAAAAACAGGTTATTTCAGAAAGTACAAGTTTTACATGTTTTAATCAATGTTTATTAAAGTTTAAAACATTGTTACCCAAGATTACAATAAATCTACAATAAAACTTCTGATTTGGCTGTATGAGCACTTATAACTTTGCCATTTCCTTTGAAAGTAAAATTAACAACGTCAACTTCTGCATCGTTCCGAAACTGCGAAAATATCGAAAGTTAAAAATTTAACCTTATCACATACAGAATAAAGATCATATTACCCAACAATAGGCGTCTTGAAGTTTATCCTGGCGATTGTTTCGTTAATCGCCTTTTGCAGCTCTGTTCGAGGCTTCAAGATGTACTTGAGCATTTGACCGATCCACCATGACGCGGGGTCACCGTTGAATCGAACTATCCTGGACAGAAAATTATGTGTTATTTCTTATAACATGTTTTTGACGAATCATTTCTTCTAGACTTTTACACCTATTCCTAATTACGTTGCATGAAAAGGTGTTAAATTTAACCTTCACGACCATGAAGGTTAGATAAAATAAATGACACGTTCATAGTTAGCCCAGTCAATTGGACATCAACTTTGTAAACGCGCATGTATCGGCCATTTTTTTATATATTGTGCAAAACCAGCCTAAATTGTGCCAAATTTGGGGGAAAATGGGCATGGTTTGACAAGGTATGACTCAATTACTATATGTCACGGAGAGTTCAAATTATACTCAAACGGTAGATAATTTAGTGTATATCATAAAAGCATACCACAAAAATACCCGAAAAAGGCATCCTAAGTTAGTTTTCTTGTAAAAACTGAAAAATGTCCCATACTTTCGGGCCCCCCAGGAGTAGCACAGGGTTATGAATTTTTTTGCATCCAATCACCGGTATGTCGCTTCATACAAGCCGGATGATACATATTTATGCACATACATAAACATAGCAATTTTACTACAAACAAAACTTTAACTATCAAGGTCGACACCGCAGAATGAATTCAAGTACTAACGTATCAGAATCCTTAATGGAATAGGCACAGTATTGCAAGAAAAAGGATAAAAAAATACCTTCCATAGAAATACGCCCAGCTGATCGGTGACTTTTTAATGAGAGGTCTTATTTGTAATTTTTTTTTTTTTATTCTTTAAATCTGTATTTCCTTAGATATCCCAAATTACAATCTAGCTTAGAAGTTCAAAATCAGCTGTATAGGGAGAGGTTTCAAATACATTGGTCAAGTACTTTAAATTTTATACAATTCAATTATATTAAATAATAAATAGGCGATGCAGGTAGCAACCCATCACTATTTTGATTCCGTTCTCACCTACTAGCCCGTCAACATGCTAAGCGTGGCCCTAATGTTTTACAGACTTGGGCTCTGTCTACTCCGCAAGGGAGAAAGACGTGGATAATATGTATGTATGTACATTTTAATTAACATCAGCCCGCGGCTCCGCTCGCGATCGTATAAATCCTCAGGGAACAGTTCGTTTTCCGGGATGTATGTTAGGTGCAGTGACCAGGATTTTGAGAATATATTGGCAGTAATGCTTTCGGATGTTGGTCATGCGTCCCTTTGTACCGGCCAACTACTTGATCAACTAATGGTTGTGTGACACTTACACACACATGCGTACTCCTTACGGCGTGCGTTTATTGAACACAATCAAATGTATTTAAAAAAATTATTTACTTTGACTTTTATTTATTTATGTTTACATTTTTATACAGGTGCAACGGTTGTTCGCGTCGTCTTCAGGTACCATATGTTATATTTCGTACATCTGACAACGTATTTGCCTAAAAAACATACATACACACATCATACATACTTACATATAATCACGTCTTTTTCCCTTGCGGGATAGACAGAGCCCAAGGTCATAAAACCCAAAATCCACGTTAAACGTGTTAGTGGGCGTTAAGGTGGAAAGTGGAATTAAAATAGTGATGGGTTGCTAGCCGCATCGCTTATTGACGTGATTCCTTAGATTTTCTTTGCAGTGATCCCTTGACCGGCTTTTACGGTAATATATTCGATGTTTTTCCTTTTCTCCCAAACCCGCATGGAAGGTGGAAACTTCTATTAATCCAGTTTGTCTGGTATATTTTATCAACATGTTAGGCGCTCGTTAGTAAGGGAGGAAAGTCATACTACATACCTATGAGCTAAGTCCTTTGGCACCGCCAGTGGCAGGAATTTTGGCTTCTGCGTTATCGAGTCTATGAACGGCAGCGATATTACTTTCGCGTCGTATGACACTGAAAAACAACACCTATTGAATACAAATATTCATAAGTTTTGTACTTATGAAAAGTTTAAGAAATATACAGCGTGTACATACATTGACCTTTGCCACAAGGGGTGACTCAGACCATCCATATATATAGTATTTTATGCAACAGTTTTATAATAGGGGTCTTAAAAGGCGAGTGGCGCGGGTAGCGATATGAGCGAGCGAATAGAGGCGCCACGAGCCTTTTCTTATTTATATATATATATATATATATATATATATTTTTTCTACGACTTTCAATAAATGCAAAACTAAGTAACTAAGCAAAAGTAATACATACATTTTTAGTTTAACAACTAACGCGCAGGAAATGTAAATATGACAAAATTTTGTGTCTATGGTTACCTTCTATATTTAATTGATGTTCGCTTGACCCTATAAAAAAAAAACAAAAAACTTCTTTTGCAATCACGAAATCTAGGTTTAATAGTCTGTGGCTGCTAGCCGTATCGTAATAGCGACATTATAGTACGGCTGTGCCGTACTGTTATGGGAGAATAGAGTATATACTTATTATGGCTGTTCTTATGTTTGTGTTCTTGGTCATATAAATGACAGATAAAAGTACAGGAGTAGAAAAACAACTTTACATCATTCAAGCTGAGGTTGTGATTTACACCCTGATGGAGGTAAGTAAATTTGAAAATCGAAGGCGACCACGCGCCACGCATCGGCTCCTATAATATTCTTTTTCATCTCACCTACCCTTAAACAGTGTCATTAAATGCAAGCAAAGTGGGCTGGATGGTCGCTGTTACGACCGCGGGCTATAAGATTGATTACATACAAATTCCATAAAGCCCGAGAGCGCGTTAGGTATTTTTTTAATTTAATAGGGCACTATACCATGCACACGTGTCAAATCTTCTACATCCAAAAAGTTTTCAAGACGTATATTCAAATTTGGAGTTGCTAGTGACAACCGATAATTTTTTTTTTAAATATACTGCGAGATATTTGTCCTTAATTCAAATTTGGAATTGTTAATGGCCATGGTGGCTGGCTGTTTGTATTCATCAATCCTTGACTTCCACTTTTTGGATAAAACATTTTCATTATCTGTGGAATCCTCGGATAAATTTTCTGCTCATTCTAGTTTGCCGCTATTTATTTTTAGGCAAAATATTTATAAGTAATCGTAATCTTCATTAATTTGCATGGAATACATTCCCTATGATAAATTAATAGATGGTCAATAATGTTGATTTAAGTAATATAGTCAGCCAGCTTGACGACGCATAAATATTAATTTTCAAGGTAAACTATATTCATACTATACAATTTTAACCAATATAATATGAAAAATATTTTTTTTATTCTACTATTTACTCGGTGAGATGAAAAACATTGTGTGTATCTCGGCCGGTATTAGACATTACAAACTCGGACTACTAAAAGCACTCGGCTTCGCCTCGTGCTTGTTTGTGGTCGCTCGTTTGACGTAATGTCTTCTATACCGCCCTTGGTACACAATGTACTATTTTTTTTAAACAAGCGCACTGGCCACCACAAATGGCCGACTGCATCAAGAGCTCCAGGCCATTAAAAAAAAAACAGTTTGGCGCGCATTAACTGTTTTATTCTTTGTTGCAATTGCATATATTTTTTCCTCGCATTCATGATGTAAAGTAGAGTGTTCAACTCAAGTGTAAATGATCAATTACACCCTCGAACTATAAGCACCCTCGCTCGCTTCGCTCATTCGTGAGCCTAAATGTCTCGGGTGCAATTGACAACATTTCATTTTTTTAACCCCTCTAAATATTAAGTTAGATTGAAAATAGATACAAAAATAGGGGACACGTATTTTTCCTTTTAATTTTTAAAAAAATATTAAGCCAGGGCTTTTAATAATTAAAAGCTGCTCATTACAAAAGGGCGTAAGTGCAAAGCTAGGCAAATACGTGAGCAGTTCATTTGCTTCGGTTGGTGTTTAAAAATCTTAGAGTATAAAATAGAATAGAGATCGCCTAGTTCTCAGCTATATATTCATCTCTTTCTTTTTAAAGTATGTAAGAAATAAATAAATAAAGGTTTATCAATAAGTGCTAATACACACTTGACAAATGTAATTTTTGATACCTTGATATCCTTATGCGACCAATTTGAAAAGACAGTTTTGAAAGGGTAATTGTCATCTTAAATCGTTCGTATAAAACGCTGGCTCGTCTGCGTTGGAGGTGATGTGGTAAAATTATTTTTTACTTGAATAAATTAATTTATTGTTTAATTAGCGAAAGAAAAAATACGAGTCCAATATTTTTTGATTGTCTAACTGATGGTCTAATTTTATTATTAATATTTTGACGCAGGAAAATAGCCTATTATCATATAGATATTAATTAATTGATTATTTTTGTCAGACATCATATTCATATCAGAAGCTGACTTTATAACACCATAGACAAAAAGACCAGAATCGATATCGGCATCTATTACATGACTGTTGCATCCCTAGTAAAAACTCTATTGTCTACGACCGTGTACGTTTTGTTCCTTCGAAGCTCCTTTGTGAATTCATATTCTTAGAAATCAACAAACTTAAATGTCCATGTCACTGTCAATGTCAATAATTCATTGACAAAAAATGATTTATTTTTTATTAGGTCCCCAGGCAACAGGAACAAAATTATGTTGGCCTGTGTTTCCATTTTTTGCATATATTTTAGAAATTATTTATTATTTCAGTAAATAATGTTCTAAAAATTCTGAAAAAAATATATATTATTTTGAACGCTAAGATCTCCAAATGGTTTTTTTATTTTGTGTCTATAGTGAAAATGAAATGTTGTCAATTGATCACTTACAACTCTTGTATAACAATCTACTATTCCTATCAGAAGAATTTGGCTTTCTCATACTAATTGCCCGGGCGGCTGAACACTTTTGTATGAAAATGTAGATTTTTTTGAGTTCCCAACGTTGATCCCATGGGATAAGTAGTTCATATTGACAAGCTGAGTGGTGACTCAAGGGGTGCCTTTGAATCAATTTATACGCAGTATATAAATCCTCTGACTAATCAAGCTAATATATAACGCTGGTAGCACAGAGAGGGTCATGCTCCTGCAGTGGAGACTAAAATATAAGACCTAATGATGATGATAATGATATATATTTTTTAAAACTTTTCATAACTAAAGTGACAAGTTTTTATTATGATCATATTTATAATGTAAAGTGATTTTTTAAAACAAAGAGAGCCTATGGCGACGGTTTCCGAGATTCACTTTTAAACAATTAGTTTATACTATTAAAATGCTATAAAAAAATATTTACCCAAACTTTTATGGCGACCTACCTGCCAACACTTGCGGATTATAATAATAGAATAAGGTCACGAGAACTAAAAGTTTTTATCATTACTCAGTTTACTCCCTCGAACAATAATTGTTAAATAAAAAGAGTTGAATATAGTTGAAAAACATTAGAAAATCGTAATACGTACAATACTATAGGCAGACGAATGAAAAATTAAGTCGTTATACAACCATCAAGTAATTAAAATTGCGAAATTAATTTCATTAAGTCCGACATTCACCAACTGCGGCTGCAGTAAAATTAGTTTTATGGATTAATTAGTTAGTTTTATAACGATTTTAAACCTACAGCGGAGAAAATAAATAAATGAAATCAACCACGGTAATAATACGGTATGGTAATTAAAGTGGCAAGTCTTTATGACTTCTTTTAAGGACGTACACAATAAACACACAAATAATATTGGTTTTGACATTTGATATGGCGATTCGTTGGATAAAAATTCCAATGTAGATGAATATATATAATTTACTATAAATCAAACGATTGAGCGGGTCCCACATTAAGTTTGTTAAATTGTGACGTGGGATAGGTACTAACCCAACGATCCTATATTTTGCAATAGATACATACGTACAACATACAAGACCGAGGTCTATTTTTCCACCTTGATCTAGTCGGGAATAGAACCTAGAAGATGCGATTCAAAGACATTTGCTGTGGCACTAAGCCACAGAGGTCATGTGTCATCACAAAGTTTCCTTGCGTGTATTGAAGTGGTGTTTTTGTGGTGGGAAGTCAAGGGGTGCAGTTGGGGTTTGCCTTACACGATTTTGCAAATTGATTTTAGTAGACTTAATCATATGAAATTGGTGTAGATTGGTGTTATAAATGCTCGTGCTCATGAACCATTTGTGAAATAGTTGAAGTAGACTGTTAAATGGACTCGTATAGATTTGTCACCAGAAGCTCCCACGAGGCATCAAAGAACATACGCCATCTCTGATGCTATTTGTTAAAATTTTACCGTACAACACCGATACTTAGTATCTCAATTTACTGGAGATTGGCAGAATCTCTGAAATCTCGGTGGAATATATGGTGCCATATCATAAAACAGAAGAAGAGTATTGAAGTGACAGCCTGCGTGGCGCAGTGGTCTTGGCACAGCGGACGGCTCCAAGAATTTTCCCGGATGCATCCTCTGATATGATGCATTCGAAACAAAATCTCAGATGAGAAGGAAATCATGAAATAGCTTGACCTATGTAAGTCTGAATGCCGCGGGTTCTTATTTCATGTGGTTCGACTTGCGATGCGATTGAAGAATTTACTAATCTGAAATATTTATATTAGACCAAAACTTTGCTTCTTCTTCTTCCTCACCTTATCCCACTTATGGGGGTCGGAACAGCATGTAAGCTTTTTCCATTTAGCACTATCACGAGCGATGGCTCGTGACATGAGAACGTGAGAGGTGACGAAGGAGATGTCCTTCGTCCACCTTCTTTTTCTTCATATCCTCCTTCACACACTCCATCCATCTTTTCTTTGGCCTTCCTCTATTCTGGTTTCCAGTAACTTTCATACCCAGGACCTTTCCAGGAATATGGCTCTCTTATCTCCGCATAACATGGCCGTACCATCCCAATCTATTACTTCTAAGCTTTTATGAACCAGACCAAAACTTTCCTTCGACCAAGAAAAAAATGTTTCCCATCGTTTGAAACCTACACACTATTACAAGGCACTATAATCATTTATATAACATGTAGATGGGTTGTACGGCACATTTTAGTCTCAGTTGGACCGGCTGGGCTGACGGAAACTTTAAGAATAGCATGAATATATTCCCAAATTTTATTCAGTGCCATATTGCATTACCGGAATTTTATTCTCAATGTTATTGGGTTTATTAATACTACCGCAGTTTTGTTTTTATTATACTTAATGAACTGATCAGAATATCGCAGTTACATTAAACTTACGACATCGACCTAAGGCATGGTACTAGAACCATGGACCTAGGAATAATATGGACCCGGCATTAGACACATCAAAAGTGAAGCATAACTTACGTCACATCAAGTCACATGTGTGCAGCATGTATTTGACATTTCGATCGGGGAAAAGTGTAGGGATTTTTGTGCCGATGTGTGCGTGCGCTAGTGTCGCGACACGAGTGTAGGGATTTTTATGTGCGTCACTGTTACATTTTCCAAGGGCATATCCTGATTATTCTTAGATCCATGACTAGAACGCACAACAGTCAATCTCTCGGCATTAATAAAACTTTATTGCCGCGTAATCGCTGCGATTACGCTCACACCAAACGATTTGCAACTGTAAACCCATTGAATAGAGTACAAATTACCTGGCCATTGCTGAACTTTGTCGTTGTATGCCGTGGTACAGCTGTCAGAAATTGGATGGAACACGTAGTCCCAGCCGTGGTTGTTGTATCTCCAACCTTTCGAGTTTAGTATTAAGGTCCTTTCGGTGGCGTACGCGAAGATCAAGCAGTACACTATGTGATGAAGTTGACAGCCAAAACCGCAACCCTGGAACAATATAGTATTTTATGATTAAAACTAACGTAAGATGCTAACATTATTAATATGTACAATAAGGGTCACTCACGTAAGAAGTCAGGTACAGGTCTGACGAAGACCTCCGGATGAGTTCGAAACATGACAGACTGTAGCTGACTTCATACGTGAGTGACCTGTATTTTACATATTAATAATTATTTTTAACAAAAAAGTAAAACCGACTTCAACCCCATACGTTAATGTACAAACTGGAACTTAAAATAAGGTTTTACTGGGTGTGGTAGTTCAATCAAAATAGAGGAACAACGTCGTCATCAACTTGTCTTGATTCGCGCAAAATTCAACAGAAATAAAATTAAACCAAACGGCATACTTGTACATTTTATTTGGCTTTTGTTGATTTTTTCTAAAAGCACTGGACACATTTCGATAAAAATATTATAGGACCACTTTTGAAGTTCAGGCAAAACAGAGGAGTAACGTTCTCATCATCATCGTCTTGATTCGCTTAAGAATAAAATACAAATAAGTTTAAACCGAACGGCATACTCTTACAATATTTTTGGGTTATTGTTTATTTTTTCAAAAAGTGAGTAGTAGTAGAGTAATCGCGTAACATACATACAAAAAAAAACATACAGACGAATTGAGAACTCCTCCTTTTTTGAAGTCGGTTAATAAAATAGTTTTTAATTATGTTATCATTAATCAAATACTAAATATTATTAATAAAGCAAATGTAAAACTACGGTTGATTATAAAAGATAAGAAGCTCTCATGTATTAGAGAATATGAGATAGTGCCTTAGCGACAACCTAACTAGAAATTTGAGTCTACTTTTGAATGTATTATCTAATTTATGTGTGTGACCCTTGTAAATTTTATCATTCACATTATTCTTTTATTTTTAAACATCAGGCTGTATTGGTATAATACTGTCCATAGTAAAAGATAAATCGGCGATAATTGGTAATGAAAACAACATAAATTTTCCCGAAAATATTGACATACCTAATTGTCTTTTATCAGTAGTATCGGTTAGGTACCCCTATGAAACAAATTCCAGCTGTTTATATACAGTAATTATGTACCTACTATTATCCTCATTATAGTGCCGTTTAAGCATTATTATAGAAAATGTTTACACGATAATTTTTGGAAAACTTACGGAAAACATAAGCACGTACCTATCTAATAATTATAGATAATTTTGCCGTCAGATATTATCCCACTAATATGCATATAGATGACTTTACATAATATAAAGCTCGAGCTCCGTGGCGCAGCGGTCAACACGCTAGCCTGCGACACGGGGGTCCCGGGTTCGATCCCCGGTCAGGTCAAGATGGAAAAAGATCTTTTTCATATTGACCTAGGTCTTGGATGTTTATCTATATAAGTATATATTATAAAATATAGTATCGTTGAGTTAGTATCCTGCGACACAAGTTCACAACTTACTGTGGGGCTAGCTCAATTCGTGTGATATGTCCCTATATAAAAAAAAATGTATTTGTTATAAAATATAGTATCGTTGAGTTAGTATCCCATAACACAAGTCTTACTTAAGAACTTACTTTGGGGCTAGCTCAATCTGTGTGATTTGTCCGTATATATTTATATTTGTCCGTATATATTTATTTATATTTATATATTTATAAATATCTTTTATTTCTTTTAAGTGCTAAAATCTAAAAAATGAAATATTTTATATAAAATTATAACACATAGATATATATATACTTTATGTGTAGCCAAGTATCGCAGCAGTCAAAGGCCACCGAAGCGGAATCTCTTCATTTATATTATTTATGTTACTTTCTTTTAAAAATTATAACTATTATTATATGTATACAATTTGACATCAGAGTAATCTATATTCATACGGCAAGGCAGCGACTTTATTATACATACAATACCTATGTTTAAATAATAAATAAATTAAGTTAATGACAAAGAGGTTAAGATGCATTGTACATATGTCAGTTTGCGATATCACACAGCAAACCAGCTAATTAATTCGACGTATATAACATTTACTTTATTTTAAAACACCAAAAATATTTCATTTAATATTCCTCATTACAATTTCATGATTCAAATTACTATTTAATTTGAGTTTACCATACAAAAGTGATTTTTATGTTCACGCTAGGTTCACGCGTGAAGGCCGGAAAGGTCAACGGCGAGTTTAATGAATAGTATACGAGTGACATTTGTGATTGCGTGTTAGCACAACTTACGCCAAGTGGCCGTCACGCAATAAAAACATGAGCTACCTCTCCAATGGGAGCAATATCACTTCACTTTCCGGAAAAACTAGTAATCCCAATTATGAGAACAACTCTTATAGTGTAAATTGCTACCCAATGGCTGTAAAAATCCTATCCTAATCCTAACTAATATTATAAATGCGAAAGTGAGTTTGTTTGTTTATTTGTTTGTCTGTTACTCTTTCACGCCTTATCTACTGAACCGATCATCATGAAATTTTGCATACACATAGGTTAGGGTACTGAGAGGGACATAGGCTATCCATCACGCGGGCGGAGCCGCGGGTAACAGCTAGTGTATAATAAATTGCCAAAACAAATGAAACTCTTGCCAAAGTCTAAATTTAAGCGGCAACTATACAACTGGCTTGTTAATAAATGTTTCTACAGTGTACAAAAATATTTACAAAATTCGCATTATATATGACGAATAATTAAAATGTTATGTATTTAGTATATACATTCGATTAAACATTTGACATAATGTGTACCTACATAGATTTATATTTGACATAATTAACAAATTTGTGTCTATTGCATGTAATTGTTTAAAGCAATAAAGCTCATTTCATTTTTCATTTCATTTCATTTTCATGGCAAACAAAAGATTCACAGTTCATGAAGTACGTTTATTTTTTTACCCTTTCCATAGTTTTTGTTAGTGTCGCTCTATGACACAGCTCAGTCTAAATAAAGATACAGATAAACAAAATTTGCTAATTTCGAATATATGCGTGTTAGCACAACTTACGCCAAGTGACAGTCACTCACGCGCTGCTACCCAATAAACATATGAACTGCTACCTCTCCATGGGGAGCAATATCACTTACAAAAAGATTCACATTTCATAAAGAACGTTTATTTTTTACCCTTTCCATGGGTTTTGTTAGTGTCGCTCTATGACATAGTTCAGTCTAAAGAAAGTTAAATAAAGCTACAGATAAACAAACTGCTAATTCCGAATATATGCGTGTTAGCACAACTTACGCCAAGTGACAGTCACTCACGCGCTGCTACCCAATAAACATATGAACTGCTACCTCTCCATGGGGAGCAATATCACTTACAAAAAGATTCACATTTCATAAAGAACGTTTATTTTTTACCCTTTCCATGGGTTTTGTTAGTGTCGCTCTATGACATAGTTCAGTCTAAAGAAAGTTAAATAAAGCTACAGATAAACAAACTGCTAATTCCGAATATATGCGTGTTAGCACAACTTACGCCAAGTGACAGTCACTCACGCGCTGCTACCCAATAAACATATGAACTGCTACCTCTCCATGGGGAGCAATATCACTTACAAAAAGATTCACATTTCATAAAGAACGTTTATTTTTTACCCTTTCCATGGGTTTTGTTAGTGTCGCTCTATGACACAGCTCAGTCTAAATAAAGATACAGATAAACAAAATTTGCTAATTTCGAATATATGCGTGTTAGCACAACTTACGCCAAGTGACAGTCACTCACGCGCTGCTACCCAATAAAGATATGAACTGCTACCTCTCCATGGGGAGCAATATCACTTACAAAAAGATTCACATTTCATAAAGAACGTTTATTTTTTACCCTTTCCATGGGTTTTGTTAGTGTCGCTCTATGACATAGCTCAGTCTAAAGAAAGTAAAATAAAGCTACAGATAAACAAACTGCTAATTCCGAATATATGCGTGTTAGCACAACTTACGCCAAGTGACAGTCACTCACGCGCTGCTACCCAATAAACATATGAACTGCTACCTCTCCATGGGGAGCAATATCACTTACAAAAAGATTCACATTTCATAAAGAACGTTTATTTTTTACCCTTTCCATGGGTTTTGTTAGTGTCGCTCTATGACATAGCTCAGTCTAAAGAAAGTAAAATAAAGCTACAGATAAACAAACTGCTAATTCCGAATATATGCGTGTTAGCACAACTTAAGCCAAGTGACAGTCACTCAAGCGCTGTAACCCAATAAAGATATGAACTGCTACCTCTCCATGGGGAGCAATATCACTTACAAAAAGATTCACATTTCATAAAGAACGTTTATTTTTTACCCTTTCCATGTGTTTTGTTAGTGTCGCTCTATGACATAGTTCAGTCTAAAGAAAGTTAAATAAAGCTACAGATAAACAAACTGCTAATTTCGAATATATACGTGTTAGCACAACTTACGCCAAGTGGCCGTCACTCAAGCGCTGTAACCCATGATATGAACTGCTACCTCTCCATGGGGAGCAATATCACTTACAAAAAGATTCACATTTCATAAAGAACGTTTATTTTTTACCCTTTCCATGGGTTTTGTTAGTGTCGCTCTATGACATAGTTCAGTCTAAAGAAAGTTAAATAAAGCTACAGATAAACAAACTGCTAATTCCGAATATATGCGTGTTAGCACAACTTACGCCAAGTGACAGTCACTCACGCGCTGCTACCCAATAAACATATGAACTGCTACCTCTCCATGGGGAGCAATATCACTTACAAAAAGATTCACATTTCATAAAGAACGTTTATTTTTTACCCTTTCCATGGGTTTTGTTAGTGTCGCTCTATGACATAGCTCAGTCTAAAGAAAGTAAAATAAAGCTACAGATAAACAAACTGCTAATTCCGAATATATGCGTGTTAGCACAACTTAAGCCAAGTGACAGTCACTCAAGCGCTGTAACCCAATAAAGATATGAACTGCTACCTCTCCATGGGGAGCAATATCACTTACAAAAAGATTCACATTTCATAAAGAACGTTTATTTTTTACCCTTTCCATGTGTTTTGTTAGTGTCGCTCTATGACATAGTTCAGTCTAAAGAAAGTTAAATAAAGCTACAGATAAACAAACTGCTAATTTCGAATATATACGTGTTAGCACAACTTACGCCAAGTGGCCGTCACTCAAGCGCTGTAACCCATGATATGAACTGCTACCTCTCCATGGGGAGCAATATCACTTACAAAAAGATTCACATTTCATAAAGAACGTTTATTTTTTACCCTTTCCATGGGTTTTGTTAGTGTCGCTCTATGACATAGTTCAGTCTAAAGAAAGTTAAATAAAGCTACAGATAAACAAACTGCTAATTCCGAATATATGCGTGTTAGCACAACTTACGCCAAGTGACAGTCACTCACGCGCTGCTACCCAATAAACATATGAACTGCTACCTCTCCATGGGGAGCAATATCACTTACAAAAAGATTCACATTTCATAAAGAACGTTTATTTTTTACCCTTTCCATGGGTTTTGTTAGTGTCGCTCTATGACATAGCTCAGTCTAAAGAAAGTAAAATAAAGCTACAGATAAACAAACTGCTAATTCCGAATATATGCGTGTTAGCACAACTTAAGCCAAGTGACAGTCACTCAAGCGCTGTAACCCAATAAAGATATGAACTGCTACCTCTCCATGGGGAGCAATATCACTTACAAAAAGATTCACATTTCATAAAGAACGTTTATTTTTTACCCTTTCCATGTGTTTTGTTAGTGTCGCTCTATGACATAGTTCAGTCTAAAGAAAGTTAAATAAAGCTACAGATAAACAAACTGCTAATTTCGAATATATACGTGTTAGCACAACTTACGCCAAGTGGCCGTCACTCAAGCGCTGTAACCCATGATATGAACTGCTACCTCTCCATGGGGAGCAATATCACTTACAAAAAGATTCACATTTCATAAAGAACGTTTATTTTTTACCCTTTCCATGGGTTTTGTTAGTGTCGCTCTATGACATAGCTCAATCTAAAGAAAGTAAAATAAAGCTACAGATAAACAAACTGCTAATTTCGAATATATGTGTGTTAGCACAACTTACGCCAAGTGGCCGTCACTCAAGCGCTGTAACCCATGATATGAACTGCTACCTCTCCATGGGGAGCAATATCACTTACAAAAAGATTCACATTTCATAAAGAACGTTTATTTTTTACCCTTTCCATGTGTTTTGTTAGTGTCGCTCTATGACATAGCTCAGTCTAAAGAAAGTTAAATAAAGCTACAGATAAACAAACTGCTAATTTCGAATATATGCGTGTTAGCACAACTTACGCCAAGTGGCCGTCACTCAAGCGCTGTAACCCATGATATGAACTGCTACCTCTCCATGGGGAGCAATATCACTTACAAAAAGATTCACATTTCATAAAGAACGTTTATTTTTTACCCTTTCCATGGGTTTTGTTAGTGTCGCTCTATGACATAGTTCAGTCTAAAGAAAGTTAAATAAAGCTACAGATAAACAAACTGCTAATTTCGAATATATGCGTGTTAGCACAACTTACGCCAAGTGGCCGTCACTCAAGCGCTGTAACCCATGATATGAACTGCTACCTCTCCATGGGGAGCAATATCACTTACAAAAAGATTCACATTTCATAAAGAACGTTTATTTTTTACCCTTTCCATGGGTTTTGTTAGTGTCGCTCTATGACATAGTTCAGTCTAAAGAAAGTTAAATAAAGCTACAGATAAACAAACTGCTAATTCCGAATATATGCGTGTTAGCACAACTTACGCCAAGTGACAGTCACTCACGCGCTGCTACCCAATAAACATATGAACTGCTACCTCTCCATGGGGAGCAATATCACTTACAAAAAGATTCACATTTCATAAAGAACGTTTATTTTTTACCCTTTCCATGGGTTTTGTTAGTGTCGCTCTATGACATAGCTCAATCTAAAGAAAGTAAAATAAAGCTACAGATAAACAAACTGCTAATTTCGAATATATGTGTGTTAGCACAACTTACGCCAAGTGGCCGTCACTCAAGCGCTGTAACCCATGATATGAACTGCTACCTCTCCATGGGGAGCAATATCACTTACAAAAAGATTCACATTTCATAAAGAACGTTTATTTTTTACCCTTTCCATGTGTTTTGTTAGTGTCGCTCTATGACATAGCTCAGTCTAAAGAAAGTTAAATAAAGCTACAGATAAACAAACTGCTAATTTCGAATATATGCGTGTTAGCACAACTTACGCCAAGTGGCCGTCACTCAAGCGCTGTAACCCATGATATGAACTGCTACCTCTCCATGGGGAGCAATATCACTTACAAAAAGATTCACATTTCATAAAGAACGTTTATTTTTTACCCTTTCCATGGGTTTTGTTAGTGTCGCTCTATGACATAGCTCAATCTAAAGAAAGTAAAATAAAGCTACAGATAAACAAACTGCTAATTTCGAATATATGTGTGTTAGCACAACTTACGCCAAGTGGCCGTCACTCAAGCGCTGTAACCCATGATATGAACTGCTACCTCTCCATGGGGAGCAATATCACTTACAAAAAGATTCACATTTCATAAAGAACGTTTATTTTTTACCCTTTCCATGTGTTTTGTTAGTGTCGCTCTATGACATAGCTCAGTCTAAAGAAAGTTAAATAAAGCTACAGATAAACAAACTGCTAATTTCGAATATATGCGTGTTAGCACAACTTACGCCAAGTGGCCGTCACTCAAGCGCTGTAACCCATGATATGAACTGCTACCTCTCCATGGGGAGCAATATCACTTACAAAAAGATTCACATTTCATAAAGAACGTTTATTTTTTACCCTTTCCATGGGTTTTGTTAGTGTCGCTCTATGACATAGTTCAGTCTAAAGAAAGTTAAATAAAGCTACAGATAAACAAACTGCTAATTTCGAATATATGCGTGTTAGCACAACTTACGCCAAGTGGCCGTCACTCAAGCGCTGTAACCCATGATATGAACTGCTACCTCTCCATGGGGAGCAATATCACTTACAAAAAGATTCACATTTCATAAAGAACGTTTATTTTTTACCCTTTCCATGGGTTTTGTTAGTGTCGCTCTATGACATAGCTCAATCTAAAGAAAGTAAAATAAAGCTACAGATAAACAAACTGCTAATTTCGAATATATGTGTGTTAGCACAACTTACGCCAAGTGGCCGTCACTCAAGCGCTGTAACCCATGATATGAACTGCTACCTCTCCATGGGGAGCAATATCACTTACAAAAAGATTCACATTTCATAAAGAACGTTTATTTTTTACCCTTTCCATGTGTTTTGTTAGTGTCGCTCTATGACATAGCTCAGTCTAAAGAAAGTTAAATAAAGCTACAGATAAACAAACTGCTAATTTCGAATATATGCGTGTTAGCACAACTTACGCCAAGTGGCCGTCACTCAAGCGCTGTAACCCATGATATGAACTGCTACCTCTCCATGGGGAGCAATATCACTTACAAAAAGATTCACATTTCATAAAGAACGTTTATTTTTTACCCTTTCCATGGGTTTTGTTAGTGTCGCTCTATGACATAGTTCAGTCTAAAGAAAGTTAAATAAAGCTACAGATAAACAAACTGCTAATTTCGAATATATGCGTGTTAGCACAACTTACGCCAAGTGGCCGTCACTCAAGCGCTGTAACCCATGATATGAACTGCTACCTCTCCATGGGGAGCAATATCACTTACAAAAAGATTCACATTTCATAAAGAACGTTTATTTTTTACCCTTTCCATGGGTTTTGTTAGTGTCGCTCTATGACATAGCTCAATCTAAAGAAAGTAAAATAAAGCTACAGATAAACAAACTGCTAATTTCGAATATATGTGTGTTAGCACAACTTACGCCAAGTGGCCGTCACTCAAGCGCTGTAACCCATGATATGAACTGCTACCTCTCCATGGGGAGCAATATCACTTACAAAAAGATTCACATTTCATAAAGAACGTTTATTTTTTACCCTTTCCATGTGTTTTGTTAGTGTCGCTCTATGACATAGCTCAGTCTAAAGAAAGTTAAATAAAGCTACAGATAAACAAACTGCTAATTTCGAATATATGCGTGTTAGCACAACTTACGCCAAGTGGCCGTCACTCAAGCGCTGTAACCCATGATATGAACTGCTACCTCTCCATGGGGAGTAGGTAGTATCACTTACAAAAAGATGCACTTTTCATGATGAACGTTTATTTTTCAATCGACGAACGGAGAAGGAGAAGGTTATCATGTCGACGATTATTTTTTATTTATGACCACGCTTTTTTTTATTTATTTCACAGAGTAGTCCGATTTAGATTTTTTTATTGGAAATTGTGAACTCCGATTTAGGCCCACATAAATTTAGAAAAAAATCCAACCCTTAGGGTAGAAAACAGTGGATGATTGTTTTTCTTTTTGCTTTTTAGCAGTTTAATTTTTGCTTAAAAATTTTTTTTAACCTTTTCATAGTTTTTTGTTAGTGTTGCTGTATAAATATATAAATATATACGGACAAATCACACAGATTGAGCTAGCCCCAATGTAAGTTCGAGACTTGTGTTAGGATACTACCTCAACGATACTATATTTTATAATAGATACTTATATAGATAAACATCCAAGACCCAGGTCAATCTGAAAAAGATCATTTTCCATTTTGACCTGACCGGGAATCGAACCCGGGACCATCCGTGTCGCAGGCAGGCGTGTTGACCGCTGCGCCACGGAGCTCGTCTAAAGACAGTTAAATAAAGCTACAAACTATGGTAATTTTGAACATGTGCAACTTAGTTAAATGAAAAAGACAATTTAAGCATGCCACCTGAGGCCAGTTAGCCTGCTTAGCGAGGATATTTTAAGCGAGATTAATTGAGGACGCCGAAAAGAGTATGTTTATTTTAAACAATTTATACAGGTCACTAATAAATAAATGAATATATACGGACAAATCGCACAAATTGAGCTAGTTCCAAAATAAATTGGAGGCTTGTGTTATGGGACACTAACTCAACGATACTATATTACATCCAAGACCCAAGTCAATCATAAAAACATAATTTTTCTACATGCTACAATCATGCAAACCTAGCTTGAAGTTTTAATAGTTTCCAATTATTTAATCAGTAGGTATCTTACAGATTTTATTTTGAGGAGTTCATCTACCATTATAAAAAATAAAAGAATAGCATACCTAACCTAACCTTTAATTAATTTAAAATGCTAAGCAGCAATGTTGCTTTGTGTTATTTCGCGTAAAATTAATGTTGTTTTAACGAGGTTATGAAATTATAATTTATATTTTAGTTTCATGTATGAAATGGAATCACTCACGCGCTATTTAGTCCGGATTGCCGTTGGGACGCGCGGCGATGGATCCCGGATATAACAGTTCGGGTCCCTACGCCCTCCGCCGCGCGTCCCACCTTGAAAATGGACTACTGACGAGTCTGATACTATAGTAGGCAATCCTGACGAAAATTCACGTGAGTAACGCGTTTTTATACATACCCATCTTTATCTTACGTTAGTTTCAAAGATATTTTGGTTTTAGTCACAGGTTTTAGTTATGAACGAGCACACTTAGATAACACCTTCAAATCTAGGCTAAATTGCATTTTTGAAAATATTGTAATCATTTTTCTCAATAGTCTGATAAGAAAGATGATTCCGTGCTTCGGAAGGCACGTTAAGCCGTTGGTCCCGGCTGCAACCTGGTAGTCGTCAAGGGAAACACGTCAGAGGCCGAGAGGCGGTTCCGAAGAACTCTGACACCAGGGTCGACTGACCGTGTCACCTATATGAAATGATGATGATTATTCCCAAATTCACCAGTTTAGATCTCGACACTAACCCGTTCATAGTCCGCCACTGACTTACTTTTTGAATCATCATCATCATCATCAGGTCTTTCTAGTCTCCACTGCAGGAGCACGACCCTCTCTGTACTACCAGAGCTACATACTAGCCTGAGTAGTCAGAGAATTCGGCCTACACTCTCCACGCTGGCCAGACGGGTTGGAGAGGTCTCATTGATGTAAATAAGCTTTGTTTAGCTTGTGTTTCCTTAGTCGCCTTTTACGACATCCACGGGATGACTTGGAGTGGTCCTATTCTACTCTGCCGGGAACCACACGGCCGGCACGGCACTTTTTGAATAATTTAAGCTAATTATTTCGTGTAGATCTCCGAAGACAATACAAGTTACAACTAAAAACATTATTATTAGTAAACATTAACGTAGTCGTGAGATATACGCCGATCTATTGTATTTGTTTGTTGACAGGGGCGTAGCTACCGTCATACTATATGAAGTACAGATTCAGGGGCCCCAGACAGAGCGTCTGTGTTTCTAACAAACATTTTCTAGTTTTTGGATTCCGCACCTCAAAAGGAATGGAACCCTTATAGGATCACTCATTTGGCCGTCTGACTGTCAAGACTTTTTTTTTTTAAGAACGCGTTGACGTATCAAGGCAAAATTAATAGGCATCACATAGTGAGATCCAAATCTGTAAAAAAATACCAAACTTGTAAGTCAACCCAATCAAAAGATTGGCCGCGGCAATTTTGCGAATTTGATACAAACGCGAAGGAATCAAAACGTATCAATCAAGGCACAAAGTAGTCCGACCCGCGGTTTTTATCCTCAATCACACCTCTCCCCGCATCAAACTTAAGTGGGACTCAGCAAATTGGCAATAGTAAAACCCAAGTCAACCTTCAAAATTCTCAGAAAAACATATCATAGCCAAATAGTAAGGCAATCAATCACTATTTTGATTTCCTTTTTCCTCATCTATACGTACCCATTATAACGCTTAACGTGGTATGTTGACCAGCCTCAAGTCTTAGCTACCCACTGGATAATAATGAGGTTTTTTAGTGCTGTATATGCAGTTTATCGGTTAAACTGCCGCGACATTTGCTACAAGCCCTGTGTAGAGCAAGAATGTTAAGGTCGCGAAACACCTTAAGCTGACAATATTTTAATTATTAGTAAGCCGTAAAAATATTCGTTTAAAGAAAGTTATACCTATGTGTTATGCCAAATAAATTTCGGAGCAACAAGATTCTCTCAGAAAATGGGAACCCCCAGAATTTTGCAACAGGGTCTGTGTATAGCAAGCCACGCCACTGTAGACAATATGTGAAAAACAAACAATTGATGCAGGTGACGAAACCGTGTCAACGACTGCCATATAATAGAATAACGGAATTTGCCGGGCGCTAGATTGTTTGTGCTCATCATTTAGCCAAATCTAGGAAACTGCGGTTAGTTTATATTTAGAGTGGCAGTTCATAAATCTATCCGCGATAAGACACTACTTTTGATAGTTTTTTTTATGGAAACAGCCTCTTATAAAGCAATGAAAAAATCGCTTTGTCTGCATTGAAAATGGTTAGTAAAAAAAAGAGTCTCGAATCTCCTACAGATTGTCTAAGATAGAAACGAGACTTATTTAGACAGAGAACAAAACGGTTGCTACAGAAGTACATAGATCACAAGTCCTGGTCAATCCTTGTTTAAAAAGCTACTATTTATCCAAATGGTTAACTGAAGTCCACTGTTTGTAAAAATGTTTTATGTTTTTTTATGCGTTTTGTGCAATAAAGATTTAAAATAAATAAAAGTTTATCTAAACTTGTAACTTTTCAATTCATGTAAGTTTATCCTATTCAACAACATACAAACAGACTACAATCTCTTATGCTCATTAAGAAAATGATATCGCCTGTCAGACAGTGTACATAGGTGTATGTTTGGCAAATACAAACGCTTTTTTACAAGATTAGTTTCTTATCAGTCCAGTTGCGTTCGGCAAACATATCAAAATTATCAGTAGTTTGGTCAGACGAGTTTATTTCAAAACTACAATGTTTGTAAATATTCAAATTTGAAATTTTTTACATATTGCGAAAAAGAATTTGTACCAAGTGCAATTAATGAGTAAAAATTATGGGACATGAAATGGGATAGAAAAACATTTTATTTATTTTTATACTTATTTAATTGAAAAGAGTAATTTCACCTATAGTATAAAATCTATAAAAACATACATCATTTTGTCCTAAAATAACCAAATCAGTTGACGTCACACATTCGTTGCGATCATCTACGAGTAAGTCACAAATGACGAGAGTACAAATACTAAACTATGTAGGTACGTATTTACAAAGTGCCCCCCCCCCCCCCCCCCCCACAACATTTACAATACCTATAAGTATATATATAAATGTTAATCCTCAAAAACCTATGTCAATTTATCGAACGCCTTACAACGCGGACTGTTTGAGGTTTCAACTTCTCAAGGTCAACCCATTATCAGAACTTATTGTCTTATGTATCGAAATAATTTTATGTCGTAAGTTTAAATATAGTAAAGAGAAATAAAGGAAAACATTTGTCATTTTTTTTATAAATTTTACCTCACTTATTACGTGAATTCTAATATTATAAAGATTCAGGGTGACTCTACGATCAATTTGTATAACCTTGCACGCCATTTTTTTTTTCAAACCATGTTTCCTGGACATTTAATTTTGAAACCTATTTGTGACCTCAAAACAGTCGAATAACACGTTATTGATATGTTTTCAAAGAAAAATTAACACGACTGACCTTCCTTTGTAGCCTAATCCACTCAGGATAAAACATCATATCATCATCAAAGAAGTAATGATGGTATAAAGAATCTCACATGCCTCCTTAAGCTGTAAGTAGTTACTTACACACACAAACTTTGAAAACATAACACTTTTTAGGCTTTCGAGTAAAAATCTGTCACAATACACGAGATCGATATCTATACTTTTGATATTTGGTATGTAAATGGTGACAATCAAATACACAATTGTTGCGTGACCGCCCGCCGCTGGGGAGCAGTGTCGCGCGATAATTTTCCGCCGATTGTGCGCTATTGCATGATTATACCATAATCACAGTATAGATTACAACATGAGTTTTGTTTTGAGATTTGTCTCAGGCCGCAGAAAAAACTTTAATTTTATTTAAAATATTGAATAAAAGTGGCGAAGTGCAAGACGAATTTTCACACAATAAGGGTTTGGTTCTGTTCAGCTCTGGCTAGGTTCGTGCTCCTGCAGTGCAGACTAAAAAAAGACCTGATGATGATGATGATGATCATTATGAAGGGTTCTGTACCGGAATACAATTTTTAACTACCTACGTAAAATAAGTTTCTTGCATGGGGGGGGGGGGGGGGGCTGATTAAAAGTACACATGAATAATTATATGTGTATGCATGTGTAAACAATGAAAAATATTTTTCATTATACTTTTCCATAACATAATTTTATATAACAAAACTGTTTCTCACACGGACAGTATGGTTTTCAATTATACATATTTGGTTTGGCATCTTAGCAATTTGCAGAACTTTGACTGAATAAAGATAAAAGTGCCAAAAAAAAGCATGTTTTTGGTATGGGACTCCCTAATTTTTTTAGTTGATTATTTGTTGTTATAGCAGCAGTTACGTTAAACTAGCACCATATTTATACTATTACTATTTACACTATATATAGCACCTATTTATATCATTACACGAATTAAATAACGTATAATTTACCAAAATCGGTGAAACCTTTGAGTTCACATATGGGTCAATCACATAACCTTTTAATGGACGTCGCCAGAGTGGGGTCATAAGCCTACTACAAGGTTAACGGGAAAAACAAACTAATTGAAGAATAATCACTATACGCCTAATCGGCGACGGATTGTAGGTCCATTTTGTGTGACCAATGTCTCAATTAATCCAATACGAGAGCTGGCGGGAAATAATGCGCATCTCGCTAACGAGAGAGATAGTCGGGGAAGGTTTGTCTTTTTTTTTTGTCGTAGGACAGTAGACGAGCAAGCGGGTCACCTGACACACCTGGGGTGTGATATCCAAATTAATAATATATAATGTTCCAAAAAAAATGCGTAATTTTGTCAGAATGTTCCTATATTTAATTTTTGTTATTAAGTCCCTAAACAGATTTGGGACTATGAACCCTCAAAACCTCCGTAGTGACCATAGGTAGTGACATACTTAGGCTAAAATATTTTTTTTTGGCAGGGCTGGTTTGTTTTCTTCTTAATGGGTCCCCCTATACCAAATCGAATACCATATAATATATAGTCGATGATAAAATTATTGAAAACTAAATATTTTTCTTTGAATATTTTTAGAACATTCTACTTTGAAAGATCTTTTTTATCGAACAAACAAAAAAATGTAATAGTGAGGTGTTTTGAAATAAGCGACGTCAGCACTGAGGCGTATTTCCGGTAAGCCGTTGCTGCTTTTCAAATACTATCCTATGACAGCAGTTTTTCGAAATTGACGCCTCAGTGCTGTCATCTGTTGGTAAACATTTCAGAAAACTTTGCGTTGTACTTGCACCATTAACGGTCTTGGATTGCAAAAACATTGTTTGGAAAAGCAAACCATTTCAGAAAAATCTGTTCCGTTTGTTACAAAAAATCGAAATGAACGAGATATAATGCAGTAGACCTCTGCACTATGTTTTCTTGTAGAAATGCTGTGGTTAACGGATGAAATATAAATCATAAACGACTTTCAATATTAAATCTGGTGCCGGAAGATTGAGTTTCGTTTTCTGTAAGTATCGCAAGATGTTGTTTTTCTTTTAATTTTTTGCTTCGTTATGTTATCGTGCCATTCCTTTATGGGGTGTATCACAAGAGCGTTGCCGGCATCTTATTTTTCCCTCCCTGAGCGGAGAGAAGATGGGCATCCGGCTCTCTCACTCACCAAACGAAGCATAGCACAGTAAAGCTAAACTCAAACTTCGGTTTTCTATGAGAGTGTGGTATTTCCCCGGAGGAGCCGGCCCATTCACACACACATTCACATACACGCTACCGCTGATATTCACTTTTGCTAGTAGCATACTCAAGGTCAATCACATAACCTTTTAATGGACGTCGCCAGAGTGGGGTCATAAGCCTACTACAAGGTTAACGGGAAAAACAAACTAATTGAAGAATAATCACTATACGCCTAATCGGCGACGGATTGTAGGTCCATTTTGTGTGACCAATGTCTCAATTAATCCAATACGAGAGCTGGCGGGAAATAATGCGCATCTCGCTAACGAGAGAGATAGTCGGGGAAGGTTTGTCTTTTTTTTTTGTCGTAGGACAGTAGACGAGCAAGCGGGTCACCTGACACACCTGGGGTGTGATATCCAAATTAATAATATATAATGTTCCAAAAAAAATGCGTAATTTTGTCAGAATGTTCCTATATTTAATTTTTGTTATTAAGTCCCTAAACAGATTTGGGACTATGAACCCTCAAAACCTCCGTAGTGACCATAGGTAGTGACATACTTAGGCTAAAATATTTTTTTTTGGCAGGGCTGGTTTGTTTTCTTCTTAATGGGTCCCCCTATACCAAATCGAATACCATATAATATATAGTCGATGATAAAATTATTGAAAACTAAATATTTTTCTTTGAATATTTTTAGAACATTCTACTTTGAAAGATCTTTTTTATCGAACAAACAAAAAAATGTAATAGTGAGGTGTTTTGAAATAAGCGACGTCAGCACTGAGGCGTATTTCCGGTAAGCCGTTGCTGCTTTTCAAATACTATCCTATGACAGCAGTTTTTCGAAATTGACGCCTCAGTGCTGTCATCTGTTGGTAAACATTTCAGAAAACTTTGCGTTGTACTTGCACCATTAACGGTCTTGGATTGCAAAAACATTGTTTGGAAAAGCAAACCATTTCAGAAAAATCTGTTCCGTTTGTTACAAAAAATCGAAATGAACGAGATATAATGCAGTAGACCTCTGCACTATGTTTTCTTGTAGAAATGCTGTGGTTAACGGATGAAATATAAATCATAAACGACTTTCAATATTAAATCTGGTGCCGGAAGATTGAGTTTCGTTTTCTGTAAGTATCGCAAGATGTTGTTTTTCTTTTAATTTTTTGCTTCGTTATGTTATCGTGCCATTCCTTTATGGGGTGTATCACAAGAGCGTTGCCGGCATCTTATTTTTCCCTCCCTGAGCGGAGAGAAGATGGGCATCCGGCTCTCTCACTCACCAAACGAAGCATAGCACAGTAAAGCTAAACTCAAACTTCGGTTTTCTATGAGAGTGTGGTATTTCCCCGGAGGAGCCGGCCCATTCACACACACATTCACATACACGCTACCGCTGATATTCACTTTTGCTAGTAGCATACTAGCAAAAGTGAATATCAGCGGTAGCGTGGCTCTATCACAACTAAAACAAACCAGCGAGTAGCTCGCTGGTTTGTTTTAGTTTACAATGTGACAAAAGAAATTGATATTTATTTTTTCTATACAGCATTTCATTTCCATATTTTAATGGAATAAACAAGACAAATCTTGAGTCTTTGTCTTTCGTTAGTTCTTCTGTGCGAAATAGACTTTGCTTTATAAATCTAATCTGAAGATGGTCTACTTGTAGACCATCTTCAACAATTAACACTTTGACTGCCTGCTGGAATTGCCGTAACAGTAGTTTTTCAATTGTTTGTCGATCGACGAACAATGGGGACTTACATTAAGAACATATTTTGAAAAATCTGTCTGTTATGTAAGTGTCTACCTCTAAAAGCCTAAGGACACTTATAGACTGATATCGACATTAAGTTTACATTTCAAAAATGTTAGTTTAAAAAATCTAGTATTTCTATCACGGCATTCAAACTATAAAACAACTTTTGTAGTGACGCTATTTAACATAGCAACGAAGTATACACATCACCCGTACAAAAATGCTAATGAAGTGACATCACTCGTTTGTTGATTTTTGTTAGCAGCGTTTACGCCGCGAAAATTTTTTTGACTTTGCAACCTTTATATCTTGTAGAATTTTTGGGTTAACAAAGTAATTCTTTCACTGACATTCCTATTTTTGAGAGCTCTTTTCATAACACATAAAAAAAATGTATGCAAGTTCCCCAATTATCTTCGGCTCCTGTAAATTAGGAACATACCTTGTTCAAGTTACAGATGACCTTCCTCGCCTCCCTGCAGTCCGCCGGATTTTGCAGGTAGTACAGCCTCCGCTGTATGAGATCGCTGACGTCAGCGGCTTCCGCCTGCCGCCACTCGTGGTACCCGTCCAGCTCAGGCACTTTCTCTTGGTCGGACAGGAGGGATCTAAAAATACGTTTCTCTTATTTAGAAACTCCTATAAATTCGACAGTATTAAAGAATAAATACACTACGCTTAAAGAAACGTCACTTAAGCAAGACGCAAAATCGCTTGCGGCTATGTGTGGGTGTCTGGATGTGCGCGGGGGCATCGAGAGGCGTGCGGACCATGAAACGGGCCGTCGCCGACTGCTTTGCTCGAGGGCTGTGTGTGTTGTGTTTCGCCTCTTGGATGGCTCGCACTGGATTCGCGTATATGTACGCGAGGTGTTACGGGTATATCAGAACTCATCATCATCCTTCGAGTAGGTGACACGGTCAATCGATCATGCAAGCCCTGGTGTCAGAGTTCGGAACCGCCTCTCAGCCTCTAACATGGTTCCTTTAACGACTACCAGATGGCAGCCGGGACCTACGGCTTAACCTATAACGGCTATATCAGAACTAATATCGGTAACAATATTAACTCTTGACTTGCGGAAAAACAGCAAAAATTTGAACTTGCAGAAAATTCGAAATTTTATACCTAATGACATAATATTTTGAAGAAAACTTTGACAATTCGCTCGCCTGGCAATTAGGCGATTTCCATAGAGCACTGATCAGTGCTTAAACACCGAAGAGGTGAGCACTAAAGAACATAATACAGACATATTAGGTTATTCGATATTTAAGTAATATCTAGTGGTATCATCTTTGACGTGTCCACGAATTTTCATACAAACGGGAGTTGTACCCTAACTATACATAGATGGCACTACGTGCAATATTTAATAGATATAAATTATTACAAAACGAAATAAGCATTTTCGATTATTGCATTTAATCAGAACTACATTTACAACTTACAAATGAATACAAACTAATCATTTTACGCTTAAAAACATTCTAATTAGTCTAGTTGACAAGTGGTGGACATACTGCCATCTAACGGTGGCTTCTTAAAACTTATGAGACATCTATTCCAGTAGAATTATAATATCTATGGTAATATGTTAGGTAACGTTCAAATAACATCAAACTCGCTATCATAACTGCAAGAGCATGAGTGTGGAGTGGTACAAAAATCATTTATAGCAGTTCCTTTTATATTTGGCTAATACCTAAAGCAAAAAGAACCGATCTGGTTAACTGGTATTAACTGTCACATGGTAACATTCAAATTATTTTGAAACATATCAATCAGTTAGTTGTTATATTCGAGGATGCTGTTATTGTAGTGGGTGCGGGTGTGCGGGTCAGTCAACTGTCAGCGGCCATGGCTAGTGGACGTGGAGCGCAATCCTTGATGTTCTACTCAAAGATCCCTATATAAACAGCGGATAGACGTGCCCTACTTTCAACATATTTAAAAACAATCGTGTCATGTGCCGTGGACGGCGTCTTCACGGTACAGAGTTTAGGTGTGAGCTAAGCGCAACGGTGTTAATTAGCTCCCTTTGAACCCTTCAGAAATTGGTACGTACGGATCGTCTATCTCAGTTTATGTAGAAGTATTTGTATCTAGTGGTGTTGTAAGTTCCTTTATTGAGTGTAAGCCAGCATTTTACAATTATCAATATCGTACCCTACAATATAAAATCTCTACCAACTCTAAAATATACGTTTGAACTCTAAACATTTTTACGAACGATAACAGTCTGCTGCTTTTCTTTATGAATTATCATAATCTTTACAGGGAAACACTTGACAATAAAAATAACATGCTAAAAATATATCAACAATCTGTGATACTGATAGTGATAACACTACGTATATATTTACTTTATTACTGTTTAGTATCAAATAATGACACAAGATATCTGTCGATCCAGTGTCAATGAATCAGAAAGTAGAAAGCGTTCTTATCAGCATTGGTTGATGGAAGGCACACTTTAATACGCTTATGGTAAATATTGTACCAACATTAGATAAGATAACGTATTATAGATTTTCAGAGATATCAGTGATTTAACGATGCTATTAATTTAATACGACTCATTCGAGTCTGAGTCGATACGCCTATTACACGTATATATAAAGTTTATGTTTCGAGGTCGCCAAATTCTGTAATCAGAACAGAATTTGGCGACCTCGAGGACACGATCTGTAACCATAAAACATTTAATCTATATAAAAAACTAGCTGTTACCCGCAGCTTTGCCCAAGTGATATATAGCCTATGTCCTTGTCATTTCCCTAACGTATGTGTATGCAAAATTTCATGATGATCAGTTCAGTAGATAGGACGTGAAAGCGTAACAAACAGACTCACTTTCGCATTTATAATATTGGTTCAGTACCCTAACCTATGTGTATGCAAAATTTAATGATGATCATTTCACTAGATAGGACGTGAAAGCGTAACAAACAAACAAATAAAAAAACAGACTCACTTTCGCATTTATAATACTACTAGTTAGGTACCCTAACCTATGTGTATGCAAAATTTCATGATGATCAGTTCAGGAGATAGGAAGTGAAAGCGTAAAAACAAACAAACTCACTTTCGCATTTATAATACTAGTTAGGTACCCTAACCTATTTTAAACCTACTTTAAACTAACCTAACCTATGTGTGCGCAGCGTTGGACATCCACCGACCAGGTGGTCGGACGACCTGATAAGGGTCGCAGGAAGGCGCTGGATGCAGGCCGCTTCCAACCGGTCGTATTGGAAATCCTTGGGGGAGGCCTATGTCCAGCAGTGTACTTCCTGTGGCTGAGATGAACCTATGTTTATGCAAAATTTCATGATGATCAGTGTAGTAGATAGGACGTGAAAGCGTAACAAACAAACAAATTCACTATCGCATTTATAATATTAGTTAAGATTAGGATTAAAACGAAGTATGCCGGGACAGCTAGCCAATACTATCAATGGGTACTAATATTATAAAGAGGAAAGATTTGATTGTTTGAGTGTTGAATAGGCTCCGAAACTACTGAACTGATTTTCAAAATTCTTTCACCTATAGTACCTAAGCTAATTTATCTGCGGGTCACGTCACGGGCCATAATTCTCGCGGACGAAGACTTAACATTGCTAGTCCTAATCCTATCCTAACTTAATATTATAAATGCGAAAGTGAGTTCGTTTGTTACGCTTTCACGCCGTATCTTCTGAACCGATCGTCATGAAATTTTGCATACGCATAGGATAGGGTACTGAGAAGGATATATATGTTATGGACCAAATGATAAATTGGGCATTATACATAATGCCCGGTCGTTATGAAAAATGTCCAATATGAACGTGCAATTTGATTATAATTATTCCAATAATCAAATTGACCGGGCATTATACATATTGCCAATCACCTTATGGGCAGTCTGATACAAACATATGATCATATTTAGAATTGTATCCTCTAGGGTAGGCGCATCTGACATTACACCGACACGCCTTCCACCCGAGGGCCTCTTAGTCGAGTGACCCGTTTCCTTCACCCAATTGGCCCTCAGTTTGATCTCCCTTCAGCCAAAAGATTGTAGTGTAGGGTAGGGTAGTTCACCCACAGGTAGACCTCGAAGCAAGCGGCCTCCTTCCGGGTAATTTTTTAAAGAGGTTGTCACACATTTAAGACACAGATCTGTGGAGGTTGTCTTCCTATACGAAAGGCACGAGGTGGGTGTCCCAGATCCTCCTCGAGCGCCTTCCGCCGATTCCTCTTCACCGCGGGTGGCAAGACCATGGCTACTAACCCAATCGCGAAAAGATGGGAACCATTCGGGGTTGATCTTATTCTAATCTATCCCATCTTAAGATGATGGTCTATCATCTATTTAAAAGAATGATATATCATCTATTTAAAAGAAGAAACATATTGTGGTAATGAATTTTCGAACGAATGATGAATGTTCACGTTTGGCGTTTTATTCTGTATTTATATACTGCCTAAGTTTATAAAATAGTTGTACTAGCATTGCCCACCGATGGAAAAGGTCTAACCTTTACGGACAACCTTTTCCATCGGTGGGCAACAGTGTAAACACTGAACGTGACTATGGCCATATTGCAATAAATAATAAATCACTAAAAATAAAATACAACGAAAAGAGCAAAAATAAATAATCATTGTATGGGAATAGTTATCAACACTGGTTTATAATAAATACTCAGTAAAAATGGTTGTTCCCGGATATTTGTCCATTTTTTTACGTGCTTCCCTTCCCACACCGCGTCAAATCTAGCTTTATTATCAAATTGCCCAATTGTCCCGTAACAATATAATAATGACCGTGCAATGTGATAAATAATAGTAATTAATCACTTAGCCCGATAGAGCTAGACATTATGCATAATGCCCGCGCATTATTAATGCCCACATTAATCACTTGGTCCATAACATATACATATACTTAGTCAGGTCATAAGTTCTGTCAAAAACTTTTTATAAAATTAATGATACACTTTTTGATAATTATAAAGAAATTATATATGAAATTAAAGGTAATTTAATTTAGAATACAATTTTATTTACATTATTCAAAATGCCCTCCCCTATTTTTGAATACATGCCCTTAATCGACGCGGGCAATCATCAATCGCAGCACGCACCACATTCATATTTATTTCTGCCGCTGCTTTGGCCGAAGATGCTCGTAGAGATTCCAAATTCTGATGAGGTTTAGCGCAGACTTTCTCCTCCAAAAGTTGCCATATCTTGTAATCTAGTGGGTTTAAATCTGGACTAGAAGAGGACCAGTCTTCATGTCCGATAAAGTCAATTCCACGGGCGGTCAACCAGTTTTGCGTGCTTCGTGCTCTATGAGCTGGTGCAGAGTCCTGTTGGAATATCTAATGTCTGTTTTTGAACATTGTTTGAGAAAGAGGTTCCAATATGTTTGTTAGGACGGTATTTTGTACACCTCGGCACTCGTTTTTATACCTTTTTCACAGAAAAACACCTCAGTTAAGCCTGAATATGAGACTACAAGCCAAATCATGAGTGACGAAGGATAATGTCCTCGTTGAACCCTTGGAATACGCGTGCTGGCTTCTTCACTGCTGTGGGCATACACCTTATCATTTTGTTTATTATAAGTAACTTTCTTCGATGTAAAAAATTTTTTCATCCGAAAACAAAATTTCGCGGTATTTTGTTCCCGCGTACCGCCGTAACAAAGCGCGAGATCTATACAGCCTATTTTTTTTCAAACGCTCGTTCAAATATGTCCGGTCTTCTTACGATAAGCTCGTAGTCCTAGGTCTTAATTTATCACTCTTTTGACCGTGGTTCTGCTTAGGCCCATCTGAAGAGCTAAGATTTTTTGTTTACGAACAGGATTTCGTTGGATTCGCGCCTTCACTGCTTTCATGATCGCTGGTGTCCTAACTGTACGAGGTCGGCCGGTCCTCTTACGATCTTCGAGGCTTGAATCTTCAGTGAATCGTTTGATAGTGCGATAAACAAATCGTAGGGTTATTTTCAATTTTTGTAGAATATTGAAAATTTCTTTGGGCGCGTAACCACAGCGGTGCAACGCGATAACCGCTACTCTATCTTCTTTCTTCGACCACTCCAAATTTGAAAATGAATAAAAATTAATGTCTTTTCTATTTTCGGCAAGCGCAAACGTTCTATTTTTAAAATTGGTGAAGTTCATCTAGCCAGTATTAAAAAAAAAAAAAAAGGTTTTGACAGAACTTATAGCTGGGCATTGACGATCAGTTTTGCGCGTCAGTTGAACTGACATCAATCCAAAATTTGATCGTCAATGTGGTATCATCACTCCAGAGTTTTAACTGACGACGCGCCACGAAATTTTCCGTGGCTACCCTAATCCAAGCCGGCGCGTCGCGCCAAACTGACCGTGAGTGCGCGATCGTCACTCCACACGTCAGTTTGCTCGCAGCGCCCGGCACTGGCGGTCGTTGATTGTTGGATTTTTTTTTTAAATGGCGGCATCTGTATCATCTGGACGTCAGAATTTATTGAAAAATATAATAAAAAATAAATTATAATTATTAAATATATATTTGACGAGCTCCGTGGCGCAACGATCAACACGCCAGCCTGTGACACGGAAGGCGGGTTCGATCCCCGGTCAGGTCAAGATGAAAAATGATCTTTTTCAGATTGACATGGGTCTTGGATGTTTGTAAATGTATATATTGTTATAAAATATAGTATCGTTGAGTTAGTATCCCATAACACAAGTCTTATTTAAGAACTTACTTTGGGGCTATATAGCTCAATCTGTATGATATGTCCGTATATATTTATTTATATATATTCCAACTAATATTATAAATGCGAAAGTGAGTTTGTTTGTTTGTTTGTTCGTTATGCTTTATGCCGTATCTACTAAACCGATCATCGTGAAATTTTGATACACGTAGGTTAGGGTACCGAGAAGGACATAGGCTATATATTACGCGGGCGAAGCCGCGGGTAACAGCTAGTAATATATATATTAAATTTAAAAATTCTGAATGTTTGTGAAATGTAACGGACAAAAATTATAAAAATATACAACATCGACAATAATATAAAAGAATTAACGTTTCTTCTTCGGAGTCAGAAGCCATTTTTTTTCTGTTTCGACACAAATTGGTAGTGCGCCTCACAGCCCAGCCAATAGAAAACTGAAGAGCCGGAGCGACGCCAGTGAATGGGGAAATTTAGTTACCCTAAAACCATTTGGAGTGACGCCACAGTTTTATGTCTAAACTGACGCGCAAAACTGATCGTCAATGCCCAGCTTATGACCCGACTAGGTATAGTCTATATATCACGCGGGCGGAGCCGCTGGTAACAAGTAGTATTAAATAAAACCAACCTTTTCCTCTCTGCGAGTTCGTCCAATATCGCCTGTATAGGCTCGACTTTATTGTCCTCTTTCAATACTTTGGACAATTCGTGGCTAACGTAGTACCACAGTTCTTTAGTGTTGGAATGGATTCTTCTTCTGAGATTTTCGTACTCCTCTGTTGGGCCGTGACCGCTTTCCAGGAAAAGTATTGAAGTGTCTATGTTCTTCAAGTTGCCATTGACACTGAAACAAAAAACTTATTATAAACAAGTAACGAGTCCGTCTCGCCAGCGGCGTGGAGAGTGTAATGCGAATCTTCTGACTGCTCTAGCTAATATATGGCACTGGTTAGTACAGAGAGAGTCGTATTTATCAAACAAAGAAAAGCATAGGATAACCATCCTAAGATTTTTTTTATTTAACATCAAAGAGACCTCTCCGGCCCGTCTGGCCAGCTTGGAGAGTGTAGGGAAAATCCTCTGACTGCTCTGGTAGTACAGAGAGGGTCCTGCTTCTGCAGTGGAGTAAAAAACAGACCTGATGATGATGACATAACTGTGTTATGGGTTTTTACAGCAAGTAGCAACAGAAACAAGTTGTCCTAGTCAATTCTCCATGAAGTACATTTATATTGGTACACAAAAGAAAATACGTCGCTGCATTGACAACCGATGTTATTCTTTATTAATGTACCTAACAACAAAGGATAAATCTTCGTTGCTCACCCTGACTTCCTTATCTGCGCAATGAGATTGCTGTGTTTTTGTCTCAGCGTCTCTAGCTGTGACGACACGCTTCTTAGTCTGTCTTGGAACTCTAGGACTTCGTCTGAACTTCCGTTGCATCTAAAAATACTTAGAAAATTAATTTAGACCTTAACTACCTACTACTAGAAAGAAAAGATTTGATTGTGTAAATTCAAATGTATATTTAGAAAACAGACATTTGCGGGAACGTTTATCAAACTACAATCTAATTCTAAGAGGAGGCAGCCCGCCGTAAATCTGTGCTAGTTATATCATTTTACAATCATATGGGAAACAGTCAAATTACATTATTTTAGTGCTAGCTTTGTAGCTCGCGTGCGGCTTAGAGCGGCCGCATATCATCAGAAATTTCTGTTAGAAAAATTCTGACGCTCGCCGGAAGGCACTCGCTGCATACATTTTGTATTAGCTCCCGCACACTGTTAGAAAAATTCTAACGGGTCGTCCGTTTCTGATGCCCGCCGGATGGCACCTCAGCCGGACGTCAGAATTTTTTCTGTTAGAAATGGCGGAAGGCGTGTTTTCCATACATTTTGTACTAGGCCCCGTACACTATCAGAAATTCGCGTCAGTTAACCGTCCGCCGCCGTACGCTGCGCACGTGTTTGGTTGTATTTTAGGAACCTACGTTTTTGACGAAAATGAGCTTAATTCAAGATTTAATTGCCGATGTGTAAAAATATCCATGTTTGTGGAACGCGATGATGAAAATTACCAGAATAAAATACACAGAGACTTAGATATGGAGCGAATATGCCAAATATTAATTAAGAATTGAAATCCATATTTCAATATCAAGGTTTTTAGGGTTCCATGTCCAAAGCGTAAAACGGGACCCTATTTACGAGATTTCGATGTCCGTGTGTCACCAGGATGTATCTCATAAACCGTGATTACTATACAGTTAAAATTTTCATAGATGATGTAGGTACTTATTTGCTTTTGCCGCTATAACAATAAACACTAGAATCAGAATAAAATAGGTAATAATTAAGGGGTGCTCCCATACAACAAACGTGATTTTTTTGCCATCTTTTGCTCGTTATTTATAACGGCAACGCTTCAGATATTCACAAAATATTTATTTGTACATTCATCGCTTTAAAAATAAATAATTAAATCAAAATTAAATAAATATTAAGGGCTGTCGTACTAAGAACATGATTTTCGTTGCAGTTTTTGCCCGATAGTCTAATGTTGTATAGATAATGGTACTACCCTCCATGTGTGAGTCCGACTAGCACTTGGCCGATTTGTTTTATTTAAAAAAAAAAAGCGCTAAGAGCAATAACATGTTTCTTCATTCATATAGGTAGATGTGCGTAAGCATACAGATGAAACACGACTGGGCTCAAACGCTGCCGGATCAAAATTTCTGATAGTATGCTTCCGGCGAGCGTCAGAATTTTTCTAACAGGGATTTCTGATAATATGCGGACGCCCTTAATATTCTGAGGCATAAGTATGTACTGTAAAATCGTAGTAGTAGTTTTAAAAGGCCGCCTATGAGTTTTTCCTCTGCTTTCTGCCTGCTGCCAATCGTAACCAAAGGGGGCTAAGGGTCAATTTATGTGGCTCTCCATCTTCGCACTTTTCGACTTCGGCTCCTAAAGCCATCTCTTGGGTACCAAACTGTCACCTGTTTCTTTTATTTTTGTATTGTATATCATCTCCACACATACATCCTGACAAACTTTCATAATAATACTATTATTAAATAAACGATTGAATCTTGAATCTTGAGGAAAAGTTAATTTTGATAGGCTGGTTCCATGGGTTGAAGGTTAAGAGTTTCCATATTTAACATCCTGTATAACTATTAGTAGGATTTGTTACCTGAGTGGAGATATCACCAAATAGGTGACACCAATCCATATGATCAACAACAGTACAGCAATCCGCTTCCATTTCGCCAGGGTCATCATAAAGTAGTCATTAAACGTCATGTGACCATTAGAGTAATACTTCATCATGGCCTTAGCATTGTAGTGAGAATGATTGTACAATCACCACTCAGTAACTACCTGAAACAAACTATATTTGGTTATTGTAATCACCTAATCACACGGTAAGGCTTAATTTACATTGCTGCCAAATTGCAGCACATTTTTAACTTATAAACCACAAGCAATTTTCATGCGATTTCATCCACTAAAACTCCTGTAAATCCTTTCTTAGTGCTCAATTACATTAAGAAAGGAACCCGTGTACTAAAATTCAAGTTTCTGGGTACAGTAGTTTCGGCTGTACGTTGATTTTTAAGTCAGCGAGCAGGTTTACCATATGCATGTGTATATAGATTAGATTTTTTACTTGATGTCAAAGTTGTAGGTAAGGTGTAAAAACCTAAGTTTGCAGTTAAAAACCAGCAATAAGGCTACTCCCAACTCGTCATTTAAATGTTGTAAAAAGAACTAAAAGAAACTAGAATTACAAATATCTTGCGTAAAGGATTCCCAGGAGGGTTGACAGGCAGTAAACAGCTTTTTCAAATCTTTTTACCATATGGATAAGGTGACATGCTGTTCTAAAAGTGGACCCTGGGACAAAGCATAATGGCTGAGGATGTAACTAGGACCACATTCAGATGAGGAGAAAGACTTGTTTTTCTGTGAGTAGAGAAATACAAATGATTTTGAAGAAATGTACAAAATACTACAATCAGCAAGGCTTGCAGCCACCTGCTACAGTTTTAATCTTTTTCAATGAGCTGGGTTGTTTCGGGCAGGACATCAAGCAGCAACACATGGAATTCAAAGGAGGAGGAGAAGAATGCCTCCTCAATGCAGAGGACCAAAAGACAAGGAATCTTCTGCTTACGCACGTCCTAGACAAGAGGCCTAGATGTGAAAAATTTCCCACACCAGGGATATAAATTGTTCATGTTGAAATAGAACAAAGAAGTGATTATTCTGAAGAACCTTGTGATGTTTTTGAAATTGGCTTCCATTCTGCAGAAATGTAAATTAAGCATAAAAAAGGTTCGTTCAAATAAAATGGTGGCAACTAATGAATATTCATTTTATATTTATTATATTCTGTAGCCTTGGTTACAAATACATACTTTACCAGATAACAAGTTCTTGAAAGCTATGAAATTGTTAATAAATGTGTTTTTAATACACAATAATAATGATGCTATTTAGGGCACAAATATACTATTTAGGGTACAAGGACCTCAAAAATTTAGATTATTAATATTGTAGGTATGGTATGTACCATTGGAAAAATTAAAAGCCATGCAACAAAGTATCAAAATAACTAACTTTTTTCATTTGTTGGCAAGAGTTTTAAAACACATGTTTAAAATAGTTTTAATTAAAACCATGTTCTCACATATTTCATATCAAAAAAGTTTTAAACAATGCCTAGACAACTACAAAAAAAAAACAAATTCAAATCTACTTTTCATTGCAAATGAATAAAAATAATTTAATTTTTTAACAAAAACAGTTAAGTCTATGCTATTTTTGTTATATATTTTTTGGTCTAGTTTTGGTGTGGTAATAAAATAAAACTAAGTAAGGTCTTGCTATGAAAGTTTGTATGTCACCGAAAGGAAGTAATTCCCTAAATTTAAAGAAGTTTTTCCGATTACTAATGAACATTAGTCAAAACATACAGGGTGAAAGTAACGCATTTAGTACAGTCTACTGATTATAGATAGCATGGCAACATTCAACAAACTATATCCATTGATAGATTTTGTGAATATTGATTATTATTTACGCATTTGAAAGAACTTAATCTAGAAAGGAATTAATATAGGTCAAATTGATTAGAAATTTATGCATCATACAAACAAAACATTTGTTTATAACTAATTGAACTGTTAGTTTTAAAATAATTAATTGAAACCTATTTAAAAAAATAAAAACAATCTTACTGATCACTTGTTTCTATTACCAAAATAAGAACATGGACAGAGGACAAAGGAAGAGTTTGGAAACAAACAAAAGAGGTGCATTTTTAAAAATCTTTGCAAGCAATGTTTACAAATATTTTGATCAGATGCATCATAAGATTTAGAATCAACACTGGCTGAGTATTCATTCTCCTTAAATGTAGCAAAACTGTTACAATTACTTATTTTCTGATTATTAAATTTTAAATTACTAGGTACCCATTCCAATGTGATTATGACATTGAAAAATCTTCATGAGATCTTGCTTGTACCTAGAGCACAGGTACCTACTTACACTGTGAACACATCGGCCGTTCAACGGATGCAATCCATTTAAGAACAAATCTATCCAAACCTGATTGACGGGCGAGAACCACGTCCCGTCATTTACGTTTGGTAAATTCTGTAACTTCTACTTATAAATTTAACCCAACCCCTTGAGAGGCAACTAACCAACATAACATACACTGAACATCTTCTAAGTCATGATAGTGTATTATGAATTATTATAAAAATACAAACCAACAAACGAGAGTTTCATACACCGACAAGAATGCAATCAACTATATGGCCGAAGCCGGTGTGCAAAAAAATTTAAAAGTTAAATAATAAGCACAATATTAAATGATTATAAACGTTCACAAAAAAGAAGACGTCCACTACTTTATCAAATTACGAAAAAAATCACAAAAATCGTCCACGATCACGAAACACAAGCAACAGACTGACTAGTGTTGCCGATCGACAGGCCACTATCGATAGAATATCGATAGTCTATCGATACTGCGGCAATAGTGGGAATATCGATAGGGCTATCGATAGTATCGATACTATCGATATTATCGATAGTATCGATAGATCAAATAGTGGTAATACTATTGATGATTTGCAATAGTATCGATAGTATTAATCCTTGATAGTCGCTATGCTATCGATACTATCGATAGTATCGATACTATTATCGCCTCTAACGACTTTACTATCGATACTATCGATAGTATCGATACTATCGATAGGTTTGAACTATCTATATATATGATAGTTGTTTATTTTCCGATAGTATTGATTAAAGTTAAACAGTAATAAAACCCGAGAATCTAGTTAAACCCACATATAGTTAAAAGTTTAGTTAGTACCATCAAATTAAGGTTTTATGATACAATATATGTGGGTTTGACGAGATTCTTTTGTTTTTATTGCTATTTAACCTTAATCATACTCATACTATCGATACTATTGCAAATCATCAATAGTATTACCACTATTTGACCTATCGATACTATCGATACTGTCGATAGTATCGATACTGTCGATAGTATCGATACTGTCGATAGTATCGATACTGTCGATAGTATCGATAATATCGATAGTCCTATCGATATCCTAACTGATTTTCGAGGTCAACTATCGATAGTGGAACAATCGATAGTTCGGCAACACTAAGACTGACCATAGACAAACAAGTGCCTGAAAAAAGTGACAGTGACATTGACATGGTGAATATCCGACTATACTAAGCCAGGCGTAGACGATCAAGCTGCTTGATCAATCACGTTCACGTTAAAAGTTTAGCTGGAAATCGAAGTCGTCGTCAATAACATTCAATCTGGCATGTTGTCAAGTGTATGAAATTGGTGTGAAATTGAAAAGTATATTTTAGGTAAAAGTTATTTCAATTAATAAGTTTATTATAAAATAAGTATAATATGTGAATGTGATAATTAAAAAAGTAGAAACTAAATTAATTTAACATAATAAACTTATAAACATTAAAATTCATGCATGTTGGCAAGAATGCTGGCTGTTTTCCAAATTCCCACGCTGGATAGCGACACTTATCCTTTGCGCGAAAAAACAGCCAACCCTCTTGTCCCGAACGATGGAGATCAGGCGAGAAGCAATCTCTTTATAGAGAGCTCTCGCACTAGGCAGGACCCCATGGTCCTAATGTCTCCAGCTCCATGCCGAATGGCACAAATATGTAATCTGCATTCAAGCAGGCATATTTGCGCCACTTGGCGACCTCAGCGCCATCTGCAGCTGACCCGGCTTTGGCGACTGATCCCCTGAGATAAGAAGGCGCCAGTTGACACATTTTGTCACAAATATTAATCAATTCAATTCAAATTCAAGTCAAAAAATTATTTACTTTATATTTCTGAGAACACTTATTTCTTGTTTTATTTATTTATTTAATATAGGCACGCTTACAGCAGTTACATACATAAACAGTTTTGACATAATTATTAGATAAGTACACAATGTACTGTGCGTATGTACATGCCAATTAGTAGCGTACACAACATTCGCTATGTTATTAAATTCGCTACCGTAATTATAATTACAATTACACTTATACAAGTAGGATTCAAAAATAAAGGATTATATATAAAATTATATAAACGTAACTTATATAACAGCTTAACAGTCAGTAGATAAACGTTTGTTGCAATATATAATGAGTATGACATATTGGTTATTCCTTATATTTAAAGTGTTTCAGCATTCTTGTCAATGTTATACAACGGATTTTATTTAAATCAGTAATTTATACGCCTGTTCCACGAGCATCAACAAACTGCGAACTTTCTATAATCGACGTCAACTTCAAATTTAATATAACCTTCGCAATTAGATAGGTAGGAGTAGGACTTTTTTTTTCTTCACCTTATCCCACTTTACGTGGGATCGGGACATCATGTAATCTTCTTCCATTTTGCTCTATCTCGAGCCATCTTCTTCGTTACCTTCTTTTTTCCTATATCCTCCCTCATACACTGCCTCCATCTTTTCTTTGGCCTGTCTCTATTCTGGTTTCCAGTAACTTTTATATAATTGTCTGATCAATCAATCAATCAAATGCATCAAGCAAGGCCGGAGACTACGAATAGGAGACCATCAAGCACGTAGAATATTTACGTGCTGGATCAAGCAGGTTGATCGTCTATGGGGTCGTTTATTTTTAAGTACACTACGTGCATGTTTGATTTTGATGACTGACACAAGCGTAGCGATTATATACTCACCATAGAAAAATTTTACTCTGACGAGATACTCACCAAATACCTCAAGGTGCCCGTAGACGATCAAGCTGCTTGATCAAACACGTAGATTTTCTACGTGTTGATTTAGTTCTGTGCCAAACACAAGATTAGACAGAGTATGTCCTAAAGTGCCAAATACTCACCACTACGAACGATTTGACAATTGACTTATTTTTGTCTGTGGTTGGTTGACACTGCCGAAAAACTGCCTTTACGGATTTTAGGGAATAGAACAAACGTCAATTGAGTTTGAATTTGTGGCCCCCAATAGAAACTCAAACGTAATTGTATGACATTTTTTTCATTTTCACCCTCACTCCATTATTTGTCTATGATCTTTATTGCCTAGAGAAAACATGAGGCAGTGGGTCGTCTGATACTAGTTATAGTATCTTCTTCGTAGTTTGTGGTTGGTTGGTTATGTTATTGGTTTGGTTTCCGTCTGTTTGTCTTTCTCTCAGCGTCCCACGGAATCTGTATTATTTATCTTGGTAAATACTTGATAGTAAACAAAATGCCCAAAAAACAACCCAGAAATGCTTTCTATTTCTACATGCTTGATTTCAAAGAACAAGAAAAAAGAAAAGGAAATATTTTTAATAATATGGCAGAAGTAGCTGATGCGGCAGGTCCATTATGGAAGGTAGGTTACTAACTTATTTTATACATAAAAATCTTATTTAGTAAAATTTAAAGTTTTCATCATGTCGATAGAATATTAGAGTTATGAAAATGGGAAAAAATTACTAAGTTCTCCAAGGTGGTATAACTGCAATATCGATGTCAATGAAGTGCTTGTCTAGCTTGTTTTATTTCTAGGCTTGCTCCTTCTTGTAACTTCTTTGCGTAATTTAATAGCCTATGTGCAGTGTTTCTTCCACGCTGGTCTGGGAGAAAAGAAAAATCGTAGAATGTACCAGCTGCTTCTCTTCCCGCGCAGATCGTAAAAGCCGATCGAGGGAATGGGCGTCAGGAATCATGTCAATAGGTGAAGCCGCTAGCAACCCATCACTATTTTGATTCCGTTCTCACCTATAAGCCCACCAACATGCTAAACTTGGCCTTAAGAGTCGCCTGGACGCGCATGACTCCATACAAAAGGAAAAAGGGAATTGTGGCAATATTTTATAATTTTGGAGTAAAATTAAGCATTTAATCAATTAATCTCATTATAATATACATACGTTTCTATACAACTTGGTTGAAATCCCAATGGTTTGAGAATTACAAGCCTTTTCAAATTTGTATGGAAATCTTGAGAGGCGTTTAATTCTCAAGCTATTGATAATTTAACCAAACTGTATAGGAACGTACGTAGATTATAATGAGATTAATTGATTAAATGCATAATTTTACTCCAAAATTATCAAATATTGCCACAATTCCCTTTTTCCGTTTGTATGGAGACATGCGCTTCCAGGCGACTCTTAAGAGGACACTTCCTGTCTGACTATCTTCAATGTGAGCATGGTCGAAAAGCGCAATGTCGGATAAAGAGGTAAAGCAAAAAGAGCTCTGCGCCCTTGTCCCCCGCATTCCTCTTACTGCCACATTATCTTCAATGTGAGCATGGTCGAAAAGCGCAATGTCGGATAAAGAGGCAAAGCAAAAAGAGCTCTGCGCCCTTGTCCCCCGCATTCCTCTTACTGCCACATAGTAACAAGCAAGTGAGTACATGGTAACATAGAACGAAAAATAATGCACAGAAATTTCATTAAACTTGTTTCAAGAAATACATGTTTATTAGCAAGCCTTACAAGTTTATGAAAAAACGTTTGACGTATAGAATGTTCAGTGGCGGCTCCCCCTTAAGTGCACTCGTGCGGCGCACTACCAGTTTAAGCTTAAATATATACAAAAAAATTAAATAGATATAAAAAATAAATAAGCAGTTTTACGTAAAATATATATTTTATTTTGTCAAATGATAATCAGTCATGTATTTAACGAAATAAGTATTATTTTTGCTTGACAAAATAATTTGCCGTGCGCTCGCACCGTGGGCGCGATGCGTGCGCTGGCGCACGCATCGCGCCCATACAGCTACTATTGAGAAGGCGACAAAACGCCTGGCGCGTGAGACGGAAGATTAGTATGGAAGTTTAGCGAAATCTCGAGCGCCGCACGGGGCCCGACGCGGAACGAACGCCGAAGTTCGGAAATGTTCGGATTAGGTAGTTTTCGCGTAAATTGTCTTACGTTTGTATTTGTTCGTGTTTTACTTTCGCTGTTTTTATGTTTTGTTTTACTTATTAATCTTATTATCATTCATTAAGTAGGTATGTAAATAAAAAATGCCTATCTAAAAAGAGAGAGAATTATTTTTGCATATAAAAATTATCCATATTGTTTAGGCATGTCTTATGATGTGCACCACCAGATCTTTGAGTCACGAGCCGCCACTGAGAATGTCCATTAAATTTTCAAGGTTTCTAAGCAAATATTTTCTTTAATGTAACAACTAATAAGTACATTTCAAACGCCCTGATAAAATTTGTGCTAAAAAGCGGATTTTTGTAGGCTAATACTGAAGTTGTTTCTCCAAATTTTGATTTCGCGTTTTGATAAAAACCTAGATAGGTATAGTGCACAAGATACCTTTTAATTCAAAAGTTTCAATAAAAGATCTGTTACCGAGCATTTGTATGAAAAGATAGACGGGTTGGCCACCCTAAGGTTTTACAAACCTGCCCCCCTATTTACTAACTCGGATGATAGGTGTCGATGCCTATCAATCTAGGGTTTGCTGTTACAATGAGGTTTTTGTATTCCAAATAAAAATTTTGAGCAAGCAAAACCCGGATTGTAATTGTAAATTCTAGATTGATAGGCATCGACACCTGTCATCCGAGTTAGTAAATAAGGGGGCTGGGCTCTGTCTACCCTGCAAGGGTAAAAGACGTGATAGTATGTATGTATGTCTTTGCTGTGTATAACATAACATCAAACTGATAGTTATTGCATTGAGAAGTAAGAAAGGTCTTCTCATTCTCGCATCCAATTTTATTGAAGATCCACACATGTTTTTGATAATATTAGCTTTAGCCCACGGCTCCGCTCTCGTTAATGTTGTTCCATAAAGAACAGTATTTTTTTCCATATGGATATGTCACAGTCATCTGGTTGAATCTGCTATTTGATTGAATGACTAGCGTGTTCTTTGAATGACCACATTTAATTGAATGACTAGGCCGAACGTTGATTAAACAAGCGTCGCTCAACGTCCAACTAGTTAGCAGATTGTAACATAGCCCTTTGAAAAGAGCGGACATAGAATCAGTCAGGTGATTTAAATTTAGTTCATTTTTTTCCACTGCGGCGCTAGTAGTCACCAAAACAAAAATAAGACGTGGCGATTATATTATACTCTTTGAAATATGGCGTCAAACAGCTCGAACAGATGGCACGGTGTTGATATTTTTTTGGATTAAATTTACTTAAAAGTGCGTTATTTGTAATAAAATAGGATAATCAAATCGGTGCGCCGCCGGCTACTTTAAAAACTAAGAAAAAATTGCAAAAATATGAGATTTAATAAAGCTTTGGAAATATGCTACCACCAAATATTACAAAGTCGACTAAGATTCAACGACTTTGCTAAATGACGTTCATTCAGTCAAGATGTTGAAAGTTACATTCAACGACTTGACGAGTTGTCCTTTAGTCATTCAGTTAAACGTGGTCATTCAATGAACGTGCTAGTCATTCAATCAAATAGCAGATTCAACCAGATGACTGCGACAGATACATATTGACAAACTGACACATTATTTAATTCAGATTTTTTTTATCCACCTAAATAATACAATCTTGGTACATGTAAGCATATCTCTTTGGCACTTAATATGTGGGTCTTACTGAAAGTTCTAAATCCTAATCTATGCTTGCGACTACATGAGCGAATCTGACTTGCACTTGGCCACTTTTTTATTTTCACAAAGTGAAATAAACTTGTAGGATTTAATTTTAAGAGCCCTGAAGATGTTGTGGCTACATTTGAATAAGGTGTGAAAGGAAGTGGGCCACTCCCCACGGCTTTATTCTATGGTTCTGTTCCATGCAACAATGCTTGAAAAGGAACTGAGACTACTTTTAAAAAAGAAATATGATTCTCTCATTTTCTAAAAATTACATTTAAAGAAAGCTAGTCATAATATAAAATAAAAACCGGCCAAGTGTGAGTCAAACTCGCGCAATGAGGGTTCCGTACAATATGCTTCGTGAACACACACACAATGTGCAAAAAATATGTTTTATTCAATTGACTAGCGCCATCTAGTGGTGTTTTAGTGAACTATTTCCCTAGATGAACTTATTATAGTGAGTTTACCACTTAATTTTCAAGTGATGGAATTCTTATTATTTTTCCTGTAATCTTCAAGGAATGAACTATATTTTGTAATTTTTTCAAAATTTTCGGCCCAGTGGTTTCGGAGATCAGGGGGGGGGAATGGTCAATTTTTGCCTTCTTTCGTGAATAACATCAAAAGTATAGATTTTACCCGAACAAAAAAAAATATTTTTGAGATCCTCATAATGAGCCCTTTCATTTGATATATGACACAGTAAGGTTTGCAAAACTTTCTTTTAATTTTTTTTAATTGGGCCCCTGAAAATGACCCTTATTTCAAAAAAATCTTTATTTACTTTGCACATCCGTGTTTGGGTCATAGGATTACACTATCTTACCAAATTTCATCTAATTTGGTTCAGTAGATTCGGAGAAAATCGGCTGTGACAGACGGACGGACGGACAGACAGACGCTCGAGTGATCCTATAAGGGTTCCGTTTTTCAACTTTTGTACGGAACCCTAAAAAGAAATTGAATAATATGCATTGCAGAGTTCAATTATAAACTTGTTTAAACTAGTCTATTTCAACAGGATGCTCCACCTTCTGTCCGAGCAAAGTTCGAAGCAATCGCGAAGCAAGAGAAAGAGAAAAATAATATTCCCATTCGTAAGTTCACATCTACTGGGATATCATTGGCCGAGATAGAACAGCAGGAGAGGGAGTTGCGCGAGGCAGAGGAAGCCGAAAGGCAAGACATCAAAAATCTAGTCAAACTAAAGGCCTTTAACAATGGTTAGTGTTCAGTTAAAATAAAGTTATCTTCTATCTATATACATAAAGAGCAAACACTCTCTTATTATATGTATATATCAACGCACACCCGAAACTACTGTAAAATTTGATTCGGACTGTACAGGGGTTCCATTAATGATGTAAGTAAGCACTAAGAGCGGATTTTTAGTAATTCATCCCCTAAGGGGGTGAAATGGGGAGTGAAGTTTTACGCGTACGAAGTCGCGGTTGAGCTGGCCTCTGAAAGGCCAGCTCAACCAAATCTGTTCACGTAACCTTTACTCTGCGCAAAGGCGAATGCCCATCGGTAAGGTTGGAAAACGATATCTTGCCACACAGAGAAAATGTTAAATACCTGGGTCTCCATCTCGACAGACGGTTAACTTGGAAGAAACACATAACAAGTAAACGAGAAGAACTAAACATTCGATCCAAAAACCTACACTGGCTGATCGGACGCAACAGCGTTCTGTCGACAGACAACAAACTCCTTATATATAAAACAATCCTGAAGCCTATTTGGACATATGGCATACAACTCTGGGGAAGTTGTAGCAAGTCAAACATCTCTATTCTGCAGAGAATGCAAAATGCTATTCTCAGAACTATAGGTGCTGTGCCATGGTTTGTCACGAACGCTGAAGTGCATGAGAAGCTTCAAATGAGCACAATCGAGGAGGAAATCAGAGTAATCACGCAGAAATATCAGGGGAAACTGGAGGTACACCCCAATGAGCTGGCCGCTGGCCTAACAACGCGTTCGTACCGTAAGAGACTAAAAAGGAAAGACATTCTTCCATATTTAAATGATGAGTAGAGCCACTCACTGGAGGACTCACTTCAAAATGACATTGTACCCTCAACACACCTGCTTAAAGCGCAGATTCGCTGATTGCAGATTTGGAATAGAAGAGAAAAAAAAAAAAAAAAAAAAAAAAACGAAGTCGCGGTAAAATTGCTAGTAGTATCAATTTTGCATACTTAACTATATGTTAACAATACATTTTAAATACCTCAACAGATAGCAATAAGATTTTCCCCCGAATGGGGTATCGTTAGAATGTTCCTTACCTTTCTGCTATAGCTTACAAGCCAAGACAGTTGCGTTCTTGAATTTTATACTAATACTAATATTATAAAGTTGAAGAGTTTGTTTTTTTATTTGGTAAAGAAAAATAGGGACTTTTCAAGATTAAAGATACAAGTATCTCCGTCTCAAGCAGAATGTTTCAATATTTTGTTTTTTTGTTTTTGTTTTTCGTATGTGTAAGTGGCCAACACTGGTGTCAGATTTTTGTTTTGTTTCAATATAAAAACCATTTTTTACAGCAATTTATTCAGAAGATTTTTACCTGATGGATGTGAACTTCTTCTGCAAGGCTGGTCCTCAATACCTGATCGGGGAATTCACCGTGCTGCGTTTCAATCTGCGCGATGGTATTAAGGAGCATTACCATGAACTCATCAACCCAGGTAATTCTAATCAAATAATATAATCAGGTGTCAATATTATACAATACAATCATGACTTAACTCCCACTTTTTAGGGTTCCGTACCCAAAGGGTAAAAAGGGACCCTATTCACGAGACTTACTGTCTGTCTGTCACCAGGCTTTATCACTTGAACTGTGATAGCTAGAACAGTGAAATTTTCACATACAATGTATTTCTGTTGTCGATATATCGTCAAATACTAAAACAGAATAAAATAAACATTAAAGGGGGGTTCCCATACTATTAACGTGATTTATTTTCGTTTTTTTTTGCTTGATAATGATGTAGGCAGAGTACATAGGACCACTCTAAGTCTTCCCGTGAATGTCGTAAAAGGCGACTTAGGAAACACAAGCTAAAAAAGGTTACAAACATCAAAAAGACCTCTCCAACCCGTTTAACCAGCGTGGAGTGTAGGCCAAATCTTCTGACTGCTCTGGCTTATATGTGCTGGCTCTGGTAGTACAGAGAGGGTCGTGCTCTTGCAGTGGAGACCTGAAGATGATGCATGTGATAATGGTACGAAACAGAATCCTTCGTGCGCAAGTCCGACTCGCACTTGGCAGATTTTTTTATTCTATGTTTTTACTTTTAGCTATCATCTCATGTATCAATTTATTCTAGGACACATACCAACCGGATACGCTTTTGATGTGAAACTTGGCAGCCAAGAGTGGGGCCTAGACATGCCTGATGAAGACCCCGCGAAGCGTAGTAACTACATACAAATACTGGCCTACATCATCGACTACCTGCGTCTGCAGACGCGTGAGGACCGGCCAGAGAGGTCGCAGAATGATTTGAGGTCGCTACCTCCGATATTCACCATGCCCGATAAAGTTGCTCCCGTACAAGATTTTGTACTGCAGATGTGCAATCGCGCATGTAAGTATGTCGACTGAATCTCTCTCTGTTTCATCTGAGCGTGTTCTCGGTTGCATCCTCAGCTGAAATGCTTCGAAGCTCGGCGTCTGCAATCCGGCTTTTTAGAGTTCCGTAGTAAACTAGGAACCCTTATAGTTTCGCCATGTCTGTCTGTCTGTCTGTCCGTCCGCGGTTTTACTCAAAGACTATAAGTACTAGAAAGCTGTAATTTGGTATGGGTATGTATATTAATCATGGCAAAAAAGTGGTAGAAAAAAATCTTGAAAAAAAAATTTTTTTTTCGGTATCTCCCATACAAGTAAATATGATATAGGGTCATTAGATACCTGAAATAAAAGAATTTTAATTTAAAAATAAAACCAAATTTTTGGCCGCAACGTTTCCCAACGTGTCTTTCTTGACGGCAGGAAGGGTTTTCTGTAATGCTTACCACCAGATGGCGCTGTGAGACGTGAGCTCCGAATTGAAATCCGAGTTACCTCTGAGTTGTAGGGTCGGATGAGCCGCTGTCATTGCATAATATTTAAGAAGCAATGATAACTGGCACATTGTTGACCAATATCAGCTTACCGGACCTGACTCCACAGTGCTGCCACCGCTAATATCAGAAAACCCTTTATATCCCAAACTGTTCTCATTTTTTTTTTTTATTTTCTACTGACAGCGGAGGACGACACGATATTCCGCATCTACAAGCTAGACACGTTGCTGTTCACGCTGATCAACGCGATCGCCAACTCGAAGGAGCAGGGGCTGCCCAAGGAGTCATTGGCTTTGGCGCATCTCAAGCAGGACTCCTTTAAGTACACGCCTGGGATTGGCTGTGAGGTATGTTGACATTCAGTTAAGGGGATAACATTAGTCGAAAATTTTATTCATCTGTCATCAGTGACGAGCTCCGTGGCGCAGCGGTCAACCACAACTTAGTATGAGGCTTGCTCAATCTGTCTGATTTGTCCCCATAAATATATTTATTTATTAACAGCACCACGAGGCGTTGGACAAGGCCGTGGGGAGCATAAAATATAGTAGTGAAGCTAGTATTTTATAACACAAGTTCACGACTTAGTGTGGGGCTTGCTCAGTCTGTGTGATTTGTCCTTTTATATTTATTTATTAACAGCACCACGAGGCGTTGGACAAGGCGGTGGAGTGCACGCAGTCCCGCGTGACCCGCTGGGCGTACTCCGTGCTCGACAGGGCTTTGCCCGTCGCTGGCATCGAGCCGGTGCCCGGCAAACATGTCCCGTATGACATCAATATTGAGGTAAGTACAACTCGAGTTAAAGTGGCTGGAGCTACCTGGATTAGGAAAGCAGCAAACAGAGAGACATGGAAAGGATTGGATTGGATTAAATTTGTTAGTTTTTGTTCAGTGTTAAAAGTCCGAATAAAGGCTATAATTATTATTATTACAACTCAAGTCTGAGATGACATGACTCTGCGCCAATGTGAGTTGAGCCTCATAGCGGCAATAAATGTACATATTCTGTGGAAATTTCGGGTCTCTACCTAGTATAACGGTCCAGTAAATACAAAAAAATAACATAGCGCGTACAACCGATGGCCGATGGGGCAGAAAGGTTCTTGAATGGCGACCACGTACCGGCAAGCACAATGTTGTACACCCACCGTGGTCGGACGACCTCATAAAGGTCGCAGGAAGGCGCTGGATGCAGGCCGCTTCCATCCGGCCGTATTGGAAATCCTTGGGGGAAGCCTATGTCCAGCAGTGGACTTCTTGTGGCTGAGATGATGATGATAAAATACAATTGGGACAAGCGTACTGATGGGCGGATATACATTTATATACCCTTTGGGTACGGAACACTTAGTGTGTGTGTGTGTGTCTGTGAATCCGACTCATCACACTAGGCCAATTTTATTAAAAACATGAGATGAAATAGTACAATAAGATGCAGGAGCAGTAATAATGAATAATAAGTGCTTATAATATACCGATGACTATAAATCCAGCTTGCTGAGTACGAGCATCATATGACGTTTTTCATAACATTTGTGAATAAATATTATAAAATTAGATAATATGATCCTAGTTTCGATCAAAAATCAAAATTAAAACGTTTATTTAGAAAATAGGCTTTTGCAGGCATTTTTCACGATTTTTTTTTTTGTATCATCAATTTAAACAATCGATGTCATAAGGATCATATTAATAACAAATGTATATTAAAAATGTTATTTTATGTAATATATTTTGACCTTTATTTAATTGCAGGGGATTCATCAATATAAAGAACAAAAGAAAGTTAGGACTGGACCATCGGTTGCAGCTAGTGTGGTAAGTTTTTTTTTTAATTAGTTGAATACTTGTTACTGTCTTGTTTACATTAAGGATGCAAGTAAAGTATTGAGTATTGCCTGAAATAGTTTTATAAAAAATGTAGCTGAATCATTGTTATGCCGTCAGATGGTTGCTTCAGTACAAACATACCGGATGCATATTAGTGATTGCAAAACCTGGTATAACCTATATTGCGAAATATTTATCCTTAATGCTTCGATTTCATCCTACCGATGCCATGACGAAGCTGCTAAGTATGATGCTACATTATTATTAATTTCTTCAGTAGTTATTGCTTCCAAAGTTTATAATATAAGTAAGATAAACAAAAAAAACTACTTCCTTTGTAGATGTGGTGATAATTTTCTTGACACATGCCATGGTCTGGTGCATTATAATATAAGCTACATTTTTAGTAGTCCTTTATTCAGAAGTTATTGCCTCCAACTGTCACGTTCATAATATAAGCTTACTATCTTATAAACGTGAAAGTTGAAAAAACAAAAAAATCTTTCTTTGTATACATGCCAGGACGATACTGCTTAGTCTGCATTATAAACTCCATTGCTTATTAGCCATGTGTTCAGTAGAGTAAGATAAACAACAAAAATAAAACTATGTATGAAGATGTGGTGATTAATTTTTTGACACATGCCATGACGACAATGCTTAGTCTGATGCATTGTAAATAAGTATTTTTTTGAGTTTGTGGTGGGAAGTCAAGGGGTGTAGTTGGGGTTTGCCTTAGACGATTTTGCAAATTGATTTTAGTGGACTTTATAATATGAAATTGGGGTAGTTTGGTGTTATAAATACTTGAGCTCATGAACAATTTGTGAAATAGTTAAAGTAGACTGTTATATGGACTCGTATAGATTTGTCACCAGAAGCTCCCACGAGGCTACCAAAGAACATACGCCTTTGATGCTACTTGTTAAAACTTTACCGTACAACACCGATACTTAGTATCTCAATTTACTGGACATTGGCAGAATCACTGAAATCTCGGTGGAAGTATTATAAAACAGAAGAAGAAGAAGAAGTAATTTTTTCATGAGTTGTTCCTTCAGACTTTAACGTTTTATAATATTAGAATAAGATACATTAATCACAAAAAAAACTATGTACCTTTGGAGATGTGGTTTTTTATTAATTTGGTATGTTTTATAAAAAGCCATCATCCTGTTGGAGGACCCCAGAACCAGCAAATGTCGAAAATGTAGGTATTATTAAGTGTCTAGAATTTTAATAATATGTGCACGAACAAAATGAGAATTTGACAAAAACTTGTTTAAACCCAATTGCAATTTTATGTGTATACATCGAAAGTAAGATTGAATTCTTTTCTACTTTTTTAACTACTGCACCAGTTATCATTATATCTGGATCAGTAGCTGACTTTGCGCATGATTTCAAACGTTTTTACATATTTTAACAATCATCACATGTAGTTAAGAGGCTTATCACAAAATAGTGCTCTGAAAGATTAGGCTTTTACGCACGGCGACCACACGGTTGGGGTCACGAGTTCACGACGCTAATGCTGTTGCTACAACTGCACGATTTTGATACTTTTCATATTCTTTAATTTTTTGATATTGGATTTTTTTATTTTGTTATATTGTTAATCATGACAAGAAATTCCCACATACGTTCATTTTTGTTGGCTAAAGATACTTATATCAGCGAAACTAGCGATACCCGTTATTAAATTCTTGTACTCTGAAATAATAACACATTGAAAAAATCTATGTAAGTATTCACTAGCAAAGTACATTTAGTATTTTTAGTATAAATTTTCATCAAAATCATCATTTGAGATTGAGAGATCTACTCATTACCGCTAAAAGTGGCCGCTTTTGGCGGTAATTAGTAGTTCTAGTATTTACATTTACTATCTTATATTTACTGAATGAAAAATAATAAAAAGTTATACCAAAAATACTACAAGTCATTTACTGAAGAAGTACTTACGTAGATTTTTACAATTTGCTCCTATTTAGCAGTCATATCATCATTTCGTGTAGGTGACACGGTCAGTCGACCATGCACACCCTGGTGTCAGAGTTCTTCGGAACCGCCTCTCGGCCTCTGACGTGGTTTCTTTAACGACTACCAGATGGCAGCCGGGATCACCGGCTTAACGTGCCTTCCGAAGTACGGAATCATCTTTCTTATCAGACAATCAGGTGATTCATGCCTGCAATGTCCTAACCAAACTGGAAACAACTTAACAAATTGTGCTTCCCGTAGGAATCGAACCACGACCCCCGGGTCAACAAGGCGAACGCCTTAACCACTGGACCACGGAGGCAGCAGTAAAAGAAATAAAATGAGGGATAGCGCTAGTTCACTGGTCTAAGCGCCTTAAGCTCTTTAAGTTTTTGCCAACATTTTATTTACAACCTGCGTGTAATTTTGGAATATTTTTTTAGGGTTTAGTACCTAAAAACGTAAAAACGAAACGTAACGTTGGTGTCACCCTGTCATAACCATTTGCTACGAAACTACTGAACTGATTAAGTTGAAATTCGATACTTATATAAGTCTGTAACCCGAAGATGAGAGATTAAAAGAGTATTACGTGTATAATATTTTTCTCAAACATGCTTGGAAATGTTCACATTATTTTGACAACCTTGTTTGGGATAAATCAATATTGCTGTACTGGCCAATACACAGCAGCAAAGTATGTATGAAAATCCCAAGAAAATCTATATCTGTCGTGTCTTAAAGTAACTATGAAAATTCATATCTGTCATGTTATTTAAAAATGGAACGACACGTTTGCTGCGAAATAATTCAAGTATGGAGGTTACAAATTCGAATTTAAAATTTTACCAGGCTAGTAAGAAAAAAGAAATTAAAAAACTTAAGATTTTGGCGCGATATTTTCTACATATTGTTGTTTATGAACATTTTATGAATATGAATTGACATATTTACATCAATATTTCATGATGGTCTAGGATAAAAGAAAAATCATAGAATATACCAGGTGCTTCTCTTCCCGTACAATCTGTAAAAGCAGGCCGAAGGAGAGGGCGAAAACCTATGCAGAAGAATATGTCAATAGGTGATGCGACTAGCAACCCATCACTATTTTAATTGCATTTTCTACATTAAAATCCACTAATACCCTAAACATGGCTTTTGAGGTCCGTCTCACCTGTAAGGGTAAACACGTGATAATATATGTATATTTGTTTGTCTATTTATTATTTGACTAGCAGGAATTGGTTTTTTGGCTGACCTAAATAATTAAATATAAATATATGCGGACAAATCACACAGATTGAGCTAGATTTTATAACACATACATAATTACATATGTATATAGACAAACATCCAAGTCCTAGGTCAATCTGAAAAAGATAATTTTTCATCATGACCTGACCAGAGTGACCGCGGAGCGAACCCGGGACCATCCGTGTCACAGGCCGTGTGGTGTTGACCGCTGCGCCACGGAGCTCGTCGTCATAATCATTAATTACAATTTTACTTAATAAAAATAAATTGGAATACTATGTGCCTCAGTGGCATGTATCTGGTTTAGTTAGTCGCACTATACGCTTTGCACTCAATCGTTTGACGAAGAAAAATTCGGCATAGGTCCGCCGTCGACAAGCTCTCGCGCAGTACTGAGTTTGAGCGGTCGACGCATCGAAATATATAGTAATTTGGAGGTTGCAATTACGTTTTTTATAGTCATATCTTTAATTATTATTATTTTAAAGTACAAAATTTAAATTCCTTATGAACTTACGTTTATTCTAGTACATATTTCATGTAATAATATTACTGTAGTAAGGAGAAATTTGCAGTTGATGTTTTAGAAATTTCGTGGTTTTACGGTTTTGAATGGATATTTTTTACTAAATATTCCACACATATTTTAAAATTCCGATTCCGCTATGAACTTTACCACTATTAAAGAGATATTATTATAATTTTTTCGTTTAAATTCCGTCTGTACAGTTGTTCAGTTTTGAGCACGAACAAGGGCCTCGCCCTCTTTTTGTGTAAAACATGCTTCGGAATTTTGGCTTTATTTTAATTGATTAGATAAAAATGCAAAAAGTGAAGCCGCTATGAACTTTACTAATAACTATTCTCCTATAGATTTAAGTTGTCAAAGTCTTTCAGTTTCTTAGAATTTGAATGCCAAAATCGCGGTCAAAATGTGATAGGCCTCTTAATTTCGGATTATCCGAAATATTCAATAGAGGTAAAAATGAAAAAGATAAGAGTAAAAAGGAAAATAGAAACTGGCGTCGAAATTTATTTATTAACTCAAGGCATACACAACAGGTAACAATCAATAATACTTAATCTGAAATACATACTATTATTTGTTTAAAGATTTATCACTAGTTTTACAGGAAATATATTAATCTTAATTTTTTTTTGCTGATAGGCCGATTCCAGCTTTGACATAATAATTGTTTCAATCTTAAACTTATATAAAAGTTTTCGCAGAAGTCCTGGGTTTCCGAATAAATAAAAATAAAATTAATTTTGCCACACAGGTGGCCGCTTCGTCGTGCTCGTCGACCGCTAACAACTCTATGAATGACAGCGGTCCCATTGCAAGTAAGTTTTCAACATGTTTTCAACTATAAATTATTGTAATGATACATGGGTAGGTTTGACGACCTCCGAGGCGCAGCGGTTCACACACCAGCCTGCGACTCGAGTGGTCCCGCGTTCGATCCCCGGTCGGGTCATGATGAAAAACGAAAAATAATTCATATTAACCCGGGTCTTTGGTGATTATCTATAAAAGTATATCTATAGTCCCCTCCACTGTAGTGTACATGTTTCACCAAATACTTTAAGAAATTTCCTATAGAAAGCCTTCAATAATAGCATTAAGCTTGTCTGATTTTTTGTGGCCTCCGTATCTTTTGCCTTACTTCCCCTTAACTGCCTTCGCTTTCTAGATGCGGTCTTCTTATTATTTTACAAATACCGGTGGCCATGGTTGCCAGGCCTCTGGATAAGGCCGGACACAGTTAGGCTTTTGGATGCGTGTGATTTTAGTAAGAATCCGGCCTGTCCGGCTTTTCTTAGAATTTTAAATTATTTTTGAAACCCTAACCTCCTCGTGTTTTGGGTGATTCGACTGTCCCGTTGGTCAGTCGTCAAAGTCGCAGGATATTTAAATTTGCACCCCTTCCTTCCCGTCACTGACGTGATTCAATGTAAATTAAAATTAACGATCTGGCTATTATACCAAAATGTTCGGCTAAAGTGACTGTTCTGTCCGGCTATTATTTTAAAGACCTGGTAACCCTACCGGTAGCAGATGGGCCCAAATCCTTGGCTTAATGTGCTTCCATGTATTTATTTTATACACTAATGAGTAGATAACTGACGTCCAGGTCTCATCAACATGTCTTCCCGGGTAGCAAGCGTTCCATGAACATTTTCGGGATGGGTGTAATTTGTATCTTTCCGTTATGGGTTTCTTAACTTGACCTGACGAGTGGCTTGACCAAGCAGTAGATGTGAATAAGTAATGGTCTACTGCATTGATTGATTCTATGGTAGCTTTATTATATTAATTAAAACTATAGACTGCCTTTCCAAGATAGAAGTTGATTTTAAAGCAGATAAATCTATTCTGTTCTGTTTATCATGTTACTCATTTTCCTAACAATTTACATGGTGCAAGGTGTATGGTCTAACGATTTTTCCGCTGCCGGCGTACCTCTCACCATTACACGTGAGTATTTCATTATACTGGCTAGAAAATTTGGAAATCACCCCCACTAGTATATCGCTTTAGATTTTGTAATTAAAATACATACCTACATACACACAAAAAAATTACATTTCCATAGAAAAATATTTCAGCCACTCGATCAATTTGTATTCATTCATCATCATCATTTCAGCATTCGTCCCATAGGAAAAGTTATTCATATTGATGGCTGAATCACCCCTTTAAGGGTCCTAAACGATAAAAATTTCGCCATGATACATGATACTCTTTCTTGATGCTTTGATAAAAAGCAAAAAATAAGTGTGCCAAATGCTCCGTCTACCGCGCCTGCCGTAAAAGATTGTTGAAAGAAGTCTCCTCTTGGGCCTGCAACCTTGCGAAATGTGGCCTGGCCTTTGGGTCTTATCCTTGGTATTACTTAGCTAGTAATTAGGTATCGCAACCCAGAGGGTTCCCGCTCGGGCTTAGGCATAAAACACACAGAAAAGGCGTACGGAGAAGGCACGGCATAGATACAATACAGGCGTGGGACACTTTGATAGGATTTGAAGCATTATAAAAGTACTTTAATATCGCAAGAAAAATTGGACGCCTCCTCTGCCCGCACATGGCATCCTGCGGTAGCGCTTTTTCTTGCGTTGCTGGTCGTTTTGAGTATGACAATAAATTATTGTCATATAGGATTTTAAGCATTATTTACTACGGGCGAGATAATCGCGACGATTTTATCGTCGTGCCACCTATTTCCATTCATTTCCTTAGCATGTGTATACACACGGCGATATTATCGCGCGATGCCACGAGTAGTAGAGTGCGAGTGAAAGTCAATCGTATTCCGTTTAGAATAGGATATACAGGCTGATTTGGAACCTATGAACTATATTGTAATCTCGGGATCAGAATACTTAATAGAATACAGAATTGGAAGAAAAATAAGGAATAAATAGTAAAAAATTTTAGACTTCCCATACAAAGTCGCCGATCAGCTTGGCGAATTTCTATGGGAAGTCTGATTTTATTTTTCGATTTTCACCTTTTTTCTTTCGATTCTGTATTCCATCAGGGATTCTGATTCCGAGATTTTAATATAGTTCATAGGTTCAAAATCAGTCTATAATAGTATAAATAAAATAGAGGCGCCGACGCGTCCCTCGGTCGTGGAGGCGATCCCTTAGGTATCACAACTCTAACTGCAAAACAGAAAACTTGACACTGTATCTGACACTTGTTATTTTTTCGACAGGCACCGCCAAGCCGATGAGGACGCACACTCCGCTCCGCAAACCAAATACTGACTGTAAGTTTCAAGTGTCTTTCAACCCCCTCTTTAAAACTTTAGTTTTACACGTTTTTTTGTGGCTCTCTTAGTCGCCGAATGGGTAGAAAGTTTAAATGCTTGGTGCTTGCCGACGTGACGGGCGGCCAATATTGTTTTAGATTTTCAAAAAAATATGAAAATCTTTGTGTTATATTTCCGCCATCTGGCAGTATTTCAGGGAAAGTGTACTGCGACGCCTAGACGCTTGTCAGAGGTTAATTTGAAACTAGATTTAGCGAACTAGGTTCTTCAGTGATAGACCTCCCTGAGCAGACAGGATCGAAGGTTATCTAATTTAATATTGCACCTAGAACATTCATTTTGAGTTAAAATGATTGATACTGACGTGAAAATTCCATATTTAGTACATCTATGGTCAGGTGGAAGACGGATTTTTTTTAAATTTTGGTTTTAATTTCTTTTATGTTCAACTTTTATTTGATTAAAACTAAGTTATATCAGATATAGCTTTCACATGTATAAAAAACTTGGCTAATTTTGATACAACTTACCCTTAGCCACTGAGTTAACAAATCCATCTGTGCCGCTCAGGGGGTTGTTCTCTCTGCTATCGTACACAAAGAAAATGTATTTAAATATGTTTTTCAGTCTCAAAGATCATCCGTCCCGCGCCCGAACTGACCGAAGCGAACTTCCCATCGCTCACCACCGGACACGGACGAGGTAAATACATTACAACTAAGAGTGTTTATGTTGATCTAAAGTCCCCATTATAAGAAGGTATAAATTATGTAAATGTTCAGGAGTTCGCAACATTTGGATGAAATAAAAATAATATTTTTGTTTTTTGTGAAAAAAAATAAACCAAAGAAGAGATGGTTAGAATTATTTTTCCGTAAAAAATGGAGGTAGTTTGCATGAATGGAATATTTTGCCCTGCATTGAGACTCAATAGCTAAAAAAAACTATTTATAACAAAAACTGTTACAGAAACTTTATTATAAATCAGTAAGATTCAATAGCTAATAAAAAAAAACGACTTATAGCAAAACTGTTACAGAAACTTTATTATATCTCAGAAATGCGCCAAATGTTTACATTCATCTGATGTGACAGTTCCTGTACCAAAAAAACACTGAGCGACAGCGTTTTGTATCGTTAAAATATAACCCGACTAATTAGAATTGGTCTTTAGTTTAGTATTACCCGTATAGTAATTAAGTCAATTGTATTTGGTTAAATCATAATATTGTCGCTAGGTAACTCCAACTCAGTAGAAGTTTATTGATGTACTTAATTTATAGCTTCTCGTGGCGGGGAGTTTAGTTCATATAATTAACCAACTTCACAAATGAGGCGGTTATTGATGGGGACATCCCCTTTTTCTTTTTCTTTAACACGTTGTTTTATACATATCAAACAACGTGTTAAAGAAAAAGCGCCAAACCTCTACTTATTATTATTATAAAAGAATTAAATTAAATAAATTATAAAGTTTAATTTACGCGGATTATTAACAAAGGTACAACTTTCTTGTGTTTATTTGAAATTAAAAAATCTATGGTTATTACGCGCAATCTAAGGGCCGCGCTACACTGGATTGGCATGGGATGGCCTCGGAAGCGACGCGTCATTTCAAAACAAGCTTTATACTAAGTGATATAAGATGCATAACTGCTTGAACGTGGCGAGCCGGCCGGCGGCATGGCGCGCACTCCCGCGGACTGAACGGCCGCGAGCGTGCAGCCGGCGTTTTGCATCTTATGTCTCTAGACATATAGCTTGTTTTGAAATGACGCGTCCCTTCATATGCCATCCCATGCCAATTCAGTGTAGCGTGGCCCTAAGGCGACGTTGCTGCCGCGTGATAGTTAATGATCGAACACGGCGTAGTGAAATTTTTATTTGGTTAAAATTCGACGCTCTTTTTTATTTTTAGAATCATTATCATCAAACTAATTTCTTTTGAGTTTCAATCACTTTGAGTGGGTTTGCGCTTTTTTCACGTTGTCTGTGTTTTGTATGTTTGGTTTAAATTCAATGGCTGCTACTTTTTCAATACTTTTTTTTTTTGTTTTATTTGAAACGATATACTTTCCGATAGGTTTCACAAAACGAGTTTATTACTTCCTATTCTTTCATTCAGTCTTTTATTTGAAAGATTTATATTATTTTTATACTTTGCTTATTAGGCGTTTTAAACTTGAAAGCTAATTGTAAAGAATATTTCAATGTTTTAGGACGCGGCCTCGCCAGCAGCCTCAAGAACATGAACATAAACTAAGCGTGATCTGACATGAACATAGTGTCCAAAGTTAGGTATAAGCATATCTCTTTTACTTGAATGCCTATATTTTCTACCTCGATCCTTATTAGGCCTTGGTAAAGGGTACATTTCGGATATTTCTCCCTTATTCATAGGTTTATTCAATAGTTTCCTTATTTGAATAGTTTATTTTTTTATCAATATTAAAGGTCTAGCTGTGCAGTGAGTTTTGGTTATCCTTTTTTCGAATTAAAAAGTAGAGAATGTCGTTGTCTCAGGCTCTAGACTGTCGTACCAAATGTAATTTAAATTGGTTCAGTAGTTTTGGTGTGAAAGCGAGATAGACAGACTTACTTTTGCATTTATAATATTAATATGGATTATTGAATTCCACTTGCTGTGGTTCTGGTACAGATATATATAAACAAAATTAATTTTATTTCGATACATGAAGTAAAAGTTTGACTAAAGAATGCGAATTAATCTTTTTTTAGTTATTTGACATAAAAATTAAAGATTGAGATTACTTACCTTTTTTTTCATATGCCTTACTACCACCCTTCGACTCCCCTGACCAGAGCCTAAAATTTATACCTGAAGAATATTGTAACCCTATTCTTATATAAGAATGTCATTTATAAAGATGAGTCTATATTAAATATAAGAAAACACGATTCTTCATATGAACCTATGACTGAATGTTGTGATACTTAAAAAATATAGGTAGAGGTGGATTTAAGTCACTTGTTAAAAAGTACTATTTTTATAATTTAGTATAAGTTTTAGTTATTCCTTTTAAAAAGGAATGGCTGTGATTCTAATGAGGTTGAGAAAAGTATGTTTGTTTTTGTTCGTGTAAGAAATCGTAAATTGTTCTATCTTTTAATTGTAATTGCTTCTGTTACATTAGTTAGACTACAATGCCAAATTTTGTCTATATTTTTTTTACGTGTACATCATTAGTATTTTTTTTCTATATAGATGACATACCATTCATTAGTGGTAACCAATCTTAAAATTGTATGATAAAACCGAACTATGAGGTTTGTGCTTGTGTGTGTCTAGGAGTTAATCAAATTGCCATTTTGAAAAGATATTTCCACACACTATCACAAAGTTCATATTGATAATGTCTATTTTTATGCTCATAAATGTTAGATGTAAACTTTAAGACGTCTGGTGTCTTTTCAATATATATGTCATCCGAACTGATTCCAGTAAAAGTAAAATCGATGTGGTAGCAGCACTTTGTGTAATTTATGTATTAGGTACAGTGGCAAGGGGTATAAAAATATCTCGTGCTCCCTCATGCTTTGGAAGGCACGTTAAGCAGCTGGTCACTAAATCTGTCACTAATGTTGGCCACTTACACACACCAAATACAAACGAAAGTACAGTATAGTGTCGTGTGCCCTGCAGCGGACTTTGTTGTTATACGTAGCTGCTTTGTAACTTTTTAAACTTTCACGGTTATCAACATTAGAATTAAACATTTCGGGATATTTACCGTGATTACTGTGCTTTCTTTGAGTTTTCGATATTTCGGTCCAGTTACATGAACCATGATCACGAAGGAAGTTCCTTCTGTCTGTGGTTTCTTTGAGTTTCCATGATGAAACTCAAAGAAACCACAATAATCACGGTAAATATCCCGAAATGTTTTATTCAAACGTTTCTTGCGCGTTTGACGTAATTTCAGATGTTTTAAGGCATCCGACTGCTATCAATGATGACAGCCGGGATCAAACAACTTCTGTATAAACTGAGGTATATACGATAAGACGTGCCCTTTCTACTCTGTGCAACGAACATTTAAAAGCAGTATTGTCACGTGACGTGGATGGAGCCTTCACGGTACAGAGTTTAGGTGTGAGCTAAGCGCAACGGTGTTAATTAGCTCCCTTTGAACGCTTCAGAATTTGGTACGTACGGCTCGTGTACCTCATTTTATATAGAAGTCTTTGGGATAAAAGGTTTAACGTTTCTTCCGAAGCACGGAGGAGTTTGAGATATATATAATGATGCCAATTGCGGTCACCCATCCCAGTAAGACCTCGCCCGCATTTCCTTAACATGTTCAAGCGTTTATATATGCGCAATAATGCTTACGCCCACTGAACCATCGGGCTCTTTAGATTGACATGTTGAAGCGCTTTAAAAAATATATCGTGATTAGGTTGGATCTTGTAGTGTTCGAGGAAAGTCAGTTCAGTAAATTGCCTACCAATTACTGCTCGACTTCGGCAAACTGTTTCACTCACGTATTCCTGTCGGTAAAAGAGAATAGAAAAAGAGAAAATGGCGTCAACCATGAGTTCCTACATTTAATTTACGAAAATAGTATACGGTAACGTTTTTATAACCGTCTTAGTTACCTTTTTTCAAATGTCGTAATCGAAAACGACTCAAGGTTTGGATGTAAACGAATACGAGCATGTGTTTATAGAACATTTTCTGCGGTATCAGCACCATGAGTTACACATTTGACGTCCGTTTTCTATCGAGTTGGACAATAGTTTACTGTTACGAGCCATCAAATAGTGGAGCTATAGATAAATCGAATCGTTTACTACTCTCGAAAATATACGCTGACTATTCAGAGCGTCTAGCTCTGAATAGTCAGCGGCGGCGATACCGATAAAATAATGAGTGGAATCGTTTGTTTTATTAATTTACATAATTTCACGTAATTTTAATAATATTTAAGTTTGGGCCTTCATAGAAAATGAAAACGAATTGTTTATAAAATATTTCTTTTTGTAATATTATTAAATGTCAATACAGATGTTCTTATTGTACTTCGTCTTTTCTTATACAATACTAGCTGCTACCCGCGGCTTAGCCCGCGTGGTATATAGCCTATGTCCTTCTCGGTACCTTTACCTATGTGTATGCAAAATTTCATGATGATCGCTTCAGTAGATTCGGCGGGAAAGCGTAACAAACAAACAAACAAACTCACTTTCGCATTTATAATATTAGTCAGGACTAGCGGTCCATTCCGGCTTCGCTTTAATGAAATTAAATGAAATATTATTTATGGTAGTACACAAACTCACACACACACAAAATGTTCACATCGCCAGCGAGCGAGCGAGGCCAACGAAACTATGAGCTAAACAATGTGGTTCACACCGCGAGAGAGCTAGCGAGCGAGCTCTCTCGGATACCTTCGGCCGTATCGCTCATATAGTTCGTTGTGTGAACCAAAGTATGAAAAGAGATGAAAGAATGTTCGCTCGCCTCACTCGCTCGTTGTTGGTTTGAACCTTCTTTATGGGTTCTACACACATCCATTCTCAGCAGGCTATACGCGTAAGCGAAGTCGTATCAGATCATCTCAGAAATTTCCATATTAGTCTAAATACAGACAGAAAAATGTACGGCGGGGCACTTTAATTATTTATATGTACTATGTATTGGTGATGCATGATTTTGATGCCTCATTCGATATTTTTATTAATTTCGTATTTAATTCATTCAATATCAGTGACACATACTACTTGAAATTTAGTCTTAGAATTTTACTAGCATAGATTATTAGGGATTCTGATGCCGAGATTAAAATATTGTGAAAATATTCAGAATCAGGCTAGACAAACCATATTTTATTGTTATCATAAGCACATCCAACTTAAAGCCTATTTTAAAGGAATTCGAACACTAGGGGTGGTATTTTTTGTATCCTCGTCGACTTTTTCGGGAGTGGACTCTTTCGGGTCTTCGTTGACAGTTTCCAGTCTCGTTTCATGGTGTTCCTTTGGCGGGGGAGAGAGCCTTCCCTCGGGCCCCACTGTCCCCTCGGACCCCGGCAGAGGGGTGGGGGGCGGAGTCTCGACGTCGGCTTTAATACAAATGTCCTTTATTTTTTCTTCGGCTACACTGTAGTGTACTGTGCCGTTATTGTCGTGCTTTCTCGCCTTTATTTCTACTATAGCGCTCCTCACGAGTAGTACCATGTAGATTTGGAGTACTGAAATTAATTAAGATGTCGTTAGGTTACTCAGAATAGTAATATTTTATGCTTCTATATTAGTAATATTTTTTCCTATATGTTAGGACATCTGAGATATCTGCTTATATTTTTCTCCGCTGATGCCAGACCTTATTACGGTTTCTAATATAAAAAAATATAAGAGCTATGTAGGTGTACCTAGGTAGCTAATTTGACCGAGGTCGTTTATCTTACTTGATAATACTAATATGGTTACCCACCCTCCACTTGCTAGCGTGAATCACTCCTGGATTTGCTAGACATACTTACGTAGGCACTAAATATAATTATAAAAAAAAACATTCGGTGGCGTGGCCACAGAGCATAGCATAACTCAAGAATTCACATGCCCATTAGGCTATCTAACTTTTAGGTTCCGCACAAAAATGAAAAAACGGAACCAAGAATTCTATCAATAGAAAATAAAAGAGTGGTAAACTCAATAGATTTAATACGTTCACTTGCAAAATAAAGTTCCCTAAAATACCACTAGATAGCACCAGTTGTAACTAACTCGCGTTACTGATTTAGTAAAAACATTTGACCTAGGTTTTGTACGAACCCTGACCACGCGAGTTCAACTTGGCCGGTTTTTATTACTGGACAAAAGTTTATTCTACCCACAATTAAATGTTACTATTACGACCTTATTAAGGTCGCCGGGAGTCGGTGGACTCGATATGCACAGGATCGCAATTTGTGGCGATTTATGAGGGAGGCCTATGTCCAGCAGTGGACGTCACTGGCTGATAGATAGATAGATAGATATACCAAGGATGAATACTTACTGAAGCTAAATACAATCCCTATTATCAACAGCACGTCCATTTTGCTGATGACCATGGAGTACACCAGGAACGCCATAACGACCGTCGCTATCGTGTAGTATATGTAGTATCGCAGCAAAACTATGTCATTCTAAAAACAAATTTAGTAATTAGCATTTGTACCTCTCCAACCTGCCTGGCCAGCGTGGAGAGTGTAGGCCAAATCCTCTGACTGCTCGGGTTGGGCTAATATATGGCTCTGGTGGTGCAGAGAGGTTCCTTTTCCTCGGTGGAGACTAAAAAAGACCTGAATGATGATGATGATTTGCGTGCTACAACGCTATGTCATAGGTGAAAAACGTGAACGAAGATAATTTCAACACCGAGAGAGTAGAAAGGCGAATGAAACGTTTATTTTTAAATTAAACAAATAAATATAAATCACACAGATTGAGCTAGCTCCAAACTAAGTTCTTAAGTAAGACTTGTGTTATGGGATACGAACTCAACGATACTATATTTTATAACAAATACATATATAAATAAACATCCAAAACCCAGGTCAATCTGAAAAAGATCGTTTCTCATCTTGACCTGACCGGGGACTGAACCCGGGACCATCCGTGTCACAGGCCGGCGTGTTGACCGCTACGCCACGGAGCTCGTCAAATTCGCTTACATACGAGTATGTGGCTAATAGATGACGATTAATATTCTTTTCATCATCATCTCGGCGGCATGAAGTCGTCTGCTGGACATAGGCCTCCCCCAAGGATTTCCAATACGACCGGTTCGAAGCGGCCAGCATCCAGTGCCTTCCTGCGACCTTTATCAGGTCGTCCCACCACCTGGTGTCCAACTATGTGCTTGCCGGTACGTGGTCGCCATTCAAGAACCTTTCTGTCCCATCAGCCATCGGTTCTTCGCGCTATGTGCCACTGCCAGTCTGCCACTTCAAAGCGCTAATCAGCTGAGCTACCTATGTCGGTGACCTTTGTTCTTCTACGGATATCTTCGATTTTAATTCGATCTCGCAGGAAAACACCTAACATAGCCCTCCACAGTTCTTTGAGCGACCTTTAGCTTTCTTTTGAGGCCCATAATAAGGGTAAGGTAGTGGGCAACGTTGACGCGATTGGATAGTACTTGGATTGACTTTGATGTACCTACCTAATATAAGTTGCATCATTGCATGCATAACACTCCGAGGAAGAATACAAATCTAATGACACCTCAAAATCGGTCAAGCTGAAACTACAGGATGCAACAATGGAACAGACATAAGTACTTACATACAACGCGCGAAAAACATTACCCTCCTGGTGGTAAGTCGGGTAAAAAGAAAAAGGGGCTTGAATTTCTTTTAAGTTCTTACTACTGAGCTAATCGGTTAAGTTATAAAGAAGTTGCAAATTACCCGTGATTCGTTCATCAAAATTATTGCCTATGTCATCCGCACACATAATTAAGCTTTTAATATGTGAAACAATTTTCAATATTGGTCCAGTAGTTTGGGAGCCTTTTCAATGCAACAAAAAGAACAATAAAAATGTTTCATCTTTATTATATTAGTATAGAAATCGTCTATGAATACTTACTCGATATAAACCACATAATAGTAGAATAGTGAAACACATCTCCGTCGAATACGCCAATAGCGGCACCAACTTGGACGCTAAGTCCTCAAGAATGATTTCTTGTATTTTAAAAATGATTGGTGAGAGAGAATCATTCGTTGTTCCTATCAAGGATACCACCTGTAACGATAAATGAGATTATTGTGTAGTTATATCGTATTTATGGGACTTTCAAAGTTTTTTTTACGCCAGTACATAAAGTACTAACAGGGTAAGTACCCTATATGTACTTTACCTCCCCCTATGGGTATGTGACTCAAATGTAGCTAAGTACCTTACTAAGTATTCGGGTGTAAATCCTCGCGTACCATTGACCTGATTTTTAACCGACTTCAAAAAAGGAGGAGGTTCTCAATTCGTCGGATTCTTTTTTTTTATGTATGAAGATGCCTGGGCCGATTTAAATTTTTATCGAAAGGAGTCGAGCGCTTTTTGAAAAAATACACAAAAACCAAAAATTTATTACAGGCATGCCGTTCGGATTTCACTGATTTCCAGTTTATTGATAAGCTTATTAAAACAAATTGATAGGGTTAAAGTCGGTTTTTGTTTTTTGTTAAAAATATTTTAAATTATTATGTATGCAATAATTTAAAATCTGACTTCAACCTATGATAACATGGCCAAAGATAACTCAACGAAGGAAGGAGTCTGAAGTACAACAAAATAACTCCTAAATTAAAAAATTAACTAAATTTAGACTCACTTGATTTGTAATTGAAAGCACTAGATGTGAACCACAGAACTATAACTTGCTTTAATTATTAATCTGAGGTGTGAACACTCTTATCCTTCAAACGATCAAACCAGCCCGTCAAAGTGATACAACTTTTCCTGTCGGACCAATGCTGGGATATCAAAAATAAATTCGACATTTTCATACACTTTTGTATGTCGATTTCTTTTTTCGAGTTTCCAGGGCGAGTCCCATAGAAAAAGTTGTTTATTTTGATGGGCTGAATTTATAGTTTGACGAATAAGAGCACCACCCTATATAATAAAAGCTTAACTACTTATCCGGTATACTTCTTAAGAAGTAAGAGTTGCTTCGCATTTGTGTGATAGATAACATTTAATTGTTCATCTTCCAAAATAATTCAGATCATACAACAATTTATTTGGTTAAGTAAAATTGTTAAATGATTCCAGTATTCTCAGAATTGTCTTTATAAAGGCCTGAATCATTTGCACACACAAATACAAAATTACGCTTAAGTCTCGCGAAATATACTTACATAAATAAAACTTACATCTGCGACCAAATTGAACCACGCGATGATGTAGATTCCCACCCTGACCGGCGCGAACCAACAGCAGTAGTCCAGTTTGAAATTTCGGAATGTTTCCTCCGCATCTCGGTATAACTTCTCCATTTCTATTTTTCTATTCACCACACACTTTCAACAAGGAGTTACACAGAGCCATTCACTCGAAATGGTCCCAAATGTGTGGTCATGACGGTAACCCAACGTAATTAGGATGTTTTAATTAAAAGGTCGCATAAAAAGTATTAGGCGCTAATAAATTGAGATAATTGTTTAGTGTGGAACATAGTAACACTAATGAATGCCGGTTCCTGACGCAGGCACAGTCGGGGACAGTTACCTAATCAGGGCCATTAGGACTGCAGGTATTCAGAACATTATAATTATTTTTATAAAAATGGTGTGAAGAGAAAATGGTTCATGTTTTTTTATTTTCACATCCCATAATCACAACATATTATAATTAAACCCCTTATCCGCGTCTATCTGTTCGCGCTAAACTCAAAAACTACTGCACGGATTTTCATGTGGTTTTAACCAATAGATAGAGTGAGTGAACCTAGATATTTTTTTTTTGTTATTTCATGGATTATCCTATTGTTTAATCATTTAGCTTGTAAAATCTGACACCAGTGTTGGCCACTTACACATAAGAAAAACAAACAAACATCATGAGTTGTTTGTTTTGATGTATTGAACTACCTCCTTCAACTTGCCCAAGTAGTCGGGAAGTGGTCATCACAAACCGAAAGGATTTTATTTATTGACCAACCAATCAGCCTGTACAAATATGATTATCATAAAATGTATATTCTATGGCATAAGTTACAGGGTAAAAATGAAAATAACTTTATTTTGATTTAGGTAGGTAATTTATTTCGCAATCATATTGACGATAAGTGTCTGCAAGGGTGGGAGTAGAACACTATGAACGTGGAATCAACATTAAGATATATCAAACAAATGTTATAATTATAAATTTTAACATAGGTATTTAATTAAATGTTTATAATACATTACATAGCAAATTATTTAACAGATAAGAATAAAACTATTCTTATTCAAATATAATACTTATAGTATAAAAGCGTTACATTTGTATAATGCGTTTGGCTAGGCAACGTCGGGCAGTGAGTATATATGTATGTCAAAGCATTTACTCCTCAATATATTGAGCAGGAAAAGGCACAATTTGGTCGTTGCAAGACGACAGTACGTGAGTTAGGACAGTTTTTAGGAGTAGATAGAGCTGATGAGGCTGGTAAATCTAGAAAATTGGCTTTTAGAACATCGGACAATTTCTTACAGAACATTCTATTTATAATACCCTTCTATCTGTCTCCTGTGATATACATGTGGCATATAGTGGGGTAGTTACACGCCCTTATGCCAAACAGGGTAGACAGTAAAAGGTCCCAAGAGGTTATGTTCAATTAGTTGGGACGATAGCGAGCTTTATCAGCAATAGTACAATAGTAAAAGATTCAAAATCATGTACCGAACTTGCTGTAAGAAATTGGTTAGTGTTTCAAAGTCAACATTTTTCATTGTGCATTAAACATATGAATAAATTCAACGTGCAATTCAAACGTAACATACAAAGACACGATAACAATTACTTCTAATAAAAGTATTAAGAAAATAAATTTTGGAAAACCAAATCCCTGTAATTCCATACCCGAATAAAAATCATAAGTAATAAAATAACATTTATTTGTAGAAGTTACAACAGTCGTAGGCGAACCGTGAACATAATTATTACAGTATTATAAATATTAAACATGATATTTATTCTCAAAATGTGTAGAAATGTTTGAATCAATTAAAAGATAGTCCACAAAGGACGTATTTCGTTGTATTGCACTATTTATAATCGTACGGTTTGAATAATTAAACAAGTTCATACATAAATCGTATAATTGTCAAGAAAACTGATACTTAAGAGAAGAAGTATAAACTAACTGTAAGTATAAATTAAGTTATAAAATACAATTCAAACAAGATACTAATATATAACTATATTGTATATGCCATACTAGACATAAAACAAATAGGAGGTTAAGCTAGCATGAAACTGTCATACCTGAGAAATCTGAGAATATGGAATGAAAAATAATTTTGAGACCGCCACAAACGAAGAGTAGATAACATGAACATCGAGTACTATGTGTTTCAACTTAGAGCGAAATCATCGAATGTCATTTTTCACCACAATATTCATATAGGACAAGGATAAGGAGGCGACTCAATATAGGTGTTGTCCAGCTGAGTTTGAAGACTCGAGTATATGACCTGTGTGTTCTTTCAGTTATGACCTACGCGTGTGAAACATGGATTCTTACGCCTGTAGCACACAGCCGCGAATGCGGAATGGAAGCGTTCCGGGAAGAAACACTTGTGGAACCTCGAAACGCTGTTGTATGATTCAGTTTCGGTTTCGTTCTGCTTGCGGTGTGAGACGCACCAAACAAAATCGTACTAGACAGCGTTTCGCGGTTTCGCCAATTCGTTCGTTCCGTTCCGGAACGCTTCCGTTCCACATTCGCGGCTGTGTGCTACAGGCGTAACTGTCGGAACTGTCCATCGCCTATAAGTGGCTCTACGGGTCATGGAGCGCTTAATGCTCGGTGACACTCTGCGAGACTTAATTAGGAACGAGTCCATTCGTCAACACGGGCAACCCTTTCACTTGTTCGTGTCTTTAGTAGACACGAACAAGTGAAAAGTGAAAGGGTTGCCCGTCTTAAATGGCAATAGACTGGACACATCTACCGTAGAGATGGCGGAAGATGGAGCCAGAGAGTACTATTTTAGCGGTCCTGTACTGGAAAACGAAGTGTTGGCCGCCAGATGGTCAGACGACAAAGACGGCAGAGCCGACTTGGACCAGGATCGCCGCATCAAAATGAGATTGGAAGAGGATCCATTCAAGAGGCATACGTTCAGCAGTGGACGCAAATATGCTGAGAAGAAAATTATTGAACAGTCACTATTAGTGGAAACACATAGCACTAGCCCACAATGGCACATACAATAGTTGGCTCACTTCATCAAGGCATGCACGACAGCGTTGGCGTTGAGCGCCTTCAAGTCCGTGTACGTCTGTCCTGTACCAACGAACACGATCGGCTGGCCAGTGATGTAGGTCATCGATATCGCCGCGCCCACTTTATCGTCGATAGTGTCGAACTTGGTCAGCACTATGCCGTCGATGACGTGCGGGTTGGTTGAGGAGCTGTGGTCGGCCAGCGCTTGGTTGAACTTGACGAGCTGGTCGACGGCCTCGTTGCCGACGAGGGCCTCGCCGACGAAGAGCACCATGTCGGGTTCGTTGACCTTGATGAGCTTGGCGAGCGCGCGCATGAGCGGCTCGTTGTCCTGCATGCGGCCGGCCGTGTCGATCAGCACGACGTCGATGCGGCTGTCGGCCGCGAACCGGATGGCTTCCATCGCTATGCCTGCCGCGTCCTTGCCTGCCGATACCAATAAATAAGTGTTATTTTTTTTTTAAGTTTGTTTGACGGCAAACGAGCAGACGAGCCACCTGATGGAAAGTGGTCACCGTCGCCTAAGGACCTCCCGTGATGCTGATGCGTCCTGGCGTCGGGGTGCAGGGCGTTGAGGTGTCGTGTGTACGTGCGCCGCTGCTCCAGGCATCGTGATAGTGATCACAGACACCAATACATTTATGTAGCATTCTAAGAACTATACACTCACCGTATCCCTTCTCGTACAAGTGCACCATCTTGCGACCTTGGTGCCTGGCGTCGGGGTGCAGGGCGTTGAGGTGTCGCGTGTGCGTGCGCAGCTCCAGGCGTCGTGATAGTGATCACAGACTGTAGCATCACTCACCGTATCCCTTCTCGTACAAGTGCACCATCTTGCGGCCTTGGTGCCTGGCGTCGGGGTGCAGGGCGTTGAGGTGTCGCGTGTGCGTGCGCAGCTGCTCCAGGCATCGTGATAGGGATCACAGACCCGAGTAGTGATAGGAACCATTCACTCACCGTATCCCTTCTCGTACAAGTGCACCATCTTGCGGCCGTTGTGCCTGGCGTCGGGGTGCAGGGCGTTGAGGTGTCGCGTGTGGGTACGTAGTTGCTCGACGGCGCCGGCGCGGAACGTGTCGCACGCCGCGATCAGCACCGACATGTCGTTCTCGATCAGCCAGAAGCAGATCTTCGCGAGGTTCGTCGACTTGCCCACGCCGTTTACCTACACCAAAGAATAAAATACACTATGCGAAAAGAAACAATACTTAAGCATGTTTGCACGCAGTGGCGTAGCGTACCTATAGCATCTGGAGCCCGTGGCAAATTCTTTTGATGGCAAAAATGAATCAACATCTATTTGTTAACGTTGGTTGAAATGCTTAACGATTAACTTAAATTTGTATTTTGGTCTTTAGTTCTCTCACTTTGAATTTTAAGAGTCGCCTGGAAGCGCATATCTCCATACAAGCGGAAAAAGGGAATTGTGGCAATATTAGATAATTTTGGAGTAAAATTAAGCATTTAATCAATTAATCTCATTATAATCTACGTACGTTCCTATACAGCTTGATTAAAATACCAATGGTTTGAGAATTACAAGCCTATTCAAATTTGTATTGAAATCTTGAAAGGCGTATAATTCTCAAACATTTGATAATTTAACCAAACTGTATAGGAACGTACGTAGATTATAATGAGATTAATTGATTAAATGCTTAATTTTGCCCTAAAATTATCAAATATTTCCACAATTCCCTTTTTCCGTTTGTATGGAGACATGCGCGTCCAGGCGACTCTTAAGCAGAACTTATAACAGTGGCGTAACTATACCATCTGGTGGCCGTGGCAAATTCTTTTGATGGGAAAAATGAATCAACATCTTTTTGTTTCGATTGGTTGGAATGCTTAACGATTAACTTGAAATTGTATTATGGTCTTTAGTTGTCTCACTTTGGATTTTAAGCAGAACTTATAAAAATAAATATACTTTTCAAATAAAATAAAATACTCAGGTACAATATAAAAAATATTTTTGAGCTCGCGGCCTCTTGGACCGCGGCCCTTTTGGGTCGGGGGCCCGTGGCATTTTGCCAGCCCTGCCACCATATTGTTACTATTTGTTACGCCACTGACTTATAAAAATATACTGTTCAAATAAAATACTCAGGTACAATGTAAAAAAATATTTTTGAGCTTGCGGCCTCTTGGGCCGTGACCCTTTTGGGTCACGGTCAAGAGTAGTAGTGGGTAGTAGTAGGGTAAATAATAAACATAAGCGTAACCAACCATAATCATTATCAGGTCTTTTTAAGTCTCCACTGCAGGAGCATGACCCTCTCGGTACTACCAGTACCATATATTAGCCAGAGCAGTCAGAGGATTTGGCCTAGTGTAGGCCAAATCCTCATATGTCCACGCTGGCCGGGTTGGTTCAGTGGAGAGTTCTCTTTGATGTTTATAAGTTTTGTTTAGCTTGTGTATCCTAAGTCGCCTTCTACGACATCCACGAGAAGACTTGGATTGGTCCTATTCTACCCTGCCGGGAACCACAAGGCGTGATTGATTTCAGAAACAGTGTTTTGGAATGTGTCTCACCCCGCAGAAGGCCATGACGTAGGGCCTGCCCTGCTCCTTATGCAGTCCCGCAGGGTAACTCTAGTTTGTACGAGACGTCGTAGAAACGTCAGAGATGATGTTACCATGGTTTCAATAACAGAGTATATTGGAATGTGTCTCATCCCGCAGAAGGCCATGACGTAGGGCTGCCCTGCTCCTTATGCAGTCCCGCACGGTAACTCTAGTTTGTACGAGACGTCGTAGGAACGTCAGAGATGATGTTACCATGGTTTCAGTAAATCTTGTCTCCTGGCACAGGCGTAAAGCTTAAAAGGAGGCTCCAATCAACTACAGAGTTTTTGTAAAAGCTTGTTTTTGAATAAAGAAAGAAAGCAACAGAGTGTTTTGGAATGTGTCTCACCCCGCAGAAGGCCATAACGTACGGCCTGCCCTGCTCTTTGGCGTGGATGCAGTCCCGCAGGATGTCCACGCGTCGCTTGGGCGACAGGATCTGCACCAGCGACTCCGTCAGGGTGCTCTTAATGGTCTTGGCCACGCTGTCGAATGTTCCCAGGACCTGTCGACAATTTTTGAGGTTATACAGGATCGCAGACCAGGAAATGTGACTGTCACTAGCGCGCTTCTAGGGACGCGAGCCCTCCCCAGCTGCACCCGTGCATGTATTATACGTATTCCTCATGAATCACTCTATTGGTGAAAACTGCATGAAAGTTCGTGCTGTAGTTTTTGAGTTTTTCGCGAACAGACAGACGCGGCGGTGGACTTTGTTTTATATATAGGCGATGGTAGCATTTATTGAGTTAAAAGGTAATTGTAGAAATGCAGAAATCTCGTATTTTCTACTTACTTGTGAAATAGGTTACACCAGAATTTAGTTCATTAATCTTTTTACTGTAATAATGATACACAGCACTTTATGGTCATGTCAAAGACAATATAATATAGGTAAGACTTTCCTTCGCCATACATCATAGCGTAATCCAAAATGGGCTAAAATTTAGCTCCCAAAACTGACGCTAGATGTCTCTAGTAGTATCAAATCGACTATTTTCACCATTTTCCAGAATAGTTCGTGTTTTCTCTCAAAGTATTGATTCGTGGTTACGTAATAAATCGGTGGATGATCGTCAGGTGGCGCTCTGGCATAATAGTTAACTTCATAATATGATAAATACATTTTTATATTATGTTCCTAGAATGTCTAAAATTAACAACAGAATTATTATGTTACCTACATCGAATTAATTTCTTTCATTTACTACCAAACAATCGAACCTCAAACATATATATATTCTTTGCCTCAAACGAAACGTTTTGTCTCTCTTCTCTTTACCTTTTACACCTTTAGGCTTGGGGTTAGACATTTTTATTTATGTTTAAATGTAAAATCTATCAGTGCCCGCAACTTCATCCGCGTAGCTTTCGGTTTAACTTTGCAAGCCCTCATACATAAAGCACCGCACAAGTTTTGAAGAATTTCGTATTTCATGATTCTGATAGAAGGTTTTTAGGGTTCCGTATGCAAAAGATAATAACGAGACCCTACTACCTAACCTACGCTATTCATCTATTCGTCTGTCATGGGGCTGTAACTTTTAAAACATTATAGTTTGTCCTGAAATCTTTAGCAACACAGTAACAGTCCTTGAATTTATTAATTACTAGCTGTTACCCGCGGCTTCGCCCGCGTGGTATATAGCCTATGTCCTTCTCAATACTCTAACCTATGTGTATGCTAAATTTCATGATGATTGGTTCAGTAGATAGGGCGTGAAAGCGTAACAAACAAACAAACAAACTCACTTTCGCATTTATAATATTAGTTTGGATGGATTGTTCGATCACAAACGTGACGTCATTTTTGGAAAACGAGATGGCGGATGCGATGATTGCATGAAAAATCGATGTGGGTGTTACAACCGGTTATATTCGGGTACAAACGTCATCATCATCGTCATCGTGATCGTCATCGTGATCGTCATCGTCATCGTCAACGTCATCGTCATCGTCATTATTATCATTACCACTGGGCGCCACCGGAAACAACCGGGTATGACCAGGCACCACCAGGTACCAATAGGCACGATCGGATACCATCAATAACGTCGAGACAAAAGTAGTAAACTAAACAAATGGTAACAAACATACACTCGAATTGAAGACCTCTTCCTTTTTAAAGTCGGTTACAAAATAACAAAAATATAAAAGTATCAAAAAATTAAATTTCAATTTCATTATAAAAATAATAATATACCTACTTACCTAGTCCGGTACGGAAAAGCCGTGTTGTTCGAAGCCTAGTACAAACAAAGAATCTTACAGTTCAATTTAGAACTTCATTCTTTTTTAAGACGGTTGAAAATAACTAAGAATCCCAACTAAAATTATAAATGCGAAAGTGAGTTTGTTTGTTTATTTGTTTGTTACGCTTTCATGCCGATTCTACTGAACCGATCATCATGTAATTTTGCATACACATAGGTTAGGGTACCGAAAAGGACATAGGCTATATATTACGCGAGCGAAGCCGCGGGTAACAGCTAGTGTATAATAAAATTAGTACATTAGAAAGCATTTATATTTTTTTTTTATAATTCAAAATTATTCTCCCAATTACCTAACCTAATCACTCCCGCACTCGGGTACATCGTGCCATCTCTTTCTACTTTAGCGCAAGGCTGCCGCGCGCGCTGAGTTTGCGCGCATCCGTGCCGCTCAAGTTTTTTGTTCGTGAACACCCACTAAGATTTGTATGACTTTAGTCAAAAACGCAGGCGCCTGCCTCTGCCGCGTGCGCCTGACTTGCGTACCTACCTACTCGTGAACAAGCCGCTAGACTTGACCAATCAGAAACTTCACATGGTTTGGCGAAACGAAACCTAATTAACATTTGACGAACTTATACAAAAATTGGTGATCAAAAATTCGCTTGACGAATCAAAACAAAATTCAAGCTTGACCAATCATACCCTAAATGCCTAAATCATACAAACGGCCGAAACGCGACCCATACCTACGCGCGTTGGAGCTCTGTACAATTCGCCGCAATGACGAACAAACATGTAATGACGTTGTAGTGTAGGCAGATCGTGTGGTTTTTGAAGGTACACAACCTAGGTAATAATACAATTATACAGTAGTAATTACTCGTACTTGTAGGTTGCTCGTAGAATAATAATATGGTAAAATACAGACTAGGGTAAAACCTCCTTGTATCGGCCTTTCCTACGAGATTGATCAAAAATTTGAAATATTCGATCTCCTTGCACAAATTTTGCTCTAAAATGAACCTTATTTTGTTGTTTATTTTAAATGAATGAAACAGGACGGCGATCATAGTTTATTTGAAAGTTCAGTAGTAAATTTGTCGAAATTCGCGCCATTTTGTAGTCAAAATACTCATCATTGACGAGCTCGAGGTTACGGGTTAAAGTGTTTTTATTATTGAAGTGTTAATGTAGCATATTGATTTTTATGTTTTATTTAATATTTTATTGGAAAATAGGGTGGCCAGCTTTAGGGTTGATTATTTCATGAAAAGTCTAATATCGGCCGTTGTAAATGCTGACGGCCGATACAATGTGAGTCAAAATCTTGAAATCGGCCATCAAATATTAATATTAATAAATGCCATCTAATCTAGGTAAGTGGTGGCTGATATTAGCCTAAATTAATTTTTAATATTGGCCGAGAGGCGGACGAAAAGGACCATTCTGACTACGACCGATGTATAAAAAATAAAATTATCGTGTACCGATATAATAACCGCCCTACAGGCCATGTGTCCGTGGTTTGAACCTCAATGCCTCTGATGCCACCAATGATGTGAATGATAACTGAGAACAATTTCAAAGTAATTACTTTGTCATTGGCTAGTTGAAATCGAACCCACCCTCTTTGACTGTAATATTTCATAATAACTTATTGGTGCTATTTTATTAAAGGAAATATTTAAGTTTCTAAAAGAAAAATAAAATCTTGATTTTCTTAAATTTACTTCAACGTCTATTTGATAATATTATATATTTTTAGAATTAATTCATCTTTTATTTGTAATACCACATAATATTAGCCTAGGCCGATACTAGGCAAATAAGTGGACGTATTTTGGGCGCAAGTGGCCGATCTTAGGGAAATTGGGTGTGTACAAAAGAAAACGTAAATATAAAAAAATGTTATTGAAATTTCAAATACTTTATGAAATTATAAGAAAGTCAAATAATAACAGTTTATTAAAAAATACCTCTTAGAAAGTCAGGCTAATAAATGAGAGAAAAAGAAGCAAATGAATGTGAAATTTTGTTCACATGGCCGATACAAGGTGGTTTAACACTACGCAATTTCAAATTAATCGGTAGAGAAGACCTGAGTTTTAAAGATTGTATCCAAACAATCAAGATACCTACTTACCATACATTGCAAGATAAAAGCTTGTAACTTGTTGCAATATAAGTAATTCTAACCACAAAACGAGAAATAAACCTAGATAAAATTAAAATATTGTAGGCATAGCCCTAGATGTCAACGTAATGCGTGGTTTATACTACGGCTAGGTATTCATTTCAAGGACAGGACAGAGTCAAACTACTACTAGATAGGTATATATTTTGGGTAAAGCTGGTTATAGTGGTCCTGCCTGCGTGTCATCATGTCATGTGATAGTATCATCATCATCAGGTATTTTTTAGTCCCCCCTTTCTATACCTAACTAACAGAGCTTTATAGCCACAGGAGTCAGTGGATTTGGCCCACACTCTCCAAGCTGGCTAGACGGATTGGCGAGGCTAGTATAGCTGCCTGTTATAGTTTTTATTTTTAACTTACATAGGTACTTATTCAATTTTAAGTTGGTGCAATAAATATAGTTTATTCACTTAAAAAGCAAAAAAAATGTACCGAATACTTTTTCTTGCAAAAAGGTAGGTAGGTACGTACCTACTTTATCTATTCAAAAAATATGAAAGACCATTTCTCAAAAAAAAAAAATTGGCTCCCCTAATTGCTTGAGGTACCTACTTGTTTTGTTAGACAACATACCTACCTACATGTAGGTATGAGCCTGTAATAAAAAAACTGATGTGATAATAACTGCCTACGCTACGGTTGACTACGGATTAGGCGTAGGTACCTACAAGTCACAGCTACAAGTGTTTCCCACTCCCGCTCGTGCCGAGTTCCCGACTCGTCTCGAACTCGACTGCCAGTGCAAAGTCAACTTAAAGGTCAAGGACACTGCACTGGCGGGCGCCGCCGGCTGGGGCCGCCCGGGGTTGTCAGCCAAGCGAGTCGAGTTTGGAATAGGATAGTTTATCAATTTGACCCATATTTAGGAATGTAATGTAATATTGTCAGAATTACATCCTAATTCTAACTAATATTATAAATGCGAAAGAGTTTGTTTCTTTGTTTGTTACGCTTTCACGCCGTATCTTCTGAACCAATCATCATAAATTTTGCATATACATAGGTTAAGGTACTGAGAAGGACATAGGCTATATTTGACGTGGGCGAAGCCGCGGGTAACAGCTAGTATATTATATATACCTATACCTAGTTAGAATAATGACTATACGTCAGATTGTCAAAATTCTTTTTTTTTGTTGGACTATGTTAACCTACCTATAATCCAACTTAGGGTTGTTGCAAGTTTCCTCAAAATCGGTTCAGTAGTTTTGAAATAGAGAGTTATGTGTGTATCAGTCATTGGGAAACATTGAAGTCTATCCAATAGGTACATGATGGATTAAAATTATACTGATAACCAAACGTTCCTAATCACTCATTTTTGGCATAGGCGCAGACATTGAATAATAGCTAATTGATGAAATACATATAGATTTATGCCGATCCGATCTACTGAGCCAAGGTCAAAGACAATGTTTTATTATATTGTCTTTGGCCAAGGTTTTTAATTTTTTTGGTAAAATTTTGCATAGCGCCATCTTTCCATTCTTGCCTCCAACAGCTTGCCAACAGCCGGGCACGAAATCGCGGTCAATGGCAGCGCCTCTAGCGGTGACAAATTGACAACCTATAATATCCTCGATTAGAAGCGCCATCTACGAATATTTTACCATTCAGGGGCGAAACTGGGCTACGCTTCGACATATGAAAAATGACAGTCTCGATATATTATATTGTCTTTGGTCATGTCAACTAACTAGTCCAATACCAATATGGTAAGAATGGCAAAGTAGTCATTTTGAGATTAATCTTACAGATATCTAGTCTAATTGACTTACTAGTCTAATTGAGATGCAGTCACAAGGCTACTAACCCATTTTTTGAGCACGAACTGACATGCCGAGTATGAACTTTCGCCTACTAGTTTAGTTACTATAACTTATTTTTTCGCCCTTTCCCTTGGCCGGATTTTATGGTCAGTGCGGAAAGAGAAGCGCCTGGTTCATTCTTAGTCTTTTCCTGTGTTCCCGACCAAAATGGAAGGGAAATTACTGCAACCAGCAATGAGATATTTTTATATAATTTTCGTAGCGCATACGGACCTTTCCCTCCAGCTTGCTCGCCACGGAGTCGCACAGCTTGTTGGCGATGTCAGCGGCGACGTTCTTGGCGATCAGGTGGTCGCGCATCTTGTCCAGCACCGGCCGCATCGTCTCCTCCGTCAGGGCCTTCGAGCCCACTAGACCTGCCGACAAAATATTAGTCATATATATCTCTTAGGCATTGCCTTTAGCGGCGAGAGAATCGCGACGATTTTATAGTCTTACCACCTATTCCCATACATTCCCTTAGAGTGTGTCAACACACGGCGATGCGACAACTGGTATAACAGTATAAGATAGAAGCGCGGACTAGTAGCGATTCTCTAGCTCGTGGAGGAAACCCTTACTTGCGAAGTAGACAGCCTCGGGCAATAAGACCAAAAATCCACGTTACGTGTTTCCAATTTTTTGATTTTTTATACCCAAATGGGTAAAAGAATCAAAAATTGCCGCCTGACAAATAAGACTTAGACACTCTTGTTCTGATATGGCTTCCTTGGTTTGATTCAGAATTAATCTGAATGAAAAATAGGTTAGGTAAAAGTAGGTCACCTTAGGTTTACAGGTGCTTAGGTCATCATAAAACTTTTGTTCTCTCTGTCTTCTTGTTGTGGTTGTATTACAGCTATGTGGTTAAGCTGTCCATAACCATAACTGGCATCTAATGATGATAATAACCGATTTTCATTGTTTTAATGAGCCTTCAGACTTTTCACACACAATGGGCCCAAACAAGAGGCCTAAGTGTGGAAAACTGCCCACGGAACCAGGTGAGCCTTCAGACTTCCGATGCACCCAGAACCTAATTTCACTATTTTCATGATCGTTGAGAAATTATGAAACTTTATGGAATTCCCAACTATTATCGTTATATTGTTAAGAAGGTCACATATCCTTCATAGCTTGTCTATTTTATACTGTGTTGTTACCTAGCAACTGTTGTTTATTCTTAGACTCAAAATATACATGTCATGAACAAATAAGCTTTCCATTTATTATTATTTATCTTAAAGTGGTAGCAGAGCGTGTAAAGAACGATAAATAATGGATCAAGCATTAAACGCGAGTAAAATTCAGATAGGGAATTTAGATTCCAAAAATTACAAAACATGGAGATTCAAAATTCTCATTGTGCTCAAGGCAATGCCGGGAGGCTTACCTATCCTCGAAGGAAAGATAATAAGGCCATCCTTGGCGCTTTCGGCAACTAGTGATGAAAAAGCTAGTTATGAAAAGGAACTTCAAAGTTTTGAAAATCTGAACAGCGCGATTTTAATTTTGTTTACGACAAACATGTCCGATGACATTTTGCAAAAGTTTGTGAGATTTCATTCTGCAAAAGACATGTGGGATGAGCTAGAGCGCATTTATGGAGGTACTTGTACTGTAGATAAAACATACGAGCTATGCCTGAAATTCTTCAGCTACAAGAAGGACCCGGATCACGACATTATTACACATGTGTCATTTTTAAAGAATATTTGGAGCGAATTGTGTACGGAACTACAGAGCGAGTCAAAATTGCCTGAAATTCTCCTAATATGCAAAATATTAGACACTTTACCTCCAGAATATCTTGGATTCAAGTCCAGTTGGCTTTTAATTTCAAAAAAGGAACGCTCAGTCGAAAATCTGACAAGTCAGTTATGCGCTCAAGAGAGAGTCCTACGTGAAAAGGACACATATGTCGCAGATGAGACTAGTGCAGAAGCATTCTACAACAAGGGTAAAAAGAAACAGAATAGTTTCAAGGAGCCTAAATGCAATTATTGCAAAGAAAAGGGACATAGAGTCAGAAACTGTAAGCGGTGGATCAAAGACGGAAGACCGCCCAAGGAGTCCAATACCGTAAACATGAATATGACAATTATGACGATACATTCGGCAGATTTTGAAGAAAGGAAGGATTCAGAGAATTGGTACGTTGACAATGGAGCAACCAATCATGTTACCAATCGAAGTGACCTCTTTCAGACTTTCAAATATTTCAAAAGCCGTCATACAGTGACTGGTGCGAATGGCCAATGTATTGAAGCCCTAGGCGTCGGAAATATTCTAGCAGAGGCTGATATAAACGGAAAATCGATACGGATACTGCTGAAGGATGTTTGGTACGTACCCAGCATTAGCAGGAATTTATTTTCAGTCCTCGCTACCCATGATATATCGGATAAAAGCGTCTTTGAGTCTACCACGCTTAAATGTACAATTAAGATTGATGGACAGCTAAAACTGATTGGTACCCGCAGCAAGTTTGGAGGACTGTATAAACTGAATATCAGATGTCAGCAACCAACTGTACAAGTCAATCAGGTGTCCACAACCTCAAACCTGTTGCAGCTTTATCATGAAAGATTTGGACATCAAAATAAGAGCCATGTGAAGAAGTTGATTGAAAAGGAGTTCAACATAAAAGTACCACTAACCAAGGAACTCTGTGAAGGTTGCATCTATGGAAAATCCCACAGGCTAAAGTTTGGGACCAGAGAGAAAGCAACAAGACCCGGAGAACTGGTATATGTTGACGTATGTGGACCCTTCCCATACTCTATCACAAAGTTGCGATATTTTGTCCTCTTCAAAGATGATTTTACGAGGTACAGATTTGTTTATTTTATGAGAGAGAAAGCTGAAGTGCACGCGAAGCTCCTACTTATGCTCGCTGAAGTGAAAGCATCTGGAGTTGTCATCAAAGAAATCCTTAGTGACAATGGTGGAGAATTTGTCAACGCGAAAGTACAAGCTACTCTAGAGAAGGAAGGTATTGCGCAAAGATTGACAATGCCCTTTACGCCACAACAGAATCCAACAGAAAGAGACAACAGGACCGTTGTGGAAATGGCGCGAAGTCTAATGTACGCACATGCCAATATTCCTCCTGGACTGTGGGCTGAAATGGTATCAGCTGCAGTGTATATCTTAAACAGAACAGGCCCTACCTCTGTAAATGAGAAATCACCTTATGAGCTATGGCACCAGAAAAAACCCAGAATAAGCCATTTGAGAATAATAGGATCATACTGTTATCCACATGTTCCGAAGCAACGACGAAAGAAGTTAGATAAGAAGGCACAAAAGGGCATACTAATCGGCTACGATTCTGATGATGGCTATCGTATATGGGACAGCAACTCCTTCAAATTAATTCGTTCCAGAGATGCCACTTTTGATGAGAATCCTCTACTGGGTCACATTGATGAAACTGAAGAGATTGTTGCCACACAGAACAAAGCTGTTGATAAAAAGTCCAACACCCTATTTGACTTCGTCATACCTCGTCAATATGAATGTTACATACCGGCCGACATGAGTGACAACCAGCAGCCATCGACAAGTCATGATGACAATATTGGTACGAGTATTACATCGTCTTCTCAGCAAGATGAAAATACTACTGAGCCATCATGTGCAGAGATTGATCCTGCGAGTGAAGTTGACATGCCAGAGGCTGAAACATTTCTAGAGGCGGAACAATCCTTTTATGAGCCAATATCTGAAGAAGAGGTTAGTGATGTAATCGAAGCAGATCGTCAAGACAATGAATTAAGTGAACCAAGTGCTGAACATCGAGTTGGCTCGCCATTGTCTGCATCTGAGATCGAAGCCGAAGGCAGGATGACGCTACGAGAGCGGTCAAATCTGAAGCCACCGGCTAGATACAAAGACTTCGTCTGCAACGTTTGTATGAAAGTCAATTCGATAAGCGATGAACATCCACTAGAACCTGGTACACTTCATGAAGCGATGGCATCAAAGGATGCTAATCATTGGCGAAAAGCAATGGATAACGAGATCAATTCTCTAAAAGAAAATGAAACCTGGGAGATGGTAGATTTACCCAAGGGCAGAAAAACTATTTCTAGCAAGTGGATTTTTAAGATCAAGACTAATCCAGATGGATCGATTGATAAATACAAAGCCCGACTTGTAATAAGAGGTTTTTCGCAGAAGAAAGGTTTGGATTACTATGAAACCTTTAGCCCTGTTGCAAAAACAAGTACCATTAGAGCACTACTGAGTATAGCTGCTCAAGAAAAACTCTCTCTGTCTCAGTTCGATGTATCAACCGCCTTTCTATACGGCACATTGAAAGAGGAGATTTACATGAAGCCTCCAGAAGGATATTCAAGCAATGATGGTAAAGTTTGCAAGCTGAAACGGAGCCTTTATGGACTTAAACAAGCTCCGCGGTGCTGGAACTTCACTATTACTGAGCACATCCTCAAACTTGGCTTTATACAGAGTGAGAGTGACCCCTGCTTGTTTAAAAGAGGAGAGGGAAAGAACAAGCTATTAATAGCATTATACGTTGATGATGGACTAATAGCGTCAGCAAATTCAGAAGAAACGGAGAAGTTTTTCGACGAAATGCGACGAAGGTTCAAAATTACAACCAAATGCGGTTCCTATTTTCTTGGAATAGAAATAGAACGCAAAGCAGATGGTTCAATCAAAATTGATCAGAAGAGCTATGCAAAGAAGCTACTCCAGAGATTTGGTATGCAGGACTGCAAGGCTGCAGTAACTCCAATTGTTAAAGATAGCATGCTAGCTTCGAAAGACCATACTGATTACCATGACTTCCCATACCGACAAGTTGTTGGAGCACTTTCCTACTTGATGGTTGGCACTCGACCAGATATTGCGTTCGCGGTAGGAATAGTGTCACGCAACCTCGATAAACCAACACCAGAAGACGTAGCGAAAGTAAAGCGAATCCTACGCTATGTTAAAGGCACCATAGAGTACGGTATAACGTACAAGTCTTCCACTGCACACCACGGCTTAAGATGCTACAGCGATGCTGATCATGGTGGTGATGAATCGACTGGACGCTCCACCAGCGGCATGATTTGCCTTAACGCCAATGGTGCTATAGCATGGCAAAGTAAACGACAGACTACTGTCGCAATATCTTCCACAGAAGCTGAGATAGTTGCAGCTAGCGAAGCCGCCAGGGAGATTATATGGTTACGACGGATTATGAACTTCATGCAGAGTAACGCTCTAAAGGAGATCACCCCACTATTCATAGATAGTGAATCCGCTTTAAGACTGGCTTATGATCCACCCTATGAAACACACCAACGGACAAAGCATATAAAGCTTAGACACTTTTTCATAAGGCAGTGTGTTCTTGAAAAGGATGTCAAAGTTGAGAAAGTTTCTACACAGGATCAATTGGCAGATTTTTTGACAAAGCCTTTATTTAAGCCCAGGCTTATAGAACTGTGCAAGCTAGCTGGAGCCTCCACATAACGAACAGTTGCTTAAAAAGGAGACGGAATGTTAAGAAGGTCACATATCCTTCATAGCTTGTCTATTTTATACTGTGTTGTTACCTAGCAACTGTTGTTTATTCTTAGACTCAAAATATACATGTCATGAACAAATAAGCTTTCCATTTATTATTATTTTCTCAAACATGCTCGGAAATGTAGGCATTACTGTAGTAAAAAGAAGACCGGAAGTTTGTAATTCTTGGCTCATTCATCGCATTGCCGGCCTAGGCCAGGAAATAAGTATGAAAATTACTTCCCGGCCGCTGCTCAAAACTTTTTAATTAATCTATGTAACGTAAATTATGTCACTTGTCATACAGCCAGTTTACTACCACTGCATTTTTAAAAAATGCATATAATACGTGAATATAACTACAATTTCATTAAAATATCGATATGTGATCATACGAAAATATGCTTAATTTTCGTTGCGAGAGAAGAAAACAATAATCTATGATCTATTAAATTTTTTGTGAAAAATATGACTGGGCTCTATGGGCATTGTTTCCTTTGCTGGAATTGAAAACTGAAAATAAAAAAATTAAAAACTCGGGAGATCTGTTATTTTCACTATACCCGTAGTGATTAACGCCACTGCCGAAAAACTGCCTTTACGGATTTTAGGGCATAAAACACACGTCAATTGACTTTGAATTTATGGCCCCCCATAGAAACTCAAAAGGAATTGTATGGCATTTTTTTCATTTTCACCCTCACTCCATTATTTGTCTATGATCCTTATTGCCTAGAGAAAACATATGGCAGTCGGTCGTCTGATACTAGTAATAGTATCTTCTTCGTAGTTTGTGATTAACGCTTTGCAGTAATTGATTGACATTGATTGTTTTCGGTAAATATGTGCAAAGTTGGTTATTTATTCGAAATGAAACGGTTCAAAATGAGTTTTAGTGATGAAAGCAACACTGCAATGGATTTTAAGTACCTACTTCGCCTAATTTGAAACTTGAAATTGGAAAAATTACTACCGGCAAATACCTAGTAAGGGGAAATATTTAAGGCATGTAAGTTTATGTGTAACTTAAAGTTAAATTTCCTCACATTTATTGAGAAAATCTCTATACTTTCCTCGGCGGGAAAGGGATTGCCGGACTCGTAACTATTGTCAAGGCCTCGCTGACGCTCGGCCTTGAAAACTATACTCATCCGGCAATCCCTTACTTCCCGGCCTCTGCAGTAATGTACTATTATCTTAAAGTATATTTCCTCCAAAATTATTACATACACATTAAAAATACTAGATCATTAAACTAAGTCCAAAAATACCTCCTAACTTTCCTAATTTTGTCTTTAGTCCGGTAACTGATTGTGATGTTGAGAAGTCTATTCGCTCCATAACATCGAATGCTGTTGGTACTGATAGCATTAGCCGGAAAATGATCATACCCATCCTCGACATCATTATCCCTATCCTTACTATAATCCTTAATAACTCAGGTATTTTTCCACAGGCTTGGAAAAGTGCCAATATCACACCACTCCCTTAAAAGACAAATCCAACTGCCCTGACTGATTTTCGTCCCATTTCTATTCTTCCATTCCTATCCAAAGTCCTGGAGCGATTGGTTCAAGAACAACTCAACCATTTCTTAACTTTTAATAACTTGCTCAATCCTCTGCAATCCGGTTTCCGCCCTGGTCACAGTACGACTACTGCTCTTATCAAAGTTACTGACGACATTCGTTTGGGAATGGATAACAAACAGCTGACTGTCTTAACACTTCTGGATTTTAGTAACGCCTTTAATACAGTTGATGTCGACATTCTGCTGGGTGTTTTGCGGTCTCTCAACATATCTCCAACAGTAATCGGTTGGTTTAAATCTTACCTGTCTGGAAGACAGCAGCGTATCCGCATTGAGGAACATTACTCTTCCTGGTGTAGGATATCTGCTGGTGTTCCACAGGGTGGTGTCCTATCTCCTCTTCTTTTTTCTATATTTATTAATTCTATTTCATCTCAACTTCAGTCATCCTACCACCTTTACGCTGATGATCTCCAAATTTATACAAGCGCTAGCGTCCAAAATATGCCTTCAGCTATCACCACTACAAATAATGACTTGGAACGTATCGTGATGTGGAGCAAGAGTTATGGATTAGTAGTCAATCCGTTGAAAACGAAATGCATTATTGTAGGCAGTTCCAGGATTCTCAGTCAATTAGATTTTGCTCAACTCCCACCAATAGTGTTTGACGGAATTGTTATTAGCTACTGCGACAATGTCAAAAGTTTAGGCCTCCACATTGACCGAACTCTGTCTTGGAATTCTCAAATGTCAGTGCTAAGCAGAAAAATCTTTGCTACGTTCAGTTTTCTAAAGAGACTCAATAGGTTCTTGCCTTTGAACACTAAAATTATGCTTGCACATTCCCTTCTTTTCCCTATCCTTGATTACGCCGATACATGCTATCTAGACATTACTGAGGAGCAACTTAATAAACTTGAGCGTCTCCAAAATCTATTCATTCGATTTATATATGGACTTCGTAAATACGACCATGTTTCTCACTTTCGTAATCAACTCAAGTGGCTCCCAATTCGACGTCGCCGAGACTGGCAAACTCTTTCTCTATTATACACTATTCTTTTTAACCCAACCTCTCCTGACTATTTAAAGAAACGCTTTACCTTCTTCAGAGATAAACAGCAACGTCCCCTGTGTAGTGCAGAGAACCTACGTCTGATAATTCCACAGCACACCACTTATTTCTATTCACGTTCTTTTACTGTTCGAGCCGTTAGTCTTTGGAACTCCCTACCACTCTCTATCCGGTGCGCTCAAACGCTAGCCAGCTTTAAGTCTCAAGTAAAATCTTATTTATTATCTCTATGATATTTTTCCTATTGATTGCTATCACGTTATTTCCCCTTCTGTGTAAGTTCACCATATTGTATGTGTTTGTAATTTTATATATATATATATATATGTATGTTTATTTTATTCTTTTGTATTTATGTATGTTTATTTGATGTTGTTTTTTTTTTCTTTATTATAAGTAGTTATTATCCGATTTTGATAGTGTTTACTTCCCCGCACCACCTGCTTTTATTTCAAGTATCTTTTCAAACAGAAGGTTGCCTGGAAGAGATTGCTATGCGATAAGGCCGCCTTTTGCGCATTTCTTTAGTTTAAGAGAAATTTGTAATTTATGTTTTATTCTTGTGCAATAAAGGGTTTTAATCTAATCTAATCTAATACCTTTGAAAATGCTGAACATGCCGCCAGACTTCTTGGGGCTGGGCTTGGCGTCGTACTCCTCGTCCTCGCTGCTGCTCTCCTCCGACTCCACCTCTAGGTCGCGGATAGCGCCGGTCATTTGTCCAACCAGCTACATTAAACAAAACAATATTAAATATCTATACAAATATTATAAAACTGAAGAGTTTGTTTGTTTGGTTGGTTGAATGCGCTAATCTCAGGAACAACTGGACCGATTTAAAAAATCCTTTCACTGTTGGGTACGTTATCCCTGAGTACGATAGGCTAAGTATGTTTCACGGGCGACGCCGGGGAGGACTGTTAGTAAATCGATACTTAGGGATAAATCACACAATAGATACTTATGTAGATAAACATCCTAGACCCAGGCCAATCTGAAAAAGATTGTTTTTCATTATGACCTAACCTCGCAACCCGTCGTGCCTTTTAGGGGTGTATAATATCGCTTAGATAAATTTTATACTAGAGGTCCCCCATGAGGCTGGCATAGTAACATGCAGTAACGTTCTGAAGCCTTAAAAAAAAGATAATAAACTCTTTACACTAGTGAAAACATGAAAATTAAATTATGAATCCAAAATAAAGTAAATCTGTTGAGGGTCACTCATTTACTTATTAATTTCTCTACCTGCGTATCAGGATTGATCCTGTCATCAGCATCCTCAGGCTTATCGGTGCTGAAGTCCAGCGTGGGCAGATCTCGCGAGTCGCCGCCCAGCGCCCACACGCGAGGTTGCTTGACCCGTTCTTCGGGGACCTTTGGGGACTTTGTCACTTTCGGTGACTTTCTGGGGTAGAAAGGTTATAATCAATAGAAAAATGCCAATATCAATATGCTGACATATTAGACAAATATATAAATAGATAGGGACAAATCACACCATTTGACTTAACCCTGTCATCGTCTCGAGGGCTTAGTAAGTAGATAACTTGTGTCTGACATACTAACTGAACTATACAGTATTTCATAATAGATTACTTAATGTAGATATACGTATATTCAAGACCCAGGCCAATCTGAAAAAGATTGTTTTCTATATTGACATGACTGGGGATTGGACCTAGGACCCTAAGATTCAAAACACTTGCTGTACCACTCGACCAATAGTTAACAAAGTTGATGAAAGTTCGATTTGCACCTAGGTGATTTATTGTTTGTCTCTAAGACTTAGTGCACAACTTTTACTTTATTATAATTTATAGGTACTCAAAGGAACTCACTTGGCTTCCTTCTTGTTCTTGGAGGCCAGCTTCTGCGCCATCTTGGCTCGGTTAGCGGCAATAACGTCTTCATCTGTCTCAGGCGACTCCTCCACTTTGCCATTGGTCAAACTCTTATTTTCTACTATTTTCACTGTAAAATAATAAATTATTTTTTTTTTTTTTTTTTCAATCAATTTTTTTTTTCGAGGCTTCAGTATAATAAATTATGGATTGGATAATTTGGATTGAATAAACTATAAAACTACAACCACAAAGCTTAAAGAGGATAAATGTAATCCATACATCTCTTTTAATCAAGGCTTATCTAAGAGCTGTATGCATTCAACTTACAGTTGCAGAACATGTGTTCAATGAGAGTATATGTCTATACCTACACAAAAAAAAATATGTAAAAAAACATTAGGTATGTTTCCAACTAAAATGACCAAATTTTTGTGTTTCAGTTATTATCTAACAATCTCTATGTGACAGACATTCACTTACATATATATCCTTTAGTTACCCAAGGTGTTAATACTTTATCAAAATAATAACCATTCCTCACCTGACTTCTTACTCTTATCATCTCCCTTACACTCAATCATAGAAGCAACAGTCTTTTTAGACTTCTGAGAATCTTCAAATGTTCTCATTTGTTTTGGAATTTTAGCTTGTGACTTAGCTGTAAAAGAAAAAGAAAAATTGGGTTCAGTACATACTTCATTAGATCGTTATTACTAATTTATCCTTGTAAAAAAGTAGCTTGTTACAAATGTTCATATAACTACCAAACTACTGAGTGGCAAGTATTTACATTTGCACCATGAAAGCATATAATGCTTGGAATCCAATGATTCTATGTATAATTGTATGTTTTTTTAAATTTGTACTGGAGAAACTCAAACCAGAGGGAAAACCTGTCATATTCATATTCTCTATTAACTTAAAATTCTATACCTACATCATAGTATGGTTGATGAGTACAGAGTGATTAGCATTGGAGTATGATGATAGAATTCTTTTCAATTCAAATTACATTACGTGCACCCAGTCATCCAAAAGTAGATATCTAGTTCTAGATTAGTTTAAAAGTGAAATACTGACCCCATACTTCACATCCCTTAAGAATCCTATCAAAGGATCCCTTGAATTCGAAATCCATGATATGCTGCGATCCCTGCAGCTCATTTTTGTACTTATCTCTGAACTCGAGATGGATGTCATTGAGGAACTTGTCCACATATGATAATTGAAGTATGCGCTGATACGCCACCACAAAAACCAGTTCAAACTCATTATCGAGCTTGTACTGAAGCGTCAAAGCGTTGTGGTTGAACGTATTGTTCCCTGTTCGCTCCTGAAACACAATAATTTTGTAGTTGAGAAAATAACCATATTAAGTTAGTAAAAGTGATATGAAAGAACTATTGCGATGTATTACGCTATCCACGTGTACTACAATCACTAATTACGTTAATCCAAGGCCACCAGGGGCTTCTGAATGATAAATCTACACACCTGCAGTATCACACCACGAATTAGAGCGTTAACTGATGGCGTAAAAATTTCACTGGTGCTCTGAAAACACCATAGCACTATTCCACCTTTACTGAAAATACTGAATAAATCTAACATCTTGTTTTATTAAGGAAAATAGTTGTAAGAGTTAATTAAAGCAGAGCACAAATGTTTCAACGTGCTTACGTTTGTCTTTTTGACAGTAAACTGACAACTCATTGCAAACAAGTCAAAATTTGTCTATGGTTTTCGGTGTTACTATATTTTAAATTAAATTTTCTACTTTTATGCTCGAGTGAGTGAGAGAAATCCTCACGTGCGGAGGGTGCATCACATCACGTCTCAAATTCTCTCTCACTCACTCAACCAAGTCACGTGCATTGCATCTCTCTCTCTAGTCTCTCTCTCTCCACTGCCTCGAGAGAGTGGAAGAAAAATCTCTAGAATGATGTTTCTTTATATGGCAGCACCGGGACTTGAGTCTATGGCTGTTTAATAAAAAAAAAAGAAAAGAAAAGTGTATTTTGTCAAATCATCGCGTATTTTGTGCTTGTTTCATTAATTTCGAATAATTTTATCAATAAGTTATTATTTTCAATCGTTAAAGACGTTGAACAATCAAAAATGAACATCACATCAGCAGCAGGGATAATATCCCTGCTCGACGAGCCCATGTCGGAGGTGAAAGAATTCGCTTTGAAGAGGTTGGACAACATCGTTGACGAATTTTGGCCTGAAATATCAGAGTCCATTGAGAAGATTGAGATTCTGCATGAAGACAAAGTGTTTTCGCAGCACCAGCTAGCGGCACTGGTCGCCAGTAAAGTTTATTACCACTTAGGTGCGTTTGAGGATTCGTTGACGTACGCATTGGGAGCTGGTGATTTGTTCGACGTGAATGCAAGAAACGAATATGTTGATACGACGATTGCGAAGGCTATCGACTTCTACACACAGAAGAGGAAGGCGTTGTTCGTGGACAGTTCTGGGGTGGCAATTGATCCGCGGCTGGAGGCTATTGTCAACAGGATGTTCCAGCGATGCCTGGACGACGGCCAGTACCGACAGGCGCTGGGGCTAGCGCTAGAGACCCGCCGCATGGATATCTTTGAGCAGTCCATCATGAAATCTGATGATATTCCTGGTGAGTAGACAAATTGCAAGTCATCTGTTCAATACCACATTACATTATGTGAACTTTACCAAACATTTGTTTTACAATATTTACCTTTCATTGCATACTTGCTACTGAAAAGTTCATAGAAAATCAAAATGTTTAATTGTGGATTTAAGAAGGATTCCTTATTTTAGGTGCTATGCATAAAAAAAATATTGTACCACAAGTTATCCAAGCTGACTTTTAAAACAGTAGCCTTATAATAATGAACATGTTTTTTTTCATTTAGTACATAAAAATCCAAATAAAGCTAAAATTGTGGATAAAAGTTGATACCACGCACCATCATAATATGTTCTGCCTCTTGTTAGTGGTGGACCCTTATAATTTCCATGAATATCAACAAGTAATTTCGTCACAGCTGAGGTACAGTGGGCCAAATAAAAAAGTATACAATAAAATAGTAGGTACCAATAGTTTGGGGATAGTATACTTTCTGCTAAGAACATCAAATTGCGAAAGGTTTTTCATTACCAATGAGAATTTAATTAAATCTGAAGTAGAATAAAGTCAGAACACCTTTTGGTATGTGTATAGATACAGCTCAACTCTGATTAAAACTTTCTGTTCTGGTCTGCCACTTCCTCTTGACTGACCTGTATTTATATTTCTGATGTCCGATGCAAATAATCATAAATAATTTTGTTGCAGGTATGCTTCAGTATGCTTTCACAGTAGCAATGAGCTTGCTGCAAAACAGAGGATTCCGCAGCACAGTTCTCCGGTCCTTGGTGGGGCTCTATAGAGGTCTCAATGTCCCAGACTATGTCAACATGTGTCAATGTCTCATCTTCCTGGAAGACCCTCTCTCAGTGGCTGAAATATTAGACAAACTCACCTCAGGCCCTCAGGAATCTGTCCTGATGGCTTATCAAATAGCCTTTGACTTGTATGATTCAGCAACACAACAATTTCTTGGAAGGGTTTTACAAGCCTTGAGAACTACTGCCCCCATTCCCAGTGCCCTTGGAGGAAAGCCACAACCACAAGGTGGACCATTTCCTGAATCTTCTATGGAAGTGGAGACACCAGCAGAAGAAACCAAGAAACCTGAACGGGATATTGACAGCCTCAATGATGAGGAAAAGGAACATCAAAAAAGAGTAGAGAAATTAATCTCAATTTTAGGTGGAGATGTCTCCATCGGCCTCCAACTACAATTCTTAATACGATCCAATCATGCTGATATGCTTATATTGAAAAACACCAAGGATGCCATCAGAGTGTCAATATGTCATACAGCAACAGTTATAGCTAATGCTTTTATGCATGCTGGTACAACAAGTGACCAATTCCTAAGAGATAACCTGGAGTGGCTAGCCAGGGCCACTAACTGGGCTAAACTTACTGTGACAGCATCCCTCGGTGTTATTCACAGAGGTCACGAAAATGAATCCTTAGCTCTCATGCAGTCTTATTTGCCTAAAGAAGCTGGGCCCTCCTCTGGTTACTCGGAGGGTGGTGGTCTATATGCCCTTGGATTAATCCATGCTAACCATGGTGCAAATATCATTGATTATCTTCTAACTCAATTAAAAGACGCCCAAAATGAAATGGTGCGCCATGGTGGTTGTCTGGGTTTGGGGTTAGCTGCTATGGGGACCCATCGCCAGGATGTATATGAACAACTTAAGTTTAATCTTTACCAAGATGATGCAGTCACAGGAGAAGCTGCTGGTATTGCTATGGGTATGGTCATGTTGGGATCTAGACATGCAGCGGCTATTGAAGATATGGTTGCGTATGCTCAAGAAACTCAACATGAGAAGATCCTAAGAGGATTGGCAGTGGGCATTTCTTTCACTATGTATGGAAGACTCGAGGAAGCTGATGCTTTAGTCCAGCAATTATTGAGAGACAAGGATCCATTATTGCGACGTGCAGGATGTTATACTATTGCAACTGCATACTGTGGAACTGGTAACAATGATTCTATTCGCACGTTATTACATGTTGCTGTGTCTGATGTAAATGACGATGTTCGTCGTGCAGCTGTTACGGCACTTGGCTTTTTACTCTTTCGAACACCAGAACAATGCCCTTCTGTCGTGTCACTTCTGGCTGAGTCTTACAATCCTCATGTACGTTATGGAGCTGCTATGGCCTTGGGTATTGCCTGTGCTGGTACAGGAAATCGTGAGGCTATTGGTCTGCTAGAACCCATGGTGAAGTTTGACCCTGTCAACTTTGTGAGGCAGGGAGCACTGATTGCTTCAGCAATGATTCTGATCCAACAAACTGAAACATTGTGTCCTAAAGTAACCTACTTCCGTCAACTATATGCACAAGTCATTTCAAACAAACATGAAGATGTTATGGCTAAATTTGGCGCTATTTTGGCTCAGGGTATTATTGATGCTGGTGGGCGCAATGTCACTGTTTCTCTTCAAAACAGGACTGGGCATATGAATATGCTTGCAGTTGTAGGCATGCTTGTATTTACTCAATACTGGTACTGGTTCCCGTTGGCCCACTGCCTGTCCCTTGCCTTCACACCAACATGTTTGATCGCTCTGAACTCGGATTTAAAGATGCCTCAACTGGATTTCAAGTCCAACTCCAAGCCATCTCTGTATGCATACCCTGCTCCTCTGGAAGAAAAGAAGCGTGAAGAGAGGGAGCGAGTTACTACTGCTGTGTTGAGTATTGCCGCCGCCAGGGCTCGCAGGCGGGCTCACGGCACTGATGGTACTACTGGTAGTACTTCATCATCATCAACTTCTAAGATGGATGTGGACGAAGACGAAAAAAAGCCATCCAAGTCCCCAAACCCAAATATTACAGTTCATGGCAAAACAGAAAAAGATGCAGGCTCATCTAAAGATGGGAAGAAGGAAGAAAAAGAAGGAGAGGAGAAAGAAACTAAAGAAAAGAAGGAACCAGAGCCAACATTTGAAATTCTAAACAATCCAGCAAGAGTCATGAGGCAGCAGTTGAAGGGACTCACTGTAGTTGAAGGGTCTGGGTTCACACCACTGAAAGACATTACCATTGGTGGTATTGTGATGTTGAACCACTCTGGAGACATAGAGCAGGTGCTGGTTGAGCCTGTGGCAGCATTTGGACCCAAGACAGAGGAAGAAAAAGAGCCCGAGCCCCCAGAACCTTTTGAGTACTTAGATGATTGATATAGTCTTTTTGGCTAAATATATCCAACAAAATGTAGGTATCAGTAGCACCATAATGTGAAATGTATTGAACAAGTTACGATAATTAGAGTAAAATGTTAAAGTACATTGAATACTAACAGAAATAAATTGTAATGTGTTTATTCATCAAAATAAATATAATTGTATGTCCACAAATCCGAGTTATTTATTTTCCTATCTCATCTATCCAACTAAACTGATGTTTGTTTAGTGTGACACTTTCTGGGTTGGCTACCGTCACGGAATAAGATTCTGCCCATGAATTACTCCAGAATTAGACGAAATTAGTTGCCATTTGCCAAGTAAGGAAATAATTCGGTCTTACAATATAATTAGGTTACAAGACTTACAAGCATGGTAGTGGTAAAGCCAGCACTTTCTGGCATAGCCACCTTCGCATCTCCGAAACTAGTCATAGTTTAGTTTCGTCTTAAGGTGTCAACCCAGCGACGAGCTGTTTTCTCCCTGATTTGGCTACTAATTACGACTAATTCTCGAGTAGTTATGGGCAGGTTTTGGGTCATGGTCAACAATTCCGTGATGGTGGCCAAACTCAAAAAGTGTCACACACGTTTGTTTATCCCAGAAGAAGACCTCACAATCAGGAACCACTACAACGAAAGGCGCAGTACAGATTCCAACAGTAGGTACCTATTTTATCTTCATATCAAACGACTGGAACGCGAATCGTACCTAACCAACGCGCCTCGGAGCTCACTACCATAGAACCATTAATACTCTTAATTTAGGTAGGTACTCCCTCGGAAGCTCGCTTCGATAAACAATATTCACGGAACGTGACATGGATGATAAATGTACGCGATTTGTAAAGCTGGTCTGGGAGTAAAGAAAAAACATTGTATCAGCTACTCCTCTTCTCGCGCAAATCGTAAAAGCCGATCGAGGAAATGTGCGAAAACATACGGGATCATGGTAATTGGCGATGCGGCTAGCAGACCATTACTATTTTGATTCCGTTTTCCATCTCCATGCCCACCACCATGCTAAAAGTGGCTTATGGTCTTAAAGACCTGAGCTCAGTCTACCCCACGAGGGAAAAAGATGTGACTATGTTTTTAAGTAGGTATGTATTTATAATTAAATACCAACCGGCAGAGTAGAATAGGACCACTCCAAGTCTTCCCGTGGATGTCGTAGAAAGCGATTTAGGAAACACAAGCTGAACAAAGCTAATAACATCAAAGAGTCAACTCCAACCCGTCTGGCCAGCGTTGAGAGTGTAGGCCAAATCCTCTGACTGGTCTGGCTAAATATTGGCTCTGGTAGTGCAGAGGGTCGTGCTCCTGCAGTGGAGACTAAAAAAAAAAGACCTGACGATGATGTCCAACCTATCTTTTAGAAGATTCATCAGTCATTAAAAAGTTTATTGATTTTATGGGCAAAATATTCTATAAACTATGTGCTGTTTTTACCCGACCGAAGTGGCATGTTTTTTGCGCGTATGTATGTAGTGTAAGTTTCGTATTACATATATATCTCCATGGTTTGTTCCATTGTTGCTTGTTGCCTCCTGTAACTGTAACCCAACGACTGAAATCTGGACTGGACCGATTTTGAAGTGTGAGTGTGACGGACGCGTCGTGCGTGCGTGAGTCATATTCTTCCCCGAAGTTGAAAAATGGGTGGCGGGTGGCGGGCGCCCACTGTTGTTACCTTTATCATCTTAATAGTTTCAGCTATCAAAACCATATCAGCCATGGCTATAACGGCCATGAATTGCTTGAGTTATTATGATTCTGTGCTATTAATAAATTGATTGACATTTGGACATAGGCCTTGCGGAAATAATGCATACATCCCATCTATCGCTGCTCTTTTTTTAATCCTAGTTATTTACAGTATATATAGCCATGAACATATTATAATATAGGTAGGTACCTACCCTATATCTACGTGATTGTGATTGACCAACGCACCGCACCGACCAACAAAGTCTGTACATTTCATATTTCTTTGCCATTTCAGATAGAAGCTAAAAATGTAATGTCAATGTCAGATCCTCATTCATTGTCTGATTCGGATTTGTTGAATTAATTAATTTGTCAGGTTATATTTCGTATACAACGAAAAAGCGTGGTTTTATTTGTATAAAGTCAATTATTATTTTCGTTGTTAATTATTCAAGTTATAATAACATTTAATAAGAACTATAGGAGTATCTATTTAAAGTTCCAAAATGAATTGGGATTTGGATTACGGTGAGCTCTCAAAAGACAAGGAATTTGTTGGCATATGTGAAAATCTAAAAGAAAATTTGATTGAAGTACAAAAAGTTCTGGATCAACTTCTACCCCTAAAACAACAATACGATAAACTAAGTCTTCCGGCACAAATAGAACTTGACTTGTTCTTAGCATTCACGTTGACCTCGCTACATTGGGTACATTTAAGGATAGAAGGCGAAGATCCTATGAACCATCCCATCAAAGACGAATTGCAAAGAATCAAATCTGTGATGGTGAAATGGCAGGAGGTTAAAGATCGCAAAAAGAGACCTACAGTTGACATAGAAGCCGCGAAGCGGTTTGTTAGAAGTGGACTGTATGATCCATACAAAGCTGTTGCAAAACCGCAAAATAAAAAAAAAAGATTTGAAGATAATGATGATTAATATTTCCATTACAGTAGACCCCTATTTTAAGACTGAACCTAGATGTAAACACTATTAAATTTCTTAAATATAAGGTACCCCTTATGCCTCATGTCTAATGTTAAGTTAAATTAATCAGTAGTTCATTTGATATGGTTAATATGTTTGTTTTATATTACGTTAGTAAATTATTCAGTTGTTATACTGCTTATATGAAATTTTTGTGTTAACATTTAAAGAACATGTTTGCATGATTAACATGACTTGTAAATAATAATTAAAATCTTTTAGGCAATAAACCATGAGTATGTAAATAATAATTTTATTTCAATCCAACCAATAACACTTCAGATCATAAATATTGTATATTGGGAATGTAAGGAGCCTCAACAATAACAAAATTTTATCACACCAAAATAACACCACCACCAAAAAATTAACATGTTTATCCACCGGACAATGTCCTCAAAGCTTATCCACTATAAATACATGGAGTACATCACAATGTGCTTGAAGTAAATAGGTACATGGCACTTTTCTGGTTTAGCTGCAATGGTATAATCATAAGCAAAATGCAAAAAGGTACAGACTTAACTATAAATTCATACAAAAATTTATGAGTAAAATGCAAAGTTATACTTCAAAGCATAAATTGTTCACTATACATATAAAATAAGTTCTTGAAATCACATAAATTGCTAGTAAGAATAATAAAAAAAATTGGTTCAATATATTTAGTTCTATTAAGTATAAATAAATTATGATTTCATTATTCATAGATTGTTCAATTATTTTTATAAAATGTCACAAGAATCTAAAGGCTAAGAATTCATTTCTCCACTTGCAAAACCAACCCTGCAGCAGAGATGTTGTCTCCCGCCCCTGCAGTCAGCTGTGCTTCTGTGCAAATTAGCACAGGAGCTACACATATGTCCACATGCACCCCAGCGATTACTTCTTCCCAGCAAGATACTGGCTTTGTCGGCTCAAAGAATACTCTGCTGATGTTGCTATTATCAGTGGTAGTGGAAAAACTATCATCAAGCAACAACTTTGTCTTTTCAATTTCGACATTTTTACTATTACACACATATCTATGAGCTGTTAAAGATGCTTTGGCAGCGGCTGCCTCTGTCCTTTTCCATTGGGATTTCTTAGCTGTAAGTATGGCTTGGTAGGCTAGCGTGTGCACATGGATGCGAGTCAGCAGCCTGCTGCTTCCATGCTCTTTGTTCTTCTGCCTGACAAGCTGAAATATTTTCCGCATCTGATCTAGAGCTGTTGCTACCCTCGGATTGGAATCAGCTATGACACTAACTTTACCATGTTCTAATACATTGCAAAGGTTGTCAAGTTCTTGCTCGTTCATCCCCACAGAGTCCACATAGGGCAATATCTTGGTAGTGAGTTGCTGCAGCAGATCTAAGTCAACATAGCTGGCCATCTCAAAATGGGCAAGAGTTGACTGAGGCTGTGATAATATTTGTTCTTTAACTAATTTAAGTCTTTCAGCTCTCAAATCTGTAATTAAAATAATTTTATTATTATTATTGAATGTGTACAAGATAAATAGACTAACCCCAGAACTACTGGAGAAATTCTGACACAGTATTTTGTCTTTTTTTAGAGGTTTTACATTCCATTCAATTCCTTTAAATAAAGATCTAACACACACCCAATTGCACACATAAAAACAAACAACATTGCTTTAATCACAATATAGGTGATAAACTGATAACAAGATTGAGATGGGTAGGTAATGGTAAAATAAATAATAATATGTACTAAGATGTAACAAACCTATAATATCATCCTTCTTAAATGGGTAATTATCCATCATTTGCAGCCCACTAATGACTAGTAAATTGGGACTAAATTTGGGTAATTGTTCACCAAATTTCTCTAAGGAACTCAGTAATGGATTGTTCTCATCATTGTGCAAAATGTATCTGTTAGCTCTTGGAGCTGAGTAAGCACCAAATTTCTCATCTGCTTTGTACTCTAAGATCATATGAATGTCATCTTTTACTTCCTCATCCTCGGAGCCACCTACAATCTGAATACCATCTGGAATGTATGATTTGAGCTTTGCACTCATCTTTGCAGCAAATAGCACCTTCCATCCTTCCATGAAAAAACGTCTGGCCATAAGTGGAGCATTGCCACCTAAGGCCCATCTGGTGTCCGGCAATTTTAAAGCTTCCTCAATCAGATCATCATACAGTTTTGAATTGGACATGAATCTCCTGAAGTAGGGATAAAAATATAATTACAAACTGAAATACAGCCGACAATAAAGACAGCCAAAATGAATGATAAGGACTCACTCAGCCGCTGCTCCATGTTTAAAGAAATATGAGAAGCTTTTTAAAAATTCCTCCTTATTGGCAATTTCATTAAAATGCTCAGGGTTCCCGCGCAAATCTTTGTAGTTCAGTAATAATGTGGCATTAACAAAGAGATCATGGCAGGCACCATACCCCAGGGCTACTTTCGGCTGGTGGCTTCCGGTGCCTACCTGGTTACGGCTCTCCAAATCTAACAGATGGTCTTTTACCGGCAATAATCTCTCATCCCCAACGTCACTTTTGCGGTAATATACCGCATATAGAATGACACAAAACGATAGAATTGAACCTAACTTTACTGGAGTTCCAGCCATTATTACTGAGATAACTGTTAGATCAGACTGAGACTTTAAGAAATGGAATGCATCTGTTTATCTGTTGGAATAACCACGTCACCTCATTTTTATTGTAGGTTTTAATATTTTATGGATTTATTTATCGATACTAAAGACAAAAATGAAGTCTGACAAGATGACGTGCGCGACACACGACAATAATTGACGATGACATTACATCTCTAGAAAAAAAAAAATTCCACGTCTGTGATCCAGGCAAATCATCATCTCAGCCACAGGAAGTCCACTGCTGGACATAGACCCACAGGGATTTCTAATACGACTGGTTGGAAAGCAAATATTACACGAGAATATACAAGAATGTGGTGTGGGAAAGTATTCGGCAAGTCTCACTCGGCTATAATCGTGTAGTGTAAGTCTTCGAGCAACACGGCCTCCGTACCGGACGGAGGGAGTGGGCAAAGCGACAATTTACTATGACAATTTTTCTGGCGTTTTTTGCGGGGGGAAATGTGCACACAAGTTTAGTTCCGCACACCTACATACAAAACTTAAACTGTCACTTGATAGTAATTATCTCAGAACAAGTACTAATTATGACATTGTCACAAAAAATGACATAAAAAAGAAAAAATAATTTGTGTACAGATGAGTCACACAACTAACACATAGACATGCATATGCTTAATTTTGGCTTGTACCTTGACAGAGGGGAATGCAGCGTATGGCTACTCCCTTCCGTGTTGCTCGAAGAGTGTAAGTATTACACTTGGTAGTGGTGTCGGACTGTCGGTATTTCGTTGCACCTGCGGGAGTTCTCGCCCGCCCGGGGTACTATTTTTGGAGACGTGACATTATATACATGACAGCTTGCGTTACATGATGGATGATGCGCCCATTCATTAATAGTCCTCCATGTTTAGGATATTATCTGAAGTTTTTTATGGCAATATTATTTTCATACTCTGTGATATGATATTTTAAAAATTGTTATGGCAACATTGAATTTTTGCAATGTGATTGTGGAAGGCACTTTTGACTTTTCGTAAAATTAAGATTTTTCTCAAATCTATTTACAATTCATACTAAAATCTCTTTATTCTCCTGTTGAATTTCTGATCTACCAAGAGGACGCACATTTTGTTACATGACGTTAAGAGAAGCATCGAGTAAAGTATCATTTTAAACTTGGCAAGATGTCGGTGATACTCTTCTGCAATTTTGACAAGAAAAAGATGCGTGTATCATCCTAAGCTTTTGTGGGATTTATATGAGCTTAAAATCGTGTGAATGTGTAAATAATATAGATAGAATAACGCCACTATGAATCAAGTAGCGGAGGAGGATGTACAGAGTAAGTGCAATCAGAATACGAATATGAAAAACAAAAGCAAAAAGGCCAAAGATCCTTCGGAAATGACTGACGATATAAGTATATTGGATCAGGAGTTAAGCGAAGCGTTAGTTAATACACTTCATATAAACAACATAAATAGTAACCTAACTAATGGGACGAGTGACCACTCGAACGAGAGACATAATCTCGCTAGTGATAACTCAGATGCACAAGGCGATGCCACGAGCGAGGTCGCAGTAAATGTAAATAGTGTACAGTCGAATGTCGAGTCAGGCACAGAGATCAATTCTACACCAAATGTACTCAGGTGTAACCCAGAGGAAGGTTTAGAGAGCAATGCAGATTTTCAAGAAGCACACAGTGAAATTGAAATTATATCTTATGAGTCTGAACTGCAGATGCCTGAAATCATGAGACTAATTCAAAAGGATCTCTCTGAACCATACTCAATCTATACTTATAGATATTTTATACATAATTGGCCTAAGCTTTGCTTCTTGGCAACCCATGAGGGTACATGCATTGGTGCCATTGTTTGTAAGTTAGATATGCACCGCAATGTGGTGAAAAGGGGCTACATTGCCATGTTGGCGGTGGACAAGAAGTTTAGGAAAAGAGGCATTGGCTCGAGGCTCGTACAGAAAGCTATACAGGTAATTCATTATTTCTTAAGTTTTAATACAAGTATCTTAGTAAAACATGTCAATTTTGTGCTTATCACTATATATTGAATACTCTAGTGGTTGAAAACATTTTAATATTCTTATTAGATTATTATTATTTCATATAACATTACAATAAATTTATAGTGAAATAAATTATAATGAAGCTTACTCAAAAGTAAAACTTTCCATTATTCAGTGTATAATACAGGCATCCCTTGTATTACAATATTCAATAGTGTGAACAACAAAAGAACAAGTTCGAATACTGCATGGTTGACCGATTTAAGACTTTACAAACATGGGTTTCATACAATGCTAGTTGGAGTGTTTATTTCCTATTTTTGGAAGTCAAAGACATTATTTTCTTTAATGAAATTTGCTATGACTTTTACAAAAGTTTAATTTTGAAGCTGCGTTTAGACATATACCTCCCCCACCACTGCCAGCACTCCACCATGCACTCTATCGATTTTTGGTGACTCTACCCATGTAAATGCTTGGTGTCATAAAGTTAGAGTGCTACTGAGAGCTGCTGTGTTTTAACTGTACTAGCAAAATTCTAATTTACCCAAACTGGCAGAGTTACCTGAATTGATAGAGTTGTAGGCTTGTGTATTTTACCTCTTACTCTTTGACTGTAATGGTGGTTTAAGAGACATCTAAAAGTAATAAAGTCACCTATATTGTTTCAGGCAATGATAGATGATAATGCAGATGAAGTGGTATTAGAAACTGAAATAACGAACAAGCCAGCGTTGAAACTGTATGAGAACCTGGGCTTTGTACGAGACAAGCGTTTATTTCGGTATTATCTGAATGGTGTAGATGCATTGCGATTGAAGTTATGGCTTAGGTGAAATAAGTAGTTAACGAATGAGAAATTTTCAATGTTGTGTTATACTTCTGGAGACTATCCGCTGTCTCGGCTCATCATGGTACAGTAATAATATATACTAGTCTGGTATTGCCTAAGGAAAAGTTTTATAGAAAACTAAAAGGCAAAAAGAGTGTTTTATTACTCCTATGGGATTTCTCCACTGGTGATACCTTCATTATTGTACCATGGCATAAATAAATATAAAGCAAACCCTACTGTTGTTATGGTGTATCCTGCTATTGCCATGTGGATTTTAGCCAAATGTATGTTTGTTTCAATTATTTTATAGTCATGTGATATGTTTTTATTTTATCTAATTTATGCGTTGAAAAATTGTTAATGAAATATTTTCCCTGATTACTTTTATATCTCATTCTTAAGGATGTAAATGGTTTAATAGCCATACTAAATACACAACTTGAAGAATTAAAAGGTGGTTTTATGTAAATTTCCTATCTCCTATGCACACTATTTCACTAAATCATATACTAACCTACCTATTTCTCTTTGTATAGCAAACCAAAATTTTACATGTAGAAGATATACCTCGCAATGAAATACCAAGAAATTTCAAATTTAATTTTGTGGGCCAAGCTTTTAATAATAATAAATAAATAAATAAATATAGGGACATATCACACAAATTGAGCCAGCCCCACAGTAAGTTGTGAACTTGTGTCGCAGGATACTGACTCAACGATACTATATTTTAAAATATATACTTATATAGATAAACATCCAAGACCCAGGTCATACTGAAAAAGATCGTTTTCCAGCATGACCTGACCGGGGATCGAACCCGGGACCCCCGTGTCGCAGGCTGGCGTGTTGACCGCTGCGCCACGGAGCGCTCACGGACGCACGGATCAATTATTACTGCAAAATTAAGGTGACCAAGCTATTCAGAATTTAGTTGTCTCAAAATCAAATATTTAGAAGAATATGGAACACAAAAATGTATATCTGACCAGCCTTTTCTCCACTAAAAATATTGAGAATAAACCTAGACCTATTTAGAATACAGGAGAAAAATCTTAATTCAGTGATTTGCAAATATTTAAAGCCATGGAAATAGAGCTCCACTTGACATACAACTAAGGAGTCCTGTCTGTTATAATTTTTACTTTTGATTGTTAATTAATTTGCAGCCAGATAACTGACTGCCTGCACAGATATGCCTCATTGGGCATAGGTATTTGCATATTGTACCTGCTAACTGGGCTTTTGCTTTGCTACTGTTTATCACAGGGGCCCTTGGGCTTGCTTGGGCTTAGACATATTCAAGGAGCAAACTCCAATAAAACCTTCAATGTCATTGCAGTTATGAGGCATAGGCTAGATTTAATAAGAAGAGTAATTTCCATGAAATAAAAGTTATATTTCAATCACATTTATTCATTGATCCACACTGAAATTTAAAAAGTAAAAGTAGCTGTATTTGTTGATGCTCCATCGTAAATGAAGGTATTGTTCACTGGCTTATACTGTCTTGTAACTATTTTTATAGCTTCATGAGCAACACAACCTCCTAAGAAAGCAGATACACTATGAATCTCTGCCCCTCCATAGCGACACATTTCATGTATGTGATCATCTTTTGGAAATGGAGAACATGAGATATCACCTAGTAGCTTTGTGACACAGGATTTCAATTTTGCTATGTCAGCTTCTGGTTCCCAATCCCCTGGAGCTCTACAATGCTCAGAGTGAAATGCCTCTGCAGCCCTCAGCATCACATAGTGGACCATCATAACATCAGGCTCTTCAAGATGTCTGGCTATATAAGTTGGCACAGACCCTCCTAGCTGGTACTCCATCGCTATATTGGAGCCCTTGATCAAGTGCAAATCATTAGCATGTCTGCAAAACAGCTTGACATCATTTTCACTGATATTCTCACAGTGGAGTTGAGAAACAATTTGCTGCACTTTTCTGTATACTACCTCTGCATCCATTGCTGCTTGTGTGCGGTAGATATTTTGAAGTTTGATGTAGTGTTCAGTAGAAGCCGTCATATCTGGTAGAACTCCCCTCGCTGGCAACTTACCCTTGCCTTCAGCTTCAATAAACCCTCTCAGTGCAGAACACATTATCCAGAATGGTGCACTTTCTTTAGTTAAGTTAGTTGCAGCACTGCTATATAAAAGCTCTTGAATCTTTACTGGTAAAAAGGTTGGTACTAATGCAGTGTTGACTGCTTTGAGTGCCTCCTCAAAGTTTTCTTCATTGATAGGTATACCATTTTCATCCTTCCTTATAAATTCTTGTATAAGAGCTTTGATTTCAGATTTTTCCTTTCTGCTCATAGGCCAGCTATTGGGATTCTTAATTTGCCATTTTTGTACAGCTTTATAAAGAATAACTATCCAAGGAATATGACCATGATCTTTCAAATCAACAGCATCAATGTCAAACGTATTTAAATAATCAGAAAGAGCCTGAAAGGGTACATCTAAGCGTAAGTCAGGCTGTTCATTATCAGGATGACTCTCTACAACAGCATGCTCCTTGACTTGAATCCTAAATGACCCCAAAAAACCCACAGAGCGGCAAAGGATGAAAGGAACATTTATATCCCATAAATGTTGTGCTAAATCCTGAATTGTCTTTTCACCAAGACCTGTTCCTATTACTACAGTAAATGTCTTGAAGAAATCTGGATTTTCTTTGAGTATTTGGTCCGGAGGTTCTTGTACGGCATGCCCTTGCACAGATGAGTTAAGTTCCAATAATAGGCGCAAAGACTCAGATCCTCTATTTAGACCTTTACTAGAGCATTCTAAAAAAAAGTTACAACCAATGTCTTCTTCGCTCACTGTAGAATCGTCAACAATGGTAATAGCGCCAACACCGGGCAAAACAATAGATTTCAGTATCTCTGTCCCTAATGCTGTCGCATTTATCAAACAAACATGAGAATTTTCAAGAGCCGCCTGTCCGTGGTCACCCCATAAGCGGAGTTGTCGATCATATTGTTTATTCTTCTCACTTTGTTCCGGTGATTTAGGAGATGGTGACGCCATTCTTATCACGACTTTATTTATTATACTTTTAATCTTATTTGTATAACAATAAATAGATTTTAAGATTAGATTAATTGCTAACTAAAAGCAGCCGATGCCGATCAAAGATCCAATTAATTTTGTTTTGGTATTGACTTTGACAAGTGTCATGTCACGCAGGCATTTGATAGATTGTCATGGACAATGATAGAAACAGATGCGTTCAAAAGAAATTGATTTCGGAAAAAAACTAGGGCGTTGATGTAAGTTAACGCATCCTTAAACTACGCCCACCCATGGCATGGCATGGAGACGAACGAACCACTTGTTGCCATCAACCACTGTAAAGGTCATAGCTCACTTACACGACTCTGCTCCAACACCGCTCCCACCCAACACGGCTCTAATCTAATACGATTGCTCGCGGTCCACGCCCCGACAGCTAGCAGGCGCCAAGCGGTCCACGCACCGACTGATTTGAATGATATTTTTGTCGGGTGGGAGCGGAGTTGTATAAAGGTCATAGCCTACTTATACAACTCCGCTCCCACCCGACAAATTTAATATCATGCAAATATGAGATTTAGGTCGTGGCCGTACCTCCGCTGTGACGAAAACGCCTGGACTCAACTGCCTCTTCCAATAAAAGACGGCGGTATAGGTATCAGAAAAATTTCTAGTGGGGCTCTAGCTCTCAAAGGAAAGCGGTCCTTTCCTCTGCCCATAGCGTGCAGGTTTTGTGTAAAAATATTCTAAAATCAAATGACGCATTTTCGATTGATTTCATGGCGGAGGCAAAGAAAACTTGGTCAGCCCTCTGTCCTGAAGGGAGTGTACCAGTGGAAACAAAGATACAAAAACTCTGGGACACTCCTTTAGTACAGAAGGATGTCAAGGTTTTGACTCAAAATTGTAACAGTGACGTAGATCGCGCTCGGCTCCTTGCTGTTTCTGAGAAGGAATCCAGCCACTGGTGTCGCGAAGGGTCGCGATAAGTATTTGTACATAGCAAAATTGAATATAACAAGAAGGATGAAACATCTATCTATGTGATCTATGGTAAGCTTCATTTTTATGTTGACCAGGGCAACGGATAAACAGGAACGTTATTTCGGATAATATAAAAGTAATCTAGAAAAACATGGAAAGCTAAGTATTTAGATCTAAGTTTATTAATTTATTTCTGTTACTTTAATTTATATTTGTATAATTTCGTTTCCTTCACTTGAAACTCACTGAGCTAATGAATCCTCTGGAACCGAAATGATATAAAGTGCTCTGTCGTTTCCCATATCTAAAGGAGAGGGAAAAGGGTGTTATTTGTCATCCCCTACACAACTGACCTTCGGGGTGCGAAGTATTCAGGTGCTGAATCATAGCCGGTGTAGTGTAATAAGATTGTGGGTTAGACGGACTCACAAAATAGTCTGGAATGGTAACCCACAGGAGATTATATAAAGACGTGGCTACGACTAAATCTGTAGCACGTTTTGATGTGCGAACGGTCTGTTTAGAATACGCGCACTTGGGCTGTTAACCTTATTAATAGACAACCATACGTATGGATTGTAATGCTTGCAGTCTGGTAATGTGAACAGATGCATTGGTGGTAATAATGATGATCATATGGATTGTAATGCTTGCAGTCTGGTAATGTGAACAGATGCTTTGGTGGTTAAAACCACTATAAGGATGACTTTTAACACAGTGACACGACGTAATTTATCTGTATAACAAATGTTCATATTGATATTTCATATGTTAATTATAATATAGTAAATATAAGGATCTAAATACTTGGTGATTTATGCAGTTTAAATCATATGACACTTTTACCACAGGTGGGGGCAATTGGATTAATAGAACAACTATATGAGGCAATCATTACAGAAAGGAGGATTAGTACAACATTAAGAGGTAAGATCATTGACTCATATTGCTGACTTTCATTGATAGATAATTGGAATTCTATATTAAACACCTTTGTTCAGATTTATGAAGTAAACATGATTTAATAAAAGCGAAGCAGATTAATTAGTATGTATGAATAAATTGAGGCCCAGGTGCTTGTATGAGTGTACTTTGAGAAGAAGTATTATCATGCAGGTATCAAATTAATGATACGTCCCTATTAGTACTTTGTGTGCAGCCTAGTTTGGTCTGTGTAGCATACGACACGGTGTAGAGACATATTAGGTTGCCCACAAATTTGGTGGAGGTACTGGGATAAGATTTGACGATTACACATAGGACATGTGTAAAAATATTATATAACATCTGTTCAAAGGGTCATTAAGGGTGTAATAAAATTGAGAACCTATGAGTCAGTGATCTTTCTGCTGATGGCACACATATGCCATAAACAATTTATAAAAATGAAACCTTTAAAAAGGATTGATTTTTAAAACTCTTTTGTTTCAGTGATTTGAAATATCGAATTAGACATTTAAGGCATTGTGACATTTTCTACAAGTTTAAATTTGAAAATGGCGAATTGCGAATTGGTTTATTTATTGTGTGAATAAAAGTTACTTACTTGTTTCTTTGTGAAATTAGTGTGGATTATCAAGTAAACAGTGAAATTGTTCTACTTACCATATTATTATAAACGAATAGTGCTAAACAAGAATTAACTTCATTAGACGACGTTAGCGTACGCCGTACAAATAAGATATCTTATTGTTTATTATCCCAAAAACTGGAAGGTGCGTACACAAATGTTTACTAGGTACAACTTGTGGCACAAAGAATTGTAATTTATCAATTCTGGTAAATAATTACTAGTTACCATAGAAATAGAATTGTATCAAAGATAGCATAGAGGGTTTTACCAAGCTTTACTTTCATCAAGTAAAATTGAACTTATTGGATCTGCAGTACCATTTGCTTACAAACAAACTTTATTTTTTTTAGACAAAGTTGAAACCGGGAATGCTTACAAAATATTTCTTTGTTCATTAGTAAATCTAAGCATCTAAAATGTCTCTCTACATTTTATGATTGTCTTTGTTTGAAATTGAGTCTACAGAAATGTCAGGATAAACATAAAAACTGAAAACAAATAGATTAATCTGTCATGAAGCAATAAGAGACAAATCAGAATTGTTTTCTTTTTCTTTGAGAATGTCATAGTCAACTTATATGGGCAAAAATATATTAAAATGTTTCGGCTGAAACACTGATGGACTGATCATTCCTATGTTTATAGACTAGTATAGTATATATAGTATACTATAATAGTAAGTATTACTAGACACCTCAGGTGTAGTAATCAGACTCGTTGAAATATGATTAATTACTGACAGTTGTGTCTGATGGAATTCTCGTAAGCATGTCAAGCAAACCAGTTTTATGGTAAAATTAACTTACATTATTCATGATTATTATAATGTTTATGATCTTTATTCTTGAAAGTCACATGTATATGTGTGAAATTAAAATAATTAGGACGGCATGGATAATAATTTTAAGGAGTTGCCTATGTGTCTATTTCAGACACCAATTAACTTTGATGTCATGGAAGAGATATATTTGGATAGATTAACTAAATTTGTCAGAAATATAAAGAGCTTCACCAGCAGCTCTCGTGTTCTCTGCATGTTAAATTCGTGGTCTGATGATGATTTAGAACAAGCAAGAATTTTGTCATCAAAACTACAAGCAATACTTACCAGATTCAATAATGAATTATATCAGTATTTTAACACTTCCACATGTCCTGATGCAGATAAAATATCTGACATGACAGCTGTTCAGCTTGAAGGAGAAGAAGTACTAGCTGAAGTGAATGCTTGAATTCTGGTTAAGAAAGATAAAGTGACTACTCCTCAATTGAATCGAGCTATAAACAGAGGAAAATTACCCGAGTTAAACCTATCAATATTTGCTGGAGACGTTCTACAATGGACACAATTTTGGGATCAGTTTTGTTCTAACATCGATCAAAGAGAATTAAGAGATGTTGATAAGTTATTATACTTGAAAGCTTCGTTAAGAGGTGAAGCTAAAATGATTTTGGATGGTTTAGAGACCACCAACGATAGTTACAAGATTGCTGTAACGACTTTAACGAATAGATATGGGAAGAAAAACCAAATAATTGATGCTCACTACTCGACGCTCTACAAACTCAATAGAGCGGAGAAACATGAAGATTGTAGAAAAACATTGGATGAAATTGAAAGGCATCTACGTGTTTTAAGCTCACTGGGTGAAAATACAGAACACAATCATTTAAGATTTTTGATTTTGGAAAAATTTCCCCAAGATGTTGTATACGAATTGAAATTGAAACTGAATAATGATACCATAGAGGAGTTAAGAAAACAACTTCATGTTGTACTCTCAGCCAGAGAAGATGCTAAAAGAACCTATGAGAGCAATAGTACAGAAGAGCTTAGTTACACAACGGAAACACTTCATGTAAAAGATGATAACTTCAACAGGAGATTTAAGAGTGGAAATTCTAACAGTTCTAGATTTCCAAATAAACGTTATAAGATTGTAACCGCTTTCAATAAAGATCAAATTATAAAAAGAAATTTCAATGAAGATAATGGATCGAGCTGGAAAAAGAAAAAGATCTGCTGCATTTTCTGTCAAGAAAATCATTTTAATGATAAATGCACAAATTATAAGGCGATATATCAAAGAAAATTGAAGTTAAAAGAGAGCAAAAGGTGCTTTAAATGTTTTTGCCTTGGACACACCATGAGAGATTGTAGTAAGAATGACATTGTATGTCCACATTGCAAAACGAAGGATCTACATAATAGAGCACTCTGTCCTAAAATGGAACATTCTAAGGAGGACACCTCTACTTTACATTAACTGTAAAACAAGATTATTTTATATGTCAATTCTGAATTTGGTTGGATACTTTTGGTTAGACAAGAGATAAAATTAAGGATTAAATTGTCAGTTCCTATGTACTTTCAAACATCATATAAATCCAAGTCGACTTATTAAATATGTTCTCAGATTCTTACGTTTGAACATAACTCATCTGATACTATGACATTTATAGCCAGATAATCATCAATTGGTATCACTCAAACAAACTAGGTACTTGAACCGTATCTAGAAGACTTGAAGAAATAAAACAGAATAAAAATCTAGTTGTCAGATATGTTCCATCTGAAATTAATCCTGCGGATATTGCAACACGGCCGATATTCCGCGAAGATGATCGAATTTTGTGGTTATCTGAAACTGAGACAGCTATCCGACTCATCCGAAAAAAGATACTTCTCTTCTGATGGGGGAGGGTCTGTTGAATACAGATGGAAGCAAAGGAATAAAAACATTTCTATCCGTTAACTTAAGATTATTCAAAGATATTAAGGCATATCAAGATGTCTTTGGATTAACGGACAGAGATGGGTCAAAAGAAGAGATGGATTTGTCTTTTTACGTGCCTTGTTATAAAGGTGATTCATTTAGAGGTAGTAAAGGATTTAACAACCGATGAATGCCTGATGGCATTCAGACGCTTTATAGCGTCGAGAGGAATTCCGTCACTTATATTATCTGACAACGCACCACAGTTTAGACTACTAGCTGAAGTCATGACAGGAGAGGGAGTATTAACAGAAAAGATAAAAAGGAAGTTTATTCCTCAGCCTGCAACTTAGCATGGAGGTGCATATGAAAGACTTGTAGCAGTGGCAAAGCATTGTTTAAAGCGAACGCTTGAGAAACATATGCTTGGTGACAATCAACTTTTAACTATCATCAAAGAAGTTGAAGCAGTAGTTAACACACGACCACTTACCTACGTCGGAGCTCAAATAGATCTCATTCTGAAACCAGCTGATTTTCTAACACCAGGGAAATGTTTGAATATTCGAGTACTCATCGAAAACTTACCGCTCTCTGGCTCAGTTATAAAACAACAACTCATTGAAGGTTGGAAACGGGGCAACATGATAATGGATGAATATAAAGAGATGTTTATCAACCGATGTTTGTTGAGTCTGAGAGAAAGATATGGAAACTCGCCCAAGCAAACAAGGGTAAGAAGTCATAAGACTCCTCAGCTCGGAGAGGTAGTACAGATTAAAGGTGACACGAGAAATCGAGAAAGTTGGAAAAATTGTTGAATTAATCAAAGGTAAAGACAACCTTTGCAGAATAGCCAAAGTTAAAGTTGGCACAAGTGTCTTTACAAGGTCTATTGCTCATCTTTATCCTCTTGAAGTAGAGGAGAAAGAGTCTGAGCAAATAACTGATAAAATAGATGAACAAGATACGCTTAATGAAAAGTATGTTATGAGTACTGATGAAGCATTGCTTCCAACACTGTCTATAGATACTGATAATGTTAGTATCTATCGGTCATCTGAAATCAGCAATAAACAAGTTGATAACATTGAGTTGGAGACCACGGAAGAACAAGTCTCAGCACGGGACACGAGAGATAAGCTAGAGAATATGAGTTCAACACACGACGCTGAGCTCATAAGAGAAGGAAACTCTTGTAGTGTCAACTCAGAGACACAAGACACTGATAGAAACCAAATACCTGCTGATAGACAACGTCGAGCTGCTGCAGTCCAAGCTATGGAAAAAATTCACAAATGGACTCGTGACTTGATGAAAAAATTAGATTAGCTTGCGAGGCGGGAGTGTCGCGAAGGGTCGCGATAAGTATTTGTACATAGCAAAATTGAATATAACAAGAAGGATGAAACATCTATCTATGTGATCTATGGTAAGCTTCATTTTTATGTTGACCAGGGCAACGGATAAACAGGAACGTTATTTCGGATAATATAAAAGTAATCTAGAAAAACATGGAAAGCTAAGTATTTAGATCTAAGTTTATTAATTTATTTCTGTTACTTTAATTTATATTTGTATAATTTCGTTTCCTTCACTTGAAACTCACTGAGCTAATGAATCCTCTGGAACCGAAATGATATAAAGTGCTCTGTCGTTTCCCATATCTAAAGGAGAGGGAAAAGGGTGTTATTTGTCATCCCCTACACAACTGACCTTCGGGGTGCGAAGTATTCAGGTGCTGAATCATAGCCGGTGTAGTGTAATAAGATTGTGGGTTAGACGGACTCACAAAATAGTCTGGAATGGTAACCCACAGGAGATTATATAAAGACGTGGCTACGACTAAATCTGTAGCACGTTTTGATGTGCGAACGGTCTGTTTAGAATACGCGCACTTGGGCTGTTAACCTTATTAATAGACAACCATACGTATGGATTGTAATGCTTGCAGTCTGGTAATGTGAACAGATGCATTGGTGGTAATAATGATGATCATATGGATTGTAATGCTTGCAGTCTGGTAATGTGAACAGATGCTTTGGTGGTTAAAACCACTATAAGGATGACTTTTAACACAGTGACACGACGTAATTTATCTGTATAACAAATGTTCATATTGATATTTCATATGTTAATTATAATATAGTAAATATAAGGATCTAAATACTTGGTGATTTATGCAGTTTAAATCATATGACACTTTTACCACAGGTGGGGGCAATTGGATTAATAGAACAACTATATGAGGCAATCATTACAGAAAGGAGGATTAGTACAACATTAAGAGGTAAGATCATTGACTCATATTGCTGACTTTCATTGATAGATAATTGGAATTCTATATTAAACACCTTTGTTCAGATTTATGAAGTAAACATGATTTAATAAAAGCGAAGCAGATTAATTAGTATGTATGAATAAATTGAGGCCCAGGTGCTTGTATGAGTGTACTTTGAGAAGAAGTATTATCATGCAGGTATCAAATTAATGATACGTCCCTATTAGTACTTTGTGTGCAGCCTAGTTTGGTCTGTGTAGCATACGACACGGTGTAGAGACATATTAGGTTGCCCACAACTGGCTTCACGCCATCCCCTTATACAACGTGGGCACATTCCTGGATAACAATAGCTTTAAGACTGCAGTCGGTCTCCGGCTGGGTACACCAGTGTGCTCACCACACACTTGCCCGTGTGGCAGTGATGTGGACCAGTTTGGACGTCACGGTTTGCATTGTCACCTCAGTGCAGGTAGATTGTCACGACACGGCACTAATAATGACATAATCAGAAGGGCTCTTGCCACCATTCACATTCCATGCACCCTTGAACCTCGGGGTGTGGTCCGTGATGATGGCAAGAGACCTGATGGAATGTCACTGACCCCTGGGGAACGCGGCAGGGCGCTGGTGTGGGACGCTACAGGTGTTGACACACTGGCGCCTTTTCATCTCAGGGGATCAGTTGCTAAAGGCGGGTCAGCTGCTGAAGGTGCTGAGGTTGCCAAGCGGCGCAAATATGCCTGCTTGAATGCAGATTACATAATTGTACCGTTTGGTGTGGAAACATTTGGACCGTGGGGTCCTAGTGCGAGAGCTTTCTATAAAGAGATTGCCCCTCGCCTGGGGTACTAAATATTTTTGAACGCGGGACACTCGTCTTCGAACGATTTTTCCATACAAAAATCGTTCGAAGACGAGTGTCACACGTTCAAAAATAGTACCCCTAGAGTGCTATTTTTGAACGCGTGACTCACCAAACGAGTGATTGACGCGAGTGTTTCCAAACTGCCGCATTTGTGAATCGTTAGTTGACGAGTGATTGCAACGAGCGGTCGAGACCGCTCGTTTCCGCAGGTGACGAACGCTTTTATGTCAAAGTCACATCCTGTCATTTGAAGTTCATCTGTCATCATTTTACGTTCCGTTCGACGCTACACATCTTAATCATTTTAAAAATCCTTAATAAACTTAAAAATGTTTTAAAAATTCTGCGTGAAATAAGAAGAAATTAAATATTTTTTGCTGAAGGTTGGCAGCACTACAGTTCAAGCGATGGTTTAAAAAATAAGGCAGAATGGCATTTCGTGCGTGACTTGGAAGACGAGTGTGACTTGTAGTCGTGCGCGACTTGCATTTTAGTGAGTCACGTGTTCAAAAATAGCACTCCTGGAGTGCTATTTTTGAACGCGGGCCACTCGTCTTCGAGCGATTTTTGTATGGAAAAATCGTTCGAAGACGAGTGGCCCGCGTTCAAAAATAGCACTCCTGATCGCCGTCGCTCGTGATAGGAAGGCTGGAGTGCTATTTTTGAACACGTGACTCACTAAACGAGTGATTGACGCGAGTGTTTCTAAAAGGCCGCATTTTTGAATCATACGTTGACGAGTGATTGCAACGAGCGGTTGAGACCGCTCGTTTCCGCAGGCGACGAACGCTTTTATGTCAAAGTCACTTCCTGTCATTCGAAGTTCAACTGTCATGATTTTACGTTCCGTTTGACGCTACACTTCTTAAACATTTTAAAAATCCTTAATAACCTTAAAAAAGTTTATAAAAAATTCTGCGTAAAATAAGAAGAAATTGAATATTTTTCGTTGAAGGTTGGCAGCACTACAGTTCAAGCGATGGTTTCAAAAATATGGCAAAATGGCATTTCCTGACTTGGGAAGATGAGTGTGACTTGTAGTCGTGCACGACTTGCGCTTTAGTGAGTCACGCGTTCAAAAATAGCACTCCTGGAGTGCTATTGCTCGGTAGTTGCCACCTCGCTGTCCACGTGCTGGGTACAAGTGGTCTGCGCGGTGTCCGCACGCTGACTGCTAGCAGTCGCCATGGAACACCGGGGTAGGCCATTTACGAATTATCTAGCAAGCAGCTGGGTGCCTCCTAACTGTCGGTGCGTGGGTGGACCGCTGGGCGCCTGCTAGCTGTCGGTGCGTGGACCGCGAGTAATCGTATTAAATTAGTTAAGAGCCGTGTTGGGTGGGAGCGGTGTTGGAGCAAAGTCGTGTAAGTGGGCTATGACCTTAAGTGGGCTATAAACGTAAATCGCTTGTTTGTTGAGTCACGTTATCACGTATCTACGCGCTCAAAATTGACAACATATACTTAACCGGAAGTGGTACTTTTTATATATGCAATCGAAAGTACCTTGTATGTATATACTTCCATATTTTTAATAATTTTTTTTAACCAGCATTAATTTTTTTATGAATGTTTGAAAATAGGGCACAGACGTAGGATTTATGAATAAATATCTGTGCCTTACTTCCTGTCATTGTCAATCTGACGGAAAATAATGACATTGATAGGACTTTGACAGTCTGAGTTGCCAGATTTGGGAAATTTTATCCGGGAGTCTGGAAATTTTCTAAAGGCCGTGCCTCTCCCAATGTGAATGATAAGTATCGTACCCAATTTCACTGTTTTTTTTTTTTATGAAAATGCGGCCAGTATTTTCTTCGATGTAATAATGATGGATTTGCTTATTTCTTTTAGTAGCCAACTATGTTTCTTTCCTTATATTTTTACTTGTTTCTTTGACGTTCAAAAAATACGAAAGTCAAAACAACGTCTTTTTTTCTTTACAGACTGGACAGAACCTGCAGTCGTATGTTCAAAGCAATAAATAATGGTTTGGCGTTAGTTTTGTTTGGGCCTCGCCATACCGCTCAAAATTATTCATTTAAAATTAATGATGAATGTCGTTTTTTAAATATTTTAGGGATCTTTTGGGAATAAATCAGTTTTGTAATCAATGAGTAGCCAGCACACCCGAAAACGTCCCTTACCTTACATTACATTGCACATTAAAATTTTATGATTTACATGGATGGACTGACTTTGCTTTACAAGGCAATGAAAAAAGGTAGCTATGCTAATCAATGTCAAAAAAAGTTCGTTGGTCAGTTGTTATTTGCTGTTTGTACATATCGTTGGATATTTTTAATTCTTGATCGCAACCTGATAACTTTGGCTTGACTTCTGGACACCGATATCTCCTCGCATGCTGACTTGGCTTCTCGAGACACTGGACTCCGATTTCTTCATCTTTTGACAGACCTTGGATTTTCACACAGGACGTTGATTTTTCCTAAGATAACAATCATTGTTTGTGCAGCCGTGAATGAGTAGTGATTCAATAAACAGGTAAAATATAAGGAATATAGTTAACAGGGAAAAGGAATAAGCGAAACCAAATTATTATTACATCGAAAAACATTTTGGCGGGCATTTACATTAAAAAAAAAAACAGTGAAAATGGATACGATATTTATCATTCACATTGGGAGAGGCCAGCAGGCCTATTTGCTAACTTTTGACAGTTACGGTGTACATAATTTTCATGGTAAGTTCAATATTCATTACGGCTTCAGTATGAAAAACTATTTTTATTAAAGATATAAAAACCGTAATTGATGCCAAAGTCACAATCAAGTCGTTGTACACCGAGTTAGCAAATCGGCCTGCTGGCCTGTAGAAAATTTCCTGACACCCGGGTAAAATTTCCCAAATCTGGCAACTCAGACTGCCAAAGTCCTGTCAATGTCATTATTTTACGTCAGATTGACAAAGACAGGGAATAAGGCACAGACAATTGTCTATAATTCCTACGTAAGTGCCCTATTTTCAAAAATTTATAAAAAATAAATTCTGGTTTAAAAAAATTATAAAAAATATGAAAGTATATATATACAAGGTACTTTCAATTTCATATATAAAAAACCGGCCAAGTGTGAGTCAAACTCGCGCAATGAGGGTTCGTACAATATGCTTCGTGAACACACACACAATGTGCAAAAAATGTTTTATTTAATTGACTAGCGCCATCTAGTGGTGTTTTAGTGAACTATTTCCCTAGATGAACTTATTATTTTGAGTTTACCAATTAATTTTCAAGTGATAGAATTCTTGTTATTTTTCCTGTAATCTTCAAGGAATGAACTATATTTTGTAATTTTAAAAAATTTTCGGACCTGTAATTTCGGAGATCAGGGGGGGGGGAATTGTCAATTTTTGTCTTCTTTCGTGAATAAAATCAAAAGTATTGATTTTACCCGAACAAAAAAAAAATATATTTGAGATCCTCTTAATGAGCCCTTTCATTTGATATATGACACAGTAAGGTTTGCAAAACTTTTTTTTTAAATTTTGTAATTGGGCCCCTCAAAATGACCTTTATTTCAAAAAAATCTTTGTTTACTTTGCACATCCGTGTTTGGGTCATAGGATTACACTATCTTACCAAATTTCATCTAATTTGGTTCAGTAGATTCGGAGAAAATCGGCTGTGACAGACGGACGGTCGGACAGACAGACGCTCGAGCATAGATATCAGAATATTCGAGTGATCCTATAAGGGTTCCGTTTTTCAACTTTTGTACGGAACCCCTAAAAGTACCACTTCCGGTTAAGTACATGTTGTATGTTGTATGCATGTTGTATGGAAAAAACGCTACGACTAGCCCACCAAGTGCTAGCTAGCTAGTAAGTGCTAGCCTAGCAAGTACTAGTTTAATGCTCTAAGGCACGTACCTACATATTAAACACTAAATAGGTAGGTAATATTTAAAAATTCTACAACATGCAACACTAAAAAATTGAGTTCTTGGTGGGAATTTTATTGGACTACACGGTGTTTGTTTTGGATTGTTGTGCAAATTGTTTCTAGTGGACTTTATAATGTGAAATCGGTGTAATTTAGTGTTATAAAGGCCCATGATCAAGAAAAATGTGTGGGTTAACTAAAATAAACAGTCATGGCAGCTGTAGTAAGATTTACATAGCGGGCTGGTGGTTGTTCGTCTTGCTGCGTTGGCTATGATTAAACCAGTGGATTCGTGAAGGATTGTCGCCAGGGGCTCCATAGAATCAACGAAATGAATTTACACCATCATTTCGTTGAGAACAAGAAAACTCGAAAAAGCGCGGGAATCTTTTTACTTGATACTGGCTAAATAAGTTAGGCGTGAAAGCCTTAACACAAAAAAACACTATAAAAGCATAGGACTTTTTTTGACGTTTATGACAGTTGACATGACAATCATGACATACTTCATCCATTGTCGTCATGGATTGGAATGAAAGTGAAATTATTTATTATTGAGAATTATTCTAAGTTGTGATTATATGCTCTTTGTATTGCATCCAACTTGTTTCTATTTATGTGAAATGCTTATAAATAACACTTGGACTAATGTGTATGGAAATGAATTTACAAACATTATTTCAGGATTTTAATCCTAGGTACGAAACAAGAGTAAATACTTCTCCTCGTTGAATAAGTAATGTTGTGGAGTGTGATTATAAATCCGCCTATTTCTTTGCAGCAAATTCGTAGTTCATAGCTGTTTACTTATTTTTACTGCGCTGCTAGCTCTAAAGTTAGATAATTCCATATCATGGTCGTACTGGGCTGTGTTCACACCAATATGGGTGTGGAAATTCCTGGTGGTCTTGGGTGCTACAGTTGGCACCTATGTTTGGTGGCAGTATCCTCATTTCAGGTGAGTTATTTGTATTGTCTTATCGTTATAGAAAAGTGACAGTACCACTTAGATTACTTGTAAACAAAATATGTTTCGTTCACATTTCCCATATTTGTTTATTATAAACTTTTTTAAAGGCTGTATCTATTAATGTATCTATGGCAATATTGTCTTTTTACTTGAATAATAATTATTTCTAATTTTGATTATTAATTTCAAGATGATAATTTAAAAAGGTCAATAATTTTTCAGGTTAGAGGGGGAAGCATACATTCACTACAAAGCCATGCTGATAAGCCTTGCCATCCACCTAATTCTCCTGATGTTTGAGTTGCTTGTGTGCGACCAGTTGACCACTGGCCGCCACACTTGGGTGCTGGTGTTCATACCACTTATCTTTATTAGCATAGTCTCTATTGCCATTTGTATATGGTCTGTGAAACATGATCGAAGTTATGAGGTGAGTACTTATTTGTCTATATTGTTTAAAAACATAGGTACTTACATTTTGTTGAAATAAAATATATTTAAAAAATTCATTGTATCTATGGTAACTAATTCAATTTTAAGTATAAAGCTGTGTGGTTCCCGGCAGAGTAAAATAGGACCACTCCAAGTCTTCCCATGGATGTTGTAGAAGGTGACTTAGGAAACACAAGCTTAACAAAGCTTACAAACAGCAAAGAGACCTCTCCAAGCCATCAGGCCAACTGGAGAGTGTAGGCCTAATCCTCGGACTGCTCTGACTAATATATGGCTCTGGTAGTACAGAGAGGGTCATGCTCTTGCAGTGCAGACTAATAGAGACCTGGTAAAGAAGATGAAGATGAAGAAACACTTTACTCAAAAGTGATCTTAAGTATCTTAATTTCGTAGTCCCAATTAAATAGGGAAGTGTAAAAAATGTTGCACATACTGCCTGGCTTGGGACAACCTTCCTCTGACTGCTCTGGCTTTATATAGCTCTGGTAGTACAGAGAGAGTTGTGTTCCTGCAGTGAAGACTACAAAAATACCTGATAATGATGAAGATGATTGGACAGAATAAAAAAATCAAGTATATGGCCTATGAATGGCAAGCAAAGCGAGGTCATCTGAGGCCAACCAAGGTGGGTCACCAATATTAGAAAAATAGCAGGTTGAAACTGGTTTCATACGGCACAAGTTAGAGATGGATAGTATATATGTATGGTAAAATCTCAATATTCCTAAATATTTTTCTTACTCTATATCTAAGATCTGTAGTGGGTTAACTAATGAAGGTTTCTTTTTAATCCATTTCAGTTTAGTGGCAACTATAACTACTATTGAATGTTTTATTTTAATAATATCTTGCCTCCTGCCTAAGATTTTGACCCTTCACTTTGCTGAGTAGCTGCCGCTTGTACATATTACATAATCATCATCATCAGCCTATACTCGTCCACTGCTGGACATAGGCCTTCCCAGTTTTACGGCATCAAGATCTATCTTCGGCTGCTCGCATCCAGCTTCTGCCAGCCATTACATAAATAGACTCTGAAAACATAACACTCCTTTTTGGCAGTTGTGTAAAAATGGTGACTAGTGGCTAATTATTTGCCAATATATAATTATATACTTTTAAAATATGAATATTGTATAGATAGATTGATCATCTAGACTTGACAGACAACCTTGGCAACAATTAGGAACAAGGTTAGGTTTACTTGGAAAACAACATTTTCATCTGCTTTGCATCAGCTGTTTATTATTTTGATTGGCAATTAATTGTGTGTGGTTAATGTTTTTAGAAATATTGTATAGCATTTTAAATTAGTGCTATAAATAGATTTTTTCAATACATTTGCTAATAATACGGTTCTTTTGACATCGAAATCTGTATCGTAATGGTATATTCACGGCACTTGTGCTTTTAATTTTACACCAATCACAACCGCTCAATAGCCCAATGCCACAGATGCAAAATTTAAACTTCTTCATAGTATCCGAGCAAAGAGTTTCAAGTTCAGCATAAAAACTTTTTTCTGATTCGTGAGATGTGATTTTTAACTGACTTCGAAAAGGAATATTATCAATGTATTTTTTTGGAGTAAAAATAAACCTGAGTAAATTAACTAATTAATTAGTTTTAACCTGAGTACCTGATTATTAAAAATGTATTTTTACAAACTGCTTCAGTTCCTAACTTTTATAAATTTCTTATTTGCTAAATTGCAATCTCGTTTTAGTTTATGGTAATCGCAAATGTATTGAAAAACGTCGTATGATACTCGTATGGCAAGCTGTCTATTATAGTCGTCGGTTTATTATAAGCACTCGGCTCCGCCTCGTGCCTATAAACACCTCGACTGTAATATCCAGCTTACCGTACTTGTATCATAAATAATCATAATTTACTATTACTTTACTTTTTTTAAGGTTGTAGGTCGACCTAGTGAATTTTTTTCCTAATGGCCTTCATGAGCGCAGCAGTGGTATATTTTACAACTTAATTTCCATATTCATTTTTTCATTAGATCTCAACAATATGACTCCTTAAATTGAAAACTGCATTATAATTCGGAGCTCGGGTCCGCTTTCCGGCATTTACTTCTCCACTTTACATGTTCCTTGCCATCCTTGGTTGAGAGTCGATTGACACGCATATTAATCCTAATAACATCAAGCCAACATTACTTGTGTTTTTCTCTTCTACTGGGGCCCGGCGGAGGCGACATAGCCAGACATTTGTTCCCGATATAATAATACTTAGCCTCTACTGGTCTCTTCTCTTACCAGTGAAGAGTGTGCTGTTAAAAAGTTCGGGTAAGATGTCCACATCAGAGGGCCCAATGACTTCAAGGTTTCGATGCTGCTACGACAGCTTTTCCGGATTTTGAAAAATAAATAAAAATAAAATAAATAGACAAATCATACAGATTGAGCTAGCCCCAAAGTAAGTTCGAGACTTGCGTTATGGGATACTAACTCAACGATACTATATTTTATAACAAATACATGTATATATAGATAAACATCCATCCAATGTTTTTCGTGCGATGAAGAGCACTTCTTTCGGCGTAATCGGTGGCACGACCTGATTCGGAGCAAGGTTAGGTGGCTGGAACTCTTTATGCGGCTGCTTCAGCAGCTTGTGAAAATATGAGCGGCAACTTTCTTTCACCGCGAGTTTTTCGTTCAAGAGGTTGCAATATCGTGTGCCTCTATGGCCCTTGAACGAGTCAGCTTATAGATAGCTTATCGTGCAAAAGTTGTACGTGGTCTTGTCTGGTCCTGGCAACGGCGTTCCTAGTGGCACGTTTGGCATCCCTGTATGCGTCGCGGTCTTCAGAAGATCTAGACGCCTGCTATACTTTTCAAAGAGATCCTTCTTCACCCGTACCTCTCTTTAGATTGCAGCGTTCCACCACCAGGTCTCCTTGTCACATTGGCGTCTAAGCTTTCACGCGCCGAGCACTGTTTTCACCGCACCAGCGAAGGTAGTTTGTTCCATTGCTACTATAATGATTCGACATCGGCTACAATGCATTTATCACCTACCGCTGATGCGATTTCTTGTGACTTGACTTGTTGACCACTTGATTTGGCATCGGCAGTGCTCAGTGCGCGTATCACTAGGTCTAACGCGGAGATCCATGACGAAGAGACAGTGTTGTGCAGTAAGACTCACCGGGTCGGGTATGACCTCGCAGATGGCTACTTTGCCGATGTGTCTTTTGGCCAGTAGGTAATCGATTTGGGTAGCGTACTCATCTCTTGTATCTCATTTTGAAGACGGTGTTCACGACGAACAGATCCGCAGTCGCACACGTTGATAGGATATTTCCTTCCCTCAGGGCTGCGGCCACCATACCCGTAGCCATCATGGGCACGCTCGAATTCCTCACACTTTTCACCCACATGACCGTTCAGATCACCGGTCAAATGACCGCCCGTGTCATAGAGATGCTACGTAGTATCCCGCGTAGTTGATCCCATAGAACTTCGCCTTCTACTTCGTCGCTGCAGCCTGCCGGCTGTAGGTCCCTCGCGCGTCCGGTCTACGTGTCAATATTCCACGTTGCGAAGAGGAGTTTGAGGGTTAGGGCGTTCGTGGCTAAAGATAGCCATGTCTCTTCTTCAACGGACTACGAAAGGCAAACTAGACCTGTTTGAGGCAATTCCGAAAACCCCGAGATAAAGTCAAAATACGGATTTTTTCGAAAATCCCGGGGTCGGGTTTGTTTTTTTCTTGTGACCAAGCCTGAAATCGTGTGGAGACTAAAAAAGACCTGATGATGATGATGATGACCTACGAGTATATTGAGCTTCTTAAGCGACCAACTAGAAAACGAATTTTTGTTTTACAGTTGGAACTATTTTGCGCCGTAAATATCCTGCAGTTCATCTTTTTGCCGCTGAAGCTGGACGTGGTCATTTTCTGGTCTTGGGAGGTGGTGTTCGTGCCGCTCTGGATCCTGATGTGCCTCAGCCTTGTAGGTGAGTGTATGTACGCTTTTATCATACTAACGATGTTGTGGCTTCCTTATTATTATTTTTTAACTTGGAATTTATTCGACATTCCATCAGTCTGCTTTTAATCAAAAAATGCATGCCTTATCCTACGATTTGTTTTTTTACACCTAAAATAATATTTTTTTTTACATTATATTGTTTCTACTTATGTTCATGATATTTTTAACTGACTTAAAAAACCGAGGCTATCATCAATTCGGTAATATCTTTGTGACATGATACCTCATACATATCATAACTCCGTCATTCATAAGTACTTCTGATTCTTTAGAAATTCCGTAGAAGTTGTTAAAGTCTGTTTTAATAAGATTAAAGGCACTAACAGAATGTTACGTAATGTTGTGTCCGATAATTAATTTATTATTATGGCCTGCAATTAAGATTATTTACACTGTAAACAAGCAATACCTTAAATTTTTATGCAATTCAAATGATAAGAGTGTGACTTGTGTAGTATTGAAAGCCAGACGAGTGCAAAAATCTATTTTTTTTTGTTTCTTACCGTTTTTTAGGGTTCCGTAGTAAACAAGGAACCCTTATAGTTTCGCCATGTCTGTCTGTCTGTCCGTCCGCGGTTTAACGCAGAGACTATAAGTACTAGAAAGCTGTAATTTGGTATGGGTATGTATATTAATCATGCCAAAAAAGTGGTAGAAAAAAATCTAGAAAAAAATTTTTTTTAGCTTAGCTTGATTCGCCAAAAAACCGGCCAAGTGCGTGTCGGGCCACGCGCAGTGTAGGGTTCCGTAGTTGCGAATGACAACTTTGAGTTCACACTGTTCACACTCGCACCTCACAGTTTAACGACCAAAAATATCTACTTAACAATGTAGATTGTATGAAATTTTACATTTTCGAGTACATTTTATAAGTTGGTTGCCTATTTTTTTGAGTTTGAACTTAGTACTCAGCTCTAATAGTTTTCCTTTCAACTTCAATATATATACTACTGCTGTAATTTATTTTACGTATCCAATATATAACCGTTTAGCAGATAGAGGGGGGGGGGGGGGGGGGGGGACACTTACCTCTAACAAAAATTTGCCAAATATTTCGGAAACGGATCCCTAAATCTAAAAGTTGTGTTCTCAACCTCATAATATTTTTGAAAGACCTATTTAACGATACCCCACACGATGGGTAAGTAGAGAAAAAAAATTACTCCCCCACATTACTTATATGGGAGCTATTCTAAAAAAAAATTTTTATCAAGAATTTTTTCTACCACTTTTTTGCCATGATTTTTTACCCATACTAAATTACAGCTTTCTAGTACTTATTGTCTCTGACTAAAACCGCGGACGGACAGACAGACAGACAGACATGGGGAAACTATAAGAGTTCCTTGTTTACTACGGAACCCTAAAAAAGATTAGTTTAACAAAATTAACAAGATCGTTCTACAATATTAAAATGTAAAAGTTTGTAAGAATATGAACATAATTATTCGTTAATCCTTCACACAAAAACTACTGGATGGACTTTTATGAAATCTTGTTATCTATATACAAAAGCATAGTAAAAGCTACAAATTACGCGGGTGAATTCGCGAGCGAAGGGCCTGGGCTGGCCTAGCTGGGCCTCAAAAGCTCATGAGGAGACACCCAACTGAATACGAGAAGGGCAAAAGCTTGTTAGAACATTTTTTTAAACAATTACACATACCTTGCCTGATTTTATTTTAAATTAGTTTATCTATACTAATATTATAAAGTTGAAGAGTTTGTTTGGTTAAGGTACTCGAGACAAGATTTAAATTTAAACATACATGCATACATACTATCACGTCTTTTTCCCTTGCGGGGTAGACAGAGTCCAGGTCTAAAAGACATAAAGGCCACGTTTAGCATGTTGGTGGGCGTGTAGGTGGAAAACGGAATCAATACAGTGATGGGTTGCTATCCGCATCGCCTATTGATGTGATTCCTCAGATTTTCGGCCATTTCCCTTGACCGGCTTTTACGGTCTGCACGGGAAGAAAAGTAGCTGGTATATTTTATATTTTTCCTTTTCTTCCAAATCAGCATGGAAGATGACTGTCTGTTTTTACGATCTGAAAAACGTGATCTGCAAAAGAATAATGAAGATAACAGTGTGTGTTATATTGTAGGGGTGCTGTACAGCATAATATTCGCGGGCATCCTGCTGCGCACGCCCGAGGTGAACATCCAACAGCGCCGCACCAGCTTTAACTCCGCGCTGGCCTACACCTTCACCGTCATCCCCATATTGGTGTTCCAGGTACGATGATGAGGGAGATATTTTTGACAGCTGCTGTCAAAATCCTCCAAACATAAAATTGATGATTATACATGATTGGTGAATTTTGACAGCTCGTCCTCTCGACACAGTGCCGCCACCTGGGGGAAAAATCAATCCTGAAAACTCTCATTGTTGCATTCATTTCTCTTTAGTTTGTTTTAGTTCTCCAATCTAAGCTGGCAGGTTATAAAAGGAAGAGAAGATAATATGAACTTGCATTAATCGGACGCTAGACATAAACAAAGTGTAATAACCCTCGACATACCGTAAAAGGGGTGACTCAGCCCATCAATAAGAACAACTTCTGCTATGGGATCAATACCCAGGATGATATATCTATTTTTGTAGGATTGTAATATCTCATCATCATCATCAGGTCTTTCTAAGTCTCCACTGCAAGAGCACGACCCTCTCTGTACTACCAGAGCCATAATATTAGCCAGAGCAGTCAGAGGATATGGCCTACACTCTCCACGCTGGCCAGACGGGTTGTCGGTCTTTTTGATGTTTATAAGCTTTGTTTAGCTGGTGTTTCCTAAGTCTTCTACGACATACACGGGAAGACTTGGAGTTGTCCTATTCTACTCTGCCGAGAACCACACGGCTAATATCGCTTATTCTGTTGTAGGTGCTATTAACGAACAAGTTGGATGACGGCCTGTCGCTGTCATACACGGTGGTGGTGAGCCCACTGTTCGTCAGCTATGCCACTCTCATCATCATGTCCTTCAGCTCCAAGGGAGGAAACAAATGTAAGTAACTCTGTAAATTAATATTGAATTTTCGTGATGTTTTCTTCATCAATGAATTTTTGGTCTTGGCGACATCACTTTCATCTCAGCAGAAGGGTAAGATACTTTTTGGACTCGGTGGAACAGAATAATGGTATTTGGGAAGTTACTAGCTTCGATGGATTCGGATAAGTACCAGCTCGGGAGGCCGGGCGCGCGTACACGTTGCCATGCATGCAACCACCGGATAGGCAGTTCAGGATGACACCCCTGACCTCGTTGTATTTGTCAAATTTGTTAAATATACCTTTGACTACTTAGTTTGCGATAAACTCTGTGTGGTTAAAGTAAAGAACGATCTAGATATTATTAAAATACGTTATAACGAGTTACTCACGTATATAGTCAGCTACTGGCCGACATGTTTTAACCTTATCTGTAGGTCTTCCTCAGGGCGAATGTGAATCGAGACGCGCGCACGATGTCAGTGCGGATTGGGACAACATCGTGCGTTCGTCTCGATTTACATTCGCCCTGAGGAAGACCTCCGGTCTGAGAGGTTGACACATGTCGGCCAGTAGCTGACTATTTACGTAAGTCTATATCTCACGCATGGACCTAGGAATAATATGGACCCGGCATTAGACACATCAAAAGTGAAGCATAACTTACGTCACATCAAGTCACATGTGTGCAGCATGTATTTGACATTTGGGAAATTTGACATTTCGTTCGACCGGGGAAAAGTGTAGGGATTTTTGTGCCGATGTGTGCGTGCGCTAGTGTCGCGACACGAGTGTAGGGATTTTTATGTGCGTCACTGTTACATTTTCCAAGGGCATATCCTGATTATTCTTAGATCCATGATCTCACGTTAGTTTAAATCAAAAAACGATCAAGATATTCAATGTATTTTAGCAGCTATTAATAGAACGGAAAATACATTAAATCTGTTTATACATCTATCAACAGGGTGGTTCGGCATCAGGAAAGACTTCTGCCAATTCCTGCTGTCCGTATTCCCCCTCCTACAGGAGTATGCCAACATCGCATACAACAACAACGTGAACCGGGCCTCGCCCGGCGTCCCCGAGCCCGGCCAGGAGCCCTACAGGGACGACGACACTCACAAAAAGGTGAAGGACAGCAAAAAGTCGCATAAAAACCAGAAGAAAAACGAGACCATGAAACCAGTAGTGCCTGCAACTAGTATAGATATGCCGGATTGAATATCCGATGTGCTATTGTGTGTTCACTTAGATATTCGTGTTTCATGTAAATATTTGGCTTAAGTGCGCACACTTTGCGGTAAACGGAAAGCAAATTCATTATGAAAACACGGCTTTACTCACGTTTAATTACGGCGGCTCCGCCGGCTAGTTTCGGTCTGTTACGAAGACAAGTGTTTACATAATGAATTTATCTCGCGTAAGTTTTAATATCATTATGGAAGGCAAATTGTCGCTTTATATTTTTGATCGAATCGGATATTTTTTTAAAATTAATATTATACATAAAATTATCTAGTTTCTAAAAATCCTTCGACTAATGTAGGTCTTGTCTGATTGTTTTTAAGGTTTAAAGGAAGTTGATACCTTTCACTAAGTCTATTAGATTTGAATTCTATGTTCCTATACCCTAATGTATCTTTTTATAGTTTATTTCTTCAAGATTGCTATTCACGAAAAGCTTTCGATCTGTAAACTGTTTCGGACTGGTCTCTCATGTATGTACTATTCATTATTAGAAATTAAATTTAATGACGAAGAGTAATTTTTTCCAGTGCACCTCATCGTTTCCAAAATAGGTTTTGTAGGCCTTATAAGATGCTTGCCATCAGATGGCAATAGTGAAACATAGGGTCCAATGAGCTGTTTTGATTCCATATTTATTTTAGAACTTTGATTTTTTTGACATGGCAGCTCAATAGATTATTGTTACTTGAAACACTTTTTATTCAATAAATTGATTGTTTTTACAATACTGAATTGTTGAATAATAAAACCTTCAAATTTTTTAAATCAAACCTTATTACGGACTTCTCTAAGGTATGAATTTTCGAAAACCTCCATTAAAGGTTATTTTAGTATTTAACTATTTACCCCGGATGAGAAATAACGACTTTATTTATTTATTAAAAAATAAAGTAAGTCGCTATTTCTTATCTCATCATCGACTTTCGTAGCAATGACTTGAAAAATTATTATATTTACCTGCTATATTACAACCCCTATGGAGTGACCCCTTCAAGGGGTGAATTTAAGATATAATTTAAGTCCCGGTTATACGTTGATATGTCGTTGTTGATATCTACCCTATTCTTCAATAACCTTTATTAATATTTCCAGTACTTATTGGATTATATTTGTCAATGCGTCAACAATGTATTGGACCCGAAGTTTGAGTCCGCCATCAAGAATTTAATAATTATTGTGTATTAAGACAGCTTCAGTTTACCGCAAAGTGTTATAGGCGAGGAAACGGAGCAATATTGAACATTGTTAAGTTTGGTATTAGCACTAAGCGTGTTCCGTGTAGGCTAATGTTACGGCTAGTTCACACTATTGGGTAGGCTGACCATCAATGAGGACTTTCAGGAATGCTCACCACCAGATAGCAGCACTGGTAGTCGATCTCGAAAAGCGGCTGTCATTGGATTATATTTGATAAGCAGCAACAACTGACACATTGTCGCCCAATCACAGCTTAGGCATCGCCTCCACGAGCGAGAGGATCGCGACTATTTTATACGCCACCCATTTCCATATTTTTTTTTAGCATCTCGTCATCTTTTTGTAGCAACTCGGCAGAGTGCGAGCGAATGTCAATCTTAATGCCTATAGAATAGAATCACTACATATTATAAAACAAAGTCCTCCGCCGCGTCTGTCTGTCTGTCTGTTCGCGATAAACTCAAAAACTACTCCACGGATTTTCATTCACCAATAGATAGAGTGATTCACGAGGAAGGTTTTAAGGTATAATACATGCCTGGGCGCAGCCGGGTAGTTCTGCTAGTATTTAATAATTTGAGATAGAAGCGCGGACTCGTTGTGACTCTCATGCTCGAAAAGGCGATCCCTCATCGGACCCGACGTGTAATTGCTGCCGTCGCTTAAAACAGAACACCCTCATTTGCTTCTGTTGTGATGTGTCAAAATTTGCCTCAATAGTGAGAAGCGGCCCTTACGCGAATGTGAACTTCTTCTTGTTATCCGAATAAGCGTTGTTGTTATGCAGTTTAATTAAGAGGACTGTCACGCGCAGTGTTAGTAATCTTGTCATTTACAACTAGTAGGGTTTGTCAAATTCATAAAGTTTATTTAATATAGGTTTCTTAGAACACCTTATTAATTGACATACATACACCGTGAATTATTAATCGTTTTCTACCCCTTAAGGAGTGATTTAGCCCGTCGATCTGAACAACCCTGCCTATGGGACCAATCTGGGAACTGTTTTTTTTTTACATTTCCATACATAAATATTCCATCACCCAGCCAATTTGTATGGGAATGTTAAAAAAACCCGAGTTCCCAGCATTGGCCTAAGTTAGGGGTACGTGGTAGGTCAAACAACACTATGTAATGAACAATGTGTGTTTTTTAGGGGTCTAAAGTTGAATAGATGATGGTGCGGATCCCCTGGTACGCGAGTCCGTCTCGCCCCTAGGTGATTTTATTAATTTGTTATGTTTTTGATCATCATCATGTTGTGTGAGTTCTTGAATCAAAGAATGACCCGATGAATCTTGGTTTCAGAATTTCTTAACTGCCTTATAGACCCCTGACATAGTTTTTGTATAACGAACACTCAAAGACTTATGGTGACGACTTAAGCGATGGCTTAACGTGCCTTCCGAAGCAAGTCAAGCCGTTGTTTATCTTTGTTTGATAAGCGAAACCCTTTTTGACTACTTTTGAATACGACTGCGCCTAGGTTTCTATTATAAAAGCGCCATTTGCCAGTCCAATCAATTGAAACGCATAGTAGATGCAGACTTTTGTTGTTGCCACGTCACTCGGCAGGCTAAGTTTAGGATTGTTGTTCTACTGTGTTAAGTGAACGTTATATTTTATATACTAACCTGTTACAGTTGACCACGCAAATGTACATACTAACTACGTTTTTTTTATTAAATTTAGATTTTTTATTTAAACGTAGGTATTTTATGTAACTCCATAAAGAAAAGAAAATAAAAATATTTTTTTTAAAACCTCCCCTACACTTCAAATGTCATCGAAGTAACACAGTACCAAATTTCGAATCGATCGGACATAAGGAAGTTAAAGTAAAGTTAGTCAGATCCCCTCATCAACTAAAAAGGAGCTGATGATTTTTGAACGGCTGAAAAGATTTTCATGAAACTAAGAACACTTGGGATAAAATTATTTATGACACAAAAGAAAACTAAACGAAAATTGGTTCATCCGTTTGGGAGCTACGGTACCGCAAACAGACAGACAGACACGTTTAACTTATAACACACCTCTCTTTTTGCGTCGGGGGTTAAATATGAATCAATATACAGCGTGTAATTCCCTTGGTATAATTTTGTATATTTATAATAATGTTTAGTAATTTTCACTTGCAAAATTAACTTCCAAGGAAAGTCGATGGTATATTTACATGCTGTATATCTACAATATCTTATTCTTACCTACCGTAAATTGAACTTAATATTAAAAATAAACAATAATAATGTGCACTTCTACTATATGTATATAAATCCATTTAAGTTCCTGATATTTTCAAACTATTTTATGGTGCTACAAAAATATTTTGAAATAAAAACAACATAATTATGCAATATCATTTTACATATAAGTATGTTATGTATATTTTCGTGGGACATAAATACAGAACAGTTCTTCTTGACCCGAATTCTTTGCTTTTAACTTGCCCCTCATGCATGACAGCATGGCAGCATGGTCGAACCGTCGATAAAGTTTATATCGCGCTATGGACTAGCGACACGTTGCTCGTTATTATGATGGAAAGCAGTTAAACAACTTTAATTCGAAACTATCAATAGATAGTCTCGGATTAACGTTGTCGATGTTGCTATTCGTCGGTCAAAAAGACTGTTCTCAATAGCTAATTTTACTTTAATTTTCAACTAAGTTCTTCAGTATATTTACTTATAATATTGGTAAGTCATATCAAAGCAATCGGGAGTGTCAGTGTGTTCTTTTTCTCAATTCGTACATATCGCTTTAACTTTGCTTTAATCTGGCTATTAAATTGTATGAGCAGCCTTTTAGTTAAGATGTTATGTATATGCATGCACTTGAGTTTTCTCTGTGATATAAAAATATTGCCATTCTTGCATGACGAGTCACTGGAGTTAAAGTGTGTGATATTAAAAATAAGGGTTAAAATGCCTACCACCAGGTGGCAGCGCAAAAGCATAGGGTCCGATAAGTCCACAGACCGCGGAATGTCGCTCGTGCCCTACTAAGACAAGAGTTATAATAATACCGCGTATCAACCTGCGCCCGGCTAGTAGGCGAAGGTCGCAAAGTTGGCATGTCGTTCGTGATCAAAAAAAATTAAAAAATCCCCATTGTACTGTGATACGGTATCATAATTTCAGTCAAAAGGTTAATGAACAAAACTCTGTTGTAACGTATATCGCGGAATGTCGCTCGTGCCCTACTAAGACAAGAGTTATAATAATACCGCGTATCAACCTGCGCCCGACTAGTAGGCGAAGGTCGCAAACTTGGCATGTCAGTTCGTGCTTAAAAAAAAATTAAAATTCCCCATTGTACTGTGATACGGTATCATAATTACAGTCAAAAGGTTAATGAACAAAACTCTGGTGTAACCTATATAGGTAACACCAGTAACCTAAAGTTACTGAGATATCACAGTAAGTAGAAAATAGGCGATATTCGCATTTCTACAACTACTTTAAAACCCGAAACCTTAATAATCAGTACCGCCCCCTGACACGCTTGTTTTGTAGTGTTGTTGTTTTTCGTGTGTGTAAGTGGCCAACATTGGTGGCAGATCTTTTAAGCTGCCTAAATTGTTTGTATGAAATGTGTCGAAAAGGCGACGATTTAGTAGCGCGCGAGCGATCGTCTTTGCTGATGGACGAGCCGCTGAGTCTCAGTGCTGCCACCATATGTATCAAAACCCTCATTGCAGTACATCGTATGTCATGCCCACTGGTATTTGGTGCTTAGCTACTTGAGCAGATTTTGACCACATCTGGCCATGCGGCGACGCACGATTATAAATCAAAAATTATTCCTTAACACAATTGGGCTAAATCACTGAAGTACATTAATGTCGTTGACAACGTGGTAAACTAAAAAAAATCTGTAATGAATAAACAATAGCGCAGAGTATAATAAAATAGCGAGGGTGATAGGATTTTTGGTTGGGGTCATAACTTTACCAATACCGACATACGTTTTTTACTTTTGATTATTACTTTAAAGCCTATTTAAATTTCTCCTACCACAACCTTGTTTACACGCACTGACCTCGAAACTCACACATTGGGAATCAAGACAACTTTTTTTACGGCCCATCTAGTTTAATTTGTGCGGTGCGTCGCCTCGATACAAGTGTATAAAAGAAGTTATTTGTGCCTTGTATCTATGTGAAGTAGGGTTATCCCTACTTTACTTTTTTCCCTAGTAAATTGATTCCATTTCGGCTGCCAACACAGATGAGGACACTAAAAAATCTTCTGTTAAACGCATAAAATGGGCTCAAAAAACTACTTTATGGATCCCTACTGACGGAAAACGATCAAGAGGTAAACCTAAGAGGATGATTTGTTTAGTTTTGATAAAGATTGGAAAGAGATAGCAAAAGACAGGTCAAATTGGAAACAGAAAGGGGAGGCTTTTGCCCAGCAGTGGGACATAAGTGGCTATTAAAAAAATCAACAAAAAATAGATTCTATTTTTTTGTTCTACAAATTATTGATATCACAATTGGTTGGTGTTATTTAGCCATTTATAAGGCAGTAGGCATATTAATTAATATTAATTATATTTGGACCTTATCACCAAGGTATAAGGTTCAATTTTTAATGGGAATAAATTGCTTTCTATTTATATTCCACTGCCTTAAAAAGGCTAAGTAAATGTTGACAATGTGAATTGTTAAGTGCGAATATGTTAAAATAAGGCCAATCTAAAATGAGGCCTTGGTTTAATTAAGCTAAATTGATCTCTCCGTTAAGTATCTTCTCCAGTGTACTCGACTGAATTATTTTTTGTCTCAAGTGTCCTAATTTTTATTATTGGCATCAATTATCTGTCATCTATCAAAATAAGAAAATATATATTTATGTGCACTAAGAATTGTTTCCTATGTATCTACTTATGTGAATCACTATACATACAGGCTGATTTGGAACCTATGAACTATATTGTAATCTCGGGATCAGCAGCCTTAATAGAATACAGAATTGTAAGAAAAATAAGAAATAAAACGTAAAAATGTTTAGACCTCCCATACAAAGTCGCCGATCAGCTGGGCGAATTTTTATGGGAAGTCTGATTTTATTTTTCGGTTTTCACCATTTTTTCTTTCGATTCTGTATTCCATTAAGGATTCTGATTCCGAGATTTGAATATAGTTCATAGGTTCAAAATCAGCTTGTATTATGTTGTTGTCTGTCAAAACCATAAAAGTCGTATCGGATACATACATTGTTTTCCATCGGTTTTGTTTATATTGCATGTTTGCACGCATCGCATGGATTTAGTAATGTATCGTAAAAATGGCGAGTATACATAATATTATTTAGTTTCTGCTACGCTCGCAAATGTGAAAGGTGCTTTTCTTTCCAGAATGGATAGTTCCTTTATGTTTAGAACGTTACATATGTATTTTCTTTTTCATCTTTTATTCTATAAGTATTCATTTCATGGGCCATACTCTCAAGACCACGATTGTAATAGCGTAGGTATTTGTACTGTGTTTTTTTTTAAATTGGTTTATAATATCAATAAACAATTTAGATGGACACGGTTTATACACAATTTAGTACGACATTGTTACGATATCTTTAAAAATTGGGAGTGGCCGCCTAGATTTTAGCTATCTAATAGAATATCTATCAGTGACTTATGTTATATGTTATGTGAGTAAGTAGTAAAATATATGTAAATAATAAACAAGTTGGGTTAACATTTTAACGTCATTGTTATAGATTGAATAACAATAAAATTATGGATAGTTGGTATACTAATAGAAATGTTAACATTGTTTATTTGTAAATAGTGTAGGGTATCGTGATAATTGGCAATAAAGTTGCGGCGGGGTTTCGTGACAAACATTTTGCGTTGTGAGTAACGCCCCTAATCGCTCGGTACGGTTATTATACAGGGTGGCACATAAAATTGAGTGGGGGAAACTTTAAAGATAGGTGATAGAGGAATATCGCAGTTGAACAAATATCTACTCTAAGAACAAAAAGAATTTTTCACTGCACAAGAATGCAGCTATTATTATCTCTAAAATCTGTGCCATAGTTCGAATATTCTACTCCGATTTCTTATATTTTTAAATTTCTCTTTATTTAACCATTTCTGTAGACACCCTGTATATCCTTATCATTAGAGTTGCGATTTGGCGTTACAGTAGTACGTATACTTGTCTTAACATCATGTTTGTTTGCCCAATATCTTAAAATATTTTCGAATTGTACCGTTTCGTTATTAATATAGTATTATCATCGCGATCGTTTAAGTTGTAAATGTATGTACGTAGCATATTAATTTTATGTAACTATGGAGATTTTATTGGTTCAAATTCTGTAGAATAAAACTAAAACTTGCTCACTTGTTTAAAAAATGCTATTGATATTTATTGAAATTAGATTTTACGATTTTAACAAGAGTTCATACAGCGAGCAAGAGCTTTTATTTAATACGTGTTTTTGCTCTACAGTAAAGTTTTTAATTTAATACAAGCTATTTTCTAAGAGCAGATTTTGCTTACTACGTTAACTCGTGAACCAGCGATTGGCATAAGTAACTGGGTTTTATGAAATAACTTGGTGTTACACCGCCCCCCAAAATCAACCGCCTTTCATCACCCGCTTCCTCTATCCGTCTGCTGGTTAATCCGCCAGTCATCATCATCGTCAGGTTTATTTTAGTCTATTAAGGCCAAATAAGTCACATTCAATTGCAAATAATTCAGTGCACTGTCAATGATACCTTGACTTTATAGCAAGAGTCAACGTTAAATAATAGTAAATAAATAGGGTAACATTAACGTTTTTAAACATATTTTCAAAAACTTTCAATATGCTGGATATTCCTCGAGGCTCAAAACTTGGATTAAACCTTGTAAACATACCCATTATATTGGGATATAATGGGTGGGTTTATAAGGTTTAATGAAAAATCGTTTCAGTGCTGTCATTAGGTGACAAACTATTCTAAAAACCCTTGTTCATCAAAAGTATTGTAACATAAAATCGATTTCAAACAAAATTGTACTGCGTTGTTGCGTTATTTTTGTTCACTGTGATATTTCTCTTCCTATCATGACTGTAACATGGATTGAACATAAATGATTATTTTGTTATAGTTATAGATTTTATTTTATTCCTTTATTGTTTCAACTGCATTAAAAGAACAGACTGTATAAGGTGTGTTGTTATTTACTAAAAAATAATGTGTACCTACCTATAGTATTCATATTCAGGCATTGTGTGATACGGGTACAATACGCCACGCGAATAAGTATATGACTGCTGGAAAAATGTATCATCTATTCAAATTCACCCATGTAAAAATAGCTTCGTACAACACCTACGTATCTTTACTCGTATCACGTTGTTATTGTGTACTAGATGTTTCCTTTTATCATAGTTTTAAAAGAAACAATAATGGTATAGTAACTTTCTAAAACTTAGTACACGTAGAGATACATCTATTTTTGCTTTCAATCTTCTTCAGGAAGTATTTGTAAAACCAAGTGCATAAAAGTATTTATTGAACTTTCGTCTATCTGTCTCTCGGGATGTTTTCGTATTTCTATTAGGAAAACACTTAGTAAAACTTTTGTCTTATCAAAAATCGAATAATTTTTCGTATCAAATCGGTCCATTTGGGTAAACTTTGGAAAAGTTTTGTACGAATTTGTTATTTCTTAGTATTTTCCATAAAATGATTCTTTAAAGTTTGGAGGTGTAATTTACATTTTTATTCAAAATAATACTACTTGATTTTTTCTTAATATAGGCAAGTCAATATCGACACAAAAAAGTGCAAACGCGCATGCTACGGCGATTTTTTTATATTTTTAGTTTTATTTCTGTTTAGTCATCGACATGCACTTCTCTGAGAAGTTTTCACATAAGAATATATACTTAACACAAAAATATATTGTAGAGACTACTGAAAATAGCCGACACCCAAGTTTGCAACTTTCTAAACCCTGTGCTTAGAAAGACAAAATTACACTCATATGAAAGCTTATATAGTTTTTTACAACTTTCCTCTAAGGTCTTTTGGTACGGGCACGTAAAACAAAATCTCTCGTTAATTTGAGAAAAGTTGTCATGGTTTGACAAGCTGTGACTCAATAAATTTAGTCACAGACAGTTCAAATTATACTCAAGCGGTAGATAATTTAATGTATTTTATAAAAGTGTACCACAAAGATACCCGAAAAAGCCATTCTTAAGGTAGTTTTTTCGTAAAAGCTGATAAGACCCATACTTTTGGGCCCCCCAGGAGTAGCACTTGTACGAAAGTTGCAAACTTGGATGTAGACTATTCTAAGTAGTCTCTACAATATATAAAAAAAAATCGCCGTTACATGCGAGTTTGCAATTTTTGATGTCGATATTATTGGCCTAAAGAGATATTTTCTTATATGTGTATTGTACTTTGTCAAAAATGATTGGCAAATTAATCATTTGCCCCCATTTTATATTTAGATTTTGAAAGCAAAATACGCCCAGTATTACCTTGGCCCACTTCCTGAACTACGATTAATCTTGTCTGCAGGGCTACATTAATCTTTATGAAACCCCGTGAAAAGTAAAACTCGGCTCGCCTTGAACCTTTGTGCTATCGTAGAGTTTGAATCCACAGTACTATTATGAACAGAAGTGTTATTTTATTCGCTAAATTATCTCGTTTTTTGAGATATATTAAATAAATCACCCAGGCCGGTATTATTTTATTTTGGTTAATATAATTAATGTTATTTTTATAATGCCTCGCTTTGTAATTAAATTTTTCTCTAGTAGTTACATACCAATAAAAACTCAGAACTTGCAGTAAATTCAACTCAGCTACACGTCAGAGGCCGAAAGGCGGTTCCGAAGAACCCTGACACCAGGGTGTGCATGGTTGACTAACCGTGTCACCTACACGAAATGATGATGATGAACTCAGCTACACAGCTATGTGTACAGTATATATCTCCCAGAAATCAAGACATTTTTGCTATTTACTGATTGGCTTTATTATATATATAATTCATGATCCAACTCCGATAAAATACTTTCGGTTGATTAGGTACCTATCTAACTGTACCAGTTCAATAAATATCGTAAAAGCTATGGCCAAAAGTTTACCTGATCCTCCAAACTGATAGTCCTCGAGGTCACATCAATTCCGCCATACTTAAACCGTATGAAAACTACCCTCATAATAATTCGGCAGCCATAAAGTCAATGTAGGGGCAGAACAACAATAAAAAAGTTTAATTATAGCAATTCGCAAGTTGTCCTACAACCGCTTAGGCGCTTCGGCGGTCCTGGCACCGACGTCGCTGCTCATCGATTTTGCCCATACAATGCGGCATTGGCCACAATGATCCCCACCAGTTAACACATGGACTACACAGAGTTTTATTTTTTTAATTTTAAATTTGGAACATGACCAGCAAAGTGGTCAGCAAGAAATGGATAAGCGAGGAGTCCGGCGAGGAAGAGGAGTTATTCAGCCATTGCAGGGAGATGCAGATGGTTTGTTATGCCATAACAAAAGTGATATTAGACGCGGATTACAAGTGGAGAGGCTCTACTGGCAAAACTAGTGTGTATTCTCTGTCTAAAAGTTATATCATGGAATTGGTGAATATACAGGTGAGCATACTTTTTGTAGTTTGATTCGACTATAGATTTTGTATCAGAATTTGATCAAGTTTATTTCTTGTATTTGTTACATTTTTCTCTAAGTACTTATTTGTTGCATTTTTAGGGTTCCGTACCCAAGGGTATAAACGTGACCCTATTACTGAGACTACGATGTCTGTCTGTCCGTTCTGTCACCTAAGGCTGTACTTCATAAACCTTGGTAGCCATAGACAGTCGAAATTTTCACATTTGATGTATCTCGAATCTATTATCGCTATAACAACAAATATACTAAAAAGAGAATAAAATCAATATTTAAGGGGGCTCCCATCCAACAAACGTGTTTTTTGCAACTGGTATAGAAAAGTAGAATACTCTTGAAATATTCAAGAATATTTAATTATATTCACTTTAAATATGATAAATAGTCGTCGGACAATTGAAAGTAGTCATTTACTACATCTAGGTCACTACACTAGCCGGGCGCGACTACGTACCTACCTATTATAAAAATAGCGAAATAATATTTTTAAAGCAACTTTTTACAAGATGTTAATTTAAACGCATGTGTAATAATCCCTAGAATTTTCAAAAAGTACCTACCTCATATCTTCTTTAATTTTAGGTTCTAGATCAAATAATAGAATACCTCGCAAAGCTAGTGAAGTCGTTCTACAAGCTCAACCCCCGGCTAGCGCGGCTCAAGAAAGTCAACGGCTTGGTTCAGAGCAAACACGACCATATCTTCGACACGCTATGCAGCATGAGGTTCGTCATGCTGCAGGCGATGCATGGGCTCGTCACCACCATACTCAACACCTGCCTCCATAGAGACGACTCTAGGAAGATGATTGAATCCTGTCTCAGGTGATTGCCTTAGATTTTTATTTAAGAAGGTGATGCACGGGCTCGTCACGACGATATTCAACACCTGCCTGCAGAAAGACGACTCTAGGAAGATGATTGAATCTTGTCTCAGGCAATTGCCTTAGATTTTTATTTAAAAGGCGATGCATGGGCTCGTCACCACAATATTCAACACCTGTCTCCATAGAGACGACTCTAGGAAGATGATTGAATCTTACCTTAGGTTTTTATTTAAGAAAGCGAATCATGGGCTCCTCACCACGATACTCAACACCTGCCTGCATAGAGACGACTCTAGGAAAATGATTGAATCTTGTCTTAGGTAATTACCTTAGATTTATATTTAAAAGGCGATGCATGGGCTCGTCACCACAATATTCAACACCTGTCTCCATAGAGACGACTCTAGGAAGATGATTGAATCCTGTCTCAGGTCATTGCCTTAGATTTTTATTTAAGACTAGCAGCCCTACCCGGCTGCGCCCGGGCATGTATTATATCTTAAAACCTTCCTCGTGAATCACTCTATCTGTTGGTGAAAACCGCATGAAAATCCGTGCAGTAGTTTTTGAGTTTATCGCGAACAGACAGACAGACAGACAGACGCGGCGGAGGACTTTGTTTTATAATATGTAGTGAAGGCGATGCATGGACTTTTCACCACAATATTGAAGACAAATCCAGAAAAATTATAGCATAATGTGTCAGGAAATTACTTTATTGATTTTTTGCGTACTTAAATTTTGCTGCTAAATTATATCAAGGCGTCCGTATTTGTAATGTGGATCAAAGAATAATATTTGTAAGCAGAAAAAGTATGTGTAATCTTCTTATTCTAATGAGTTAAAATTTACAGTGAGTCGATCGACTTTAGTTGCGACTTCTTTTATTTCTTACTCTTTATACTTTAGTCCTTTGGGAAATTCATAATGTAATCGTAAGATGTACCTAAATGTGTTTGTTACAGCCTAGTCGCCATTTATAACCACCTGATAAGCTTGAGCTACAAGACGTTCGCGGCCAAGTTCAGCATCTGCAGCAACACATACCCCAACACCATCAGCGAGACCAAGGCCATCACGCTTACCAAAATTGTTCAGGTACCTATGTCTTTACAAAGCTGCATTAACCACAGAAGTCCACATGCTTGGCAGTTTTATTCTTGATTGTGTAATAGGTTCTTTAGGTACCTACCTGGAGTGGCAACCGCGACAACGTTTATAATTATAAATAACGTTTTTGACGAGCTCCGTGGCGCAGCGGTTAACACGCCTGCCTGCGACACGGATGGTTCCGGGTTCGATCCCCGGTCAGATCAAGATGGGAAATGATCTTTTTCAGATTGATCTGGGTCTTGGATGTTTATCTATATAAGTATCTATTATAAAATATAGTATCGTTGAGTTAGTATCCCATAACACAAGTCTCAAACTTACTTTGGGGCTAGCTCAATCTGTGTGATTTGTCCTAAAAAAATATAGCGTTGTAAGCTATTGATATCTCTAAGAAAAATACATTTTATAAACACAAGAATATACACTTCAGATAATATTTCTTTTACCAGACGCTTGTTCGTTAGCTATTTATTATTATACCTACGTAAATTACGAGGTATTAACATTGACATACAATAAAACAACTTAAGGAATCATTTATTTCTTAAAATCAGAATAGGTCATGGTTTTATGCAAAGACCTAAAATTATGAAGAATTCAATCATTTTAAATTAGGTACTTCTACTTCTACTTATTTGAACTTTATAAAATTACTTTCCATACACAAAATTTAACAAACATTTCAGCACGCCATTCGGCCCAAATTCATGCGAATCCGTTTCGTCGGTTGAGTTCATAATCATTTTTATAGCTATAGCCTATACTGGGCCATGTTATTCATACAGGTTTTGGCGAAAAGCCGCGCTGAAGTGAACTGCCATCGCTTGATCAACTGCCTGGTGAAAGTTTACAAGCCAGGGAACAACTCTGACGCGGAGTCCAGCTCGAGTACCGCCGAGAGTTTGGAAATCTATCAGTGAGTACATTTTAGTATTTTTACGTACTTTAGATTTTTTTGAATTTTAGAGAAAAATAAATTAAAATCCGGCCAACGACGTGCACGGTATGTGCTAATCCACTTACCCTGCCCCTGGCCGATGTATTTGCCGAATTTGGCCCTTTTTATCTGTCGCTTTCTCTCGTCATTATTGTAATTTATTGGGATGCTTAAATTTGAAATCATTTAAAGTAATTACCTAAAAAATATTATACCGAACTGCGGTGGCTGGCTGTAAAAACCTCGCCTGATAATACCTATTTCAGTTGTTAAAATAGTAAAAAAAACCGGCCAAGTGTGAGTCAAACTCGCGCAATGAGGGTTCCGTACAATATGCTTCGTGTACACACACACAATGTGCGAAAATGTTTTATTCAATTGACTAGCGCTATGCTATCTTGTGGTGTTTTAGTGAACTATTTCACTTATTGTAGTGTAGAATTCTTATTATTTTTCCTGTAATCTTCAAGGAATGAACTACATTTTGTAATTTCTTCAAAATTTTCGGCCCAGTAGTTTCGGAGATCAGGGGGCCCCCCCAAAATGTAGTTCATTCCTTGAAGATTACAATTTATATCGGCTGTGACAGACGGACGGACGGACAGACAGACGCACGAGTGATCCTATAAGGGTTCCGTTTTTCAATTTTTGTACGGAACTCTAAAAAATAAATTGAATCATAATTATACTAGCCCCCAAAAATATCATTATTTTTAATCACTTCCATCTATCCTCAGCACACTAACGAAGCATATAACGCCTCCACCGTCAACATTATGCCGAGAGCTCACAGTAGAGAAGCGCCGCGAAGCGTTCGTCGAGCACAAAAAGGCCAAAATGAAGCAAGCACAAAGCTTAGTCGAAGCGAAGAACGAACAAAACAGGCGGCTGAGCGAAGCGTTGAACGGACAGACCTCGGACTGTGATATCGCTTACACTTCGTTACTCACCAACGAATGCGTTTTGGACAACGTTTTCAACACTGAAGGTAATTTACTTTTGTAACACGCATAGAGAGCAATACAGCCGGCTGAGCCAGGCTTTGAACGGATTAAGCTTACCAACGAATGCGTTTTGAACAACGGCATTAACGATACGTACCAGTTTGGTTACCTGAATCCTTATTTCGTACTCGTCCCAAAACTCCCAAAGTATGGCTTACTAAATATTTTTGAGACAAAAAATCTCTTTCTATAATAAGTATACTTTATTCATTGTTGAAATTATGAAGCTTTCTGATTTCAGAAAACGTTAACGCCATTCTTCAGAGCGAAGAAATGTACATCGAGATACTTCTGGATACTGTAGCTCACATGGCGCCGAATCTGCTTGGAATGAATGGCGTAAGGAAGCTCAAATCTGGTGAGAACTGTTACGATATTACATCTAAACATTTTCTGCCATATTTAATATCTTAAAATATGCCTGAAGAAAGATGTCGACGGTATATTGACTAATAAAATTATTATAAGCTCTGTACTGTTTTCTTTCGGCTCGATCTGCTTCCATTCTCTCTACGTGGCCGAACCTGATCCACATACGTAAGTTAGTTTAAAACTTTAAAAATTCGAAGGTTTCATGTTTCCATTCTCTCTATGTGGCCAAACCTCATCTACATTCGGAAGTTAATTCAATACTTTAAAAATTTGAAGGTTTAATGTTTTGACGCTCACAGGCACACGGATGCCTAATTTATTCAACTTTCATGTTTTGATGCTCACAGGCACACGGATGCTATAATTTATCCCATCTCCATATTTAGCTACGTCTATTCCCTTGGTCGCTGTATGGTCGCTATATCCTTGGTGGTGGTAGCTACTCCTACGATCGAATTCGACACGAAACACTTTATCTTTTGTCAAAAAGCTTTGATGTTATTGACATTGTTCCATAATTGCAGGTCGCATCCAAGCCAGCAAGAAGGCCGCGCACAAAGTGACCGAGTACTACCAGAACATTCTCTGGGGCGACGTGGGCAGTTGTCTGGAGCACATCGTGCTGTGGTGGTCTGCTTTCCCGTTGGCTACTAGGTAAACATTTTTCTATTGGTGCAGGTTTTACAGTGTGTGTAAGTGGCCAACACAGGTGTCAGATTTTTCAAGCTGCCTAAAGGCATCGGACATAACTTAACGTCTGCCATCAATCATGACAGCCAGGACCAACGGCTTAGCATGCCTTCCCAAGCACAGGAGCTCCAGACATTTTTATGCCAATTGCGGTCACCCATCCATGTGGGGACTGCGCCCAGGGTTGCTTAACATGCACTAATAATGCTCACGCCCAGTAGGCCATCTACATCTACAAACTATTGTTAGAAAGCAGTATAGACGATTTACAATCCTTAAAATGCAACTACTTCTATCTGCTAGACTGGATCTACCCCAAGGACTTCTATCAAAGGGCCATACTCACTATGCTTGGCAGACGGGTTGAAGAACGCAGTTTGTTTGGCTTAACTCGGTTCCGAACCTGCTGCCCATCGAAACTGTTTTTTAAGCGAGGAGGCGAAGGGAAGAAATTTGTTGGACTGGGAGAACGGGACAAAGGTACGGTACGGAACGGGATGAAGGTTAGCTCGGATGTATTGGGGATGAGAATGTAGCAGCTCGGGAGGCCGGGCGCGCATACCCGATGCCATACCTGCAACAACCGGACTGGCAGTTGAGGATTTTCTAGACTAAAAGAAATAGTAAAATGTGTCTATATACTACGGTAACATATTATTATATCCGATTTTCAGAAACGGATACAGTAGAGCGTCGATTATCCGAACTAATTGGGGGACGTGGGTGTTCGGATAACCGGTATTTTCGGATAATCGAACATGTACGTACCTATATGTAGGTTTATTGATTCAGTCATACATATTTACGTACAGGTAAATGAAAAGTATATCATTTATCGACTAGCGGTTACTTGGGAGTGACATACGAGTACGATAAGAAGTGAACGAGTCGCGACAAGTGCGCGAAAACTGAAGCGCGTGAGGCGCGAGCATAGCGCCCGCGAGGCGCGTGAGGTGGGGGGAGCGTGAGCGTTGACCCGCGTGTTACTACTATTCGGATAAGCGGTCGTTCGGTTGAGCGACGTTCGGATAATCGACGCTCCACTGTATCTGCATTTCAGTAGACAGCCTAATGCGATCGGTCGTCATAATCCCATGTTTGGTACTTCTACGATATTAACTACGGTTAATTACAGCCATTCATTTGTTGCAGATCACCGAATACAAGTCAAAATCTCCGTGAATGGCTATTCAGCACCTTCAACGTTAATAGTAAGTTTTTTTCCTGTGAATAATAAAACACAGATGCGAGTACGGTACATTATAGGCACGAGGCGACGCCGAGTACTTATAATAAACGAAAGACTATAATAGACAGCTAACGAGTACGAGCATCATACTACGTTTTTTAATACATTTGCGATTACCACAAAATTAAACAGAAATGCAGTTTAGCCGATAAGGAATCTATTAAAATCAAACATTTAATCAGTTTGTAAAAGTACAATTACAGTATATCAGGTACATTTATTCAGTTTTCTTTTTTAATAAATCTCGCGAATCAGCAAAAAAATTTCATGCTGAATATGGGAACTTTTTGTTTGGCTTCTATGAAAAAGTTTCAATAGGCTAGTTTCTTGGGTCAAAATATTAATAATAAAATCAGACCGTCAGTTAGACAATCAAAAAAATATTGGACACGTATTTTTTCCTTCGTTAATGGGCATGTTGACTAAATTTTTTTTCATGTTGCTATGTAAAGACCTGCCAAAAATAAACACAATAGTGACAGAAATACATTTCTAAACAAAAAACTCTTTCAGTTATAAAAGTTTTAAAGTCACATGTTTTTAGACATAAATTTTTAGACGTGAAAACGCGCTGCTGAAATGCCTACATATTTGTGACGTCACAAGCTTGTATTTTGTATGGGTGGCGTGAGAACTTTGTTTGGTAGCTATACGAAATATTTCGTTTATGGTAATGGTTTCATAATAAAAGTTGCTGTAAATTTTGCAGACTAAAATACAGTATAATTGTAATTAAAGATTTTCATACTTCAAAAAATGGTCCTATTCACCCAACTTTAAAGAAGCTTTAAGATCACTTAACGAATCGATATCAAATTAAAAGTGTTCTTAATAGTGTTTTTAGATAGAAATAAGTCTCATTAGAAACAAATTTTATATAATCTTAACATTAGGCAACTACCGTATTAAACAATAAATGTCAAAGATAAAGCGAGTCAAAGTTCATGAGTGGGGGCTTGTCACAGGCCACTAAAAAGTGTACTAGCCATTGTACATCTGTGCCATTGGGCTATTGAGCAGTTGTGATTGGTGTAAAGTAAACGGGTCCAGTCCGTAAAATACTAACGTATTTTACGGACTGGACCCGTTTACTTTACGTCATAGAAACTTACTTCACGTCATAGAAACTTGGATTGCAATATTGTAGTTATACAATATTGTAATCCAAGTTTCTATGACGTAATGATTAAGAGCCCACACTAGGCACACTAGCGACGCCAATAATTGTGTGTGCCAATAACGTATTGAAAGACGGTTGAAAAATAATAAACCATTGACAAAAATTAAAAGGTTTTTAATTTCAGATACGCCTGAATTAGTTTTGTCGGCGCTCAGAATTTTGGCCGATGCTTTAGGATGCCACGTGACCTCTACGTCTTGGGATAAACTTTTCGGGTAACTGATTATTAACTAACTTTTAGTAGATATATGTATATGATTTATCTGACTTCAAAATTTGAAGCTTTTGAATTTGACCCAATGTGGTGTTTAAAATTATAATAAAGGCTTGATTTCGAAGTATACTCGTTTACAATATGTCAATAAAACCCTCTCCGATCCTTAAAGGGGCGACTCAGCCCGTCAATATGAACAACTTTTCCTATGGGGCTAATGCTGGAAATTTAAAAAAATCATCTTTAGGTATACAAATTTGACTGAACACTTTTGTCGGGCACGTCAAAATTTTTTCTTTAAATATCACAACTTTATCAGTTTGTTGGACTGAGTCGCTTTATGGATTGTGCATGATTTTATTTACATATGGCATAAGATCTTATATTACCTAGGTTTTATAGACCGGGGCTCTGTCTACCCCGCAAGGGAAATAGACGTGATAGTATGTATGTATGTACGCATAAGATCTTAGGTTAAGCGATTCAAAAGATTCCATATTTTAATTACAAGGTCTTATTGTATCATTAAATTGGGAATGTTATTTTTACAGGGCTACTTTGACTACAAATTTGAAACCGACGTCATTAAAAATGCACCCTGACCTTTCTCTCCACTTGACTGAGGTGAGGATGGATTTGAATCATTTTATCTATACCATATACAAATCTCCCCAATCAAAGACGATCATCACTGGCATCACCCATCTATATAGTAAGCGTATTCTCCTTTAGTACCCAGACAGAAATGTTTAAATTTTTGATATACGATATTTATCCTTATGTGTCTTATAATAGCCGTAAATGCTAAACGGAAGCATTCCGGAACGAAACGTTGGCGAAACCGCGAAACGCTGTCTAGTATGATTTTGTTTGGTGCGTCTCACACCGCAAGCGGAACGAAACCGAAACGGAATCGCACAACAGCGTTTCGCGGTTTCGCCAATGTTTCGTTCCGGAACGCTTCCGTTTCGCATTCGCGGCTGTGTGCTATAGGCATTATAGTTATTTTAACCGGTATAGACTTGAAATATTTACAGAATGAGTTCTATTCCTTTATAACTGAATGTAAAAAAGGAACTTGTTTTCATTTACTTTTTTGGAGTTAAATATTGTACTGTTCGTAACTTTTGCGTGTGAATGCGACTCGCAATTTTGCTGGATTTTTTTCTAACCTCGTCTTCTGCCTAAAGTTTTGTTTCAAAGGTTATTTTACCAATTGGATTGTTTTACAGAGCACCGCGTCTGGTGCGGACTTTGCATTGATGTTGCAGCAACTCGTAACTTTGAACAACCAGTGTGAAGTGACGTGGGATTACATTCTCGGAGCACCCATAGAAGACTTGCCTATCGTCGAGCAGATCCCTATATTGCACAGACTCGGTGAGTTGATGTTTGTTTTTCGTGTTGTAAGTAGCCAACGCTGGTTTCAGATTTTTGAAGCTGCCTGATGGCATCTGACAGTGCTTCACGACTGCCATCAATGATGTCAGTCAGGGCCAACGGCTTAAAGTGCCTTACGAAGCACGGCTACTTTTAATGCCACTTGCGGTCATCCATCCAAGTGGGAACTGCGCCCGAGGTTGCTTAGCATTATTATATGCCTAGCAACTCAACTTAAGAACCCGATGGCCCAGTCGGCGTGAGCATTTTTAGCACTTACCCATAAGCGCTAATAAAGCTCATGCCGACTGGACCATCGGGTTCTCGTTGATCAACCTGTATGAACATTCAGAGAGATTGGTGACATGTCAGGGGTTGAAATAAATGTTTAACGGTAATATTATTATATCACCGTTAAGTAAGTTCCAAACTTATAGGCATGGTAATGGTAACGAATATTTGATACTATTTTACCTGTATTTAGTACCGCTTCGGTAGGGTATTGGTACGATTGCAAATGTTGGGAGTTTTTGATGAGAATTTTATTATGTGAATTTGACGATGTAATTCGGTTTTGTCATAATTGTCAAAATGTCCATATAAATATGAGCAATATTGTAATGACTATAAAATAAATCCAAGTGCGGCTGTAGTGACTAATTTAGCGGGGTGTGCGTTCTTGGCTCGTCATCTATGTGAATAATTGTTGTCTCAAGAAGCAATAACATATTTGAATTAATATTTGAATAATAAAGAAGAACGTCTCGCCAGATATCTTTACTAGACTAGATACTAGTTTAAAGCTTCTGCTATAAAGTTTGATGGCCATATCTAAGAATTGCATAATTTACAAACGAATATGTTATCGTATCGGCGGCACGCGCTGTAAACATTGCGTGCGCGCCGTTCGGGATTCCCCCAAAATTGTTGTGTCAATGACAATCAGTCAAGGTCAAAGACTACAAGACTAGACTTACAATGGATGACACTAAGATATGTGTACCGTAATATATGTCTGAGGCTGCTTTTACATTTTAAAAATTATATTTTAATTCTTTATTGATAATTTTTAAGTACCTATATATATTTTTTTGACGTCTTACACATACAATGGCACGTCTGTTAAGACAGAGCCCAGGTCTACATGTGGGTGTGTAGGTGCTAAACGGAATCAAAATAGTGATGGGTTGCTAGCCGCATTGCCTACTGACATGATTCCTCAGATTTGCGGCCTTTCTCTCCAACGGCTTTTATGATGTAGGCGGATGGGAGAAGCAGCTAGTACCTTCTACGTTTTTTTTATATTTTCCGTTAGACTAGTATGGTAGGTACAGTGTTTATTTTAGCAATACTTGAATAATAATATCCAGATACCGACCTACAGAATTTTATTTTGATCCCGTACCTCATATAATATGAGTGAACAGTCCACCTTGCGATTTTGTGTTTCTTCTTAGTGAAAAGTTGATAGTTAACTTTTTGTGTCATGCTTATGCACAGATTAAGAGAACTCATCGTCAAAATATCATCTAAAAAACACCGGCCTAGTGCGTGTCGGGCCACGCGCAGTGTAGGGTTCCGTAGTTGCGAATGACAACTTTGAGTTCACACTGTTTACACTCGCACCCCACAGTTTACCGACCAAAAACAGCAAACAATGAAAATTGTATGAAAATTTTACATTTTCGAGTACATTTTATAAGTTGGTTGCCTATACCTTTTTACTTCTACTCAGCTCTGATAGTTTTCCTTTCAACTTCAGTATATATACTACTGCTGTAATTTTATTCACGTAAGCGTTTCCGTTTAGCAGATAGAGGGGGGGGGGGGGGGGGGGACACTCATCTCTAACAAAAATTTGCACTTTAAAACCAAATATTTCGGAAACGGATCCCTAAATCGAAAAATGTTTTCAACCTCACAATATTTTTTATAGACCTATTTAACAATACACCACACGATGGGTTCATAGAGAAAAAAAAATTACTCCCACTTTACATATATGGGAGCTACTATAAAAAAAAAATATTCATGATTTTTTTCTACCACTTTTTTGGCATAACTATCATACATACGCATACCAAATTATAGCTTTCTAGTACTCATAGTATCTGAGTAAAACCGCAGACAGACGGACAGACAGACAGACATTGCGAAACTATAAGGGTTCCTTGTTTACTACGGAACCCTAAATATCGTTACGAAGATACAGTGTGTAAATTGATCTCGACGTTCCCTCAAAGGGGTGGCTCCGACCGAACGATTCTGTATGAAAATGTCGACAAATTGTTCATATTGTCGGGCTGATTTATGCATTCCTTTATTTATTTATTCCTTTGTATATTGAGGACGTTTGCCGTGTGGTTCCCGGCAGAGTAGAATAGAACCACTCCAAGTCTTCCCGTGGATGTCGTAAAAGGCGACTTAGGAAACACAAGCTAAACAAAGCTTACAATCATCAAAAAGACCTCTCCAACCCGTCTGGCCAGCGTGGAGAGTGTAGGCCAAATCATCTGACTACTCTGGCTAATATATTGTTTTGGTAGTACAGAGAGGGTCGTGCTCCTGCAGTGGAGACTAAAAAAGACCTGATGGATGGATGGATATTGAGGACGTTACACGCTGTATAAGTAGAAAACAAGCAAAAATAAAACAATCGTAGCTGGGGACAGTTTAATGATGAGTACAAAAAATAAAACTTAGGTACTTATAATACTAAACATCAGCCCATAACACTAAGTTGCGCAGTGATTGTTCCGGTGAAAACGGCCCCCACCACGAGCCCTATGGGCCCAGCGGCGTACCCGACGGCGCCGCCCGCGATCACCGCAGAAGTCCACGTCGCTCGGTTCATGGCGCGGTTGCCGCCCGCTGTGTCTCCTATGGCGTAGTGTACGGCACCCTTTATGTGGCCCATCACGGGGACCGAGTCCATAAGGTCGGATACCCAACCCATTATAAAATCCTTTCTCTTTTCTAAATATAACGAGAGAGGTCTTCTCTAAGTATTTATGTTTTTTGTCAACTTTGTCGAAAGTGGAAAGTTGGGTCGCTTGGAAAGTCTAAAGATTATTGTTAAGAAATCTAGCACTATTGTAGTAAAATCCCCACTTAAAATAAATTGTTTCCCAGCCCGTCCCTTTTTAAATGCTCTGTACTGTTTGTCGGACACTCTGAAGATGATAACGCGTATCTTCGATTAGGTACACGTTTTATGATTGGCTTTTATTGAAAGTGTTGCCGGTTATTTTATAATTTACCCAAATTGAGAGTTGTCAATGTGTGATAAATTGGATCTTCTTAAATATATAGCGTTACTAGCTGTTACCCGTGGCTTCGCCCGCGTAATATATAGCCTTCTCGGTACCCTAATCTATGTGTATGCAAAATTTCATGATGATCGGTTCAGTGGATACGGCGCTAAAGCGTAACAAACAAACAAACAAATTATAGGGAAAGGGATATATATTAGGGATAGTTGGGATTTCTATGAAAGTTATTAAAAATTATTGCTAAACTACTTTTTTATGTACCTACTTGGTAATAAATTTGTCGCAGAATGTTATTTTTATCTAGGTATTAAATTTAAATGAACATAAGCAAGGCAACCTTTACTTAAAACTAGGTTCTTATTGACCCCTATAACATCATACATAAAAGTTGTTCATGTATGATAAGCATTGCCAGTTTTCTGGATGTCCGAGCATATCTCCCACAATGTTGGGTAACCAAAAAATACTGCTCTGAAAATATTACGCACATAACTTCGTGGATTCCCCTTAAAATAAAGTATTCAAATACTTGTACCTATAAGGCTACATAAGAATATACACACCACGAATGGTAATGCGTCGAGCTCCGTGGCGCAGCGGTCAACACGCCTGCCTGCGACACGGAGGTCCCGGGTTCGATCCCCGGTCAGGTCAAGATGGAAAATGATCTTTTTCAGATTGACCTGGGTCTTGGATGTTTATCTATATATGTATTTGTTGTAAAATATAGTATCGTTGAGTTAGTATCCCATAATACAAGTCTTACTAAGAACTTACTTTGGGGCTAGCTCAATCTGTGTGATTTGTCCGTATATATATATTTATTTATTATTATTTATGATATGGGTACCTAGCCGTACAAGTTTACCTACTTGCCTATCTATTACGATACTTAGGTAATGAATAAGGTGTTCTTGAAAAATCGTATGTGAGTTATTTACTTAATATGTTAGGTTCTGCGATAAATTTAAAATATAAAGCCATATAGTTGAAAATTTTGATTCTGATTGATTTTGATCGTAGTTCGTAATAAATAATGAAATATGGTCATAGGATATCACACTGAATACTTACATACGAAATGCTCTAAGCTACTGCATATGAAATGTTATGCAGCTATAATTGTAGGATTATTTATACGATGTTCAGGGTTTTTATTGTATGTATATCATTACAGTGCAGTGACATTATTGTAAGAGCTGATGTAATGTAAGTACAATACGAAATGCAATAAATAAATAAATATATACGGACAAATCACACAGATTGAGCTAGCTCCAAAGTAAGTTCTTAAGTAAGACTTGTGTTATGGGATACTAACTCAACGATACTATATTTTATAACAAATACATATATAGATAAACATCCAAGACCCAGGACAATCTGAAAAAGATCATTTTTCATCTTGACCTGACCGGGGATCGAACCCGGGACCTTCCGTGTCACAGGCTGGCGTGTTGACCGCTGCGCCACGGAGCTCGTCTTGAAATTGAATTGAATTGATAATATTTCAGATAAAACAAGTAGCTTTATCTACCATGTTTGTAATGGAGCGTAGGCTTATTAGTTTTTTCTAAAATCCAAATTCTGAGTTCTATCTAGATCACTCGATCCACACATATCGCCTCTGGTGCCTGGCCGAGACCCGGCGGCTGGCCAACCTGTGGGAGATGGACGACTTCTTCCGCGTCGCTCATAACGACATGCAGCTGTGTATGGAGCAGCTCGTCAACCTTCGATTCGCGGACCATACTCTAACTATTGAGTCAGGTATACTTATTTATTCTTTAAATTTTAAAATAAGATATGGAAAAATTCCAGGCGGGCAGGACTTCAACCTGCGGTTACGTCTTTACACGAGTACATAAATGAGCGAAACACAAAATAAAAATGAGTTCCCAGCTATGTTTCCATAAGAAAAGAAGTTCATATTGAGGGACTGAATCACCCCTTTAAGGGTCCAAAGTGATGAAAATTTCGCCATGTACATTATTCCGTCCGTAAATACATGGCTGTAAGATTAAAATAATAAATGTAAATATTGTTACAGGTCAAATCGGTGTGCATGAGAATGTTTGCGCCAAAATGAGAGAAAAATTGGTCTCCGAAGTCAAAGTGAACATCCAAAAATTTAAGGTACCATGTACACATTAGAAGTTAGTGAGAGTTTCAAGTGAACTAACTAAGCCGAGTGCCAACCCTTTTTCGAACAGCATCAACGTTTTTGTCAGGTTTTTGTACTAAGTAGAGAACAGAAGATTCCGTTATTGCTTCTAAAAAATCTCACACTGTGACACAAAAATACTCGTTATCCCTTTAACCAGACAAGGAAAGATGGATATGAACAGATTTTAATTACTCTGAAAAATATACTGACTATACATATAAATACATATTTGCATCTGCTCTTCGCGAATGTTGACGCACGCGATGTGTTTATCTTGTGGTTAAATGTACCAGCTGGCATGTTATCTATTTTTATTTTGTTGTTGTTTCTTGAGAAAACAGTCAAAATATCTTGATACTCACAGCGGTGAGGTGAGGTGTAGATGGAGAAAATAAAAACGGAATGGCGATTTCTGAAATATTTGCCCGTTCTCTCGACCGGATTTGCTATATGTGCGGGAAGTAAATTAGCTAGTATTATACCATAATATAGTTTCTTTTTTACCCAGCACGAAATATCATAGTTCAAAGGAACAGCATGGTTTAACGCCTGCAGCACACAGCCGCGAATGCGGAACGGAAGCGTTCCGGAACGAAACATTGGCGTAACCGCGAAACGCTGTCTAGTATGATTTTGTTTGGTGCGTCTCATACCGCAAGCGGAACGAAACCGCAACGGAATCATATAAAAGCGTTTCGCGGTTTTGCCAATGTTTCGCTCCTGAACGCTTCCGTTCCGCATTCGCGACTGTGTGCTACAGGCGTAAGGTGACTGGTTATATTACACGCGGTGTAAGTACGCGTTGTAGAAAACCGTTTTTGTTTTGCAGGAAGCGACAGAAGAGATAGTGAGCGTGGTGTCGTCCGTGTGTGCCACGACGAGCCTCGCGCACCTCACGATGATCTTCCCGAGCGGCGCGCGCTGGCGGCGCGTCGCCAGCCCGCCGCAGCCACTGCACTCTCTATATGTGCACGAGTTCCTAGGTACAGACAGCTGGCGGTATTTAGTGGTTGTATGACGTCACGACAAGTTGTCACACCTCACGATTATCTTTCCGAGCGGCGCGTCACCAGCCCGCCGCGGCCACTACACTCCCTATACGCGGACGAGTTCCTAGGTACAGACAGCTGGCGGTATTTAGTGGTTGTATGACGTCACAACAAGTTGTCACACCTCACGATTATCTTTCCGAGCGGCGCGTCACCAGCCCACCGCGGCCACTACACTCCCTATACGCGGACGAGTTCCTAGGTACAGACAGCTGGCAGTATAGCGGTCGTTGACGTCACGACGAGTTGTCACACCTCACGATGATCTTCCCGAGCGGCGTGTCACCAGCCCGCCGCAGCCACTGCACTCCCTCTACGTGTCCCTGTAGGTCACAGCGGTCGTGTGACCGCCATTATTTGTATGACGTCGCCATTTATAAAGTCGCGTTCCTGGAATCTGGTTTATTTATATTCCAAGTGTGGGAGAATTTTTTCTTGTTCAATTTTTCGTTTGTAAGTCAGAGTCCGAGGGGTACCCTGAGCTTGGGAGCATCGGGGCACTGTCCCGTTTAGCCCCTGCCGGGAAATTAACATTAATTGCCGTACACTGACATTTTTGGATCTGAATATGTAGGTACATACATAGTTTAATTTGCTTCCAGAAAAGATGTTGTTGCCAGTGATAAAGGCGACAGAGGACATCACGACGCTGAACATGGTGCTCAGGATCATGTGCGAGTCCTGGTTGCACCACATATACGTGGCCAAAGTTAAATTTACGTAAGTTGCTTACAATTCTTGAACGAGTGACCACTCGTCTTTGAACGATTTTTGTGTGGGAAAACCGCTTGTGAAGGGCGAATGTTCAAAAATCATACCCCAGATATCTATACTAATGTTATGAAGAGGAAAGATTTGATTGTTAGTATGTTTGCATTGAATGGGCTCCAAAACTACTGGACCGATTAAATTGGTTTTTAAACAGAATTACAAAGCTCGATATATTATTTAAATTAAAAAAATGTGATGAAAAAAAAACTCGCCACAGGTAGGATTTGAACCACGACTTTTAGATTAAATTTTTTTTTTTTCACCTATTAATAGCTAATTTATCTGCGGGTGATATACGCTACAATTTCAGGCGAATGAAGTCGCAGGAAAATTGTTAGTGCTAAAAAAGTTCGGTACTTTTGACTAGCTTACGATATTTGTCCTTCGAAAGGTACTTTAAGCTGGCTGATGTTACGCTCATGGATAGCAGCCGTTAAGCTACATTAGATGCCTCTAAGCAGCTTGGAAAATCTGATACCAGTCTGGGCCAACCGAAAAACAAAAAACTTGTTTTTCGGTTGTTCTCGGCATAACTTAGAAATAAAATGTACGAATAAAATTCTGTTCCTCGCTGCGCAGTAGAGACGCAGCGGAACAACTATTGGCGGACTTCAACGAGGTGCGGATCTGGCTGAGCGACTGCAAACAGCTCAGTGCCGCGGCCAGGAAGCAGATGCTGCAGAATGAAGTGCTCAGGTAAGACTGAGTAAACTCCCACTCGTGATCGTGTCATCATCAGGTCTTGTTAGTCTCCACTGCAGGAGCAGAATAGGACCACTCTAAGTCTTCCCGTGGATGTCGTAGAAGGCGACTGAAGAAACACAAGCTAAACAAAGCTGATAAACATCAAAGACATCAACCCGTCTGGCCAGCGTGGAGAGTGTAGGCCAAATCCTCTGACTGCTCTATATGGCTCTGGTAGTATAGACAGGGTCATGCTCTTGCACTGGAGACTAAAAACACCTTATGTTGATGATGGCAATAATATTTATTACTGTGACTCAATAGGAATACGAGTGCCGATTAGTAACAGTGTTACTTATTAGGAAAAATTACAATTGCAATGTGTATCACTATTACCCGAGATTATTGACGAGCTCCGTGGCGCAGAGGTCAACACGCCTGCCTGTGACACGGAGGTCCCGGGTTCGATCCCCGGTCAGGTCAAGATGGAATATGATCTTTTTCAGATTGACCTGGGTCTTGGATGTTTATCTATATATGTATCTATGCAACATGCTTCGTCAGAACTTACAATCGTGTATCCGCAACATATCGTTTATACGTATCTATTATAAAATATAGCATCGTTGAGTTAGTATCCCAACACAAGTCTCGAACTTACTTTGGGGCTAACACAATCTGTGTGATTTGTCCGTATATATTTAATTTATTTATTTACCAATCGATTTTTTTTCCCTATGTGCAGCAGTGTACTTATCTTAGTGTGATTCAACGGGAACAAACTTTCTTTGAGATCTAGATCTACGCCTGCATGGAAGAAGCTCTAGTCCTAATCCTAACTAATATTATAAAGGCAAAAATAAGTTTGTTTGTTTGTTAGGCTTTCACGCCCTATCTACTGAACTGATCATCTTGAAATATTTTGCATACACATAGGTTAGGGTATTGAGAAGATCATAAGCTATATATCATGCGGGCGAAGCCGCGTGTGACACCTAGTGTATTAATAATAGGTACCGAAAATGTGTGTATTTGTGCTAATTGTAATATTTTATTTGCAGAAGATGCGAAGGAGTCGGCCGCCTGTTATTACACACGCCTGGAGATCTACTCTCCATGCAAGACTCCACCATGCAGTCTGCGCAGCATGTCAGGAAAGAAGGTAAACCCAAGGACCTTATATATTGGTAGAAAAACTGAGTACCCATAGTAACTTTTGGCGTAGAAAGGGACGGAAATACTACAGGTTGGTGTCCGGCTCGCATATATGCAATTGTATAAAAACTTTATAAGTACAATACGTGTATATCACACAATTGCATATGTGCTAGGAGGACCTCTACAGAGGAGGTAGAGAAGGCCATCGATCGATTGGGACGTCCTATTCTGTGATGGAGCCAAAATGCTCGTAGGCACAGCAAAGAGCAGTGATAGGTACCTTCGTGGCCTAGTGATTATCAGGCCAGCCTGCGACACTTACGACATACCTACAGCTTACATTGTCATGTCATTTTCAAATAAGTCGGGTAACAAGTGGCGTGGTTGTTCCAGTGGAAGGCATGGCTCCGGAGCAGCTGATGCCGGCGGAGATGTACGTGCCCAATCAGAAGCAGTGGCTCACGCTGCGCGCCAAGAACCTAGGCGGGCCGCTCGCGTTCACGCTGTGCTGCGTCGTTTTATTTTGAATATACACACTTTTACATAAAGTATAACCAGTTTTTCTTACCACTTTTTGAAAAGAAACTATTTATTTATATTTTGAAAAGTGGTTGCCTAAAAATAAGGTCTAAAACAAGGAATTTAAAAAGACGTTATCAATATTGTTGACATACGGGGGTCACGTTTGGCGTGTTATGCTTTACGTTGCACACAACCTCGAATGCGATACGGAAGCGTTCCGGAACTTCCGGAACGGAAGAATTGGCGAAGCCGTGAAACGCTGTCTAGTAGAAAGGAAACGATTCCGTTTTGTTACGCTGGCGGTGTGAGACGCACCAAACAAAATCATAATAGACAGCGTTTCGTGGTTTCGCCAATGTTTCGATCCGGAACGCTCCCGTTTCGCATTCGCGGCTGTGTGCTACAGGCGTAAGGACTAGGAATACCTAACTACTCTCTCCAATCCTTGGTGTTATACACGCACATTGACTAATGTATTAAAAATAATAAAATGAGACACATTATGACACTATTCAAAAGGAAATTAGTTTTTCTACATCATCATTTTTAGGGTTCCGTAGTAAACTAGGAACCCTTATAGTTTCGCCATGTCTGTTTGTCTGTACGTCCGCGGTTTTACTCAGAGACTATAAGTACTAGAAAGCTGTAATTTGGTATGGGTATGTATATTAATCATGTCTCTTGTCATAAAAAATGGTAGAAAAAAATTCTTGAAAATAATTTTTTTAGGGTAGCTCCCATACAAGTAAAGAGGGGGAGTAATTTTTTTTTCTCTACTTACCCATCGTGTGGGGTACCGTTAAAAAGGTCTTTAAAAATTATGTGAGGTTGAGAACACCATTTTTCGAAATATTTGGTTTTAAAGTGAAAATTTTTGTTAGATAAGTGTCCCACCCCCTCTATCTGCTAAACGGTTATAAATGGATACGTGAAAAAAATTACAGTATATACTGAAGTTGAAAGGAAAACTATCAGAGCTGAGTACTAAGTACAAACTAAAAAGTTATAGGCAACCAACTTATAAAATGTACTGGAAAATGTAAAATTTCATACAATTTACAATTACAATGTTTTTTGTCGTTAAACTGTGAGGTGCGAGTGTAAACAGTGTGAACTCAAAGTTGTCATTCGCAACTACGGAACCCTACACTGCGCGTGGCCCGACACGCACTTGGCCGGTTTTTTTTTTAGTACCTTCTTTAATATTGTTAGTGCGTGCGTGTTATTATTAACCTTGACATTGGCAAAATCATCGTTTAGGCTAAAGACGATGGAGCCCTAAACCTAAAGACAGAAAGATCATAATCATTGAACAGGTGAGTAACTTAACGACCAATTTTTTTATTGGTAAATTTAAGTCGATTTGCCTACGAATAAGTAAAGATTTTATTAAAATACTATAATGTCTATTCTTATGCCCGTTAAGGCGCTCTTATAGTAACAATAGCACCACCCAGCAATTAAATTAGGTACTTAAATCATAAATTGTATCGAATTTTAAAAATCTAACAAGTACAAAACTACTAAATTATTTTTGTATATTACAAGTAATTTACTAGTGCCATATTTAAAGAGAAAAATCGATTTACGCCAAAAGTGGCCACTTTTGGCGTTAACCTGTTTTTCTTCTAGTTTATCAAACGAGTATTAGTGAAAATGAATACAAAAATACTACAAGTAATTTACTAGTTACGAATTGTTAGATTTTTAAATTCGATATAATTGAGGATTCATCATCATCATCAGGTCTTTACTAGTCTCCACTGCAGGAGCACGACCCTCTCTGTACTACCAGAGCCATATACTAGCCTGAGTAGTCAGAGCATTTGGCCTACACTCTCCACGCTGGCCAGACGGGTTGGAGAGGTCTCTTTGATGTTAATAAGCTTTGTTTAACTTGTGTTTCCTTAGTCGCCTTTTACGACATCCACAGGATGAGTTGGAGTGGTCCTATTCTAATTGAGGATTAAAATAATTAATTGCTGGGTGGCGCTAGTGTTACTATAAGAGCGCCTCAAGCAAAAAGTAAAGATAAAGATGCCGTTAAGCGATTTTGAGTGCAAAATAGCACTCTAGGATTGGCATTACAATTTGCAAGTAGCCACTTCGGTCATCTTATTTGAACCCCATCGGATGGACAATGTGGACTTGTAGATCCGCAAAAGTAAGAATGCATCAAAGTAAGACAGGAAAATAATTTATCTGACTTTGAGTGAGTATTCATCCTTTTGTATTAATAGCTCTAAGTTACCTACGTTAATGGGTGTAAGTGCTTTCAAAAACTGTTTGTTTGTTGATAATATACTTTATTTTTTACACAATATACAAAAAACATCAATGTATGATTACCTACTTTCTTAAAACACAACGAATTTAAGCAGTGTTTTTAAACTCTGCTCCGTGACCCTTAAGTTTCCAAATGCAAATAGTTATCAATTTTGCAATATTTCGAATTAATATGAAAAAAGATTATCCTACTTACTTCTCCTACCTACTTAATACGAAACATTAACAACATATTATTTAAGAAAATTAAATACAAGTACCTACTGTACAACTCTGAGTTATTTATATCTTTCTAATAAATATAAAGTCGTCACCCTCCTCGTCGCCTTCATAAACCATATCAACGACAAAAGCGGAGCTGAGCACCATGCTGCCGCGCCGCACCTTCACCACGATGCGGAACCGACGCCCGAACAGCACCACGTAGATCTCATACCGACACGTCACGGGACCTCTCTGGTTCTCCACTTCTTGCTTGTACCGCCGATTCTTCTTCAGCATCTTCAAGAACTTCCGTATCCAGTCGTAATATTGTTTAACAGACAATATTCCATCTTCGGGGACGCGCCTGTGTTTGAAGTAGTGATACACCGCAGCAAATATATCACGGAAATCAGGCGATATGTTGTTGGGAGCCGCGGTTTCCGCTTCAATTTCTTTTTGCAGCTTCCTGATTAAGTGAACTATTCTCTCGACTATGCCTTTTTCGTTTTTGATATCAGTGAGGATTCGAGCGCGGCGTTGCTCGTATGTTCCTTGAGTGTATGTTGTTGACTCTGTTCCTCTCGTATCCAATTCGTCAAGAAGATATGTTCGGACTATCTCTGAAAGGCTGAGGAAGGTTTCAAATGAAATATGATCAGGCATATGCTCTTTAAATATTCTTATTACCAATTCAACGACCTCCTCCATGGTATTGGATTTTAAAAGCGATTTAATAATAGTTATTAAATAATTCATTTGTCCCTCAGAAAGTTTTTCAAAAATTTGAGAGATAGGTTCCCTTTTGTTGCCGTAGATAAGTTTCAAGAGCCTCTTCAGCAATTTCATAAACATGTCAAAGTAGTCGGGCTCGTTTTTGTCTTTTCTGTTGTTGTTGTTTCTATGAGGTGGCTGCGTACCCCCGGAGCTCTTACCCTGAGCATGTTGCTGTGGCGTTGCATTGGCTTGCCTTTCCCTCTCTTTTCTTTCTCTTTGTTCCCGCTCGCGTCTTTCTCTATCTGCCTTTGCACGTCTTGCAATCTCTTCCTTTTTCTCATCTTTTGTTCTTTGGCTAGCTTTGGCTGCTATATGTGCAGTAACCAAAGTAACTTCAGCTTGAACAACTGCCTTTTCTACAGCCTTTTGCATAGCTTTTTCCGATACCTTCTTGCCGACTAATTTTGCCATCTCTTCCGCCGAAAGTTTGACCGATTTTTCAATTACTTCTTCACCAACCGTCGAAATCGCTTTCTTTCCTACATTCTTGCCGACGTTACTGGCTGCTCCTGAAAGTCCGCCCATACCCATACCACCTACACCATCTAATCCGAGTTGGAGGCCGGTAGAAAGAATAGATACGGTTGGATTTCTACCTGCTGTAATGTCATTCCCAATATTTTCACATGATTGGACAAATCCTTGTGGTTTATCCATAGCTACAGAAGCTAAGCCATCTGTCAATACACCAGCATACATAGCGCCCACGGCAGCGCCTGCCGGGCCCGCGACACAGCCGGCGGCGCCTCCGGCTAGCACTGCCGTGGTTCTGGTTGATTGGTACATTGCCTTATTCCCTCCATCAGTATCTCCAACAGCATAATGGACAACTCCTTTTACGTGCCCCACGACAGGGATCGAGTCCAGCACATTCGATAGAAAATTCATTTTGTTTATTCAGTAAAGTACTTTGCTATTTATATATAAATATTTATATGGAAATGTTATCTTCAGACAGTCCACCAAGTGTGCGTTGGTGGTACAAGCCTTGCGCCTGCCGCTTCTCTGTCACTAGATCCCTCGTCGGAGTCGCTGGCGTCGCACCACTTATCTATGAGGTCGTTTAGGATCTCGACACTCTCCGCAATGTTGGCTCGCTCGAGCTCGTTGGCGAGGGTAGAATTCCCGACAGGGAAGCTGCCGTATTTGTCTATTAAGAACTGGAGTGCAGACCTTTTCATCAACACGGCGTTGTTGAGTCGCGTGCGGTCGACATTGGCCGTGCTCTCGATGTTGACTCGGATGGCCTCGATAGCTTTCGCTAATAGAGCTCCTATGGTCTTTTTTTCGTCGTCGGAGAAGGTGACGTTTTTCAGGCCGGTCTGGAAGATAAGGTTGAGCGCCTTCTCGGCTTTTCCTTTGCTCGGCCGGGAGCGGGCTGGGTGGGTAAGGTTAATTGTCTTTAGTTCTTCCAGACATTGGTATAAACTCTGTTTCACCGACATACCAGTGTTGTCAAGATGTGTCTGAAATGAAGCAATTAATTTGTTTAAATCATTCTTTACTTAATCCTACTAGAGCCGAAGTCGGAATACCACATGCCCACATGGGGAGCAAAATACGGAAGAGACAGATGGTTTATGCCATCGCCTATTTATCGCATTTATGGACACGTAAACGAGACACAGTAGAAGTTTTATTGTTATTACTGCTATAGCCGTTCACTGTCCAGTAAAAAGTTTTAAAATAATTTCCAAATTTACGCCTATTATTTTATGACTAAAAACATAGATTGAAAAATAAAATTCGTCTACTAAAAATAAATAAAAGTGGCCAGATGTGAGTCGGACTCTCCCATGAAGGGTTCCGTTTCAGCAATCCAAAATAGGTACCATATTATGTTTCGCCAGCAAAGTTACTTTGATTTCATAGTGTTTTATAAATAACAAAGTAATATTTGAAATTATTACGGATTATGAAAATGTGCCATATCTCAAATATTTAAGTCTATATCTCGTTCAAACCAATGTCCGTTGAAAGATTTACAGCATAAGTAAGTATATATATTTTTTTAGATCTTTCACTCTCTTACCTACTTATTTCAAAAGTTAGAGTGGAGTTGGCACATTTTACTTCTTTGAAAGTGCATATCTTTCAAACGATTGAATGTATTTTTTTATTTTTGTATAAAAATCGTGAAGCTGGTCACAGAATACCAAGTTTCAACAGTGTAGTCTCAAAAATTTTGGAAACTGACCTACGGACAGACTGACGTGACGAATCTATAAGGGTTTCGTGTTTTTGCCATTCGGCTACGGAACCTCAAAAAAACCGGCGAAGAGCGTATCGCCCAGGTATAAAATCCTAACGGCCACAATAAGCATGTTGGTGGGCTGATGGAAGGTGGAGAACGGAATCAAAATAGTGATGGGTTGCTAGCCGCATCGCCTATTGACATGATTCCTCACGCTCATTCCCTCGATCGCCTTTTACGATCTGCGCGGGATGAGAAGCAGCTGGTTTCGGCTGGCATTCGTTTTTTCTTTTCTCCAAGACCAGCATGGAAAAAATATTAAGTTCATAAATGCGTAAGTACCTATAGGTACAAATCATGTTTTATTTAATTGTTTACACATTACTTAATACGTATTTATAAAATAAAAAATAAATCCTATCAATAATTATCAGGCCATTCTTTGAAACCTACTACAAAATTCTAGGTGTGTTAAAAAAACAGTAAATATTAATTTAAAAATAAGTACTTAGGTCGTTAGTTAGTACACATTTTGTTTGTAGAAGACATTATGTTTACTCCAAATGGTCCTAAATGGTCTATGGTTCTAGCTCACTGGCTTTGCATCCATTTTCCAAACATTCTGTATAACGAAAGTAAAAAGGAAAACTATCACGTTCATAAGTTTGAGTTATAATATTACGTTTTATGTGGTCTTAAGATTTTAAGGCCCAAGGCTCTCTCCACCACGTTAAGAGAGCCCGATGGTCCAGTGGGCGTGAGCTCTATGAGCGCTTACGTATGTTAAGCAACCCCTGGTGCAGTCACTACTTGGATGGGTGACCGCAAGTGGCATAAAAATATCTCGAGCTCCTCCGTGCTTCGGAAGGCACGTTAAGCCGTTGGTCCCGGCTGCTATCGTTGATGGCAGTCGTTAAGCTATGTCAGATTCAGATGCCATAAGGCAGCTTAAAAAATCTGACACTAGTGTTGGCCACTTACACATACGAAAAACAACAAACAAAACCACGTAAAAATTTACAAAAAACAATGTGAATTTCATGTAGGTAATTACCTGAAAAATTCACTATTCACGACTCACAACTATTTGGAACTGAAACGGTCTTGTCAGTAAGATAATATTCACTTTTATTTCACAATCTCCAAATTAAAAACTGTTATCGGATCCTGTCTACATTGAACTCGCAATAGATGCAATGCAATCCGGGCTATGAGATGAGGCAGTTTATACAGTCTGAAAGTCTTCAAGAAAACGGTGTGGCCAATCGAAAAATACATTGTTTGTATTCATACAGAAGTATCCTATCGGCCTAATTTACAAATAAAATAATACGAACACAGCGCATTCCACAAATTTACCACTCCAAAACAACAAAAATGTAAATTACTCACCATTTTGTGGACTAAACGTGCCTTTGCTGTTGATAAATAAATGTATAAATGAGAGGTTATGTTTGTTATCGGAGAGCGGCTGTAAACACTGCGCGCGCGCATGTGGGGTTCCCGCGAATAAAAATAGTTTTATTTATTGTAAACTCACACACCGATGAATCAAGACGAGGTCAATGCTTGACAGGTGACGTCTATAGAGCTATATCGCCAACTTCAGATCTGTTTGCCTACCATACTTCGTTTACTTTATCCTGAAGTGTGAAGCAAGCTTACAGGATGGTAATTACATGCGTGAAGCGTGCGTGATAGAATAATAAAGAGAATAATACCTACTTAAGTAAATATTTTAATGGCAAACTGTCTCACTGATGATCAGCCTAGATAACAATTAATGTTTGTAGTAGATTGGCGCGTTCTAAATCGCAAAGTAGGTAGGTATTCATTTAATGTAAAATAAAGGTACCATATACCCATATATAGGTACCTAGTTCATATATCTCGATGTCTATAATATACTTACCTCGTAAGCTATAAGAAGACCTCCAGGCCTATAGAACGTGGCAGCTGCATTATTCGCACTGAAAAAGCCGATCAAGGGATTGAAAGAAAAGACAGCAGGTTTATTATCAAGTTCATCAGTTCTGCTTTTCATTCAGTGGTTGAAATATAAATGTTTTAATTTTTTTACAAAATTGGTGAACTGTATTAACCTTGTCTTGAAGTAATCTTATTCTACCTACCGGGAACCATACGGTAAATCCTCTGACTGCTCTGTCGTGTAAATGACAATATCAGACATCATATGAATGACTATTTATGCTGATGCTCGAGGACCCGGGCGCAGCCGGGGTGGGCCCTGACTAGCGGCCCACCCCGGCTGCGCCCGGTCTAATGTGTAAGAGATAAAGGGCTTTTTTTACTTCCATAAAACGTAGTGACTTTATTATGCTCCTTGCCTTCCATACGCCGATTACTTAGGTTTTTTATTATCTCTTATCGATATGCGTTATCGTTAGAGCGTCGATCGACTCGTTGTGTGTGTACTTAAATCGTCGTCATCGTCATCAGGTCTTTCTAGTCTCCACTGCAGGAGCAAGACCCCCTCTGCACTACCGGAGCCATACCTATACTAGCCCGAGTAGTCAGAGGATTTGGCCTACACTCTCCACGCTGGCCGGACAGTTTGGAGAGGAGTCTTTGATGTTTATAAGCTTTGTTTAGCTTGTGTTTCCTTAGTCGCCTTTTACGACATCCACGGGATGACTTGGGAGTGGTCCTATTCTACTCTGCTGGGAACCACACGGCGCGGCGCACTTACATATCAGTACCTAAATTGAAAGTGCGGATTAGGTGACTGCTCCTATATATACTTACCTAAAAGACGTTTCGTTTGAACATCAGCGCAAGCCAATAAAAGAAATTATGGGTTGGATATCCAGCGTGTTCAACGTGACTATGTCGCACTAGTAGGTCATGTAAAGGGTGCCGTGCACTACGCTGCTGGGGACACCTTGGGGTAGACAGAGCTATGAACCGCGCCACGTGGACGAGCGAGGTGGCGGGCGGGAGGGAATCGTCGTGGGGATGATGATGATGGGTATGTTACTGCTCAGCTGAGAGCTGATTTTAAGTGAAATGTTGTATGTACCAATCATTAAATCTATAGGTACCTACTACATTACTTTTTCTTTTTTTACCTAATATTTGTTTTATATATTGTGCAATTATACGAATGACCACAGAACATAGGATGATCAACAAAACAACATAAGTAGTAATTTAATAAAAGAATAAACTTCAATTTTTCCTAGTGACCGATACAAACTTAACCTTCGATTTTTCCTAGTGTCTATACAAACTTAACTTTCGCTATCTCAGAACTTTTAAATTCTATGCCTAGTTCAGCCAAAAAATGAGTTTTGCTATCCGACATAGTTTTTGAGATATGCGCAGTCAAACATACAGATAGAAGAGCCTAGTATAGACTAACGTATACAAAAACTTCGTAATTTTAATGCTTACACAGATTTCATGAAGGGTTGGCACCCTGGCGTTGCAGGCGTTCAAAGGCTACGGTAACTGCTTTCTATCATGTGGGCCTTATGCCTGTTTGCCTACAAAGGTTATAAAGAAAATTACGTACGGATCGAATTAATAACCTCATTTTTTGAAGTCGGTTAAAAAATTTTATTTGGGCCATAGGGTGCTGGCAACTTATTTTTGCGTGTATGAAATATAAATCATGTATCATACATACTTGAGTCACATCGACTGATAATAGTGGATTCTATAAATAAATATCCTTACTGAATCGTTACATCATTTCGTGGATTCCCCTAAAAATAAAGTTCAAAACACGGTACGAGAGCACAACGCTCGTGCGTGATAAATACAATTACATACCTACTAATTAATTTGCATGCTTCACTGCCTCTGTATTTTTTAAATGTCTTGCTGTGTTTATATGAAATGATTAAATTTTATCATTTTATTCATGTTTGTCCTTATAAACGTATAAATTAATAAGCTATAATCATCCTATAGGAAACATTTCGTGGTATTAATCTGGGCTCTAGAGACTATACTAAGAAAAAATATCACATACAGTAAGAAAAAACGATGCAACTGTAGAACTATTTTATTATCGTTTCACGATCAATAAAATTGATACATTGATTCATAAATATCAAAATATCCTTGTCGTACTCATAGCATTCTCTACACCATGCTTGACAATTTGTTAAGAATTTAATTACAGTACAGTGCCCGGCAAATAAGTTGAACTAAGTGTGAGTAGGACACCGCAATACATTGCCACTGATTAATATAGGTGTGTCTCGCTCACACTTAGTTCAACTTATACGCCGCGTGTTGTAGAAGAAATTACATTATACAATACATTTATATTTATTTCATACCGTTTGACGATTTCGTTCGATAATCATTCTATCATTAATTACATTATAGATATTACTTATATGACAAACTTGATGGTATTGCCAAAGACAATATAATACTAACGTAGTATTGCATTATTGCTTGTTTGTACATGTTAAGCAACCCCGGGCGTGATTGCCATTAGATTAGTAACCACAAATGGAATCGTAGATGTATTTCGAATAAGGAGCGACGCGGGTGGCGCGTTAAGCCGTTTGTCCCGGCTGTCATCAACTCATCATGAGATAAAAGCCCGAGTTTATATTAAATGCCTTAACGTAGCTTGAGACGGCTGACATTCGTGTTGGCTACTTACACACACATTGCGATTGTAATCGTCTGCTTTGTTGGACTTTTTCTCTACTGTTCCTTGAGCTTCATTCCTGCAGATAACGTTATCTTTCAGTCTTCTATCAGGTTGACTTTGAAACGGCAAGTGTCGCGCATATTATTTATACCGACCATTCGCGGCGCTACATTTTTTTTGTTTGTTTGCATTGAATAAGATCTGAATAAATGACATAAGGTGACATAAGCTATAATTTACGCGGACGAAGTCGCAGGAAAATTGCTAGATTCATAAAAAAAAACGAGATACTTGCTATTCCCTTTCTTCCAAGTGAACCTTTAGGAATATGTTTTAGTAGTAAAAGAAAATACATTACACAATACAGTTATAACCATTTCGTTATCGTTTCACGATTTCGTTACTTATTTTTCAATACATAATCGTCATATACTTAAGAAAATACGTTATATTACACTTGTTTTGTCGTAAGTACTGTGGGCGGGATAAAAAGAATCAGAAGATAAGTATAATATACATATATAAAAATAATAATCTTGGCTATAATATTTATGTAGTAATTCGCAACTGTGATTCGCAAACTGGCTTATATACACATTCTACTAGTTGATTTCACAAGATTTGTTAAATTTAGGAACTAAAATATTTGTCAAGTATAAACTCCATACATTTCGGAACAGTCGTAAACAAAGTAACGTCGATAAGTAAAACCCCTCTTGACAGATCCCATCCCTATTGGCGTGAAACACACAGAAAAGGCGTACGGCGAAGGCGCGGCGCAGATACGGTGCAGATGTGGGACACTATGATAGGGTTCTCTTGCTGCCCGTGGAATCTTGCGATAGCTAGCGACTAAGATTTTTCTCACGATTTTGGTCGTTTTACGTTATAACAATAAAGCTTAAAATCCTATCACATTGTTCCATGTCTATGCCTTATCTGCGTCTTATGCCTTCTCTGTTAGTTTTACGCCTTAGACAATGTCTACTCGTCGTCCGAGTCGGAGCGCCGACACTTCTCCTTGAGCTTGTCGTACTCGTTGCGGCGAATGAGATCCGCTTTCAAGCGCTGCATGTCGCTGAGCAGCGAGCTCACGGTCACGTCGGGCGTGCGCTCCGTGTCGCTGTCGAGACCGGAGTCGTCGTCCGTCTTGTCTGACTTTTCGGACTTGTCGGAGCTGTCGGCGGAGCGGTCGACGGACCGGTCGGCGGAGCGGTCGCGCGGCATATCGTCGTCGGATAGCGCGGGTTCGCGATCGCTGTCGGATTCGCTGGGGGCGGCGCCCGGACGGTAGGCGCGGGGCACGCGTTCGGCGCGCACGCTTGAGGGCTCCAATGGGCTCGTGCGCCCCGGGCGACGCGACTTGCGACGCATGCTCTTCGCGATCACGCGCTTTTGGTGGTCTAGCTGCGGGAACAGTTCTGTAGACCAAGAAAAAATTGCATTACTCTACAGTTTTATTTTATAGTGATGTTTATGGGGGTTTCACACTGCTTGCTTAGTGGAGGAAGAGCTCGATGGCCTAGTGGGTGTAAGCATTATAAGCGCTTGTGAATGCTAAGCAACCCCGAGCGTGTCCCCACTTGGAAGGGTGATCGCAAGTGGCAAAAAAATTTCTCGAGCTCCTCTGTGCAGCTTGAAAATCTGAGACTAGTGTTGGCCACTTACACACACGAAAAACAAACAAACAACCGCGAGCGAGCGAGGGCAAGCAAAGCCGGCGAACATCGTTCAGCTCTTTTCAAACTTTGGATTACACGGCCTGCTATATGAGCGATGCGGCAGAAGATATCCGAGAGAGTTCGCTTGCCTCGCTCTCTCGCCAAATAAACCACATCGCTTAGCTCATAGTTTTGTTTGTCTCACTCGCTTCTCTTTCTCGCCTCGCTCACTCGCTGGCGGTGTGATATAGATAGCCCGGCAGTAGCAAACGTACGTCGTCGCCGCTGTGACATGTGTGAACTAAAAGATAGGCTCGAAACCACAATGACATAAATACTCTTTTTCAAATCAAAGGATGAACAATTTAAAAAAAAATTAAGTGATACATAGGCATTGTGCCAACAGTATTGTCCACCAAAAATATAAATCATTTACAGAACATAACTCAGGCTTTAGACAACTTGGGCTTTTCTATCAAGAAATCAGTGGGTGTGAAAGAATTGTAACCACATAAAAATGGCTCTTGGGCCCACGATGATAGGCCCTTAGATTTTATAAAGCCTAGATAGACTCTATTAGTCTAAAAACGTAGAAAGAACTAGTGTCCAACACATAGTCGGTCGCGCACACTCACAGCTACTAATTTGACGGATTTTGAGGGCACAAATTGACAGGACGCGTGTGATAACACAAAGCTGTCACGCACACAAGCACTGAAAAATTGGCCAGTTTTTTAATCATTGAAATGCCATGACGGTGTCTAGAGAGTATATAGTCAAAGAATGGGGCTTAGGGCAAGCAGGCATGAGACTCACCGTGCGCGCACTTGAGCGCCTCCTCTGCGGCATTCATCTCGGCCTCCTGGATGGAGTGTCCGCGCGCCGCCGCCAGCCGCGTGCCGCGGAAGTACACGCCCACCTCGTACACGCGCGTGTTCGTCGGGCCCAGGCACTTGATCACCCTACGCAAAGTATAACCTTCTTACATTTGCTATTAATACAGTACTACGACTTACAGTTATTGAACAATCACACGTACAAACACACATACATATTCGGCACGCATGTTTAGGCAACTTTTTTATACGTACAAATCACACAGACTGAGCTAGCCCCAAAGGCCCAAAGTAAGTTCTTAAGTAAAACTTGTGTTATGGGATACTAACTCAACGATACTTTATTTTAAAAATACATATATAGACAAACATCCAAGTCTCAGGTAGATCTGAAAAAGATCGTTTTTTCATCTTGACCTGACCGGGGATCGAACCCGGGACCATCCGTGTCGCAGACCGGCATGTTCACCGCTGCGCCACGGAGCTTGTCAAACTTGGGCAAGAAAAAAAAGCTTGCGGCTATGTGTGGGTGTCTAAATGTGCGCGAAGGTATCGAAAGGAGCGAGCAACGGGCCGCCACGAAACTATCTTAGTCGAAGGCTGTCTTTGTGGACCACCACTTGGACTTGGGTTCGTTCAGTCCTGTTCATCTGCTTTGACACTAAAACAAGCGTGCTATATGAGATACTGACTTGTAGAGCGGGATGTCGGATTCCCCGCCCTTCATGGAGCGCAGCGTGAGGCAGCACTGCTGCAGCTTGGACTTGGGGTCGTTCCAGTCCTGTTCATGTGATAACACGTTATAGCAAGCGTCTTTATGAAATACTGACTTGTAGAGCGGGATGTCGGGCTCCCTGCCCTCCATGGAGCGCAGTGTAAGGCAGCACTGCTGCAGCTTGGACTTGGGCAATAGTAAATTACTGCAGAGGCCGGGAAGTTAGGTTAGGCCTTGACAATAGTTACGAGTCCGGCAATCCCTTTCCCGCCGAGGAAAGTATAGAGCTTTTCTCAATAAATGTGAGGAAATTTAAAGTTACACATAAAGTTACATGTCTTTATATATTTTCCCTTACTAGGTATTTGCCGGTAGTCAACTTTCCACTTACAAATTAGGCGATGTAGGTACTTAAAATCCATTGCAGTATTGCTTTAAACACTAAAACTCATTTTGAACTGTTTCATTTCGAAAAAATAACCAACTTTGCACATATTTATCAAAAACAATCACTACGGGTATACTGAAAATAACAGCATCCCTGCGTTTTTTATTTTTTAATTTTCAGTTGTCAATTACAGCAAAGGAAACAATGCCCATAGAGCCCAGTCATATTTTACACAAAAAAATTATTAGATCATAGATTATTGTTTTTTTCTCTCGCAACAAAAATAAAAGATATTTTCGTATGATCACATATCAATATTTTAATAAAATTGTAGTTATATTCATATATTACATGCATTTTTTTTAATGTATATAATATATGTGGTATATGTGGTAGTAATTGGCTGTATGACAAGTGACATAATTTACGTTACATAGATAAATTAAAAAGTTTAGAGCAGCGGCCAGGAATTAATTTTCATACTTACTTCCTGTCCTAGGCCGGCAATGTAATGAATGAGCCAAGAATTACAAACTTCCGTGTCTTCTTTTTACTACACGTGGAACGGGCCGTCACCGAGTGCCTTGATCGAGGGCTGTGTTTGTTGAGTCTCTCGCACCGCAGCCACGAAGTGAGTAGTGAGTGACTAATCGACGTGTTGTATTGTATATCAACTCTAGCGCTTACCCTCCGGCTCAAGGTCACCGGTGCCCGAATTCTCCCGTACAGGGAGTGGCCCACCTCTTTGACTTGGATTCGTTCAGTCCTGCTCATCAGCTATTACACTAAAACAAGTTTCCTAAGTAAAATACTGACTTGTAGAGCGGGATATCGGGCTCCCCGCCCTCCATGGAGCGCAGCGTGAGGCAGCACTGCTGCAGCTTGGACTTGGGGTCGTTCCAGTCCTGGTTCATGATGAATTCCTGCAGACGCGGGAACAGGCACGCGTTGCAGAACGCCTGGCAGTATTCTAGGTTCTGGAAGAAAGTAAACCATTGCTATTTCATGTGAATAAATTGTATACAAAAACATAATCTCTTGCAAAATTTGACAGGTGTGTAGAGCATGATTAACTAAACCTATAAAACATTTAGATAGGCTTCAAAAATATAGTATTTTAGTAGGGAAGAATAAAAAATAAGACTAGGTTATATTTTTACTCATTCATTTTCGGTTACACGCACTCACACATTACCTACGTCTGTCGAACGAAAGGTTCATTTATTAATTGCGGATCTTTTTATTTTTATTTTATTAGTTTTAGTGCTGTGAAATATATACATTGATTTAATGTACTGAAATATAGTATTTTCGCGTACTATATACTTTTTGAACAGTATAATTATAGTACGGAGTTCCGAAATATAGTACAATACTATATATTATAGTACGGTTGGCAACCAAATGGGAGTTGGGTGTAGTGTACTGAGTGCGTAAGTATGAGACATCACCTGTCAGCGGCCATAGTATGCAGTAGTAGGAAATATACGGGTGGGGGACATTCATCTGTCAGCGGCCATAGCTAGCGGACGTGGTGCGTAATACTGAGTGGCGTAATGGTGTAGTAAGTAACTGTAGTGAGTGTTTACTAGCATTTTACAAGTGGCGAACGAGGAAAACGTAAGAATATTATTTAATTATTTTTTAAAGAAAGAAAGGGTGTGTAATGGCTTAGTATACGCGAGTTAAATGATTTGTTTTATCTTATGGGATAGTGTTAATTAAGTAAAGGGTAATACGATGTTCTGCTTTCGTAATAAACTAACGAAAGATAAATTGAAAATAGTGTTAATATTCGTAATAAAGCGTACGCGCAACGCGCGTGACGCGAAGCGGTTGATGGATATATTGTACTATGATAAATTATAGTTGTTGAGACACACAGCGCGGCAGTGTGTTGTTGTTGAAACGGAACTGATTTCTGGTAAAATTGGATAGGCGCGTGGCCACCGAACGTTTTGCTTATTGTAATTTGTTTTTCATATTGAGATTGAGAATTAAGCTATTGAAATCATGATGTTACTTTTGGTAGCGTACTAAATTCTTTCATCGTGTAGATCATTTAGTGCAGTTTGAAACATAAAAAATCTGATATTAATTCTATGAAATTGTAATGATAAAATTACGGATATGACATTGTGTGTGAAAAAAAAGGTAATTTTGCTGAAATACGGAAACTGTACATGAAAGGCTAAAATGATAGTTCGTCAATAAGCCAACATTTTACGGATTTGAAATGACGATGTGAGGTGATGGAGATAGTCAACTTTAAGTAGGTAGGCAATATGACAGCCTATACTGCATGATATCATAATAATTAAGAGCGCGATGTGAGGATGAAATACTGGACAATATCCTCCATGTAAGTTGGCAATGGGACATCCTGTGTAGTGGGAGTACTGGACAATATATGATAGTCTGTAAAACTAGGCAGTAAGACAGCCTGTGTGAGTTGGACAATATGATAGTCCGTGTAACTGGGCAATAAGACAGCCTGTGTTAGTTGGACAATATGATAGTCCGTGAAACTGGCAATAAGATAGCCTGTGTGAGTTGGACAATATGACAGTCCGTGTAACTGGGCAATAAGACAGCCTGTGTGAGCTGGACAATATGAGAGTCCGTGAAACTGGCAATAAGATAGCCTGTGTGAGTTGGACAATATGATAGTCCGTGTAACTGGGCAATAAGACAGCCTGTGTTAGTTGGACAATATGATAGTCCGTGAAACTGGCAATAAGATAGCCTGTGTGAGTTGGACAATATGACAGTCCGTGTAACTGGGCAATAAGACAGCCTGTGTGAGCTGGACAATATGAGAGTCCGTGAAACTGGCAATAAGATAGCCTGTGTGAGTTGGACAATATGACAGTCTGTGTAACTGGGCAATAAGACAGCCTGTGTGAGCTGGACATTATGAGAGTCCGTGTAACTGGCAATAAGACAGCCTGTGAGAGTTGGACAATATGATAGTCCGTGTAACTGGGCAATAAGACAGCCTGTGTGAGTTGGACAATATGATAGTCCGTGTAACTGGGCAAAAAGCCTGTGTAAGTTGGACAATATGATAGTCCTCGTAACCAGGCAATAAGACAGCCTTTTTGAGTGGGACAATATGACAGTCTTTATAACTGGACAATAAGACAACCTATATGAATTGGATTATAATGATAGTCTGTGCGAGTAGGCAATAGAAAAGCCTGTATAATGAGTTGGACAGGTATGATAGTCCATGTGATTGGGTACTACGATAGCCTGTATAAATGGAAAATATGTTAGTCCGCGTAACGGGGACTTGATTTATGGTCCTATACCCCTTATTAGGGACAGAGCGCGTCGACAGTGACTCTCTGTCTTGTTCTGTCCTGAGCATAGCATTTCACGTCACGCCACGTAGATGTACGTGGTACGACAGCAAGTTTGTTTGGATCGGCCAGCCTTACACTTTCCTTGGGGTATGCAATCCATAGATTATTTTGATATATGATCAGAACCCCATTATAAAGTGTAGCCAATCCTTTCATCATCATCATCAGCCTATACTTGTCCACTGCTGGCCAATCTTTTGGTGGTGCTCAGTGTACTGATCGTGATTTTATGGCATCGTCCACGTAGCCGGTCATTTGAAAAGGTATTTGACGATTTATTAGGCAGCTATTGAAAAACAAAAACAAAAGACCTTTAGTCTGGGTACGTTTGAATGGTTAAAAGTACAGTATAATGGGTGTGGCGGCCTTTCCGGCATTTGCGACGCATAATGCAAAAGCATTATGCGTTAGCTTAAAAAGAATATTAAAAAAATAGGAGATAGCCCTGCCGGACTCTACCGTGAAAGTTGATGTCATTCGACATAAGGCCATCATTTGTCATTCTACAAGAAAAATCTTGTTAGTAGCCTTATCTTATCTTCGTTGGGGCCGATTATAAATTGGAAGCACGTCTAACCTTTGAGTTATTTTGTACTCACCCCATGCCTTAGTCACCCACACGGTGATTCCTGCAGAAGCACTGCACTTCTACTTAAGTAGTATATTCTTGCGGGACACCAATAAGGGCCATAAACTGGACTACCTTAACGTATCAAAGGCTTTCTGAAGTCAACAAAATGTAAGATAAATCTTTCTTTGCAAATCTTAAACCTGTTTAAGTATGATTCGAAAAGTATTGAGTCGGTCGATCAGGCAACCAAAATCTAGCCTATCCATTCTGGAAGAGTCGGTCTACGGCGTTTGATAATTTGCCCGTTATGATTTGAAAAAGACTTTAGCAGGAGTCGAAATGATGCCTCTCCAGTTGTTACATTCACTTAAGGCACCTTTTGAGTAATTCATTAAAAGGCCTTTTCTCTATTTGTCAAGTAATTCTTAGCTTCCCCAATCCTGGCAATTAAAGATATAAGGGTTGAAAAAAGTGTATATATGCTTTTACCATTTACAAAGGTTGTTAGGTCAAGTCATGGAGCTTTGCCAAATTTAGGAAAAGAATGGTATTGGCCACTTCTTTTTTCTTATGGTGGATAATCTCAACTTCATGGAGCTGGGGTGACTTTCAGCTCTACTGTCCATATTTTAAAGCCCATGAATAAACCTGCAAAGCCCCTTTAAATTGATCTCTCCAAAGGGAAAAGAGTAACAGAAAGCCAGGGCTTTTGTGGCTTTGTAAAGCCCCGTCAGAAAAACCGTATTTCCAGTATGTTGGGATTGATCTGCAATACTGTCAGTCCACTATCTTCTGTCCTGCGTGTGCTGCGATAGATTCACTGTATATGGCGCAATTGTAGATTGGCTCTTTGGATCTCAGCACAAGTTCCAAGAAATTTGAGATGGGGTTGTTTTATAATATAAATTAGGTGCCAAGTTTCCCGTGAAATCCATTCATCACGTTGTGAGGGTCGTTCCCCAGAACGATGGAGCGGACTTCAGTGTAAGTCATTTTACTACCATTCCATTGGTCATCTATGGTCTTGAGCTCTGCCGTTTGTTTCAGTAAGGAAAACGGTTACGTAGCTCGAGTCGTTACTTTTTACAGAAGTTCTTACATGGGTCTCGCAATTTGTGCATTAATATGCACTAGTGTGAAGTGAGAAGCACCATTTAAAGCTGATGGATAGATGGTCTATTCGGTTTCTTATTGACAATAACGTCAAGGAATTAGTTCATGTATATTTGTGGCGGTCCCGGTAAATTTATAGTTTCCGCCAGTAATGAGACCTTAATTTTGGCAAAACTCTATATACCTTTACCTATTGTAATAGCATTCACCGAGTCCCTGGGTGTTCATGTGTTGTTTGCAATTCTGATTATCACAATGAATTTTAGCGTTTAGACCACTCATGAAATGACGATAATTCCTGACAGTTGCATTAAAGGAACTGTTGGCCTTTTGTTTTTGCAGAGGCTATGTTGGTAGAAGATACACTTAACACTTCTTGCGGGATCTGAGTTAAAAGGGGGATACATACATGATTTGGTTTGAGATCGGCTTCCAGTTGATATGGCTAATTTTAGCTGTATCTGTAAAAAGAAGTCCAATGCCATGCTTATGCTTATTCTTCTCATCCTCCTTGCCGGAATACAGGAGTAAAATCAACGCTGGTTAAGGTCTCGGCTCACAGAAACCGTGACGGCGCATTTTACTGAGACCTAGTTTATGCAGCTGGTATCTCAGCATTTTTGCTTAGGCTAGTTGGCTGTTGTCAGTTAGCGTTCTTAAATTCAAAACAAAAAAAAACTTATCTGTTGTTTAAACCAAAAGTCATCATTTAAAGAATTGGTCCGGTTTGCTTCTTCTCTGATTTCCGGAATCTTATTTTTAAGCATGTGAGTAATTAGCTCAATATGCTTTACTTAGTTAGTGAGACCACCACTTCAAAGACGGACGGGCTTGGTTTATTATTGGATATCCTCTCAATTGATAGTATTCTGTTTTGAGGCACAGAATAGTAGTAAAGTACCTCATGCTCTACCTACTCAGCTCAGCTAGGAATTAAAGTAACAGTAACACACAGTTGTGTGGATGCAGCAAGTCCCAGGGTAGAGGACATGTCCTCTTGACATATCATTGGAATGTCTGTTCATGTGCTATTACAAACCGCTATTATCACCGCTGCTATTATGAATTATAACGAATGACTTTGAAGAACTGTTTTTCAGAGAATTCAGGGATGCCAGCACTAGCGGAATTAGGATATAAATTAATACACTCAGCGGTGAGAGACAAAAATAAGGCAAAGAAGGAGAAAGGGAAAGAATATGTAGACAAGAAACGAATAACAAATAATACTAACATAGAAATTGCCAAAAAACTTATGACGAGGTTTATTTATTAAACATGATTGAGGAAAATAAATTAATTTCTACATAACCCAGAACCTCATACAGTGACAGATATTAATAGTGGTAATATTAGTCAGAATATGGTCAGAAAAGATTCGATGGAAAAAATATATATATTACAGAAATCTAGTCAATCTTAATAGGGCGGGAAATGGAGTATAATCGAGACAAATGCTGGAAACGAAGGTGTCAGCATAGCCAAAAGAGAAAATAAGTTTACCATAAAAAGTAGTAAGTTACAGAGAAGTTATTACATCAGAACTAATCAAAGTTATAAAACTGGAATAAATAATATTTGTGAAAAGTTGTTTATCGTATAAAATGAAGAAGGGATGTAGTGTACTGAGTGCGTAAGTATGAGACATCACCTGTCAGCGGCCATAGTATGCAGTAGTAGGAAATATACGGGTGGGGGACATTCATCTGTCAGCGGCCATAGCTAGCGGACGTGGTGCGTAATACTGAGTGGCGTAGTGGTGTAGTAAGTAACTGTAGTGAGTGTTTACTAGCATTTTACATTGGGAATCAAAATCTTATTACCTTATCAATAAACAGAGCTCCTAGAAAGGCTTCTAGCAGATCGGCCTTATGTTTTTTGGTGGTGGGCTTCGCTTTGGGGTTGTTGTAGATGGCGTACGAGGACATGTCGAGGTCATCGCACACCATTGCCTGGGTCCGGTTGTTCACCAGTGAAGAGCGGAGTAACTGGAAAGAAAAGCTTCTTTTTAACTCCCTGTACAGGATTTTGCTTCCCACGTTACGCCACAGAATATATAATAGTACAAGTACAGAAGATTCACTCCGAAAAATCGATTAAAGGAATAGCGACTCTCGACACGATACAATAAGGTGCAATTCAGATCGCACAACGCTAATAACCTACAGTTATATTCACCTAAACGTTCCATCTCGTTTTATCGCGTAGCGCTTACCTATTGCTCACTCGCTCGGCCCCACTGATTAGCCCCGCTTGATCGGCCGCCGTACGTACTTGCGTTTTCAATACCTACCGCGGAGTGAGACAGGCCTGGTTACGCTCACAACCTACAGACAAGTTCGTGGGTAATATAAAATTGGCGTTTTTTTTGCGCTTGCGATTTTGTTCCTAATGACAATAATTTTCAGGTAAACACATTTTTTTATTTAAACTTGTAAGTAGCCTATATTATTAACATTCTGCATGCATTAAATGTTTTGCTTTTGTGTACCTATATAATTATTAGAAAATGCTCATGAAAAGAACTCGTTTCAGGTTTGTCCGTTTTAATCAAAAATGTAGCCATATTTTTATTAACTTTTTGTTAATTTTAGAATGTGTAAATTAGGCTTAATGTTGTCCGTAACTACACACAAAATTTCATTTTTATTGAATTTATCAAACCAAAAATAATAATAAAAACGTTAGTATAAAAATGTATGCCAATTTATAAGGTAAGGACCTAATATAAAACGCTCTAGTGCGAGGCCCAAGACCGAATACAATAAAGCACTACCAATCTTCACCCTAGTACTAGCTGGCAGAGAAAAAGTGTAGAAAATAGCTTTCTAATAAGTTATTAGTGTGCTTTTGTTTAGATGCTATTTTTTGCTTTTTTGCACTGCCTATAATATTCTTGATAATATTTTTTGACAGATTCAAATTTTAAAACACATTGTTCTAAACAAGGTTTACTTCATGCCACATTCTCGTATACCATACCTCCCACGGCCAAATGGACTCGCCGAACAATATGTGAAAACTTTAAAATACAGAAAGACATGAAGTCAACTTAAATAAGCTTTTGAAGATTAACTCAGGTAGAATCTAAATATTGTTGAACTCTTATTGAATTATCGAGCTCCACTGACTAATTGGTCCTATTCTACTCTGACGGTTCTCGGTAGAGTAGAATAGGACCACTCCAAGTCTTCCTGTGGATATCGTGACTTAGGAAACATAAGCTAAACAAAGCTTATAAATATCAAAGATACCTCTTCAATCCGTCTGGCCAGCGTGAAGAGGCCGAATCCTCTGACTGCTCTGGCTAATATATGGCTCTGACAGCACAGAGAGGCTCCTGCTCCTGCAATGGATACTAACAAAGACCTAACGATGATAAGTAGGTAATGAAGAATGACTTACCGATAGATGACCTTCGTGGTGGTCCGGGAAGTGGCGATACAGTCGGTCGGACACGACCAGCTGCAGCACAGTGTCGCCCAGGAACTCCAGTCTTTGGTTGGAGCCGAGCGTCAGATGAGTAAAGCCTACGGAGCGGTCGGTGAACGCGCGCGCCAGGAGACGAATATGTTTGAACTGCACACCTGCAAATACAAACAGCAAGGTTTTTCTTTTTAACATAAAATCTTCTTTCAAATAACTTTTACCCCGGAAAAAAAGGAGGAGTTTCTCAAGTCGACGCGTATATTTTTTTTTATGTATAGCGCATAGTTTTTTCAGAGTAGCCCGATTTAGACAATTTTTTTTAATTGGAATCTTTATAACCCTAGAACCTAGAAGAAAAATATAGCCCAAAGGGTAGGAACACAGGGATGAATGATTGTTTGCTTTTCAGTTTTATCGGTGGTTTAATTTTTAAAGTAGTTGCTATTCACGAAGGAAATAAATAAGCAAATAATATGTTTTATGAAGAATAAATGATTATTTTTTTACTGTAAGATGTACATATTTATACATTAGAGAACGAAAATTAATATAGTTTTTAGTATATTTACTCACTGAAAAAAAACGTAGCTTTAAATCAGATATAGGTAGATGTTTTGTGTCAATAATAATTAACGTTAGTTTTTTTTAAATTTCACTTTTATACTCAACTGATGGTTATGAAACAGTATGAAATAAGATAATATATAACTATTAATCCAGACAACGAGAAAAAATAATCTATATTTAGGCAAACTTGTATTCTCATCACTCACCTATGGACTCTTCGTAATTGGTGAGTCTCTGCAGGAAGTCGAAGTCTTTGAAGCCTTTCCTGTCGCCCAGCGGCTCCTGTTCTTGCAGCGGATGCGCGCGCTCCTTGCTCCACACCACCAACAAGTCGGGCTCCGCCACCTAAATGATTTCTTTTGTTCTTGTCACTCACCTATGGACTCCTCGAAATTGGTGAGTCTCTGGAGGAAGTCGAAGTCTTTGATGTATTTCCTGTCTCCTAGCGGCTCCTGTTCTTGCAGCGGATGCGCGCGCTCCTTGCTCCACACCTCCAACAAGTCGGGCTCGTTGTACCAGAGAGACAGAGCGAACACACGATCCGCCACCTAAAAATAAATGTTTTTTTTTTATTGAGGTAAACAAACAAAAATGTGCGTGGGATAACATCGTGCGTGCGTCTCTCAGAACATATAACTAGGGAGAATTGCCGCGCTCTTTTAATACAACGAAAACAGGTGTCTCCAGATTTCTCCCACCACTGCCCAAACGCACACACTGGACTGTGTAAAAACAAAAGCCGTCGAGTGTAATAAAACATGCAAACTCGCGCAGTGATTGCCTGAAATGAAATACACGCACACTACTAAAAAGGCAATTTATTTTACATTTACGCCAGTGCAAGACAAACGTTAAAATGATGTTTTATCGATATCGATATGAAGAATTGAAGTGAATAAGAAGATTGAAGCCCGATGGGGTGCGGAGAGGAGGGCTCATAATTCATACTTCCATACTAATATTATAAAAAGAGGGAATATTTTACTGTGTGTTTGCATTGAATAGGCTTCAAAATTACTAAACCGATTTGAAAAATTCTTTCACTGTATGTTGTGAAGCTACAGTATCCCCGAGTGTCATAGGCTATGTAAGGACCACGGGCGAAGCCGGGGCGGACTGCTAGTAATTGATACATATTAATTAGCTGTTGCCCGTGACTTCGTCAGCGTAAATTAAAGCCTGTATTTTAACCTCAATTATAGCGTCTTTGGAAATAAGGAATAAATAAATACACAATAATTTTGCAAATCAAAATATTTATTTCCAATTTACTGCCCAGTAAAATGAAATGAATGAAATTTTTCTTGAAAATGTTTAGAACATATCGTATTTCTCTGGACAGGAAACCAGTTAGGACCTCTGCCCGTTGCTTCTATCCATTTTTCTTTAAATGTTGGGTTCTTAGGAAAACTGAAATAAGAAACCAAAATTATTATTTTTTTCAAACCATAATTATAGTTTGGTTGAAAAAACCGACTGAATACTGCATCAAAATCGGTTAAGCCTAACGCGAGATAATCGCGGACAAACATACATACAAACAGAAAGATCAAACTAAGAAACTTTTAACTTCAAAAACTAATAATCTTATTGAAGTCTAATTTTCAAAAATCTAATAATTATAAAAACATGCATTAAAAACCGGCCAAGTGCGAGTCGTACTCGCGCATGAAGATTTCCGTACTATTTTATTAATATCGAGCAAAAAACGGCAAAAAAAATTACGTTTTTTGTATGGGAGCCCCCCTTTAATATTTATTTTGCTATAGTTTTAGTATTTGTTGTTATAGCGGCAACAGAAATACATCATCTGTAAAAATTTCAAGTGTCTAGCTATCACCGTTCATGAGATACAGCCTGGTGACAGATGGACAGACCCGTCCCGTGTTTACCCTTTAGGTACAGAACCCTAAAAAGTACCTATGTATTTTTATTATTATTTTCCGAAGTCATCTACAGTTGATACTAAATGTAGTACAGTTTCGGATACTTTATCGATAACCGCGTTACACTTGCACTTCCCAAACTTCCGACGCCAAGCAGCGACGGTATCAAACCCACAGCGTTTGATACATTGCGTCGTGATTTTGCGTGGTTTGAGTTAGTTGTCGTATTAAAAGTTCAATGTACAACTCACAAAAAATTTACTTCGACTTTTGAATGAATCACGGGTCAACAAGCGAAAATACGGTTATTTGTTAAAATATTTGATTTTTGATTCTTTTTATGAACAAAATGTGGTACTTACATGTGGTACGTGATTCCATTGTTCTTGTAGTTTTTAATTTCACTCCTATTCTTGCAAGTAACAACGCTACAAGTCGGCATTTTGAGGTTATTACGGGGCGACGGCGGTATTACGACTGACCGGCGGCGGGCAGCAATATTCGATTTCAGGCATATCGCGGCGACGCGGCCACGCCCCCTCTTCATATCTAGTCCTTTATATGATCTGAGGTGCGTCTCAATTCACATTCGCCCTGAAGAAGACCGCCGGATGATGTCGAAACATGTCGGCCAGTAGCTGATGACTATTTACGTGAGTAACCTGTTGTTACTAATTTTAATAACACAATAAATACAATTAATAAATATTAGTAAGTTGTAAAATAATTGTGTTTTGAACACCGCTTAACACAGCTTACTCTAAAAAAAAAAATACAATTTTGCACTAACATTTGAGTTAAATGCAGCATACAATTTTAGCTCAAAAGTTCACGATTTTTTCTTTTGAATGTAAAACCAGATGTTATTGTAATATCTATGCTATTAAAGTGCCCATTAAATGAATGAGTAAGCCAAGGAGAGCGTCCACCGGAGTTGGTGCGACAAGACAATTTGGAAGCGCAAACATTGGACATTTGTTATTATTTCGACTGTGTGTTGTACGTCGTTGTAAATTAAACATTAAGGCATTTTATGTTCTTAAAAAAAAATTGGCCACGGTATTTCAAATAGATGTGAAACACAAAAGTATGATCAGTGGTGGCATCCTCAACTGCCTGTTTGGTGGTTGTAGATATAGCATCGGGTTCACACACCCAGCTTCCCGAGCTGCTACTTACTAATGCCCAATCCATTCGAGTAAGTAGCATCCCAAATACCTTTATCTTGTTCGCCCAGTCCAACAAACACCTATCCTTTCCTCGCCAATAAAAATAGTTACGATCGGTAGCAGCGTCGGCACTCAAACTAACATAACTCGCATAAGCCAATCAAACTGCGCTCAGCAACACTTCTGCCAAGCGTGATACGTAGATAAGACAAATAGTACGTAGACAAATCAAAGACAATTCGGCTACGTTCTACTGATAATTTTTACTAAAAAAATTACTTTCCAAGTCACTAACCTGTAAGCCGGCGTCCAAGAACAGCGCGCCCATGAGCGCCTCGAAGCAGTTGGCCATGGCGTGGCGCATCACCACCTCGCGACACAGGTCCGAGCCGTGCGCGTACAGCATGAACTGCTCCAGGTCAATGTTCTAGAAGGAAATTAATTAAATTAATAAAAATTGTCTGTGCAGATATTTTTGCTGTAAGTGCTTCTTATTACTTTAAAAGAGCAACGATTCGAACAAAGCATTGAAGCGGTAAAACTACTACTCGAACGTCGATTTTCTGTAACAATGTGGTACTTCCCCGGACGAGCCGCCCCATTTATTCTACTTGCAAAATGAATTTTGTCGGTCGGCAGTAGCGTGGCTCTACCACAAAGTAATAGAGCAGTAGGTACAAACATGAAAAAAAATCTCACTAGACAGATCGTCCAACAGACCTCTTTCAGTTTATTTCTCACCAGAGACTTTTGTCCTCAACGTGATATCAACTTTATATAATCATCATCAATATGTCTTTTTTAATCTCAATTGCAGGATCACGACTCTCTGTGTACTACCAGAGCCTTATATGCCAAACTTTATATTTATGGATGTAAATATAAAAATGACAGTTACCTTAGCAAGCTGCGCTAAATGCTGATTCTGTACGATCGAGGCCCTATACGTAGCAAGGCCACCTTCAGCCAGCCCTGGAAACATCCGGAATAGATGAATGGAAGACAGGAACTCAACTACAGCGTCGCCAAGAAACTCCAGACGTTCGTTGTGCTTTATTTCGGACTCCGTTTCGTTGTTCTTGCCAAACCGCGACATAATACTTATGAGGGTTACGATACCTGTAAACAAGGCAAAAACAATTAAAATATTAGTTATACCTAGTTTGGTCTTATCTAAACACAATTTTACGACACTTATAGGACTCGCCTCATCTGGACTGGTCTCAAAGTTCTCCCGATATGAAGAATGTGCTAGCAATGATTCCAATTAATGTAACTTCATAGAACCTACCCTTCTTTCTAGTATAATGTATCGTCCTATCTCCATACTCCGACTGTCTTATCCCACAGTTAGACTGTTTCTCGCCTAGTCTGAACTATCATAATTCTCCCAATATTCAAAATATACTAGCATATATTTAAATAAAAGATACTTCATAGAACTTACCTTTCTTTCTAGTATAATGTATCCTCCTATCACCATACTCCGGCTGTCTTATCCCACAGTTAGTCAGGCTGTTTCTCGCGTGATCAGGGTTGGTCCCGAAATTCTCCCGATACGAGGGATGCGTCAAAGCGGTCTGCAGCAGTAGCCGCTGTTTGAAAACATAACCCATCTTCTTCTCCAAGCTATCTAGCGACTTGTGGAAGCGAAGATGCCGCACCAACACCGGTATCAACATAGCGTGCTGAAATATTTATAAATTCATGAAGAATTCGCATAAACCGCTATAATTTAAGATTGATAGTCTTAAAACCGGCATAGTTTACAAAAAAATTAAAATATCGGCAGTACAAGGTAATCACTTTAGAAAACATTACTATGTGTTAACGAAATTAATCATTTACTCATTCATCATCTTTTTAAGAAGTCCACTGCTGGACAAAGGCCTCCCCCAAGAATTTCTAATACGAACGGTTGGAAACGGCCTGCATCCAGCGCCTTTCTGCGTCCTTTATCAGGTCGTCCGACCACCTGGTCGGTGGGTGTCCAACGCTGCGCTTACCGGTACGTGGTTGCCATTTCAGAACCTTTCTGCCCTATCAGGCATTGGTTCTTTGCGCTACATGCCCATGTGAGCGTTTATTAGAACCTTTAAGTTTTACTTTCATTAAGTAGAGACATATTTGACAATAAATGTCCTATATAAACTTATTGAACGTAACATTTCAGGCAACTGCGTATTCATATGGATTTTCATAAGGCCCCACACTAGGCACACTAGCGACGCCAATAATTGTATTCCTAATACTTTACATTTTAATTTTATGAGAATCAGTCATTAAGAGAAAAAGTGATTACCGCCAAAAACGGCCGTTTTTGGCGGTAAACTGATTCTCTCATTCTCACTGATTCTGAGAATATAAAAACATGATTCCAAAAATACTTCAGGTTATTTACTAGTGCTTATATGATTTACATTCTTGAATTTCTTTCTATTTGTAAAGTATTAGGAATAAAATTATTGGCGTCGCTAGTGTGCCTAGTGTAGGGCCTTAATTGAGAAACCTAAAGAAAACAGAGAAACCTTGCCTGCACAACATCACACATCAGCCCCGTAGTATGAAACCCTTGCGAAGAAATAGCCACCGTGACATCCCTCTTCATTTTGCTTTGTGTTCGCATCTCTTGAAGCTTTGCTTCTTTAGCGGCCAACTTCTGTCGCTCCTTGAACGAAGGCTTTGCCATGTTGGCAATGAGGTGACGGTATTTTACGTAGTAACGCCATGCTTTTTGATATCTGGAAATGGTACATTATGCAAGACAAGCTGGATATTATAGTAGAGGAAGGCACGAGACGAAGCCAAGTGCTTATAATAAACTGATAAATATAATAGCCAGCTTACTGAGTACGAGCATCATACGAGGTTTTTTTACATTTATAAATACATTTGCCATCAAAAATGTAATAATAAGTATGCTCGAATTCGTTAGCAAGAAAAATATACAGCGATGAAAATAACATAGTTGTGTGCCAATATTCTGACATATAATCTGGCAGCTATCCATTATTAATATCTGAACGTTTTCCCGGTTTCACCCGCAGGTCTGGCGCGTCAGAGCTCGAGGACCGCTTTTATGATAGCATTCATGTTGTAATATGATTTGGCATAATTTTTATGAGTATGCCCTCGGGCAGGCGAGCGCAACCGGCCTTAAGTCGAGCACTCTGTATCTGGTAGTTATCTCGCATCTAGTATTACATTAAAAAGAAATATTAAAAAAAAATTAAACAGACTTAAATTTTTCCTGGTAATTGATACACTTTTAACTCTCTACGATTAAATAAAATTATTTTAATACGGTTTTTATCGCGTTTATTACATTATTTATACACCTAACGTTTCAAGCACTATGATTTACGATTACTCATGAACAACTAAATCGATTTTAATGAAACTTGCACTGTTCCTAAGTTAGACTATACCGAGTCCAACAAAAAAAGAATTTTAGCAATGCGACCGATAGTTCTTGAGATATGCGCGGACAAACATACAAATACATTCATGAAACTTGGCCCATATGTTTCACAGCTGAAAAAGACTAACATATACAACGTGTTAGTGAAATTATTTACATAAAAAATCGACTTACTCTGGGTTTCCAGCGTAGCTGAGCTGTGGCGGCCTTATCCCAAAGTGGACGATTTCTGGGTAAAACTCCTTCAAATCTTTGGCAGTCTTGTCGGCCGTGTTAGGCGGGCTACGGTCAAGTTGGTCCACACGTACTGAACATGGCTTCTTGCCGGGGTATGTTACGATCATTCCTGAAAAATAAGCTTAAATATTAATAAAATTGCTTTTAAGGCCACACCTACCTAACCTAGGTAAAAATTCTTTATTTGTTCTCCACAATCTTAACACTAAACTTAACTTAAACATGGCACAACTATTTGTGACATGATTTAAGATTGTGAGAGACTGGTGTCTGAACTAAGCAGAGCTTGTATCTCAGTACACCAGCCTCTCCCTCACTCGGAGCAGGGTAATAAAAGGTGTGCAATCAAAACGTTGTACATATGTAAATAATACGATGACAATTATCATGAACTTAAGAAAATAATAAAAACCATAAACAAAAAAAGGACAAACAAGTAGTACATATCAGATAGATGCTTAATTGATTTAAAAGTGGCGGTGATAATATTGCTTTTAAGGTGTGGCGTGGCCTGAAAAGCAATATTATCTCCCAAGAAGGGGAACATGTTCCCCGCGGCCCCAGGGTTCACTCTTGATGGTATGTTTTTTGAACAGCGCATGCAAATTACATTTTTAATAAAAACAAAAGCGCATATTGTCAATTAAAGTGTAAATGTATGATTAATGATGATTTGGAACCACTGCCGGAAAACATGCTTTTCGGATATTAGAGGATAGACGAAACAGTGGGGGATACCAATTCAATTACTTATTATTTTTTACGTTTGCAACAAATCAAAATATATAAGTATGTCCGCCTATTTTTATAAATTCTTGAATAAAAAGTTAGACATTTATACCAAAACCCAATACAAGTGTATAATTGCATTACCATCCTGGGTACAGAAACTGACATATGAAGAAACTGAGTCATTGATAACTCGATTAATTTAATAATATAATCCAATAATGTAATGGCAAAATAATATGATTTAATATGATGAAATAATTTATACATTGATTAAACTCTTAAATAAATATTAATTTAGTAAATGTATTTAATATGTAATTGATATTTTGTGATATTTATTCTATAATGCATGTATTGCAATTGTGTGAAAGAGCGGGACTCGCCAGATACAGGTTTGTTCAAACTTAATTGGTGAGCCCTTGCTGCATGGTATGTAAAATGAAAATTTTTTGATGAATAAATAATTTTGATTTTTTTTTGGTTTTTGATCATAATAACGTCACTCTCTATTGCCTGAGGAAAACAAAAGGCAGTCGGTCGTTTGATACGAGTAATCAGTAAAAGTAATCTTCTTCGAATTTGTGTTTAAAACATAAGGATGCGTTAAACATTAATGTGGGTTCAGTTGATGTAATACTCACCTATGGATATTGGATAAAACGGGGCATCTTCCTATTGGTTTGGAAGAAAAGGAAAAACATAGAATATACCAGCTGCTTCTTTTCCCGCGTAGTCAGTAAAAGCCGGCCAAGAGATTAGGCGAAAATCTAAGGAATCATATTTATAGGCGATGCGGCTAGCAACCCATCACTATTTTTAATTCCGCTTTCCACCTTTACGCCACGCTATAGCGAGGCTACGTATACGTAGCCTTTAGCTACCTATTGCTCTGTCTACCCCGCAAAGGATAATGCCGTGATAATATGTATGTAAATAGAAAAATCCGTCATCCCGTGGATGTCCTAGAAGGCGACGTTGAAAACACAAGCTAAACAAACCTTATAAACATCAAAGAGACCTCTCCAACCCGTCTGGCCAGCGTGGAGAGTGTAGACCAAATCCTCTACTGCTGTGGCTAATATATGGCTCTGGTAGTACAGAGAGGGACATGCTCCTGTAGTGGAGACTAAAAAATCCTGATGATGATGATTGCTCTGTCTACCCCGCAAGCGATAAAGACGTAATAATATGTACTTATGTAAATAGAGAAAAGAATCCAGACAAGTAGTTACCTTTAATCCGGTCAACGAACTTCTGCCACGTGTAGTGGTCCATATTGTGCACGTCTTCCAGTTTCTCGGGAGGAATGAGAAGACCGCTTTCATCCACTAAATACTTGAGTACCTCGCACATGGACAATACCTGTCGAGATGGAATGTCTCAATTATCTCGAAGATTCATTAAATTTTTCCATTATGTAGAGCAAATACAATTTATGTCATGGAAGTACATAAATAAACTTTATTATATACATGGCGAAATTTTGATCGCTTATGTCTTAAAGGGGTGATTCAACCCGTCGGTATGAAGATAGAGGGGGGGGGGGGGGGGGATGGGCCTCCGGCTCTCTCACTCACCGAACGAAGCATAGAAGCGGTAAAGCTACGTAAAGCTGAGTAGTAGCTTTACGTAGCGAACGTCGATTTTCTGTGAGTGTGGTTAAAAGTGAATTTTGCCAGTAGAGTGGCTCTACCACAACTCTATTTACCGAACTTTTCCTTCATATCGACGACTTCATACCCACATACCTCACAACCTCCCTCCGGCAGGTACCGCACGAACCGCGGCATGAAGTGGAACTGAGAGCACGTCGTGTCCGTGCCCTTCCCCAGGTCTAAGTCCACCAGTTCCAGTAATTCTTTAAACAGGTATTCCTCTGTAAAGAAGCATTTGATATAAAATAACCGTCGGGTTGACAAAGCTTATAATCATCAGAGAAACCTCTCCAACCCATCTGGCCAGGGTGGAGAATATAGGCCAAATCCTCTGACTGTTCTGGCTAATATATGGCTCTGGTAGTACAGAGAGGGTAGTGCTCCTGTAGTGGAAACTAAAAAAGAACTGATGATATAAAATAAAGTGTTTACTAACAATTGGTTACAAATAAGTTAAAGATTACTACGATTTTGCGACTATCGACGGGAAGGGTATTCCAAAGTTGCATGGCATAAACTTTAAACAAATGTTCGATGAACTTATGAACCTATTCTGGCAGCGCCTTTGCTTTTATTCTGTGTTCAAATTCGCAATTCATTTTACTTGAATCCCAATAAAAAAAAAAAAATTTGAGGGAAAAATATTATACCAACCGTTTCTGACCTTATATCATGAAAATTTTACGAAAATCTTTTAAAAAACGTTAGTTAAGTCTTGGAATCTACTTCCATTTTATACAACAAGGAAGGGCCATACCCGTAATAAATCCACGGTCTATACTAGATCATTATAGTATAATGACATTAAAATAACAGCCAAAAAACAAAAACTAATTTCGGCATGTCTATACAAAAGTGTGCAGCCGCCCGGGCGATCTGTATGGGAAAGCCGATTTTTTAGGGTTCCGTAGTAAACTAGGAACCCTTATAGTTTCGCCATGTCTGTCTGTCTGTCTGTCTGTCCGTCCGCGGTTTTACTCAGAGACTATAAGTACTAGAAAGCTGTAATTTTGTATGAGTATGTATATTAATCATGGCAAAAAAGTCGTAGAAAAAATCTTGAAAAAAAATTTTTTTTTTGGTAGCTCCCATACAAGTAAAGTGGGGGAGTAATTTTTTTTTCTCTACTTACCCATCGTGTGGGGTATCGTTAAAAAGGTTTTTTAAAAATATTGTGAGGTTGAGAACACCATTTTTCGATTTAGGGATCCGTTTCCGAAATATTTGGTTTTAAAGTGAAAATTTTTGTTAGAGGTACGTGTCCCCCTCTATCTGCTAAACGGTTATATATGGATACGTGAAAAAAATTACAGCAGTAGTATATATACTGAAGTTGAAAGGAAAACTATCAGAGCTGGGTACTAAGTGCAAACTAAAAAGTTATAGGCAACCAACTTATAAAATGTACTGGAAAATGTAAAATTTTATACAATCTTTATTGTTAGATGTTTTTGGTCGTTAAACTGTGAGGTGCGAGTGTAAACAGTGTGAACTCAAAGTTGTCATTCGCAACTACGGAACCCTATACTGCGCGTGGCCCGACACGCACTTGGCCGGTTTTTTTTTATTTTCTGTCTGTTATTTTAATTTCATAACACTAAAGTGATCTAGTATAGCCCGTGGTTCGATTTATTACGGGTATGTCCCTTCCACTTTATATATACCAACAACTCACCAAATATATCCAGTTCCCTGACAGTAAAGTTCAGCGGCGCTGGTTCTTCCACATACAGAATCGTGTACTCGATATTGAACCTTATGACTTTACACGTAGGGAGCTTGGCCAGCTTGTAATGCGAGAACATGGAGAATCCGGAAAATAAGAACTCGTGCTCATCGTGAGCTATGATCGTTGGGGATTTGATCAGGAAGTTTGTGGGTGGCGATACTGTAATTCTGAAACAAAACCACCAAAATCTTGTTGAGATTGAGATATTTTACCATTATACTCTCCTCGATTTTCTATGCTACGTTGTAAATACCGACGCGTATTTGAACTATAAAAATGAACTTTATAAGTATAGTGGATAAATTTCAAACTTGATTGGCGTGGCGGCACCCGATATCGCACCGATTTGATGACACCTAAATAGAGCAGACTCAGTTTTTTTAATCGATCAAATATGAATTATAACTAATATTTGGAAAAAACCTTTTTTGCATTATAAATGCGCGCCGGCCTGACATAATTGATACTGAACGGGCCTCAAGCGTCAATTCTCCGTTAAAGTTTGTTCTCAACCACTGGCGATCTCCGTGGCGCAGTCGTTAAAACGCCAGCCTGCGACACGGGTGGTCTCGGTTCGAACCCCAATGGAAAATGATTTTTTCAGATTGGCCTGGGTCTTGAATGTTTATTTATGTATCTATTGTATATTATTATAAAATGTAGTATCATTGAGATAAAATCCTACGACACAAGTTCACAACCTAGCTCAATTTGTGTGGTCGGTCACTATATATTTATAATTTATTTATGATTATTGGCATCAGGCATGCGGCCTACAAGTTTATCGAAAAAAATTGGCAATATTCTCACCGGTAATGATACAGCCTGTCCATGTTGCTCCTATTAGGTATACATCTGGGGAAGGTTTGCTCGCCCGCGTACACTCCGTGTCGCATGCCGTGGCGACGGGCACGTGCGCTGCAGCGGCAGAGCGGGCCGCCATTCATCTCACCAGTGTTGTTGAACCTTTAGATGGAAAAGTAATTACAGAGTCCATCATCATCAGGTCCTGTCCAGTCTCCACTGCAGGAGCACGACCCTCTTTGTACCACCAGAGCTAACTATTTTCAGAGTCCATATTACAGACTTTTGAATTTGAATACTATTTATTTTTTTCAAAACTGCCTCGGTTTGATCTTGCCTTTCCAAGGAACTGTAATTGACTGATATTACAAGTCTTAACTAAGAATATGTGACTATGGAACAGTAACTTATAAGATCCCGTTCACTAATAGAATACTTTTTGACCTTGATGTCTAAGTCTAAATGAAATTTGGTACACAGGTTATCTAAGAAAGGATATAGGCTACTTATTTCTGCGCGGACGAAGTCGCCGGCATAGCTAGTATAGCATATATATTTCATATTTATGGGATCTGCCAGTGGGTGGGTGGTAAAGCTTTTAACATTCGACGTTGGACGGTCTACGCGGTACCATGTTTTTCGGCAGTCTTTAAACTATGCCAGATGTCTTAAGCCAGCTTGTAAAATCTAACACCAGAGTCACTCAAAACTGACCGCTTGAACGCCTGACTACTAGCTGGGCAGATTGCTGAATCAGCGCATCTAATGTATTTCGTCCAGAGTTCTGGACCTAGTTATAACAGCAATGTGCTCTAAGGGCCGCTCTATACTGCATTGGCATGGGAGGGCATCGGAAGCGTCGCGTCATTTCAAAACAAGCTTTATACTAAGTGACTTAAGATGCATAATTGCTTGAACGTGGCCAGCCGGCCGACACGGCCTGGCGCGCACTCGCGTGGACTAGACGCCCGCGAGCGTACAGTCGCCATTTTGCATCTTATGTCACTTAACATATAGCTTGTTTTGAAATGACGCGTCGCTTCCGATGCCATCCCATGCGAATGCAGTGTGAATACAAACCACATCTCTGGATGTAGTCTTCTGGGATGGCTCTGCTTGCGTTGCAGCTCTAACATGATCCTGTCCGTGTAGCCTTGCAGACCGTCTTCATCCAAGCACTCGTCACTCTCTGATGAGGATGAGCTGCCTTCTTCCACTAGTACATAAATGAGAGAGACAATTTGTTTAATGTTTTTTGAGCTCAAGTCATATAAGCAACTAGGTCTCAAGCCTCAACTAGGTATTCTCAGATGCCTTTGTATAAGTATAGTCATTAAGTATGACTGTCACTACCTGCACAAAGTACGACTTCAATAACGCCTCAGCGAGTGGTGTGGCTGTTGCAACATACTGGAGGGATAAAATATAAGATGTTTTATAGACTTTTGAGCCACCAATACAATAAGAAGAAGACTGTCATGTGAAGCTTTCGTTCCGCAGCATATAGAGGAGCTCAAGACTTGTATTTTCAACTCAATTGTGGTTGATATTTAATGCTTCATTTTAATAATATCTATCTGTCTATGAAATAATGTTTCTTTGTTTTGATATTTGTCAGTTCCATTTTTATAAGGACAGGTATACTGGTAAAGGGACCATTTGCACTGATGAAATAGAGAGAGAGAGAGAGAGAGGGAGTGAGAGGTTACATCCTTAGCTGGAGTGCTTTGGAGCCGGAGGTCCACTAGGAAAAGGGACCATGTGCACTATGAACATATGTAATATACTCACATCTATGTTTGCACATCTTAGCTTTAGGCGGCTTCAGTGGAGGCAGCTCATCAACCTCTGGCCGGGCCTTACGGCCTCTTTCAATGAGCAATTCAAATGCAGTGTCACACAACTTCTCCAGTTTGTTTGTTTGTTCCACAATGCTATTGTCAAGTGCTTTGTAATACAGTTCTGCCGGGGAACTTCTGTACCACATTTTGGAAGCCTACAGAGAAGGTAAAAAATATCAATTAGGCTAAGGATATATATATTGATTACATACAGTTTGAGCTAGCCCCATAGATTTCCAAGACTTAACCTGACCGGGGATCGAACCCGGGACAATCCGTGGCAGGCGCGATGACCGTTGCGCCACAGACCTCATCATTTAGCTTCCCTGACAAATGTTCTTGGTAAAATAAAAACATTAAAATTGCTTTTATTGTACTCAAAGATTCACCTAAAGGTGCAGGGCCAGGATTTTTTTTATTACGCAATGTAAATTTTTTGATGCCCAAATATAATAGGGTAGAAAAATAAAATAACTTACCACCTCTTCATCAGAATTGTGTTCCTTGGACCATTGCTCCATCTTTTCAATTAAATCATCAGATGTCTTGCAATAATTTTTTCTGTAATTTTATGTAAAATATAAATAAAAGAGAAACATAGATATATATACCACACACAAATTTTAATACACAACTTACCGAGATGTAAACTTTTACATCTCCGTAAGTTGTGTATTTGTGTCTTAGGATACCAAATCAACAATACTATATTTTAATATATATTAAGTACATGCATGTACCTGTATTCTTCTAGAATCTTTTCACGATCAGTCATTGGTTTTCGTGGTACATCTCTACGCTCACTCACAAGTCTCCTTGTCATCAAAACATGCCTAGATCGGGGGGAAAGTTCTCTAGTCCGACTTCTACTGTGCGAGTCTCTTGGAGGAGAATAATGGCTTCGAACACTGAGTGACCGGTGAGGTCTGTCATCTCGTGAACTGCGACTCATACTTCTGTAATCTCTGTGACAAGAAAGGCTATGTCTCCTTTCATGTTCACGTCTACGTTCATATTCATATCTTTCTCTCTCCCTGCTGTATCTGTCGTCTCTACCTCTATGGCTCTGCCATGATGGGCTTCGGCTAGACCTTCTACTACTGTAACTTGGACTACGAGATCTGTGACGATGAGAAGATCTTGAATCTCTCTCGCGGTATCTTTCCATCATATCTCTTTCCCTTCTATATCTCTCATATTCTCGTTCCCTATGGGGGGAATATCGGTATTTTGTTGGGGAATATCTAGAAGATCTGTATCTGGAGCTTGAAGCCTCTGAAGTGGTGTCTGATAAACATGAAGATTTTCCACTGGCTGCAGATGGACTGTAGCAATGTGTGTCATACTTAGTTTTCTCTCTTGTTGATGGCGAGTCCAGATAAGCAGGCGTTCTGGTGGGATAAGAGAATTCAGCAGGAAGGGGAGGGGGTGGATAATTGGGAGCTACGGGTGGTGGAACTGTAGGAGCTGTAAACGAAGGTGGAGGGATTGTTAATGGAGGCAGCATTGTCGGTGTATACGGCGATTCGCCGGGGGCTGGTGGGGGTACAGGAGGTGGCACAGGAGTTGGAACGGGAGGAGGTAGTGAGAACGAAGACGGCGGTGGATGCGAAAAGATCGATGGCGGAAGAACTGCAGGCACTGGTGGCGGCATGTCCAATCTTGGTGGAGGCACAGTATAGTCCACTGGAGGCGGTGGAACCGACATTTTTTCAGTTAAATAGAACGGATAAACTTGAAACACGACTAGATTTATATTACTAGTTAATCATACATACAGAAATTAAATATTGGGATCCTATTAAATTAATTTATATGTATCATCGTACCTATCTTTTATTTTCATGAAAAGTTGATAAAAATTACACATCGATCGACAACAAACAGTGAATGTCAGTGTCAAGTCAATCAAAAACAACCATGTGTCAATGTCAAGCGCTGACACTAATACTACAAAAAGTTCGCAAAGGAAAGAATGTAATACACGGGGGTATTATTTTTGAAAGCGTGATTTCACAAGTCAGGCGATTTTTCCATTCAAATATCATTCGTTTCCAAGTGGTATCCTGCAGGCCGATTTGCTAACTCGGTGTGCAACGATTTGATTGTCACTTTAGCATCCATTACGGTTTTCATATCTGAAATAAAAATAGTCATTCATACCGAAGCCGTAATGAATAATGAAGTTACCATGAAAATGATGTACACCGTAGTTGTCTGCTGCTGTTCAAAAATAGTAGGTACATTAGCGGAGTATGTTAAAGAAGGCAAACAGTTGATTATGATGTTCCATATTAAAGTAGGAACTGTCTGTCGGGTCACGGGTGTATTGTATACATATATTGTATACGGAAAATGGTCGCCGCGTCGTAACGACGCGATATTAAATCGATTTTCTCGGAACTGACTTGTCTATCTAGTCAATCCCGTATTATGGCTGGTACACACATTCCTCCATTTCAGCCCCCGTAGCATAGCTCCCGCGACGCTGTTTATATCGCGCTGTATAAACTATCTACTTCTCGCTCTTCAGTATTGCGAAAAACAAGATGGCGATAGTCGATAAACGTTGTCACGCATGCCATGCTACGGGGGCTGGTCTAAGTACTATTATTAATTCTGTGGTCTAGGTTTTCTAAGATGCATTCTGGGTGAGACAGACAGCGACGTTATACTGGTGTTCACAGTGTTACTACAACACTGCACACAACACAACTTGTGGACATAATCTATTTAGAAATCTAAGGATGTAAGGGACAAGCAGGAGTAATCATCATAAATATAATTATGAACAATAATTTGTATTTTTTGTTACCTAAATACTTGTTTCGTCTTAATAAATAATTACATAATTTTTACATTAATAAACCAAATCACGAAAAACATCATTAATTTTGGCGCTCCCGAGACATTCACCCTCTTTGTATAGAACACCAAATTGACCTTCTGTAATAGCCCTTAATTTTTTCTCCAAATAAATAGTTAATCCTTCTGAATTTTTAGCTACTCTACAAGGGACTAGTGGTTTGGTGTTTTGAAATCTAAATGAGCAATGAAGCACATCTCCTCTTGATAGTACTTTGGGCTCGCCATTGATCCAGTGTGGTTTCCTGGTGAAACACATGTCATTCCAAATTGCAGGGTGTTTAGTTCCAGCCACCTGTAATAAAAAAAAAACATGAGCTACAAATGTGCACACATTGTGCCATAGGAAAATATTAGCAACCTGCCTATTTTCTTCCTTTGTGTGCATGTCTAGTATTTTAGTGTCAGATTTCCTATACCTACTGCGGTATGCACTATGCATCCCATAAATCCAATATTATTTTCATAAGTGGGTGGAAAATACACATAATTACCACATAAATATTGTTTGTATTTAAATCTTTCTTAAAAGTGAAGTAAGCATCTTTCCAGTTGGAGAGGCAGCACCTTTGACCTATTGTCCACTTGTGAAGACCTTCATGCTCCCCCACAATTTGTCCCGTGTCAATGTCTATGAAATAACCTTTTTTTGTTTCAATATACTGAAATAAGAAGAAAAATTAAATTAAAACCAACATTAAAATAGAGTTACATCTGAATCTGCGAGTCTACAGTCACAACACAATAGTCGGAGAGCATAAGATAGCTTTGCATAGCCTATGACATACTACAACATTTGTGGAAAAAAGGTATAAAACACCATCAACATGAAAACAGCAGATAACCATAAAAAAGAATAATACCTCTCCAATAAAATCTTGAAACCTTTTTTTCCCTATAAAACAAATGCCAGTGCTGTCCTTTTTAGTAGCCACATTTAGTAAGCCTTCAGCCTTGGCTATTTCCCTCACTTGACTTTTTAGAAGGTTCGCAATAGGGAACATACATCGCCTCAGAGAAAACTGTTTCACTTGTGACAGAAAAAATGTTTGGTCTTTGTGTTTATCGGCTGGTTGTAGTAATCTGACACCTGAAGATAAGTAAATTAGACTGGTAAATAACTTATTCGTATTACAGAACTAGAAGACATGCTTTTAAATTGAAGAACCAGAAGATACCTTCATTTTCTGAATATTGTTCCAAGAAAGGACCAAAGGACGTATTTGCATAGTGGCCAGTAGCAATAGCATCAACTCCTAGATTGTTCCTGCAATGTTCGAAAAAACTATCAAATTTGATGTATCTATTGCAAAGTATGTCCGGATTCGGAGTCAGGCCACTTTCATACTCCTGTAGTAACACTGTGAATACCTCATTCCAGTATTCTTTTATGAAATATACTCTATGTAATGGAATATTGAGTTTACGACACACGAATGTCGCATCTTCAAAATCTTTCTCGTCTGAGCAATACCCGGCTTCATAATTGTTATCCCAGTTCCGCATGAAAACTCCTTCAACATGATAACCTGAAATTTCAAAAATAATTCTGTATATTACAAATAATTTATCACTTTACAAGTATACAAAACACAACAGTATGAAAGTTAGAAGTCCTAGATATAAATACCTGCTCGTTTAAGTAAGAGAGCTGCAACAGCACTGTCTACTCCTCCTGATATACCTAATGCTATTTTTTTGAACATTTAACTGAATGTAGAAAAAATATTATTTTCAATTAGGTATATACCTATATAGACCTAACCCTATTTTTCACCTTCATTTTATTCTCCCGTGCCGTGCGTGACATCCAAGTGACGTCTCCACCCACGTTTGTTTCTTTTTCAGAAAGAGTTCCATTCATGTGCCTCATCTTTGCCTTGCTTGCCTCGTTATGCTAAATGAGTGGAAGAAGTGGGACATCCCTAAAAAACAACTGGCAACATTGACAGTGAGTTGACAAGTTTATTGTTTAGGTTATTTTTCTGCCGAATTAGATTTTCAATTTCTTGCAGTTTTCGTGATAATTCCTTATAAATATGTCAAATATCAATTTACAATGTTTACTGGGGATCCAGTGTAATGATTTTGTAATGATCGCTGCTGATCAAACTAATAGTCACAGTATTATGGTGATGAAAGATGGTGAGTTGCATTTTTTTGTTTTAAACTATTTAGTTCATAGTAAACGCTAGAATACCTTTTCGCAATATGATTGCAGATGAGGAGAAAATCTATAAGATTTCTGACAGGCTGGTGATGGGTGTCATTGGAGATTCGGGCGATACAAACCAGTTCGCTGAATACATTGCTAAGAATATTCAGTTGTACAAGATGCGTAACGGTTATGAGCTGGGACCCACTGCAGCCGCTAACTTCACCCGCCGGAACCTCGCAGAATATCTGAGAAGCAGTGTAAGTACCTTGATTTATAGTGAAAATATACATATGAACCTGAATTCACTATACAATCAGGGGCTTATCCTAGTCCCTTGTGTGGTAGAAACTGTCAAGTGCAATATCTATACGCCACATTTACTAAGCGGTAATGTTAACAAGTTGTTAAACAATCTGTGTATACTTTGGTATCATAGACTTATAAAGGAGAATGATTTGTTGGTTGAAATTTAGAAACGTGCGCCCGTGTGCTTTTCTGCCCTCAGTCGTTCCGGGTGGTCATAAAAAAATAACCTGAACCTAACTTCTTTTCTACCCTAAGTCGTTCTGGGTGGTCATAAAAAAAAAATAACCTGAACCTAACTTCTTTTCTGCCCTCAGTCGCAATCGGGGCGCACGATTCTAAATCCAAGCCGATTTGTTTGTTATGGTTGAACTTAAAATAAATGCACTGAGTTTAAAAAATATTTTGCCAATAGAAAGCAGGTAGTAACATTCATATTTTATATGATTCATCATGTAAAATATGAATGTTACTACCTGCATTTGGAGTCCCTACCAAAATTACGAGTAACCCAAAGTACCAATCGCTTCTACTGAACATTTTTTTTGTTGTATCTTATCCTGAGATGGTTCGGGACCTGAAGTCCAGGGATAATTCATTATTTTTGCTGACAAGAGTTGGAGGAGATAAAAATGGCTGATATCTTGCTTAGGTTATATTTGAATGCACCCAGGGGCTGAGATATGCCCAGGGGCCCAGATAGAATGCATGATAAAAAACTGAAATCCATGCAATCCAAGTTGTGGGGAACAGTTAGTGTTAGTAGAAAAATATTCAGTTTTATTAAATACAAAAGTAAAATACCTTCCATGCTAGTCTGGGAGAAAAGGTAAAAGCCGATCGAGGGAATGGGCGTGAGGAATCATGCAATGCGGCTAGCAACCCATCACTATTTTGATTCTGTTCTTGCCCACAAGCCCACCAACATACTACACTACTAAACGTGGCCTTTAGGTTTTATAGACCTGGGCTCTGTCTACCCCACAAGGGAAAAAGAAGTGATAGTATGTGTGTATGTATGTAACATATTAAAATTTAAAATAATTTTTGTAAATTTTGTTGACAGACTCCCTATTTTGTAAACTTGTTGATGGGCGGATATGACAAGGAGAATGGTCCAGAGCTTTACTTTATGGACTACTTGGCATCCAGTGTGAAAGTGCCTTTTGCAGCTCACGGCTTTGGTGGATACCTTAGTTTGAGTATCATGGATCGCTACCACAAGAAAGGTATGGAAATAATGAGCATATATAGATATAAAAGAGCTATCAAAAGTAGCTTAAATAAATAGCAAGACAAGGTTTTTAAATCAATATACTTTTTAATGTGGGACCACTAGTCCTCAAACAATTTTTGTGTAGAAAAATAACTCCTTTGTGAACCCTGAGATTATCAATGCCGTTGGGCTGTCTTTGACGCTGATCAACTACCGCCGGAGTTGTGAAACTCTGCTTTGATTATTGTTGGAGGCAGATTAACCTGACCAATACAATTTAAAATCTGTTAGTAGAGGGGTCAGGTTTACCTCATGTATAAGGATACGATCAGATAACAAAGTCGCGTCGCGTCGTCCTCGCCGAGCCGATGCAAATGGTATCAGCAACACATTTGATTCCGCGTCGATATATATGGGGATTTCCTAAGGGGCGGATAAGACATTAGCGTAATAGATCTAACCATGGGCTGGATCACACTACAGTGAAAGAATATTAGTATAGTAAACAATAATAAGTTAATAACATATTGACCAAAATGTGATTTTCATACAAAACAATTTAGCAATTTTCTGTACAACTCAAAGCATCCTGTATAATATACCTTTTTAATGCTATGTATTTAAGGAACCAAATAGAATTGATGAGTCATTAAACCTTGATACTATATTTTCTACAGCAAGTTCAATAAAGGTTCAAAAAAGCTGATATATTTCGAGGTAGATTTTTGGAAACTACTGGATTTTAATGAGTTTTTGCAACCATCAACATCATACTATTCCATGGTATGTAGTTCAATTTATAACTCAAATGTCATAACCATAATGTATTTTGCAGATGCAACCGAGGAGGAGGCATATGAAACTCTCAAAATGTGCGTCAAGGAAGTCCACAAGAGGCTGTTTGTCAGCCTTCCCAACTTCCAAGTGACGGTGGTCAACCGGGATGGCATCAAAGTGCTCCCGCCCATCAACTCTGCATTGCTGAAGTAGTTTTTTTAAATATAAGCATAAATAAAGTTCTTTTATAGTATAATGTCTTTTAATAATTATTTTGAGTCTCATTAAAACACTATTTTTTTGTGAATAGATAAAGCTAGATTCGGCCATACACCGACGATTTTTTTCAGGACAAAGCAAGTGGTAATGGTAATCCAGTGTCTGCCTACTACAATCTGGACTAATATTATAAAGAGGAAGGATTTGTTTATATTGTCGCGTAGCACGCTGAATGACAATGTCAACGTCATGAATTCGAATGAAAAAAGAATTCATCTAAAGGGAAATTTCAACATTGACGTCAGAACATCTCTGGCCTAACGGTCTAGGCGTTGGGCTAAGAACCGGAAGACCCCGGTTCGAATCACAGCCCACGTTACTCTGTTTTGTAAGTTTAAAAGAATTTTCTAGGCTATTCTAGATTAAATAGAAGTGAAAATACAGGACAGAAGATGTGTGAGAGAGAAGGGGATACTGGAAGAAATTTCTAGATTGTTCCAGATTAAATGGAAGGGAAAGAAAGAGAAGGCGATAGAAAATTTATGGTTTGAATTTAGAACATCCATGATGCGATTTTGTTCGCATTCGGGGGGTATATAAGCAGTACTAGGCGCGGCGTGAGGCAGTTAGTTGAAAAGTGAAATCCGAAGAAGAAAGAGGGAAGAGAAAAAAAAAAAGGAAAAACAGTGAGTAGTAAGTGAAGTGAAAAGTGAAGTGAACAGTGCAGTGATAGTACCGCGCAAGTGACAGTTCTGCGCGAGTGACAGTTCCGTGCAAGTGACAGTTCCGCGTGAGCGACAGTTCCACGCGAGTGACAGTTCTGCGCAAGTGACAGTTCCGCGCAAGTGACAGTTCCGCGCAAGTGACAGTTCCGCGCAAGTGACAGTTCCGTGCGAGTGTACAGTGCCGCGTCAGTTCCGCGTGTGAGTGAGTGCTGTGTGTACACGTTTGGCACTTAAATAAAGGCATTTTCATAAGATCGGCCTTTTATTTCCTATCCCCAACCCACTCTCGTGACAATTGGTGTCAGAAGTGGGATAGGAAAGATGCCAATCGTGCCCAGAAACGAAAAAGGGGTAACCACCCGAGCAGGAGCTGCAGCGGCAGAGGAACAGCTACTCGAGGAGTCCAATCCTGGAAGCGCTGCAACTGCAACACCAGCCGCCTCACCAGTTGCTATACCGGATATGGGCGCGCTCCTACAGCAAATGACTGTAATGATGCAAGAGCAAGCGCGCCGCCAGGAGGAGCAAGCGCGTCGCCAAGAGGAGCAACTGCGTGCATTGCAGGAAGAGCAAGCGCTCCACCGGGAGGAGCAAGCACGCCAGCTTCAGGTCTTTTCCAAAGACGTTTTGGCTGCGGTTCAAACTAATGCCGCTCGAATGGAGGACTTCGAGAAGGAAGTTGCAGAAGTAAGGGGGACGCTTCAACAGCTGGATAGAGAAGTCAAACTACTGAAAGCAAGTGGCCCTGTCGCTAGCCCTGTGATAACCCCTTTTACTAAAAATTTAAAGGTTCCGCCCTACGACGGCAAATCATCCTGGGCTGCCTTTAAGTTGCAGCTGGAGACAGTCAAACAGGCCAGCCGTTGGGATGAACAGGAGGCGAAGTCTGCATTGACCTTAGCGCTTCGAGATGACGCTCTATCTGTATTGGAAACACTAGGCGCCGGAAAGAAGGAGGTCACCTATAATGAACTCATGGATGCTCTTGAAGCAAGATACGGCGACAGTCACCTCGAACATGTATACAGGGCACAATTGAAGGATCGTTGTCAGCGGAGTAGCGAGACTATTCAACAGTGGTTCATTGAAGTGGAAAGACTGGTGCGCAAGGCATATCAGTCGTCACCATCCGTCGTGGAGGAGATGCTGTTGCAGGTATTCATCGACGGAATAAGGGATCCTGAAGTCAGGGCGGCTGTGCGACTAGATCACCACACTACCTTGAAGGAAGCAGTAGCTCGCGCTTTGGAAGTAGAAGCGGTGCGTCATGACTCACGAACTCCCAGGCTTAGGGAGGTCGTAGTCACGGAAAACAGCAGACAACGAACCTACAACCCGATGTGCTATGGGTGTGGCGAACGGGGTCATATTCGAAGCACTTGCCCGAAACGAGAACGTGCAACTTTCCAACGTCAGGTGGATGTGGCGGTTTCAACATCGGAACAGTCAGAGGTGAAACAAGAAAAGGGTAAGGCTGCGGGGTGGGCGCCGGCTGGAAACAGCAAACCCCTAGAAATTCTTGTGAAGCAGACAAGTGATGGAAACACCTTAGTGATTGACGGTCTAATCAACGGAAAACCATGTCAGTTAACATTAGACACTGGATCCTCACGGACGGTTATCAGCAACCAGAAACTTAAGGATATTGGAGGTCGGTATGTTCAGGCAAATAGAAACCTCACATTAATAACTGCTACTGGTCAACATATTCCATCTCACGGAGAGAAAATTGTGGCCATCAAGATTGGGGCAACACTTTATTGGCAAAAAGTGATTATCGCAGACATCTCCGATGAATGCATTATTGGTTTGGACTTCCTGCAAAATCATCAGTGCAATATTGACTTGGAAAATGGTGTCCTAAAACATGGAAATGATGAAATTCCTATGAAAGGTGGAAATTTCGGCAAGGTGTTATGTTTGAGGGACACTGTCCTTAATCCGAGATCCCAGACGGTGGTTCCTGTTATGCTACCACCTAATAATGGAATAAGTCCGCGGAGATGTGCCATTATAGAAAGAGAAGTCTCAGATACAACGTGGATTCCCGCCAGAACCCTCGTTGGAAGTAATCAAGTTGCGTTGGTACCTGTTTTTAATCCTCATGACGTGGAGCACACACTACGAAAAGGAACGGTTATTGGAAACTGTGAGGAGATAGCCTGGTTAAGGAAGTGTGAAGAGGGACAAAAGCGGAGAATCACAAATCAGGAAGAAAATGTAACAAAGCTTCTGGAGGGTTGCAAAGATAATCTAACTAAATTGCAATTAATTAAAGCAAGGAATTTCTTATTGAGATATTCCGATTTGTTCTCGAAAAATGATGGGGATATTGGCAGAACCGATTTGGTGAAACATAAAATTGATACTGGCGACACAGTACCCATTCGGCAGAGGCCAAGACGTGTTCCTTTTGCCCGCGAGCAAGAAGTTGAAGACATGATACAGGAGATGAAGAAAAACGGTGTGATAGAACCTTCATCAAGCCCATGGTGCTCTCCGGTGGTATTAGTTAAAAAAAAGGATGGATCGACTAGGTTCTGCGTGGACTATCGACGTCTTAATGACGTAACTAAGAAGGACAGTTACCCGCTCCCCAGAATCAATGACACTTTAGATTCACTTTGTGGCATGACTTGGTTCTCTACTCTTGATTTAAAAAGCGGGTATTGGCAAGTAGATTTGGATCCCAAAGATAAAGAGAAGACTGCGTTTTCAACGGGTAAGGGTTTATGGCAATTCAAAACAATGCCATTTGGACTTTGCAATGCGCCCGCTACATTTGAGAGATTGATGGAGCATGTGTTAGCAGGTATGCTTGGAGAAACCTGCTTGGTCTATTTAGATGACATCATCATAATGGGGCGAGATTTTGATGATCATCTCCAGAAACTTGAAAGAGTATTCTCAAAACTACGGGGTGCAAATTTGAAGCTAAGTCCAAAGAAATGCTCATTCTTCCAACGTCAAGTCAACTACTTGGGTCACATTATATCGGAACAAGGTATCGCCACTGACCCATCTAAAATAAGTGCAGTTAAAGATTGGCCAACGCCGACAGATAAAACTCAGGTGAGAGCATTCTTGGGTCTATGCTCTTATTACCGTCGTTTTGTAAAAGGATTTTCTGATATTGCTAAGCCGTTACATCGGTTGACCGAAGAGAAACGAGCATTTTCTTGGGATGAAGATTGTGAGCAAGCTTTCCAGGAACTTAAAAAGCGCTTATGTGAAACTCCTATCCTCGGATATCCTGACACGAAGCACAGTTTCACTGTGGACGCTGACGCGAGTAACACTGGTATTGGTGGTGTTTTATCCCAGCAGAGAGGAAATCAGGAAGTTGTGATCGCCTACTTCAGCAAATCTCTATCAAAAACAGAGAGAAATTACTGTGTTACTCGCAGAGAATTATTAGCCGTGGTAAAAACATTGCAACATTTTAAGAAATATTTGCTAGGTCGCAAATTTTTGGTAAGAACTGATCACGCTGCATTAAAATGGTTATTGGAATTTAAAAATCCTGAAGGACAAGTTGCCAGGTGGATTGAGCAACTCCAAGAGTATGAATTTGAAATCGAACATCGAGGAGGAAAGAGTCATGGCAACGCAGATGCCCTGTCCCGAAGACCTTGCTCGAAGGACTGTAAACATTGCAATCGGCAGGAACAGAAGGAGCACGTAAAAATTAGGCTGATCCGAACTGATTCCATAGATGACAATTGGAGCAACGATGCTATGAAAAAGGCTCAGGAAGAAGATAAAGACTTGCAACCACTCTTGAACTGGCTAAGAAGTGGAACTGCTAAACCCAAATGGTCAGAAGTGGCCAAATACAGTACGGCTACAAAGAGTCTTTGGGCGCAATGGGACAGCCTGGTGATGCACGATGGATTACTTTGCCGCAAATGGGAAAGTCCTCAAGAGAAAGATTGCCACCTGCAATTGGTCGTTCCCAGGGCAAAGATTAACGAAATTTTGAAGACTTATCATGATGGTTCTTCAGGAGGACATCTGGGAATAAGAAGAACTCTCACAAAAATAAAAGAACGTTTTTACTGGTTGCACTGTCGAGATGATGTAGAAGACTGGTGTCGTAAATGCACGAGTTGTGCAGGTGTAAAGGGACCCCAAACTAGAAGCAGAGGAGCCATGAGGTTGTATAACGTTGGGGCACCTTGGGAACGGGTGGCTCTTGACATAGCCGGACCGTTTCCAATCACGAATGCTGGCAACCGCTACATTTTGGTGGTTATGGATTATTTCACGAAATGGCCAGAAGCGTTTGCACTACCTAACCAGGAGGCTACGACCGTAGCAACAAAGCTTGTGACTGAAGTATTCTGCAGATTTGGTGTGCCATTGGAGATGCACAGTGATCAGGGACGAAACTTTGAGTCACAAGTATTCAGAGAAGTCTGTGAAATCATGGGAATTCATAAGACTCGAACGACGCCATATCATCCGCAATCTGATGGAATGGTGGAGAGATTCAACCAAACGTTGGAACGGCATCTGGCAAAAGTAGTGGATAGCCATCAGAAGAACTGGGACGAGTATATTGCGCTATTCCTCATGTCTTATAGGACTGCGGTACATGAGACTACTGCAGTTACTCCAGCGTATGCAAATTTTGGAAGAGAACTGAGATTGCCAGCTGATCTATTAGCGGGTTGTCCGCCAGATACCCCAAAAGGGATAACTGACTACGCTAATGATCTACGGACTAAGATGATTGACGTTTATGAACAAATTAGAGAGGCTGGATATAAAGCTAGTGAACGAATGAAGACCCGCTACGATCGTAAAGCTAACGGTTTTAGTTTCCAAGAAGGAACCCTGGTCTGGCTTCATAATCCAGTTAGACGAAAAGGGAAGTCCCCGAAGCTACAACCAAGCTGGGAAGGACCTTATAAGATAATCACCAAGATCAACGACGTTACATTCCGGATTCAGCGTACCCCTCGCAGTCCCTTAAAAATAGTTCATGTGGACCGTTTGGCACGTTTTTATGGAAGCAATGATGATCGGGACGATCATGTCTTGGGAGGGGGCAGTGTCGCGTAGCACGCTGAATGACAATGTCAACGTCATGAATTCGAATGAAAAAAGAATTCATCTAAAGGGAAATTTCAACATTGACGTCAGAACATCTCTGGCCTAACGGTCTAGGCGTTGGGCTAAGAACCGGAAGACCCCGGTTCGAATCACAGCCCACGTTACTCTGTTTTGTAAGTTTAAAAGAATTTTCTAGGCTATTCTAGATTAAATAGAAGTGAAAATACAGGACAGAAGATGTGTGAGAGAGAAGGGGATACTGGAAGAAATTTCTAGATTGTTCCAGATTAAATGGAAGGGAAAGAAAGAGAAGGCGATAGAAAATTTATGGTTTGAATTTAGAACATCCATGATGCGATTTTGTTCGCATTCGGGGGGTATATAAGCAGTACTAGGCGCGGCGTGAGGCAGTTAGTTGAAAAGTGAAATCCGAAGAAGAAAGAGGGAAGAGAAAAAAAAAAAGGAAAAACAGTGAGTAGTAAGTGAAGTGAAAAGTGAAGTGAACAGTGCAGTGATAGTACCGCGCAAGTGACAGTTCTGCGCGAGTGACAGTTCCGTGCAAGTGACAGTTCCGCGTGAGCGACAGTTCCACGCGAGTGACAGTTCTGCGCAAGTGACAGTTCCGCGCAAGTGACAGTTCCGCGCAAGTGACAGTTCCGCGCAAGTGACAGTTCCGTGCGAGTGTACAGTGCCGCGTCAGTTCCGCGTGTGAGTGAGTGCTGTGTGTACACGTTTGGCACTTAAATAAAGGCATTTTCATAAGATCGGCCTTTTATTTCCTATCCCCAACCCACTCTCGTGACAATATGTTAGATCACTCACTACATAGTATAAAAAAACGTCGCTTTCCCATGTCTGTCTGTCTGTTCTTATGTATGCTTAGATCTTTGGAACTACGCAACGGATTCTGATTGCCTAGAGGAAGGAAGAGGTATTCAGAGAAAGATCTATAAAGCATGCCCGGGCGCAGCCGGGGTAGTGCTAGGTATTGGACTAACTCAAAAACGACAAATTTCAAAATTCTTTCACCAGAGACAGCTACATTTTCAGCAAGTAACATAGGCTATTTTTTATAGATGTTTCTATTCAGCCAGTATAACAAAGCTTTGTCGTACAAAGAGAACACCGCTGGTTCGAGGTTCGAATACTGACCGTGTGGTTTTTTTATATAGGTTTTTTTTTTGTTTAATATGTAAGGGTATAATTAATCTTTATTATACTTTCAAAAGAGAAAGGGTTCCATCCGAAAATTGCCTTGTATTCGGCATAATTTATAAACTGGTAGAATCGATCCGGGACACGTTAAGCTTCCGCATCGTTTGTCTTTTGAAACATTATTCGAATGGGATTCCTGGTACCAATGGGTTCCACCAACACCTTACCACTCTCAGAAAATTTTAAAAATTTATTCCCTGTTCACAATTAAGTAATACAGGACCACTCGTTGATTTTATTTCCGTGTGAATTACGAACCACAAACTATATAGAGATATGTTACGAACTGATTGCTGCCGTCACAACTAGTAGCGGATCGATTCTACCAGTTTGATGTAGTCGTTCACGTTTTGAGCGTTTCACGAGCGAATGCTTTTCAAGTCTGTGGTTAGGTTAGGGCTTAAGGTACGCGCGCACATTATGCCGGGCCGCATCGCAAAAATCCGAATGCGCTTCAATCCGTAATACAATACGTTTGTGTTTATTTTGTATGAAAATACACACGAGCGCTTCAGCGGATTAAAGCGGATGCGGATTTTTGCGATGCGGCTCGGCATAATGTGCGCAAATAGTTAGGTAGGATACACTCCGTGGCGCAGCGGTCAACACGCCGGCCTGTGACACGGAAGGTCCCGGGTTCGATCCCCGGTCAGGTCAAGATGGAAAATGAAATTTTTCAGATTGTCCTGGGTCTTGGATGTTTATCTATATATGTATTTGTTATAAAATATAGTATCGTTGAGTTAGTATCCCATAACACAAGTCTCGAACTTACTTTGGGGCTAGCTCAATCTGTGTGATTTGTCCGTATATGTATATTTATTTATTAATAAAATTAATAAAACATTTTAATAAGAGAACATAAACTATTTTAATTATGTCTTAATTAAGGTTCAATATATCATTATTATAAGGAGAGTAGACAGATTATCCTCCGGATTTGCCTCTGTCAGGGCTGGACGCCGACTGCGCATCCTGATTTTCAGCTTGCGAATTATTTGCGTTTTCATTGTCGCCACCGTTCTCGCCTTCATTGTCAGAGTGATCTGAAAAAGAATTACATTAGAATTAATTTTATTTAATTAATTTCTGATCTAGTAACTATAAATATATCGTTGAGTTACTATCCTGCAACACAAATTCACAACTTACTGCGGGGCTAGCTCAATTTGTGTGATATGTCCCTATATATTTATTCATTTATTTATTATATCTCTTATCAAGCCTTCACCAAGAAATTGACTCGAAAAGAAGAAGAATCTAACTTGATTTTTTAAAAGATTTATTCAGAGCTAGCAGTCCGCCCCGGCTTCGCCCGTGGTACATACATAGCCTTAGGCACTCAGGGATAACGTGCCTATTCAATTGTGAAAGAATTTTTGAAATTGGTCCAGTAGTTCCTGTTATTAGCGCGTTCAACCAAACAAACAAACGCTTCAGCTTTATAATATTAAGTATAGATTTTAACACATTTCATCTGAAGTAATTCAGTGTTCTTTTTCCAACAGATTTTTATAGACACATTACAAAAAATGTACACATTACATTTGAAAAGGCATGCCATAAAAAATAGACCACCCTCCGAAATTCATTACAACTACCTACGTTGGCGTTTCCTTGTCGTATACAAATTGCGCTCGTATATTCGTAGCGAAGATAGGGTACATAAGCCATATGTGGACACACCAACCTAGTTCCTGATTTTATATTTACTTAAGAGTCGCCTGGACGCGCATGTCTCCATACAAACGCAAAAAGGGAATTGTGGCAATATTTGATAATTTTGGAGTAAAATGAAGCATTTAATCAATTCATCTCATTATAATCTACGTACGGTCCTATACAGCTTGGTTAAAATACCAATGGTTTGAGAATTACAAGCCTTTTCAAATTTGTATGGAAATCTTGAGAGGCGTATAATTCTCAAACTATTGATAATTTAACCAAGCTGTATAGGAACGTACGTACATTATAATGAGAATAATTGATTGGATGCTTAACTTTGCTCCAAAATTATCAAATATTGCCACAATTCCCTTTTTCCGTTTGTATGGAGACATGCGCGTCCAGGCGACTCTTAAGACTGCCATTCATCGTAGTCAAAAACGGCCAGGGCAATAATTATTATTGCTCATCATCATCATCATCATCATCAGGTCATTGTTAGTCTCCACTGCAGGAGAACGACCCTCTCTGCTACTAGAGCCATGTATTAGCCAAGGCAGTCAGAGGAATTGGCCTACACTCTCCACGCTGGCCAGACGGGTTGTGGGTCTTTTTGATGTTTATAAGCTCTGTTTAGCTAGTGTTTCCTAAGTCTTCTACGACATACACGGGAAGACTTGGAGTTGTCCTATTCTACTCTGCCGAGAACTTCGGCAAGGTCATATATTTTACTTAAATACCTTTCTTATCTGCTGGCATATCTTCAGTCCTGTTGGCTACTTGGAAGTGGTATTCCAGCTCATCGAAGTCAAAGACCTGGTCAGTGGGCAGCAAACAGGGCAGATAGGCTGGGAATGTCGGTTTGCAAGCTATCACTGCAAGGAAAAGGGGAAAAACAATATAACAAACATTTATTTAATGTTTGTTTTGGTGTATTTTGGTTCTAATGTTGCAACTGATTTTCAAAACAGCTATTATCATCAAGTTGACCTAAAATATTGCATACTGTATGTAAGTCAGATATCAATGCAAATTACATGTAGAGTAATTGAATTCATAATAAAAAATTGCCACAAAAAAGTCTCGCATAAGTAAGTTTTGCATTGATTTTTTCAATCACATAACAGATTTTATTGTAAAATGAGTATTGCTTACTGTCTTTATACATTACTGTTCAGTGTTGGCATATATTGTTTTACTTTTTCGTTTTGTAATGGCAACACTTGACGTCCGTTTCCGTCATGACGCGTCTATTCGTAATTGTCACTTAAAATACCTCTCGATCTCTCGTTGGACGTTTAGCGCCTTAACGCGGCAACGTTCATTTTTTCGTTAATTTGTCGAATTCAGTTAATATTTGAGTTTAATCTTTCGTAAATAAGCCTTGTCGTTGTGTAATAATACTATTGAAGTGTGGATTTGGCGGTGAAGAAGGGCGCTCCCAAGGTTTGCTGTATAAGACAGGAAGGTAGTAATTCTCTGGTAAGATCTGGCGCCAGTACAGAGGTCTCCGCAACTCCTGTACCTGTCTGAGCTGAAGAACATCGCAGCACGAGCTAAGGTTAGTGTCCTAATTCATTTGTCTAAAGTCTACACTTCTGTTTTATAGTACAAAATTTCTCGAATTTATTTTCATTCTACCTACTTATCGTAAAAGCTACAGTCCACTAAAATTTCGCTTTCAAAACCCCACATTTTTGGTCCATTCGGCCGGATATTAACTGAAAAGTGCCTTTATCGTAGTTCTTTAAATTATTTCCAGCATATATATTTTCGATATTCGTAAAAATTAATTTGTCATTTTGTAGTAGGTGACTTATTATCTGTGGTCACTGTATGAACAAAACGCGGTTTGGTTTTGGTCGGTTGGTAGCGCTGACATTCAATCAATTGTGACAGACGTGTTGCGGTGACATTGTGCGTCAATCTGCCGGTGTAAACAAGGATAATTAATATTTACTTTCGTTGTTTTCGTTGTTGTTTGCTTGAATCATTAATATATTTCGTTTATTTGAGCAATAATATCGTGTACTTGTTTGCATCAATAATGCAGAGTGACGGACAACTCACTGCAGATGCCAATCTGGTAGCGAGAGATTATGCGATGCTAAGATTGGAATTTATCGAGGCCTCGGATCTCCTCGGATATACAGAGCAAGACTTGAGGGATTTATCGAACGAATTTCGCGATGCCCAGGTTAAAGTGTTGTGTTCGTTGCCTCATAAATCTGATAGGAAACATGAACTCAGTGTAAGCACAGTCTTTGAACAGAAGATGAAGGAAGTGAAACGACGATTGCTTGAGCTAATAAGACAACAGGACACGAAACCATCTATCCCACCGTCCACAGAGATGCTGGCTAAGTTGCCAAAAATTTCCATCAAACCTTTTGATGGACGTTTGGATAGGTGGGTGTCTTTTAAAGAATTGTTTGACTCCTTAATTCATAAAAGAAGCCTAAGTAGTGTCGAGAAGCTCCATTATCTTCTGTCCAATGTGCAGGGCAATGCCTACAACTTAATTAAATCGTTTCCTCTGACTGAAGAGAGTTACATGCTGGCGTATAACACATTAATAAAATATTATGACAAAGAATGCCAGATTGCAATGTCATATTATGACAAAATAGTACACTGTGATCCCATCAAGACTAAATCTGCCGTGGAACTAGAGCGGGTATATAGAATATTTTCGGAAAATTTATTAGTATTAGAAAAATATAACTTGCCTGATAAAAATTTTATGTTATTTTATTTACTTTGGTCAAAATTAGATAAATATACTCGTGAAGCCTTTCAATTAGAGCACAATTGTAACAAAATTCCAAAATTTGAAACATTACAAAAATTTATCGAAAAACATTTTAGCGCGTTGGAGGTTATCAATAGTAAACCTTCGGGTTCTTCCAAAGTTACCGATGCAAATAAATTAAAGTCTAAACCTGCTCTGGTAGTTCATTCTGTAAAATGCACATACTGTTCAGGAGAACATAAACTTGCAGTATGTGAGGAATTTAAAAAATTAGATGTCGATTCTCGCTTTAAATTTGTTAAGGGTAAAGGGTTATGCATACTCTGCTTCTCGTGTGACCATAGGGTTAAAAGCTGTCGAGAACCCACTCGCTGTGGTGTTTGCAAGTTTTCTCACAACACCTTGTTACATTTTGGAAAAGCTCCATCTGGACCCACCGTTCCCGTGAATGGAAACTCAAACAGTAGTGCTGTGTTGACATCACTGTCCAATGATAGTGCATCACTGTTTGCAACCGTTCAACTATTATTAAAGGATAATTTAGGGAATTTCCATAAGGTTAGAGCTTTACTCGATTGTGCCAGTGCTTGCAATTTTATTTCAGAGCCATGTGCTAAGCGCTTAGGACTGGAAATAAATTGTAGTCAACAGTCAGTCAGTGGCATAGGTTGTTCTCATAGATATCAGAATATTTACGAGGTTAGATCGGTGCGCGAGCGAAATTTGTTTGAGCTCCGATGTCTCCAGAAAAATTTACACCTACATGCACATAAACATAGGAACACTAGTTTCACGCACACAATGACAAAATATTTTACGCAAACAAATCAAACGGGCCAACGGGGGTGACAGGCACACATTCGTGTTTGGCGCGTAAATGCGAGCTCACACATTCAACAAGTTCACACCTACGCTAGTGATTGACAATCGATAAACTATTTTCGATGTTTCTTGCGCGTAGTACACGTATATGGTTCGTGATTTGTTTTAATTTTAATTATTTATATGCAGTGTCGTTAAATAAATATAAATAGTGGAATAAATTAATAGATTAATTTATTTATTGCGGGGCATGATTCAGCGCAAGCGGGAAAGGACAGTGCCTTATTTTTGATATCTATGGACAGTGCCGATTCAACTATATGGAAAGTGGCACCTTTTTTCATAGCAGGAAGTAGCGTACAAAAACAAAATGTATTATCTATTCTATACATATAATAATAAAACAGTAAAAATATTTTGTCTGTAAATTTTATTATTTTTGACTGAAATGGATAGAGGGACATTTAAAAATCATAATAGTAAGAAAAAATTTTTTTTGGAATTTTGTTGTCTGTCTGTCTGTATGTATGTATGTATGAATACGTTTATCTCAGGAAATATTGGACGGATTTGAATGAAACTTTTTTGCTATATAGCTATTTAGCCTAGGTAACATATAGGGAAGAAATTATTTCGAAAAATAGAACACCTAATGCAGCATCATAATGGTCCAGCTGAACTATAAGAAATATAAAAGTGGAGCCTGATGAGCATTTTTGTTGAGGTATAAAAAATCTAAGATTTGGAACACCTCATGCAGAACCATTATGGTCCAGTTAAACTATAAGAAACTAGCTGTTACCCGCGGCTTTGCCCGCGTAATATATAGCCTATGTCCTTCTCGGTACCCGTGTACCCGGGATTGGGATATATAAATGATGCCTTAGCAAATTTTATTCAATCTGTTGAGCAGTTTTTGTTGAGGTATTTAAATTGAAGATATGGAACAACTGACGCAGAACCATAATGGTCCAGGAAAACTATAGGAGATATAAAAATGACGCTGTAGCAAAAGTTGTTCAGCCTGATTAGTAGTATTGTTGAGGTATAAAAATTGAAGATTTAGAACATTCTTCTGCACTCCGCTTTGGAAGCGGCCTAAACTTAGCCATAAGTAATTATTGAAGTCAACAAAAATTTTTTGTTGTAAAAATTGTAAACACAAATATGACAATTAATAAGTGTTCAAAGAAACCTATATTAAATAAACGATTGAATCTTGAATCTTGAACATCTGATATACAGAACCATGTCAAATTTTATATCGACAAGTTTATAGAGTCACACTCTCCACTGGGATAGAGTGCGTAGAGTACGATTAGCTCATATTACTGGTGATCGCCCAGCGGTTCCGGGTCACTCGCAACCAGGATATGCCCTTTTGGCAATAGCTTTCAGCCCATACGGCAGCAACATGAGAGTTTACTGTTTCTCCAAGCCTTGCACACACAGTCAACACTCAAAGCCGACATCCGTCTCTCCCGAAGGCCCTTTGGAGCCCTTTAGATAGGTTGAGCAGCATGACAGCAGGTCAAATCCATAGAGGAACAAAGGGAAATATTTGGTTTGGTAGTGTGAAGTGTTTTGTACAAAGAGGGGAAGCTGTTTTTCTAAGATGCTTCAGAAAGGACTGAAAAAAAAACCTGATGAAAACCATCCTCGCTGAAATCAGGTGCCAAAACAAACTAACCCAAAGGATAGTTCCAAAATAGTATTAAAGTATTTTTTTTTTGCAGAAGACGTTGATATTTTTTAACTTTTAACTGGTAAACATATAAATTATTATAACACTGCTACAAGTATTTCCTTTTGCATCGACATTAGTTCGCATTGAGTTATATTAGTTCAGTGAAAATTATCGATAAAAAGATACTGGGACATCCTTAGTCGCAACGTCAACCAGTCCCCGTACTTCGATATTGGTAAGGTACGACACGTTTGCTTGACGTCACATACATTACGCGGTCAAAACAGTCTTATTACTGCAAATGAAAGACTTTACGCGCAATGTAATACATCCATTCATTTGATTTAATTTTTATAGCAATGTAACCGGCATGACATTCTCGATGACATATTATTTATTGATTTTAAGTTTTTGCTCTAAAATGCATTAAAAACACGAATATTTTGGTGCTTTCTTATGGTAGGTGACTCCGAGATGTTTCAGGCTCTTATCGGAACTTCTATTTTTGCACATTATCACTGCACAAGACGGCATTTTCGTAAAAATCGTGACGTACTACGCGAGTGCACATAAACTTCCAACTGACAGCGTGTTCGAGAAATATGCCCATGTTGCTCATATTGCGTTCCCACCTGCCACGCCCCCGAGCCCACTCTATACATCTCTGTGGTTGTTCTACTGCTACACCACTTGGTCGCTTAGAGTGTGAGATAAAACCGTTGCACCATAATTCTAATTTTAATCCTAAACTTGAGGCGTTGGTTTTGCCGTCTATTTGTGATGACCAGCCAATTAATCCTATCGACTTTTCGGGCTGGTCCCATATTAGAAAATTACCTCTTGCTGATCCTGAATTTTCGGTCTCGGGGTCAATAGACATGTTGCTAAATGTAGACATATTCGCGTCGTGTCTGTTACCTGGGCTCATGCGAGGTAAGCCAGGCCAACCAATCGCCCTCAATACTATTTTCGGTTGGATCGTTATGGGAGGTGGTGGCACTTCTTCTCATAATGATCATTTTCGTTGCCTTCTCGTGTCGTTGAGTGGTGGTGATACCCCACTCTCAAATTTGTCGTTGGATAACTCCATAAAGAAATTTTGGGAGTTAGAAAATGTTGATTCTCAAAAAATATACTTGTCGAAAGAGGATCAACGTTGTGAAAACTACTTTGTCGAAACTCATTCTCGTAATACTGCTGGTAGGTATATAGTGCCTCTGCCTTTTGTCGATCCGTTGTCTAAGCCGGTGTTTTATGGCTCCCGTGAGATAGCACTCAAGCGATTCCAGTCATTGGAACGCAAGCTCAGTGGCAATCCAATATTAGCCGAAGCTTATTGCTCTTTCATGGAAGATTATGAATCATCTGGTCATATGGTCAAGGCAGAGCCTCCTTTGTCGAATGTTGGTAATTTTTACTATATACCACACCATGGTATTTTGCGGCCTGATTCCGTCTCCACTCCTCTTCGTGTCGTTTTTGATGCTAGTGCCAAGGATGCCCGAGGTGTGTCTCTAAATGAGGCCCTTCTGCCTGGGCCTAAGCTCCAAAAAAGCATTTTTGATTTGCTCATTCGTTTTCGTTGGCACGCCGTTGTTTTCACTGGTGACATCAGACAAATGTATCGCCAAATATTAAGTACTGATGGTGATACTGAATATCAGCGGATTTTGTGGCGCCCCTCTCCTGCCAGCCCTTTGCAAGACTATAGGCTGTGTACGGTGACATACGGAGTGTCGTCAGCCCCATTTCAAGCCCTTCGTACAATTGTTCAGTTGGCCAAGGACTCTTCTGAAAAATATCCTCTCGGCGCCGAAGTACTTTCTCGGGACATTTACACTGATGATGTCGTCACCGGAGCAGAGTCTCTTGAGAAGTCCTTGTTGATTAGATCAGAATTAACCCAAATGTTGTCGTCAGCGGGATTCCATCTGAGAAAATGGACCTCCAATGAACATGCCTTCCTCAGGGACTTGCCTCCTTCTGAGTTATATTCTGAGGACTTCAAATGTTTCGTAGAAGCTTCTGACTTGTCGCTAAAAATTCTAGGGCTTCGGTGGGCACCTCAGTCTGATTCGTTTACGTTAATGTTAGTGGTAACGACGGTCGCAGATGTACGAAGCGTACAATACTATCGGAAATCGCTCGGATTTATGACCCTCTGGGTTTTCTAGCTCCTGTGACTTTCTACGCCAAGTACATTATGCAGTTACTGTGGGCAAGTGGTGTCAATTGGGATGATGATGTCCCTCAAAATATTTCGCATGAGTGGTTACGTTTTATGTCGCAACTATCGTCGCTGTCGTCGGTTTCGATTCCTCGTCGAATGCTCTCGTCTTTCGTTGGTTTTCAATTTCACGGCTTTTGTGACGCCTCAGAGCGCGGTTACTGTGCCGTAATATACTGTCGTATTATAACTTCGGATGGAAATTGTTCCGTTTGTATTTGTTGTGCAAAATCTAAAGTTGCACCTCTTCGCAAGTTGTCGATCCCTAGGCTGGAGCTTCAAGCCATGGTGTTGTTGTCGGATTTGATGAAGTCTGTCATGGATGCCTTACAACCCCTTTACAATGTCCAGGAAGTCTTCGCTTGGTCAGATTCAAGCGTTGCACTTGCGTGGATCAAGTCATGTCCGTCAAGGTGGAAGACTTTCGTGGCTAATAGAGTCAGCCACGTACAAGAAATTATTTCTCCAGACTCCTGGCGGCATGTAGGCACGTCGTCAAATCCTGCTGATTGTGGATCCCGTGGTTTGTTTCCCTCTGAAATTGTCGCAAATGATGGCTGGTGGAAAGGTCCGTCATGGCTATCAGAGCCCATGGATACTTGGCCTATTTCTTCGTTATCGGTTGACCAAGTTGACTTGCAAGAGGAGCAAAAGATTTGCAGCCTTTTCGTTTCTGTCGATGAAGATGTAGTAGAGAGTTTGATCAATAAATTTTCGTCTCTATCTACACTCAAACACGTTTTGTCGTACGTTTTTCGTTTTATCGCAAATTCCAAATTGTCGTCGTCTCAAAACAAAATTACCGGTCCTTTACAAATTGGTGAAATAAATAAAGCGTTCATACTTTTAATAAAATATGTCCAGCAATCTGCCTTTTCGCAGGAGATTGCCTTCTTGAATAAAGGACTCCCTAATAACCTTTCGAAGAGTTTACGCAAGTTGTCGCTCTTTCTCGATAATGCGGGTCTCTTGAGGGTGGGCGGTCGCCTGGTTCATGCTGACGCTCCATTTGAGGTCAAGCATCCCTTGTTGTTGCCACGAACTCATCGCCTCACCTCACTCCTTATCGAGGAATGTCATAGCAAGCTAATGCATCCTGGTGCACAAACTTTACAGAATATTCTTGCGCAAAATTTTTGGATTCTTTCGCCGAAACGCGCCATCCGCTCTGTGATCGCAGGATGCTTAAAGTGTTTTCGGGCCAGTCCAAAACCGACTCCTGCACCTTTAATGGCTGCTTTGCCGGCTTATCGCGTAAACCAAATTAAGGCCTTCTCCAACGTTGCCCTGGATTGTGGCGGCCCTTTTGATATCGCTATGGGTCGTGGTCGCGGGGTGAAGACCTTCAAGTCTTACATCTGTGTTTTCGTTTGTACTAGTACGAAGGCCGTGCATGTAGAGCTCGCTTCAGAGTTGACGACAGAAGCTTTCCTGGCAGCGCTCAGGCGATTTATCGCGCGGCGTGGTCGATGCTCTAACATTGTGTGCGACCAAGGTCGCAATTTTGTCGGTGCTAGTAATCATTTTGAGGCTTTGATGCAGAGGGCTGCTAACTCTGAGGAAGTAAAATTCTCGTTCAATCCTCCTGGTTCCCCCCATTTCAATGGACTGGCAGAAGCCGGGATAAAGTCTTTTAAAACTCATCTCGCTCGGGTTATTGGTGCCCAGCGGTTGACTTATGAGGAGTTCTATACCGTACTTACTCAAATAGAGGCCATGTTAAACTCTCGCCCTCTCACTCCACTTAGTTCCGATGCTAACGATTTGTCGGCCTTGACGCCCGGTCATTTCTTGACTTTGGAACCATTATCGTTTCCTCCAGAGGAAAATTTTCTGGATAAGAACCTGACCGTTCTACAGAGGTGGAAATTAATTCAAAAAATTCATCAAGACTTCTGGAATAGGTGGCAACAGGAATACATTCATACGTTGCAACAGAGGGCAAAGTGGACAAAATCTCACGCAAATCTTTTGGTAGGGACTTTAGTTTTAATAACAAACGAACAAACTAGTCCACTGCACTGGAACTTGGGACGCGTAGTGGCTCTGCATCCGGGATCTGATGGCATCTGTAGAGTAGTAACAGTCAGAACTGCCTCTGGAGAGTATCGACGACCAGTCGTTAAGTTGTGTCCGCTACCTATCGACCACAACTAACCGTTCTTGTCGTTATCATTTTCGTTATAATTGTATGTATTTATGTTTATTCATTTCTTTCGATTACGTATTGATGTATGTTTGTTATCGTAGTTAAAATACAACGTATTTTGGTGGGCGGAATGTTCAGTGTTGGCATATATTGTTTTACTTTTTCGTTTTGTAATGGCAACACTTGACGTCCGTTTCCGTCATGACGCGTCTATTCGTAATTGTCACTTAAAATACCTCTCGATCTCTCGTTGGACGTTTAGCGCCTTAACGCGGCAACGTTCATTTTTTCGTTAATTTGTCGAATTCAGTTAATATTTGAGTTTAATCTTTCGTAAATAAGCCTTGTCGTTGTGTAATAATACTATTGAAGTGTGGATTTGGCGGTGAAGAAGGGCGCTCCCAAGGTTTGCTGTATAAGACAGGAAGGTAGTAATTCTCTGGTAAGATCTGGCGCCAGTACAGAGGTCTCCGCAACTCCTGTACCTGTCTGAGCTGAAGAACATCGCAGCACGAGCTAAGGTTAGTGTCCTAATTCATTTGTCTAAAGTCTACACTTCTGTTTTATTGTACAAAATTTCTCGAATTTATTTTCATTCTACCTACTTATCGTAAAAGCTACAGTCCACTAAAATTTCGCTTTCAAAACCCCACAATTACTATAAAGTATTTGGTATGTTTTATAATGCATATGACTGGGGATTGCCCCAGTCGGACGGAAGTGTCGTGACTTTTATTTAAGTCTTGATAACTTACAAGGATATACTTGGTTATCCTCAGTGTTGAAAAGGTTGTGAGTTTCACTTGTTTTCGCCAGGAATTTTGTGAGAGCTTTCTCTATATCCCTCTTCTGTGTCGCTGCCTTTTCCCTGATAGCTTCATATTCTGTAACTGGTTGTTTGTGTGTCTACAAAAAAGAAGATAGTTTAGCATATTATCTAGAAAAATAAATATTACCCAATCTACCTAAGACTTAACCTACCTGACCTAAGAGCTGTGGTTCGAATCCTACCTGTGGCGAATTCTTTTTCATCACATATTTTACAATTTTAAAAATAAATATTGTATAAGATCAGCAACTTAACTATTGTACTACAGATTTCTATTGAAACCAAAATTTACTAGCTATGCTAGATTAGTGGAAATTGGTCTTGAAATTTGTCTAAAAACTGATCTTTCAATGTCACAAAAAAAAGACAAATTTGTCGAACAATTCATATTGGTTTGTTCCAGCTTGATGAAAAAACGACATATGTTTGACAGGGTCAGCAAAGTGAGCGAGGTCTACAGGTCTAGATTTGGGGTAAAATCTCATTTTTGTATATACAGTCTGAATCAAACTTTATGGCGGCTCGGAAAATCGCGCGAGACGATGCGCAGAACACAATATTAGGTACAGCGGGGCGCGCTCGGGGAGGCGGGGCACGTTCTGCGCAGATCGCAGCTAATATGACGATGACGACCTCCGTGGCGTAGCGGTCAACACGCCTGCCTGCGACACGGAAGGTCCCGGGTTCGATCCCCGGTCAGGTCAAGATGGAAAATGATCTTTTTCAGATTGACCTGGGTCTTGGATGTTTATCTATATAAGTATCTATTATAAAATATAGTATCGTTGAGTTAGTATCCCATAACACAAGTCTCGAACTTACTGTGGGGCTAGCTCAATCTGTGTGATTTGTCCGTATATATATTTATATTTAATATCCGAGCCGCCATAAAGTTTGATTCAGACAATACCTATGTATGTACTGTAACTCTTGGACCCCATGAATTGGTGGTGGTAAGTGGCACGCTAGCCTGCATCACTACAGTGCAATGGTACGATCCCCAGTCAGGGCATGATTGAAAACGATCTTTTTCAGATTGCCCTGGATCTTAGATGTTTATCTATACAAGTATATATTATAAAATATTGTATCATTGAGTAAATATCCTGCAACACAAGTTCACAACTTACTGCGAGGCTTAATAAGTTATTGTCAATCCAGGATTATAACATTGTTTTATACATAAACAACACTTACCGGTGTTCTAATATAAGCATGAGGGTCTGGCAAGGGTGGCAGGTGAAATGGTATGTGTGGAGCATGTTTTGCTTTGGAGCCTGCTGACAACATGGCCGGGGTCCTAGGAGCTGGAGCTTGCTGTAACGGTTGTATCACATGTCTGTTTGGCCGTGCTGCATATTGCTCTAAACCTTGAAGACTGATTCCTGGAAAATAATTAAGTTAATAATATAAGTAGTACAATTGGTACCAATATTATTTATTACACCCAAGTCCAATAGTGTATGTTGAAAGCTTTCCTAGTAACAGTTGTCCATTGACTTGAATGTTTTGTCTCAGATAAGATACATCCTTTTTCAATACATTGGAAAGATACTATTTTGAGGATTAGATTGCTGTTGTCAAATGTGCTACCCTTATTGAATACATTTTTAAAACAACAATTTAAAGTTTATTGCTCTTACCCATGTTAACCAACGCCATCACCACATCACCGAGAACAGGTTCAACTCTGCCAGAAAGTTCACAATAACCTTTGGCTGAGTTGCCAACTTCGGTAAAAACTGGAAGACGATCAAAACTAGGTTAATATAGCTGGGGTTGAAGAATTCTATCCAAGTAATTTTTAATTAGAGTATCTAATGTTATGCGGAATAATTTGACGCTCCATGACTGAGCTCGCTCGCTATACATATATGACACACTGCACAATACGAAACACGTTGTCAAATATATAAACTTACAGCACTGTAGCATTTCTGTGAGTGTCTCCAGTGCCATTTTATCTGCTGATTCAAAGCCAGTCTCTAAAAGAACTGTAGAAACTGCTATATTGAGCACCCGACGTCGGGCGTCAATGGCAGATTCTACTTTCTCAACATTTTCTGTCATTTTAACTTTACTGGCGTTACTTTTCACAATTATATTAATAATATTTTCGTAGTTTAGATAAATAATTTGTGTTGATCGAGTTGTTGATGTTAAACCAAGACGACATGACAGACAACAGTTTCCTGGACTGACGTTGACAGATGGCAAAGGAATATGTCAGTATTGAGGAATTCTGCTCATCTTCTAAAAAAAAATTGTCTGTGAAAACGGGTAATTAGTACATTGACATTGACTTTTAACCTCTGTCATTTCAAATGTCAATCAATCAATCTATCTTCAATTCAATCTAGCAAATGCGTAAGCAGAACGAAAGCAAGATATTGCAAAAAGCTGGATTAATTTACACCAAAAGATCCGATAATTACTATTACACTTTCACATCACCTTATAAAATAAAATAGGTAGCGAACAAAGTGACATGAATATCTGTGCCATATACACAGTACACGCAGACAACAGTGAATTGTGAGGTAATTATGAAACATTTATCAAATAAACCTTTCACTTATCTTTAGTATTCTAATATTGGTTAATACTTCCATTAATACCTATGTAAGTAGATCTAATTTATCTACTAAATTTGCGAGCGGTGTCGCATAATGTAGTGTTTTCTTTTGAGTCTTGTGTCATTCATACCAGCGTCCTAACAAGATTTTCTCTTTTCAGATAAATATTGTACAAGAGTGATTCTCTTATCCTATAAAAATGGTGAAAGTATATGCCCTTTTAGTGCTTTACAAAGGAATCAACAATGCTTCAATTCTCAAGTCAGCATATGACTTGCAAAGCTTCAGCTTCTTTCAAAGAAGTTCTGTTCAAGAATTCATGACATTTGTTAGCAAAACCATGGTAGAGAGAACCCAGCAGGCTTCCAGGCAGTCAGTCAAGGAAGGTGAGTACATGTTGCAAGTATATGTAAGGGCAGACAACTTGGCTGGAGTTTTGATATCCGACCATGAGTATCCAAACAGGGTGGCACATACATTGATTACTAAGACTCTAGATGAATTCTCAGCAGTTGTGCCTGCCGCTAATTGGCCAACAGCAAATGAGAACACAGTTGACTTCCCAGCACTTCACCAGCACTTGGCTAAGTACCAAAACCCAAGAGAGGCAGATGCATTAACCAAAATTCAGAATGATCTGGACGAGACAAAGATTATATTACATGACACTATAAAAGCTGTTCTAGAGAGAGGCGAGAAGTTGGACGACCTAGTGGAGAAGTCAAACAGTCTGTCAATGCACAGTAAAGCGTTTTATAAGACTGCCCGCAAAACAAACAGCTGCTGCTCTTACTGAGTCTCCCGTGCAGGTCTCCTGCTAGCCATATGATATCCACTGAAGGAATTAAACATGCTGTTTCTTATTCAATCTATTTAATGTGCATTGTGTGAATTAAATAACTGTTTAGATAGGAGTATTCTCAATAGATAGTTATTTTATTCTGTATTTGTAGGATATATAGTTTTGGTATTATGTATTAATTGGTGTTATTTCTATCAAGGTAAAGAAGTATATTGCCTAAGTTGTTTTTGTGTACAATAAGCTGTTGCTAAAGAATAGCTATGTATGTAGAATATAGCCAGCAATAAAGCAAGTTAAAACAAAGATTATGTACTTAGAATACAGGTTCATAATGAAATAATGAATGATATAAGGAGAACAAACAAATATTCACTGATCTATAATATAATATTGTACAACTTTTAGAACAGCATGCAGTTATTGGAAAGGCCTATGAGATGTATTGAGAATATTAGTATATTAAAGTACCCAAATTAGTATATTAAAGTATCTTGATGTGACTGAATCATTGTATATATTAAGAATGTACACTACATTATAAAAAAAATTCTATACTTGTCTTATCTTGTTAAAGGAATAGTTACAAGAAAACAGAGATATCGTCTGGAAAATTGTTCTATGAGGCCCTAAATAACCCTTCCAATTATTTGACGAACTACTGTTTTACCTTTTATTATATATTTGACAAAAACCCTCAGGAGAGCTTCACATTCTCACTTTGTGGTTTAAACAGTAGTTCATAAAATAGTTTGAAACATTATCTGGACCCTCTTTTTCGTTTTCTTCTCAATTATTCAATCAAATAATTTATTTCATATTTAGCACCTGACCCTGCGTACTGAATTGTCCGAAGTAGGACTAGTCAATATCGCAATGATCCAAATCCAACAGTAAATTTGTCAAAAGGAAGATTTTCCCAGATAATAATAAGCAGCAAAATATTTTTAAAAGATTGATGACTAAAGTTTAGTTAAAAGTTACTTTGGCTCTTTGGTTCAAGAAAGCAGTCCAATGGCTTCAGAAACTGAAAAATTTAAAATATATAAATCTTTATGTTACAATATAAAGAAGTTGGTAAATAAAATGGAAACAATTATTTCATTGTGGTTATGATAAAAAGGCGATTTAATTTTTCTTTTGGGTTCTTTACTCAAAACTCTACTATTGAGATTATAATTGGGTCGCAAATTTCAACCAAAACCTGTATGCTATGCTATTTGTAATATAAATAATAGAATTAAACTGATCTGGCTTTGTTAGTGCATGTAGAATATATTAACACTGGCTATTTAAAACCAGTGTCTGTGACGAATATTTACCATTGCCATTATTTAATAAAACATAGAAAAATAGAAAAGTTATTCATGGTTAAATATGAAAGGAAATTACTTATATGGAACCTCAAAGCAATAAAAAATGTGGCCTGTGTCTGTTTTCCATTGAAGTGGAGCAGAGCTGAACTAACGATATAGAGACCACCTCTTCTGTGCTTAATCCTTGGTGCATCCTAAATACCAGGGTCCGTTATTGTGACATTTTGCATGCTGTTATACGATTGGACAAAGTTTTTACGGCTGGCCACCTGCTTGATGCCAACCCTCCTTCGGTAGCACTGAAACATAGTGAAAATGAAGTGCAAGTATATGCCCAAGCCAAGCCAAAGCCCAAGGGAATTGAACTCAGTGCCCCTGGTATAGCTAGCTGGTGTGTTAACCACCACTGTGTCACGGAGGCTATGAATCTCGAGACGTAATTATATGATAAAGATTTTTGGAATTTGTAAAATCGGTGTTATATATTAAAATGTTAAAAGTTCAGTAAGTAAAAACCCAGTGCCGCGACGGGGCATCGACAGATTTTTTATCGCGCGGATAGCGCTATATCGCTCGTTCCTTTATGTAAAGTAAGATGGCGTCGGTCGATAGCGCTAGATAAACGTGGTTGCCCTGTCGCCCGGGCGGGTCAAACATTCCTGCAATATCAGTATAGTATACATTGTTGTATGGAGATGAACGCTGTTAACCACAGAGCAAGGGATTTCTATGTAGCTCGCCGCGAGCGAGCGCGGCGCGAGCGACGAGATACTGCTTGCTCTGTGCTGTTTACCCATTTTTAACGCCGCGTCGCTCATGTTGACTGAGCAGACAAATAAATAAAAAATATTTTTCACGATTCCGGCGTTCAAAGGGGAATTTTGTTTTTGCTAAATTAATTATTTATGTGAAATTTGTGTCTGTTTAAAACAATTCTTATTATTACGCCCAGATTATTGTATTGTTTTGGGTAATATAAGTTTATCTACTTACACCACTTTTAATAGTAGGTTTACTTTAAATATGCATTACTATAATCGTGATTACATTTTAAAAATGGGTATGGCATAAAATAGACATGGTATTGGCACAATATCTAAAAATATTTTATATAAATGCCGTATTCATAAAGAAATTAAGTCAAAGTGTCCAAAAAGTAAAGCAAGACTTGTACTATTGCTACTGAAAATATTGCGTTTATTTTGGGACATCCTATATAAGTGTGCTATAGTCGGAAACCAACTAAATTCAAAAGATCAGTTTTCATATCACAGTTATAAAACTGAGTTTTTAAATTTTGTTCATTCCATTTTATTCATGAATTGCAATAAAAGACATTAAATAGGAGTACATAGCATCACAAGAACTGCCACCGCAAAATATTTTAACTATGTGTATATTAAATTTGCGTTTACCTATACTTTTAGTTTTCTTCATAAAATAGCACAAAATATTGTTGATTAGCTAAAATAAATCTTAGCAGAGCTTAGGTTTAAAAATATCTGTTCAAAAATTTTAAGTGCCTAACTGTTCTTATTAGTTATCACAATGGTAAATTTGGTTTTTGTTGTCTATAATTTAACTGTAATTTTGCGGTAAATATTGAAGTATTATAGAATTCCATACACATGTGGAAGAATGTTTGGATAATGTATACTATTGCTTCGTGGTGTATTCGTAAAATAAATGAATATTTACTGTTGAGTTGGCACTTTTTTTTTTTCATATATCTGTAATTCTATCTCAGCCTGATTGTCTCTGAAAGGTAAGCTTTTTTGTCATTTAGTTTTTTTTGAGTAGATATCTTTGAGATTCGAGGTCGTCTTGTAAATAGTGGCCAACGCTAAAGTGAAACTTCTTTAGGCGCGTTGAGATAATCCAAGTTTGTATTGTTTTCACTTCTATCGGCATTCGAGAGTCGGTTTTTTTGTTCGATATTTATATTGCCTTGTTGTGGTCCCCACCCCAGTAGAGAGAATAGAACCACTCCAAGTCTTCCCGTGGATGTCGTAGAAGGCGACTTAGGAAACACAGCTAAACAAAGCTTATAAACATCGAGGAGACCTCTCCAACCAGTCTGGACAGCGTGGAGAGTGTAAGCGAAATCCTCTCACTGTTCTGGCTAATATCTGGCTAATATAAAGAGAGGGCCGTGCTCCTGCAGTGGAGACTTAAACCACACTGCGCTCCATCACAAGAATTTTAGACGTTGAAAAGAAGGCAGCCAAAGTAAAGTGGAATTGGGCGGGGTCACATCTGTTAAATGCAAATGGGCTTACATCACCACACAATAGACTCCAAGTGGGCGTAGAAAAAGAGGAAGACCGAGAAGGAGATCAATCAATGTCAATAGGCGCCGATGGGTGAAGGCTTTAAAAAAAATATATTGTAGTATTCGCCGTGTGGTTCCCGGCAGAGTAGAATAGAACCACTCCAAGTCATCCCGTGGATGTCGTAAAAGGCGACTAAGGAAACACAAGCTAAACAAAGCTTTTTAACATCAAAGAGACCTCTCCAATCCGTCTGGCCAGCGTGGAGAGTGTAGGCCAAATCCTCTGACTACTCAGGCTAGTATATGGCACTGGTAGTACAGAGAGGGTCGTGCTCCTGCAGTGGAGACTAGAAAGACCTGATGATGATGATGATGATTGGGCGGTATTGGGCGACTTGTACTGCATTGTGTAGCGTTAGGGTCAGTTCACACCGAAACGCGACGCGACGCGCACTTTTTACACTTTGATAGGATTTTAACTCTTATTTGCACACTTATAAGACTAAAATTGCTAGAAAAACTTGATAGACAGTGGCCGCAAGATACCAGAGGAGGAGGCGAATTTTTGATGCGAAATTGGTCGTTTTGATTATGCGTATAAGGGTTAAAATCTTATCACAGTGTAAAAAGTGCGCGTCGCGTCGCGTTTCGGTGTGAACTGACCCTTATGCAGATTCTCCAGCCGGTTATTGGTACAGTCCGAATCAAATTTTATGGCGGCTCGGAACACTGCGGGAGTCCATGTCTTGTGCAGTACACAAAATTAGGTTTAGCAGGGAGGCGGAGCGCGTACTGCGTAGCTCGCAGCTAATATCCGAGCTGCCATAGAGTTTGAATCGGACTGTACTTGACCTACCTACATCTGCCGTGCTTTTGTAAAGCACACGGACGTATTATAACCAGTTGCAATTTCAATAGAACTTAAGGGCCCCACTAGCGACACCAATAATTTTATTCCTAATATTTTACAAATTAAATTCAAGAATCTGAGTAATATAAGCCTTAGTAAATAACCTGAAGTATTTTTGAAATCATGTTTTAATATTATGAGAATCAGTCATTAAGAGAACTTCTAAATTACCTTCTAAAACGGCCGTTTATGGCGGTAATCAGGAGTTCTCTTAATTACTGATTCTCTTATTATTAAAAATATGATTTCAAAAATACTTCAGGTTATTTACTAAGGCCTCAGACTAAGGCTTATATTACTTAGATTATTAAATTTGATTTTATTTATAAAGTTTTGAAAATACAATTATTAGTGTCGCTAGTTGGCCTAAGTAGTTAGCGTAGCGCACAACTTATTTCTCTTTGGGCCGACTTTAAATAAAAGGCAGATGGAAATAAAAATACATATATTAATTACATCAATATTCAATTACAGCCAACATAACTATGTAGGTTACAATAATAAAAATATACCTATATAATTTCAATTGAAACAAAATAAATAATAAAAACAAGGTATTTTTTTTCTTATTAGTAAAACCTATTTCTAAAAATCATTTGACTACAAGAAGGTTGCATCTGCGGAATACCAGGTAACATTCTTTAAAACAATCCACCTACAAGCAAGGGACAGCTCACTTATAGTAATAGTTATTATTATGGAATTTACTCATTAATTCTATAATTAATTAATAATGAGTAGCAGTGGCGATCTCATCTGCACAGCGGGTAGACATAAATGTAAATACTTAATAATAAATAAAAATCACGCGCGTAAGAAACTATAAATGTGATAAGGCTGTCAAATAGCGATTTCCTATCTCCGTCCTTGTATATTAGTGAAGACTTGAAGACAGCTATAAAACGGCCGTTTCGAATCACATAAATACTTAGTAACTTAAAACGCAAGTAATTTTCCTATTTTAAAACGATCACTTATTGGGGCAGCAAATGCTTAGAATGTAAAGTTTGTCATTGGAGGAGATTCTCATCACCTAGATACTAGGCAGTACATAACATATACAACATATATAAATAATGTGTGCAGAGGTCATCGCCACTCGTATAACCTAAATAGAAGGGAAATGGTTTTACACAGTTACAGAATAATAGAACTTTTGCTGCTAACTTTTTGGCATCAAGCAATGGAAAAGAAGAAAGATAAGAACTTAAGCTTTGGAATAGACAACCAGTGAGATTGTATTGTGATGATTCGTAGATTGTTGGTAAATATTTAAAAAAATCAGTCCGTCCTGCGGCATGACTAACTTTAGCAATGCTTTTTGTAAATCATTATCGATTTTACTTGACGTTGCGATAAAGAGCTAGATGGTATCAGTGCGGTCGTACAAGAAGCCATTTTTGAAGTTTCTTATAAAGCATAAACTGCGCAGTATCTCTAGTAAATATAGTGATCTTCACTTCACCGTCGTGAAACTCATTTTATTGTTTTTTTATACAACCTTGTGATTTAACACCGCGTCAATCAATATTGATTTAAATTTGAACGAGTAACTGCTATTGTTTATATCCGTGTTTAACAACAACATGTGGCTTATCAAGGCCGTACTGTAATCTCTCGCGGTATACAATTTGTCTCTACCGTATATCTCTCACGATATACACTTTGTTGACGGCTATCGACGATGCGGTGCCGCAGAGGACAGGTCGTTTTTGTACTTGATTACAAGTCAGAACAAAGGAAAATGTGAATTTATAGAATACTTGTTAAGTATCGAAATATTATTGTACACCCTCAATTTAGTTTGGACTTTTTTGATTTGATCTTTTTTCAGTCCTTACTAAATAAACGCGCCCTATCTAGTTTGGATCTCACTGGCAAGATAACAATAGCATTATGCATGCTAAAAACAAAAAAGAAGTATTTACAACAAAATATATGTCGACTTAGCCCCGCCGTATACGGTTTTTTTGGATATCTACTGGGTTTAAAATTGTGTGTGTCCTAGCAGTTATCTACGTTTCCTTTTTTACTGTCCGATTCTTAGTTCGCTGACATGTTGTCAGGATATCTTTTATGAAATAAAACCGAATGTTTCTACCTACTCTATACGCTCAATATTGGTCAATTCATTTTATATAAGAAGATTTAATGTCTTCGGCTTTTTGAATCTGATTACCCAATCTGAATTTCGTGTTCGGTAAACGTATTTATACGACGAGGCTTTCGGACAGACGACGAAATAAGAGATACATTGTAAGAAATAGAATAGTGAAGTTAGAAGAACCTACTACTGATACACAAATTGCAAACGTATAAATGCCCTTTAATTTCCACGCGGGAGTTAACGTTAAATATATTCTTCATTATTTTCCCGCTAGACACTTAAAATTATGATTCTAATGATAAGAGATTTCACTATTAAATCATACAATATACCTCTTTAATCCGGCTCCCGGATTTTTGTTTTACATCTATGCACTAATATTACATTTAAAATATGTTACAATGTTCCCTTTGTTATTTTTCAATAAGTGTAAAGTATTGAATTACTTACGTCAAACAAAATTGATTTTTTTTGTTTTAAATTGACTGGGTACAGAAAATTTAACTCAAAATGCTCCACCTTCGCAAAATCAGTCTTCCCAAAAAGTACTGAGACAACGACCATATGAAAATTTCATAGAATCAAAATTTTACAGTACAGGCCGAAATGCAATAAATCAATTCCTCCGAAGGCAGGGTGTAAAGTTTTATCTTTAACAATAATACATATTCAATACATATAAACGTTCAAAAACCTACCGTTGATATATTGACTGAATGCGTAGGTACTAAGCGCACGGTTACCTAGTTGTAAGGGCACTACGGGGTCAGCGAAGCTACGAGAAACCCATCGATCACTACCAATTATATTATTCGAAAGATTCACACTTGTGATGCAGACAAAATCAATCACTTATAAAAATCTAATATGGACTAAAAATATAACGAATCCCTGATTAAATAAATTTAAGTCTTTAATATTTTTAACCTTCGATTTATTTTTCGAGCCAAAGCCCCGCTGCTGAACGATATTGATGCTGTTTGCATAATTTAATACTCTTATGAAATAAAAGAATAATTTAATATAGACTCTACTTTGATAACAATGTAACAGTTAAAAATAATTGTAATTATAAATGCCTTTTCACGTAGCCAAATATAAACTTAAATAAATCATACCAGCCACTCTGAAACACGCATCCTCCTCGCTTCTACTGGGTGAGAACTAAGATAACTAAGCAAAATGTATGTATGTAAGTATACATATTGCTTTACACAAGTAATTATGCATCGCCACCCGACATGATTCTCTTAACCTACTTACACATTATAAAAGGCATCCTTTGATAAAAATTATCCATCATCGAAATCAAATACAGCAAATCAGTTGTAAACTTTACAAGAAAAGAATATCTACTATAAAATCACGACACAAGCAACGTAACGTTTCAATCGGCGATCACTAAACACAACGAATTACTTAGGTTTTTATATAAATGTCCGTCGGTCACACAATCTACGTTTCACACCCGGGAACTTTTTGTACTAATTAAGGGTTTGGGTGACTCTACTATTAGATTACCGAATTCGGCGATCGCAAGTCGCCGACGACGTAAAACTTTGGTGTTCACTCCTGTCGCTGTCCGTGACAGATGTTTGTTCGAGTAGTTATCCAGATTTTGTTTTCCGTTGATTCACTTGTTGGGAACGTAGATCTTCTTGGATCGGAAGTCGTAGACTTTGCGGCAGAAGAGGACCAGCTCGGGGGAGACGGTGGGCGGGAGCTTGGAGTCGTTGGGCGCCAGCGCCGCGCTCACCTCGCCGGCCGGCATCGGCGGCACGATGGAGGGCGCCACTATCACACCTTCTTCTGCTGCTTTTAGCCGTTTTCTGTAACTGTAATTAGAGAGAGAACATTAATTTTTTGTCTTCAGTGCCACCATAAATAAACCTCACTTTTTATGTCCTTTAAAAGTTATGATAAAAGATAAAGACTGAAAAAAAGCCGTGGTAGTAGAACTAGGACCTAGTGCCATCTAGCGGTGACTTTTTGAAACTCAGCTTGCCAGAGCGCGTGCCTCCTGAAGAATTCTAGTATCTATGTTTAGACTAACAGGGATGGTCTATAGACCATTACTATTGTAGATTCTATACGTACCGGCAGTACTCGTTGTACCGGAGTACGTAGCACTTGTCCTCAATGCAGGCAACAGAGTTGGCGTCGCGGTGCCGGGACGCGAACACCTCGTCCGGCGCGTCGGACGGCTGCCGGCCGTGCTCCGTGTGCTCCGGCCGGTAGTACCACACGAGTGATACCATCATCTCGCCTGGAAGCATAGGAATTAACATTTTAGGGCTTTGCGACCAATAAGAAACTTCCATGATGGTTTCCAATCTTCGTGGAGAAGGGGCAACTTAAGATGAAGAAAGGAACTTCATGTTACATTGCAATCAATACGCGCAAAGTTACCTTACAGCCATACAAAAAAACACATTTTCGAATTCCCAACGGTGTTGCACGGTGTAGGTACAGTGCTGATGACGTCATTATTATCGTCGTCATTAAAGCCGTAAAAAGTCTACTGCAGACCTCTCCTGCTGCTTTTTAGGCCTATGCCAAGGATTTTTATCATTGGGGGTTTTGTCATAGGTACTCACCGCACTTGGCAAACGGGTTGGTGACTGCACTTTGTAATGCTTATATCGGTTCTGACGGTGCTGCCATCAAAACCGTTTTTTAAGCGAGGGAAGGGTAGGAGTTTGTTGGACTGGGGGAATAGGATTAAGGTAGGTATTTAGGATGCTACTGTTTGGTTTAGGGATGAGAAGGTAGCAGCTCGGCTCGTGACTTTGAAACTTACCGTCATCAGGATTCTCCCACAGACTGGCGACCCTGGCGACGAAGGGCTGCGCGCGCATGACGGAGGCGCGCAGCAGCACGCAGTCGCCGCGCGACACGCTGTCGCCGGACGCGTGCGTCATGCGCGACCAGCACCGCGCCGTGCGGTCCAGACGGGAATCGTTCTATTGGCAAACATTACTTTTGTCAGGAGGATTAAGATTTCATAAAAGTAAAATTTGAAATTTACGAAACCTCCCGTTACAGATTTTCATGAAACATGGCTAAAGACACTCGGGATAAAGTTTATCTATGACACAAAAAAATAACGAATCGGTTCATCCGTTAGAGACACAGACAGACACGCTAAACTTATATAAGATTATTATTATTTATTATACTTATTAAGGGAGGGCTCTTTTTGCGTCGGGGGTTAAAAATAACTCTCTGCACGAATGGGCGTGTAAAAGTGACAGTCGTGTATTTCGGTTATTGGATTTCTCTTAGCCAAATATCAAGTAAGGAAATTTAGGCACACTTTTAGTGTCCAGTAGATACAACGTTTCCAACGCCTTGAAGGCAACAATAAGCTGAAGATATAACGAAAAACTTATTACAAGCGGAGATGATAATGACCAGATAAAGAGATTCAGTTTTTCTTGGGGCAGATTTAGGCTTATGTTCATGAAATTTGGGCACTAGAAAGATAAAACAATAAACACTTACATTGAGGTAGACTTTGGATACATAATGTTCTCCTTCGAAGCTCCAGCCGTTGCTCCACCGCGGCGGCGGGCGGGGCTCCAGCGCGGGCAGCGCGGGCGGCAGCAGCGCGCGGCGCGGGCGGCGCGTGTGCGCGCTGTGTCGCCGGCGCCGCGCGCGCCGCGCGCCGCCCAGCGGGCTGGGGCTCGCGCACGCGTCCTCCGCCACCAACACCGCATCGTCCGTCTTTATCGCCGGCCGCTTCGACACTAGTAACTTCACCACCTTCTCTACATTCTTGCTTTTCTGCTCGCCGCTCAGTTTGCAGCGCTTTTGCCGCTCGATTTTTGCGGGTTCCGATGCCTTAGCTTCGACCTCGACTTGTTCCTTGGCGTCGCTATCTCGCCTTTCTATACTTTCAACTCTACTTTCGATAGTTACTACTTCGATTTCAGGGTGAGTTGTATCTACTTTATTGGTTGACTTTGGAGCTTTTGGTTTAACATTCTCGGCGACACTACTATCGACTTTAGCACTATCACTACTTTCGTCTTTACCACTATCGCTAACACTTGGTGCAGATGAGGCGACCGCTTCCGCAGTAACTTTAGCACTTGGGATTTCCACACTCGAGGAGCACTTACTTATTGTTTTCCGATCCTCCTTAAGGCTCGATTTAGCGGTGGGCGACTTTAATACTGATTTTGAACTGTGCGTTATCTTAGAATCTATCTTTTCTACTTTGCACGCATTCTTGTATGCTAATTTCTTCCCTAGGAGTTGACTCACTGCCGCGATTGTGTTCGGTCGAACACCGTTGGAGGTAGCAGTTTCAACAACGTTGTTGTTGATATTTAAGGTCTTCTTAGGACAGCTCTGTGCTATATTTTCACTAGGTGAAAGGAACAATTCAGCAGGATTCAATTCAGTATCTGAGGCATATCCTTTTGAATCCGCTCGATCAATACTGTTTTTCCTTATTAAATTATCGAGGAGAAGGGCACTTTTCGTCTTCGGCTTGATTTGTAACGGTTCTTCTGCTACAGCCGCCACATTCTTTAACCTAGGATCTTCTTCTGCCTGCTCAACAAGAGCCTTTTTCGCACGAGGGCCGTTTGTTGTACTTTCTAATTTCCGCTTCATACTTTTCTTTTCTGTGGAGGGTGTTTTTGGTGCCCTCTTGACTGGCGATGCTTTTTTCTTCGGCTCCTTGGTAATCGTTTCTGTTCGAACGTCAGTTTGTTCGCCAGAAACTTTTCTACGTTTTTGTAATTTCACGTGCTCTCCGATACCATTCGTTTTGCAACTTTCTTCCAACTGGGTGTCCTTCATATCTATCTCTAATTTAGGTTTGGAATACCTCCGCTTCACAGCTTTGGCGGCGTCAGCGACTTCTTGCGACTCTAAAACTGCCGTGCAGTTGTGTTCCCTCAGCGCCTGCGCATCAGGTTTTCGTGATGAAGCGTTAGTGGGACCCTCGTTTTCTTTCTTGATATCGACAAGAGGCGTCGATCTCTCATCAGAAGAAGATAGGTCGATAGGTGCGCAGACGGGAGGCGATACTTCTAGAACGTCATCGTCTGCGTCACTATGGTGTGCTGAGGGTTGAGGCGCTGTTAGTAGGAGCCCAGCCGTGTCGTCACCGGCAAGGGATCGTCGGGCCATTTCTTTTCCAAGTCTCGCGCGGCGTGGGGCCACGGGTGGTGGTTGTGGCGCGCAGACTCCTGCTGATCCGCGGGCCGGAGACGGCGGGCCCACGGCTTCTGCAGGGCCGGGCATATCGCAGCGCCTTTTATCCCGTGCCTCGTAAAGCTCTCGCTTGGGCGACGCGCCGCCTATGGCTGGCAGCGGACACGGTCGCGGTGCGTCCGCTGCGGCCGGCGGTTCAGGCTCCAGCGGCGGATCCTGAAAGCAAATCAAAATTAACTTGATATTAAAGCAATTTTTGATCAGATCCGATATCAGCTACATTTTTGTATGCTAAAAGTTTATACAGAATGGTAGAAAATACCTAATGTCCGATATCCATTTTGGATTTATTTATGTTTTCGTTTTGTTTACGGCTTCTCTACAAAACCTGTCCTTCAATTTCACTGAAGAAGCACTTATTTCAAAAGCAAGCGATCATAAATAGGTACCATTTATGATCGCTTGCTTTTGAAATCTGGTCTTTTCTCTCAGAAGAAATGAGTGTCCTTACCTTGCCGCTGCCGTGCGTGTCGGGCACGGAGTCGAGCGCGCACGCCCGCACCTTCGCTCGGAAGGCGCCCCCGGGCGGCGCGAGCGCGGAGGGAACGTCCGCTGGGCCCCCACCGGTAGGGGCTTTACCAGTAGCGGGCCCAATAAGGACGTTTTTTGAACACGTGTTTAAGGGGCATGGGCATTGCCGGTATTCTGAAACAATTAGAGAATATTTTTAGTTTTCGATCATTTGAATTCAAACGACTTCAATGACCTAAATCATAACTCGAAAGACTACCGGTACAAATGTGTATGTAATTAATTATTGTATTATTATAGGAGCCCGATGGCCTAGTGGGCACGAGCATTATTAGCGCTTGCGCATGTTAAGCAACCCCGGGCGCAGTCACCACTTGGATGGGTGACCGCAAGTGGCATAAAACTATCTCAAGCTCCTCCATGCTTCGGAAGGCACGTTAAGCCGTTGGTCCCGGCTGTCGTCATTGATGGCAGTCGTTAAGCTATGTCAGATGCCTTTAGGCAGCTTGAAAATCTGACACCAGTGTTGGCCACTTACACACACGAAAAACAAAAACAAAACATTATTGTATTCTCTTTGAGGTGAATCATCATAAGTAGGGTTACATAAATGTCTATCAGTGACACAGAAATGTGATCAGTGATAACATAGATAGGTTTTGCAACGGACGGTTAAACGGTTTAACTGATTAGATGTGCCTACCTATTCAAATTCTTGAAAGGTTTTTGGCAATGTTTCTGCCGATATAAGGATGCTAAGATGCATGCATGCATGTGCAAGAAGTGATGTGGGTGAAAAGGGTTAGAAATGTATATGTACCTAAGAGAAAGTTTGAAAGTAGCATATAGAAGTAGCATAAAGAGTTAGTTTGAAATGGGCATGTTATGAAGAGGCGAGAAGATTAGTACCTACCTATAAAGATAGCAAAGGAAATTTTTATTACAGAGATAAGTAAAAACAGACGAGCGAGAAGACTAAATAAGAGATAGATGGAATGCGTATGAAATGCAGGTCAGCTGATAATGGGAAAAGTTAAGGAGGATTAGAATGTTTTTGAGGATTTTTCACATGGGGGTTGTACTCACCCACGTAAGGTATCCTCTGCGGCGAATGCTGATAGCACGGTGGCGTGCCGAAGTACTGCGGCGGCGGGTACGGCTCGCTAGCAACGCCCACCATCTGCAACAAACGATGACGTCATTATAATAATAATAAAAAATAGAACCTTCTATCCTACACCATACTAGTGTAAAAACTACGGAACCCTAAAAAACAACGGCGTAAGTCCTAGTGCCGGCAGAAATGAAAACTTGAATATTACCGTTGTTTTTCGATCAAGTCACGTGTCTGTCTCACAAATTTTCAATCTGACGAATCTGTCGGTGTAACGGAACACATATATGTGTCGCGTTCAGATTCTCAAATATTAATGGGAACACTTGAAATCATACAATAACTATCTGCGGTTTGACTTCGAGATAAAATCATACAATAACTTTATAATTTGTTTACAAAACTATTGTTTACAATAGGCCAAATTATGACATTGACATTCGTTCATAATTTGATTGGTCTGTAAAATTAAGTCTTAGTTTAGAAACCAATAGAGATATAAATAATGGTTAACATTAAATCAATAATTCCATTAAGATTTACTTATATTTTTATTAAATAACATTAAATTTATTGGTCCTTTTGACAAAGAAATCATTCATGGTAAAATAATGAGTACTTAATTGGTTGATTTCCTTTTGCCTTGTAAAAGTTGGAAAATTTATAAATGAGACAAACGCGAGTTTTGTAATTAATGAATATATGGAAAGAATTTATAAAAGAAAATAATTATGATAATTTCCTAAAACTTTACGATGATACTTTAAAGTAAGAGTTTATGAGGATTGAAAATAACCGGAAGTATAGTCTCTAATAGCCAATGGGAACGTTAGAACCAGAATTCCAGTTTTTCAGAAAGGAGACTACCAATCACGATTAAGATAATGAGAAGACAGAGTGGGAGTAAAGTTAACAAAACTGGAAGACCTTCAAATCCTGGGACAGTTTATTTCAAATTTTCTACGAGTTTATATCTTGGGGTGTCATTATGCTGGAACTGTGACTGACTTCTGATTTTGCTGCTGATCGCTCTGGAAGTCCAGGCTTGTCCATGGTGACCTGATCTGGCAGGAGATAAGCGCATATCATTGATAGTTGGGATCGGTCCACGTTTTGATTTCCTTTGATTTTGAGCTCTGGAATCTCTGGATAGTATTTCCGTAGAGATCTCTCTCGTTTAAAGTATTTAGGGAGAATCCATGCTGGTCGCCATACGCCGCGAAGGCACCGCTGGATCCTTTTAAGCATTTTTACCTAGAATCAGTGTTCTTTACTTCGTACCTATACCTATTTAAAGTCTGTTACGTACGGTTTGTAATTCAGGTTATCCTGAAATCATTATTTAGCATTTCATACATTTAAAGTCAGTGACTAATGGGGTAAGTTTTTGCACATATTACTAGCTGGAAATCGCTAGGGAGATTGGATTCTCCTTGAAGGTATTTTATTGTATTAATCTATGTTGTAACGTGATTTGTGAAATTTTGTGCAAAATATCCATTTTACTAAGGGTAGATTTGTTTTTGAAATTGTTGAGAAAACTTTATGCTTTATGGAAAATTTTGAGTAAATCCTTATTTCCCTAAGCTGTGTAGAATCTAGGTATAAGAAGATTCCTAGACTTTGTCTTAACTATTAAACTTTTGGTGGAAAATATTTGCCAGATCATAACTATTTTAACTGTGGGTAGTTTTCCAAACAGTTGCCACTATTATTTCCGATAGAACTCAATAAGTAAACACTTTTCTTGGATTTTAAGCATTGCTCAATAGAATTTAATTGCTATGGCATAAATTCCTAGTTTAATTTCACAAAAGATTGAGACTGATCCGTCTATTCACTAACATGAATATCCTAACTTATTGTCTTCAAACAATTAATCAGACTTTATGGTCATCCATATGAAATAACAATGACCTTATATTATTTACCATATCATTTTATTCTCTGAATTGGAGGTGTCAGTCCGTGAGATGTCGGTCACTAAGTCCTAGAAGGTTAAGGCTTGACCATGACATAAGTAAAAGGAGTGATACTATCTATTCCTGGAATAAATAAGAAATTCCTAATAAGTAGTGTCCATTTTATACCATTAAGGCCGAGTATAAGATTTACTCACATGCCTACATATCAAAACCAATGGACATTACAAATCACAAACCTATTGAAGGTGTTATAATGACTAGTAAGTCTGATGTAAATGTACTTTGAATGAGAATAGACATTTCATCTCAATCTGTCTCTAAGATCTAGAGATAGGGTATAATAATACCAATAATTGAGATCATGGTAAGGGATTTGCCATTATAATCAATTCCTTAAGTAATGGGAACATAGATAAAATAGTTAACAATTAATACTAGTAAAAGTATTATTGTAGCATTTCTTATAATAGATATGCTCTACCTAGGGTGACAGACAGACAAATTCCCCTTTTGAATTAAAACTCCTTAAGAGAATTAAGTAATATCTGTATTAGTTTAATTAAACTGAGCTCAATTGCTTTTACACAATATAAGTGTACCTACCTCGGTAGATTTACAATGAGCTCGGCCCAGCGACCAGAGTGAGTCCTAAAAGGATCCTCTGTAGACAGATATTACGCTTGAAGACACTTTGTCTTTCCTCTTGTCTCCTACCTATTCTACTGACAGTAGATATAGGCACTATGTTAACTCAAGTATGAGTTTCCCTAGTTTTCTTCTCAAGTGTTAGAGTAGCATACGGTAGAACTGGTGTCCAATTCTGGAGTCGAGCCGTATAGTCGGTACGGGGAGGGGTGCCGACCTAGCCGTTAAAATAACACGCTGGGCTTATAAATACATACCATACAAACATACACATACCTTACTGAACTGAGAGTACCTCACAATGACAGACAAACTATTAATCCTAGATTTTACTTTAAACATAAAATACATTCTCTTAATCACTTCATAGATGTCTTAAGGCAGCTTGATTTGTTTAGTAGATATCATTCCTCAAGAGAACCATTGACATATATGACAATACTTTGAATTTCCTATAATACATACTGGCATAGTCTTATCATAGATGCTTTTAGGTAGCTTAAATGTCTGATAGACAAGCTTTAAATATAAACTATCTTTAGATTATTACAAACCACATACTATCATAGATGTTTTTAGGCAACTCTGTATGTCTGATAAACAAACTTTAAACATAACCAAATCTAGATTATACTATAACATATACTTTCTTAAACTTATCTTAGATGCTATTAGGCAGCTTGGGATGTGATTCCAACCTTGTAGGGAAACATAAATTTATAAATCAATAATCTTAAATTTTAATACTTCCATACATTTCTGATAGGTACCTTATACTATGACTATATTCAGCAGGCATAGCAGTAAGCTATGGAGGATAGGATCATACTAGCAGGCTTCTTTTTCCATATTGTTATTTTTCAATAAACTTCTCCATAATAAGGCAAAATTATAAATTACTAGAGGCAGGCAACAAAAAGAAACAGTGCAATTAAAAGTATTTATTAGATAGGTAAATTCATAAGCGCATCATTAAAGTAAAGGTTATATCCACAATAATAGCACGAATACACCCAAAGATAGCTATTTAGGCAAGTCTAAGTTAGGTTATGGTTAATTAAGTTAGGTATAGTAGAACAAAACCACAGCCTTAAAAAGTTCACGGGTTGCCACGGAAAAACAAGGGATTCTCCACTAGACATTGATCACAAGCCAACATAGGGATTGAATAATTGGAACAAACAAACATACATACCATCTGATAATAGGCTTCTGAATTAGGCTAGCGTTTGGTGCAGTTAGGTCATCTTAATTTGGCAAAGCTTTCACAAAAAATAAAACTATTAAATAAAAAAAATTACAAAATAAGTAGGTAGGGTACAATTTCGTGTTCCGTGTCCAGGATTTTAATTGTTAGCTAGATTTGAGAGGTAGCAGGTTAATAATAATACAACTATTATTGCATTTTAGATGCATACATGCCTAGGTTAGTTTGGTAGGAAAAATAGCTGTTCCATTGTTCAATTCCACCAGGTGACTGGAGGGGCTGGATTCTTCTCGAGTTTAGCTTGTTCTGGTCACATTTGTTACCGCGGCATGGATAAAAGGTTCTGGTTTTGATATAGGAGAATAGATCACGTTTTGGTTGCACTGAGTAGGTTCATTGTTTTTCACTGTTTTGTTGTAGTTCCTCTCTATAACATCACTTTGGAATAAAGTATTAGGGTCGTGTTTTCTGTTAGTCGTATTGTTTATCAATTTAATTACCTGAAACAAATAAAATACTTTAAAATAAGATCAAAATATGCGTGTCGTATTGTTAAAAGATTACTTTGACAAGCTGTCATGTTTGACATTTGAAAGTTGTTGTCATTGACATGTCAGGCGAAGATAATAAACCATCATACAGCCATACTTACAATGATGCTCTACACTATGCGATAACATTTTAGACAAATTCTTACCTTTGGTTGTAAAATAAATAATAGATTTAGTTAAATTTCCCTATTTATGTAGATCTTCCTATAAAGATAAATAAAATTAGCATTGCGATAAAAATAGCTTTAATTAAATCAAATAAAGCCTTCTGTATAGAAAATAGTCCTAGGTTGCCTGACTAGTGTACGGAGGCCGTGTTGCTCGAAGGACTAGTGCCACCTTGTGACCGCTCGGTGTGTTGCAAATTGAACTATTGAGTTAAATGTTGTCGATTACTGTGATAAATGTAGATGTCGTTACTAGTATAAAAGCTAACTTAATATTGATTACTTATTTGATAAATCATTCTTAAAATCATTCTTTTTGTGAAACTTTACTTTGAAATTAAAAATTAATTAGTCTTTTTTATTATGAGCTAGATAGAATACGGACGTTAACTATAATAATAGTAAAGGCATAGTAAGGGAGTAGGTACCTCAGTAATATTCTGTCGTGAGGGGATATATATAAGGTAATTAAGTACATAAGGGATAGATACTATTGGAAAGGACTTACTGAACTAGTTACAAGGGTGTTGAGGGGATGTCTTGTTGTCAAATTTAGAAACATTGTATAACAATACTCTCCATGAAAGTACTGAATTTACACCTTGTCATCTTAAATGACAAATCTACTAGGCTTAGCTATGGTAGAGTTAATACTGATATTCAGACTGTCTCTATAACAGAAAGGTTAGAGAAAGCTTAAAAGCAGATTAGTTGATGAGTAAATTTCTATTTAAGACATAAATCTACACAATGTCAGATAGGACAGTTAGTTAAAGTAAGGAAGCTAGTTAACTCTGACAATAATTGAAAAAATGACTGAAAAATTTGAGCCATTAAATGAGTCCGCATGTAATAACAGCTAATCTACACAAAAATACCTATCTGTTTGTTGATCCGAGGACAAATAAGGAAAAAGGAAGGTTTAATGCTATACATCTTTGTAGGTATTATAAGTAATTGTAGTAATATACAAGGTATAATAAGAAAATGTAATATTATAGGAATGAGTGAGACGTTCATATTGTTAATTCTATAAGTAAGGGAATGAACAGCCCTTTAGTAACTTCCAAACCCAAGACTTGTCGTAGGGCTGGGAACCTTGGCTAGAAAGAGGAGTACATAATTTTAATTTTAATATGTTGTTCGAATTAGCTACTTAAGTTTGAATACTGTTATTAAATAAAGATTTGGGGTAGTTTTGTGTCGAGTCTCGTGGCTCAGGGGAAAACTTATCTGACTTACAGGAACTTACACATTCAGAAGTAACATTGCAAATTAAGATTCCTGTCACCAGGACATTATACCTGCTTACATACAGATATTCCATTAAAAAAAAAAACCTTAATTTTTTTTAAATCAAATTTTTTGGGCTTAACATTAATTTAAAGCGGATATTTAGTTAGATTGTAAGGTAAAATAAAGTGGAGTTGCAACGGCTTACTTTCGAGGGGGGGCTTAAAAATAAATAGTAACGTAGAGTTTGAGTTACTGCGGGCAGATTTACAGATGTGGCGGAGAACTTTGTTTTGATAATAACTACGTAATGAAGTGTTTTAATAGTACTTACTATGAGTTCGGTTACTATGAAATTATATACAGGTATATACTTAAAAATAAAATAAGCAATGTAGTTTCACTAAAGTATTTATTTTTTTAAATACTTCGGCCACTGTTAGTTCATACACTTCTTATTTAGGTCGAACATTTAGAAAAGTAGTAACACCTAGTTTAAACACTTGAAATATGCTTCAATAACAGTTACATAGGGTCATTCTGATAACTTGTGAGCTCCAATCCAATATTCAAATTACAGCAAACTGTATTATTTTCTATCGTTACTATAGTCTCTTCTTATCATTACATAGGAAGCTTCAATACTCGTGTTACGTCATTCATATCCTGGAAAGTAAAACATGCTTGTTAATACTAGGTATATGTTTGCAATGAAAGTAAACAAAGTTTAGATGCTAATGGGTAACGTCTGTGATAGGGTCGTTCTATTTGTGTTATTTTGTAGAGGAGCAATTGTTAAATGGTGTAGAGTTAGTATTGTAGAGCTAAATAGTTCTTTACAGTTAAAACAATGGGGGTCGTGCAGAACTTAATGTAAAACAGCTTTGTACTTACATGAGGAATCCATAGGTTATACAGCATAGTTTGTTGACATAGTTTCTATCGTTTTACAGTTGTTTTCCATTTTATTGTAAAGGAAACGAAAGGAAAATAGGAAAAACCATTTTTGAAATCGTTTAGTAAACATAGGTTATCATAATGAATTGTCATTTTGACAATGCCACGTTGTCCATTGTCACGTTGGTGACATTGACAGTAGGTAGATTGATTGGATGTCAACGCCATAAGATAGTGAAGTGGTAATAGATAGTCAATAACTATAGTGTTGAGCCATGTATTCGTAATCGTAACTATCGATACTAATAGTACCGATGAGCCTTATCTATAGTACCAAACTTAATAGTGATAATATTTGGTATCCATCCTAACTAATATTTGTAATACTAATATTTATATTCCTTTTCAGGTTCCGAATCACTGATATTGGGAGATATAGGAATTTCGTAAACGTAGAGTCTGGGATTTACCGTTGTAGAAAAGATTGTTGGGGTAAATTTTAATCTAATGATTATAATTCACTAAAATATGCTGCCAATTGAATAACTTGATTAAATTATAAAAAGGAATTTAAATATCTTATTATTTTTAAATAAATATATGAAAATTGACGGAAATTATAAAAAAAAATTAAATAATCTTTAATAAATCCTAATCAAAAATAAAATAAATTCTAATCAATTTTAATAAATTCAAATAAATTCAAATAAATTCAAATAAATTCAAATAAATTCAAATAAATTCAAATAAATTCAAATAAATTCAAATAAATTCAAATAAATTCAAATAAATTCAAATAAATTCATATAAATTCATATAAATACAAATAAATTCAAATTATTTCAAATAAATTCAATTAATTTCAAATAAATTTAAATTAATTCAAAAAAAATTCTAATTAAACCAAATAGGTTCTTATAAATTTTAAAGTAACGTGAGATTTGCGGTTCATGCGGTTCAAGCGGGTCATGCAGGTTGTATTGATTTTGTGGTTCACGCAGTTCTTGCGGATTACGCGGATCATGCAGTCCATGCGGTTCATGCAGATCATACAACTATGCAGGATAACGCGGGACGCGCGGTTCTTGCAGTCCACATAGACTGTCTTAATTTGTTAAATGAAACTATTCGATTATTTCTTAGTCATTTCACATTATATTAATGAGATTATTACTCAGTAATCTGGTGAAGCGCTGATATATTTTTTGGCAAGAATGTAAAAGTGTGGAGGAATGTACAACTTTGATTATAACGGGGTAATAAAAAGGGGGGGGGGGGCAGTGTTTAGGGAGGGCCTTGGATTATACCAGATGTGAAACCAGATTACCAATATTATTTGCCCAAGATTTAGAATATACACTACACAAACATGAGTTTTATACAGGGGGATTAAGGTGTTAGGTTAATTTGAAGGATATTGACTATCCATATGTTATCCCACGTGAGACTACACCTGTATAAAATTCCACACTACACAAGAAGCTAACAATCAGTTAGCTCACTGATATTCATCGGGTCCCGCCACACTCTCCAAGGATATGTTGGAATTTGTTTGAGCGAAAGCTTTGGGTATGACTTTTGGGTATGGCTTACAACGGTCTTTCACTATAAGGGTGGATCGGGTTCAAGGATGGATATCAATGGTGGATATAGTTTTGATTGTAAGGTTGAATCAAATCATATGCCCATGATAGGATCACTAGGGTCAGTAGCTTCACGAACTACTCCGTCCTTAATTTGGATGTACCTTGAGGAAGGTTGCTGTTGGTTATAAACGAAGGTATTAGCTCAGATCTGTAGTTCTGATAAAGGAAAACATGCCCTTGGTTTAAATACACATCACACTCGTTCTCTCTCACACACACACACACACACTAGGGCTACACACTTCGAAGATCTTGGGAGAATAATATTTTTAATAAAAGGGGGGGTTAAAAAAAAAGGGGTTGTTTAGCTTATATTTAAATAAACTAAAGTAATGAAATATTTGAGAATGTAATTTAAACTTAAATTAGGTAAAATTTCGACTCCAGGTCCTTTGAGAAAGTCGCTTCAGTCTAAATTTGAAGGGTCGGCTGTAACGGAACACATATATGTGTCGCGTTCAGATTCTCAAATATTAATGGGAACACTTGAAATCATACAATAACTATCTGCGGTTTGACTTCGAGATAAAATCATACAATAACTTTATAATTTGTTTACAAAACTATTGTTTACAATAGGCCAAATTATGACATTGACATTCGTTCATAATTTGATTGGTCTGTAAAATTAAGTCTTAGTTTAGAAACCAATAGAGATATAAATAATGGTTAACATTAAATCAATAATTCCATTAAGATTTACTTATATTTTTATTAAATAACATTAAATTTATTGGTCCTTTTGACAAAGAAATCATTCATGGTAAAATAATGAGTACTTAATTGGTTGATTTCCTTTTGCCTTGTAAAAGTTGGAAAATTTATAAATGAGACAAACGCGAGTTTTGTAATTAATGAATATATGGAAAGAATTTATAAAAGAAAATAATTATGATAATTTCCTAAAACTTTACGATGATACTTTAAAGTAAGAGTTTATGAGGATTGAAAATAACCGGAAGTATAGTCTCTAATAGCCAATGGGAACGTTAGAACCAGAATTCCAGTTTTTCAGAAAGGAGACTACCAATCACGATTAAGATAATGAGAAGACAGAGTGGGAGTAAAGTTAACAAAACTGGAAGACCTTCAAATCCTGGGACAGTTTATTTCAAATTTTCTACGAGTTTATATCTTGGGGTGTCATTATGCTGGAACTGTGACTGACTTCTGATTTTGCTGCTGATCGCTCTGGAAGTCCAGGCTTGTCCATGGTGACCTGATCTGGCAGGAGATAAGCGCATATCATTGATAGTTGGGATCGGTCCACGTTTTGATTTCCTTTGATTTTGAGCTCTGGAATCTCTGGATAGTATTTCCGTAGAGATCTCTCTCGTTTAAAGTATTTAGGGAGAATCCATGCTGGTCGCCATACGCCGCGAAGGCACCGCTGGATCCTTTTAAGCATTTTTACCTAGAATCAGTGTTCTTTACTTCGTACCTATACCTATTTAAAGTCTGTTACGTACGGTTTGTAATTCAGGTTATCCTGAAATCATTATTTAGCATTTCATACATTTAAAGTCAGTGACTAATGGGGTAAGTTTTTGCACATATTACTAGCTGGAAATCGCTAGGGAGATTGGATTCTCCTTGAAGGTATTTTATTGTATTAATCTATGTTGTAACGTGATTTGTGAAATTTTGTGCAAAATATCCATTTTACTAAGGGTAGATTTGTTTTTGAAATTGTTGAGAAAACTTTATGCTTTATGGAAAATTTTGAGTAAATCCTTATTTCCCTAAGCTGTGTAGAATCTAGGTATAAGAAGATTCCTAGACTTTGTCTTAACTATTAAACTTTTGGTGGAAAATATTTGCCAGATCATAACTATTTTAACTGTGGGTAGTTTTCCAAACAGTTGCCACTATTATTTCCGATAGAACTCAATAAGTAAACACTTTTCTTGGATTTTAAGCATTGCTCAATAGAATTTAATTGCTATGGCATAAATTCCTAGTTTAATTTCACAAAAGATTGAGACTGATCCGTCTATTCACTAACATGAATATCCTAACTTATTGTCTTCAAACAATTAATCAGACTTTATGGTCATCCATATGAAATAACAATGACCTTATATTATTTACCATATCATTTTATTCTCTGAATTGGAGGTGTCAGTCCGTGAGATGTCGGTCACTAAGTCCTAGAAGGTTAAGGCTTGACCATGACATAAGTAAAAGGAGTGATACTATCTATTCCTGGAATAAATAAGAAATTCCTAATAAGTAGTGTCCATTTTATACCATTAAGGCCGAGTATAAGATTTACTCACATGCCTACATATCAAAACCAATGGACATTACAAATCACAAACCTATTGAAGGTGTTATAATGACTAGTAAGTCTGATGTAAATGTACTTTGAATGAGAATAGACATTTCATCTCAATCTGTCTCTAAGATCTAGAGATAGGGTATAATAATACCAATAATTGAGATCATGGTAAGGGATTTGCCATTATAATCAATTCCTTAAGTAATGGGAACATAGATAAAATAGTTAACAATTAATACTAGTAAAAGTATTATTGTAGCATTTCTTATAATAGATATGCTCTACCTAGGGTGACAGACAGACAAATTCCCCTTTTGAATTAAAACTCCTTAAGAGAATTAAGTAATATCTGTATTAGTTTAATTAAACTGAGCTCAATTGCTTTTACACAATATAAGTGTACCTACCTCGGTAGATTTACAATGAGCTCGGCCCAGCGACCAGAGTGAGTCCTAAAAGGATCCTCTGTAGACAGATATTACGCTTGAAGACACTTTGTCTTTCCTCTTGTCTCCTACCTATTCTACTGACAGTAGATATAGGCACTATGTTAACTCAAGTATGAGTTTCCCTAGTTTTCTTCTCAAGTGTTAGAGTAGCATACGGTAGAACTGGTGTCCAATTCTGGAGTCGAGCCGTATAGTCGGTACGGGGAGGGGTGCCGACCTAGCCGTTAAAATAACACGCTGGGCTTATAAATACATACCATACAAACATACACATACCTTACTGAACTGAGAGTACCTCACAATGACAGACAAACTATTAATCCTAGATTTTACTTTAAACATAAAATACATTCTCTTAATCACTTCATAGATGTCTTAAGGCAGCTTGATTTGTTTAGTAGATATCATTCCTCAAGAGAACCATTGACATATATGACAATACTTTGAATTTCCTATAATACATACTGGCATAGTCTTATCATAGATGCTTTTAGGTAGCTTAAATGTCTGATAGACAAGCTTTAAATATAAACTATCTTTAGATTATTACAAACCACATACTATCATAGATGTTTTTAGGCAACTCTGTATGTCTGATAAACAAACTTTAAACATAACCAAATCTAGATTATACTATAACATATACTTTCTTAAACTTATCTTAGATGCTATTAGGCAGCTTGGGATGTGATTCCAACCTTGTAGGGAAACATAAATTTATAAATCAATAATCTTAAATTTTAATACTTCCATACATTTCTGATAGGTACCTTATACTATGACTATATTCAGCAGGCATAGCAGTAAGCTATGGAGGATAGGATCATACTAGCAGGCTTCTTTTTCCATATTGTTATTTTTCAATAAACTTCTCCATAATAAGGCAAAATTATAAATTACTAGAGGCAGGCAACAAAAAGAAACAGTGCAATTAAAAGTATTTATTAGATAGGTAAATTCATAAGCGCATCATTAAAGTAAAGGTTATATCCACAATAATAGCACGAATACACCCAAAGATAGCTATTTAGGCAAGTCTAAGTTAGGTTATGGTTAATTAAGTTAGGTATAGTAGAACAAAACCACAGCCTTAAAAAGTTCACGGGTTGCCACGGAAAAACAAGGGATTCTCCACTAGACATTGATCACAAGCCAACATAGGGATTGAATAATTGGAACAAACAAACATACATACCATCTGATAATAGGCTTCTGAATTAGGCTAGCGTTTGGTGCAGTTAGGTCATCTTAATTTGGCAAAGCTTTCACAAAAAATAAAACTATTAAATAAAAAAAATTACAAAATAAGTAGGTAGGGTACATCGGTCACGTGATCTGTCGCGAGTTTAACATTTTTCTCCCATCTTAAAAAGTGCATAGCGCTGTTTATGAAGTTTTCACTTCAACAAAAATTAACGATTTGTTGATTTCAGTAGACGCAATTCAAATCGGCTTTCTACTGATGAATAAATTCCCTGAAACGTCAAGGTAAATAAAATACAATAAATAACAACATATTAAAAGGGAGTCAATGGAATATCTTTGTGAATATTAATCCGGTCTCTGATCAACAAATTGAAAAGTAAAATGCGAAAAAGTACCTCGAGAGAATGAAAATACCTAAATAGAGCTAGCCTCTTCCATTTCGGTTTCCATCTAAACCCATCTTCATACTAGTTGCCTTTGGTTTTGCGACACTCCGTTTTAGGTAGTATGTATACTATGTTAGTATGAGTATGAACACTCTTAACCTTTAAACGATCAAACGAGCCCGTCAAAATGAACAATTTTTTCTATGGGACCAATGCTGGGAAATAAAAAAAAAACACATTCTCATACAAATTGCCGAGCTGGCCGAACACTTTTGTATGAAAATGTTGATTTTTTCAAGTTTCCAGGGTGGATCCCCTATGAAAGGTTGTTCAATTTGATTTGGTGGTTTGAGTTAACACCCTGTAGATGGTACAGTACCTTATGTAAAGTGTACTCGTAATATGATGTGTGTTAGGTAGGTAACGACAAACAAGCGTAGATATTCTCAATTTAGATATCTTGGCCTAGTTACAACGATAAGATGATATTTAGGAGAAAAGTTATTTCCATCTATCATGGTCAGTTGGTCAAGGACGAAACGATAAATACAATGCATCGTTCGTCGGATAGGATATCAAGCCGAAAGGGGGTCAGTCTGCTTATCATTAATAATACACATTTTTCTACGTACACCGTTTCCATTAAACGTTTTCGTTAAAGTCAGACAACATTTTTTTTTCGTGACTCTGAACTCTAAACTCAATCTCAAAATATTTATTGCACATAACTGTGTTATAAAGATGGTAAATAAATAAAAACAGTTTCAACAGTTTTACCCTTTCAGGTATGTAGGTGTGCATTTGGTGTCACATTAACAAGTTCTATCTTATTGCCTACCGCAGCACGGAGGACAATATTTTGCTGGCTTTTAACAAATGCAGACCGAGTTCGAAATTAATTGTTAAATTTTATATGAAATGTGTGACGCAAATTTAACCTAAAGGGTGTGTTTAGAGAAGATATAAGAAATATAAGTGGAATGGGCTCCCTCCTCCCGAGGTTTTCCCTGCGTGCTATGACTCGTCTGGTCTTCTTATGGTCCTTCTAAAGGTGTGTAGGTAGGTACTAGGTAGGCAGGCAGTTATCATAGGAGTCGGCAACGCAACACCTTCTCCGGTGCTGCAGATGTTCATTAGCGACGGTGACCTCTTTCCATCAGGTGGCTTGCCTGCTCGTTTGCGGACAAATATACATTTAAAAAAAATAAGTAGTTACCTGTGCGTCTGTCTGCGGCGGGGGCATGTGGTAAGGGCCGGGCGGTCGGTAGTAGCGGCCGTAGCATAGCTCCGCCGGGTAGTAGCCGCCGTATTGCTGCAGCACCTGAGGTTGTAACAAGTAGTAGTTTATATAAATAAAAAACCGGCCAAGTGTGAGTCAAACTCGCGCAATGAGGGTTCCGTACAATATGCTTCGTGAACACACACACAATGTGCAAAAAATGTTTTATTCAATTGACTAGCGCCATCTAGTGGTGTTTTAGTGAACTATTTCCCTAGATGAACTTATTATTGTGAGTTTACCACTTAATTTTCAAGTGATGGAATTCTTATTATTTTTCCTGTAATCTTCAAGGAATGAACTATATTTTGTAATTTTTTAAAAATTTTCGGCCCTGTAGTTTCGGAGATCAGGGGGGGGGAATGGTCAATTTTTGCCTTCTTTCGTGAATAAAATCAAAAGTATTGATTTTACCCGAACAAAAAAAAATATTTTTGAGATCCTCATAATGAGCCCTTTCATTTGATATATGACACAGTAAGGTTTGCAAAACTTTCTTTTAAAATTTTGTAATTGGGCCCCTCAAAATGACCCTTATTTCAAAAAAATCTTTATTTACTTTGCACATCCGAGTTTGGGTCATAGGATTACACCATCTTACCAAATTTCATCTAATTTGGTTCAGTAGATTCGGAGAAAATCGACTGTGACAGACGGACGGACGGACAGACAGACGCTCGAGTGATCCTATAAGGGTTCCGTTTTTCAACTTTTGTACGGAACCCTAAAAAAAATATAGCCTTCGCAGGTTCTAAACCTGTTACTTGTCGGTTCTTATTTAATTATATATTCCGAAAGTTTGACTTACTGGTGAAACTAGCCATCAACCATAATAATTCGTATATGAGAACTAGCCAAGTCAAACCTTAGGCTACAATATATTATCCTAAGTTATAAGAAGAAATGATAGTTTATGTTGTTATAAATAAATTTCAGGCTTGACCATTGAACTTGGCACCCATTTAGATCTCACTTTTTTGTCGTTGAAGTCGATAACAAAGGCATATAACATAATATTGAACTTGGCTCTCATTTTAGATTTATGTTTTTGATGGGATCTTTTTCCTAACCAAAACGAACCAAAGTATGAAATACCCGTACGAAACGAAAATAAATGAGAACTGCATGGTAGATGGTAGTCTATACCGCTTGTAGAACATTTACACCCACCGATGTTTTTCAATCGATCTTGATTCATAGATAAGAAGTACAAAAAGTAGAGGATGGGGTCTACTCACAGGTGGGTGGGGCGCGTGGTAGTGCGGCGGGGGATGATACCGCGCAAGGGCGCGTTCTGCATCTGTGCCGCTTTCTTTGATCAGCGGCCCTGCCGGCTGATAATATCCTGGAACAAGAGAAAGATGCATAAATATCTCATATTATCGAATGACCACAAAAAAATGTTCGCAAAGGTGCACTGGTAAAGGAATGGGTAGGACAGAATTTAGAGATTTTAATTTGTTGTTTGCTTGTTTTACTGTCTTTAGAATCGGTAAGATCATAGATTTTTATTTTGTCGTTTTGTTTATATAGTGCTTTCTTATCTAGTCCGTCATTATTGGCAATACAGTCAAGTCTGACGGCATGTGTATGATATGTAACGGCTTGACCGATTTTGAAGTGTGAGGGGTGTCATTAGACTTGTATTGTTCCACGGAGTGTTATAGGCTATGCAACGTAAAAAATCAATATGGCGGCCGTAAACTGTTCAAATGCAGTCTGGTGTTTTATTTTTTGAAATAATTCACTTGCTGCTAGGTACATATACCTACTTACTTAATCAATTTCTGCTTATTTCCTTGTATTATTTTATTAACCACAGACGTATGGGGAAATCCGTGTTTTCAAACAGACTCTACTTTTGTACCACTAACGAGTACCTAATAAAGATAAAATAACAACAAACCTATTGTAATGACCCGATCAGTCCGTATGTTGTTGCAGCTAGGGCTTCCAATCCCGCGTCTTTTTCAGTCCCGCTTGTTGCGGGATTCAGAGCACGAGGTTTTGAAATATTCATAAAACCGCGTTTGGAAAGACGCGACTATATGTTGCAATTTGTTTGACATTAGAAAAATAATAAACACATACTTCATCATCATCAGATCCCATTATGTCTCCACTAAAGGAGCACGACCCTCTCTGTACTACCAAGCTATATTAACGACATTATTAATTAACACATACTTACTATGTGTTTATTTTTTCTATATTTTGGTATCAATAAAACTACAATATGACTGACTGACTTTCAATAGAAAATGTATTATTCAGTTGTTTTACTTATCCACTCCTTTACGGGATATATCCATGCGGGATAAAAAATGAGCATTCCCGCCGATACCGAGATTGAAGATGGACTTGCGGGATTGGAAGCTCTAGTTGCGGCCCACCGGATGTGGGGAATTCTATAAGTGTCACGTCTAAAGATCGCCGCCCCGATAAGTTGCGGTCGCCAGTCGCCGGTCGCCGCCACTTCCGATTGCGAAAGACGACCTACGTTTACGTTAACTGTCATGTTTTATTTTTTGTGTTTCCTGGAGCTGCGATAAACAACGTTGTTTGGCTCATTTGTCTGTCAGTTTGTTACATGATAACACTATAGATAGCTGAAGCTTTTGAATGACAGGGTGGCAATGAATAGGCGAGATATTTTTATTTTTAACTACCTATTTATCTATTCATTTAATAAAGAAAAGTGATTAGCTATAATTATGTTTATCTCTCTCAGAAGAATAGGTTTCATCTTTCGATCGATTAATAATATATGTATATGTTTTACCCGACTAACCCACCCACCAAGAGATAGTGTAACGTTAGAAAAACATTATACTCAACAGTCAATTAGCTGCCCAACAGTCAGTTACCTAGGTTTTTTTTAAATACTTAATGCTTTTTTACTATTTTTCAATAGTATATGACGTGCTTTTTTGTTTTCAGTTAAGAGTATGGACACGATTTATTGTAAGTTTCAACTATTAATTAGATAGGTAGGTCAGGTACCTACCTACTTATTTTTTCCAAAAATGGCATCTGACGAAATATGTAGGTACCTAGCTCATTATTGGTTATGATTTGATTACAAAAATTAAGCTAAATAAGAAAAGTTATTAAATATGTATGTGATTTTAAGCTTTCGCGGTCACATCAATCACTATTATTTTCACTAGTTACGAGACTTACCGTTACCTCGATTAGTTTTGAGTTTCGTCCGCACATAGGTACCTACATCACAGCAGTTGATCAGTCAATCTGTGAAAATGGCAGCTGCAATGTTGTCGAAATATCAGAATAAACTCAAAACCAATCGCGGTAAGTCCCGTAGTAAAAATAATAGTTAATAAATAAACCAATTTATTTACTCTATAATTAATTTACTCCAGCAAACCACCCACTGTGCGAGCAAACATTGAAAATGCAAAAGCTTTCACGTAACAAGCGTAGTTCCGTTGACTGCCGCGCGCGGCGCCACTGCGCTGCGGTACCGTTACGTCGCTGATTTCGTACCGCTCTCGTCAGCCATCTGCGGAGAGGCGGCTTAAACTGGAGTGCCGCTAAACGCGCTACCGTTTTACTTCAATTACGTTCTGTAATCGAGTAGGTGTGGTTAAATTTCGATTATTTAAAATTAAAATGATTACAGCCGTTAATTAAGTGAAACAAATAATAGAAATGTATTATATAGGTGGAAATTTAAACTAGTATTTTAATTAAGATTTCAAAATGTCTTCTAAACATCTAACAGTGCAAACTCAAAATCAACTGCGAATTGTGATACCACGCGATACGTCTCTTATTGTAGATAAAATAGAGAAAATTATAATTACTTACATTTTACAGAAGTCCTTGGTTAGGAACTCAATATATTTACAAATTCCGAACAATCAAAGTACAAATGAATAGTACCTACCTATACCAACATTTTAATTAAAATAGAACAACGTCAAGCTTCTAATTGGTGTAGACGAAATCTATTTACCCTCTAAGCGCCCTAGAAAACGGCGGCGTGACAAAATACAAGCTATAAATCGCAGCAGGTAAGCCGATCCTATTTTAAACTGCGCACGTAAATAGTATTTTTCTTCGACATTTTTATGCCACGGGAAATATTCGCGGACAAATTGGGGATCTGGCATGACATGACTATGAATTTGCCTCAGTATTTAAAGTGTAGTTTGAAAATCGAAAATTTGTTAGGACCGTTAAATTTTAGTAAAAGGTTTTGTAAGAATTTCTTAGGTACCAAATATATGTTTGTTTTTATTATTTACAATGTATATGGTAGGTAAGCGTGCTAATGTAAAATGTTGTGTTGTCTGTTGGTGTCATTGAAAATATTGCTCAAGTAACATATAGATATACTAGCTTAATTTTTTTTTATGTTTGTTTTGTTTCTGTCAAGTTATATTCAAGTCAATTCAGTAACAGGTACTTGGGAAGGTTCGTCATTGAGCACCACAATTGCAAACATCGAAACTTTTGAATATTTTTATAACTATGACGAGCTCCGTGGCGCAGCGGTCAACACGCTTGCCTGCGACACGGATGGTCCCGGGTTCGATCCCCGGTCAGGTCAAGATGGAAAATGATCTTTTTCAGATTGACCTGGGTCTTGGATGTTTATCTATATATGTATATGTTATAAAATATAGTATCGTTGAGTTAGTATCCCATAACACAAGTTTTGCTTAAGAACTTACTTTGGGGCCAGCTCACAATCCGTGTGATTTGTCCGTATATATTTATTTTATATAATATTATAATTAAAAAAAAATATTGAGAAGAATATCATCATGATAAAGAATAAATGAAGATTATATCATTATAAGTACGGCTTTGACATAATGCGATGGTACGAGATACGGCAGGTGTGTCTGTCTGCTTGCTCATGGCCATTAATAGGCAAAAAGCCTTAATGAATCTATTAGAGTTGGACTTATTGCGATACCTTTTAGGGAGTGTTAGAATGATGCATCCTTATGCACTTTTGAAGACATTAGTGCCACCTTCAAATTAATTTATCATTGTAGTCAGTTGGAAATATTTGGAAATTAAAAATAGGTCTTAGATAAGAACATTGGTTTTCTAAGCAGTATAATAGCTTTGAATAGTACTTTTTCGATATTAAATACATATTTAAGTTAGGACTGTAGAGTTTCCATTATATTAATAATTTATCAATGAAACAGACATTTCCAAAAAAATTTAATAAACTTTCCAAATAAGCATTTTTTATTTAATATCTCAATATCGTTTTTCAAAACTTTAGCTTCTATATGTAGATCAAACGTCTATCGACGTTGTTTGCGTTCTAGCGATTTTTCATTAATCAGCTATAGTTAACGTAAGAACACTGCTTTTGCAATAGAGCCGCCTTTTGAGCATTTTTTATTACATTGTATTTTATTTTGTCAACAATTCCTTTTATGATATGAAATCGAGTACATTAATCTAGCCTGTAAACTCGTTGTAAAATCACTGCAAATGTCTAGAGCGGGCTAATTAATACGTCCATTCGTAGGACAAAGTACGAGCGTAACTTACAAAGCCTTTTCTGAAGTTGTACAAATAAGTAAACGAGCGGACAACTGGTTGATTGTCTCTCCGTATTTGTAACAAATACATGCGTTAAATACGCATTCGTTGAGTTCTAAAATAAAGAGGAGATAGAAACATAATCATGTAATTTTGTTGAAATAGATTAAAAAACTTTCATACAGTCTGTCGGTCTTACGTCTTGGAAAATAGGCATTTTATTTGATTGAGTAGCTTGAACAAACCAAATATTTTATTACTTACAAAAATACTTCTAGGTCAAACACATATTGGAATCGTTTGGTGTCTATAACTGTTGCTATCTAATCTTTTTTTTACCGACTTCTCATTAAATAATGAGAAAACGTTAACGTCAGAACACTCCTTTTGTTGGAAAATCTTTAGGATGGAAAAATTATAGTAAGAAAAACGTATACCACTATTGTTTATTTTTACTGGAATCAATATCAAGAGAACACAGTACACACTCAGTTTAGTTAAGTAAATACAAAAAAGATTAAATACAAAGAAAAACTAAGAACAATATCCAACGATGCTTTTTAAACTTATCCCATAAATTTTAAAATAGGTGAATAACTGTGGCTTGTTCAAACTCCTTCAAGATTTTCTTAGATTTTATATATATATGTAGAATAAAACCGTAGAAAATCTTAAAATATAAAATTTGAAAAGTACTTTTTCTATTCCATGTTGTTTTTATTTTACGGTGTGAACATCGTGGGCGTGCGGCGTCATTGTTTCCACAGAAGTTGCTCTCCATACTCATATCGAAGCGTGTGGGCGTGACGTGAGTGTGTGGGGAATCGCGAATGTACTTGACATTTAAAATACCTACTTTTAGCATGCCCTTTGATATGTATCTGCAAGAAAGTCCATAAATAATGCACTCATGAATGATTGGCAATTAGTACTAAGTGAATTCAATTTAAGTGTATTTCTTTACACCGCAAAGACGAAATAATGAGGGTATTTATAAAACGTCCAATAGTTTTTTGGACATTGGTAAAAAGTGTAAAGAAAATTATTTGAAATTGACAGAAATTAGGTGATAATTAAGGTTGACAAGAAGAGATGAGTGGGGTTTTTGGTGGGAAGTCAAGGGGTTCAGTTGTCGTTTGCCTTATACAATTTTGCAAATTGATTTAAGTGGACTTTATAAAATGAAATTGGTGTAGTTTGGTGTTATAAATGCTCGTGCTCGAGAACAATTTGTGAAATAGTTAAAGTAGACTGTTAAATGGACTCGTATAGATTTGTCGCCAAAATCTCCCACGAGGCTGCCAAAGAACATACGCCATCTTTGATGCCACATACCGTACAACACCGATATTTAGTATCTCATTATACTGGACATTGGCAGAATCACTAAAATCTCGGTGGAAGCCATAATTAAAAAGAAGAAAGACTAGAAGAGATCGCTAAGGCGGAAAGTCTGCATGCACCAAAGCGGTTTTTTATATATTTTTGTATATTATTTGGTGCAATAAAGTATTATTTTATCCTAAAACTGATGGACCTGTTATGACCTTATCCAATTCAAGTTTATATGTATGTATAATGTAATACGTATACACAGCACAAGGATAGGGAATATCCATTCAATTCAATATACACAGCAGAAAAGATATGTACTTATTTCTAATTTTAAACCCACAACGAAAACTTCACAATGAAATCATCACGTTATTTATAAAACGCTATTTATAGACCTCTGTCTCAATGTTAGGACAGCGAAATGATAAATCATGAAGACAAGGCATTACACACAACACCGATCTGTCAATTAATGGGCTATCAGGCGTCTATATCGAGAAGAATGTATGTGTATGTATGCATTTGCTATTGTAAGCTAGTACTCGAGAAAAGAATAAAAAATCACATGGCCTAAAGAAGCGGGCGGTTCGCCTTGAGCCGGCAGCTGCGCGCCGTAAGGGGGTTATTTCTGAAACCACTTTTTATTCTTATTTATTTACCGGTCTCATTGTAACGTTATAGGCCTACTTTTGTTTGTTATGCTGTTAATATAATGAAAAGATATTTTAGCTGTGTATTCTAAGTTTTCAAAATAAAACCTTAATAGCTTCTAGCCAGTCAAAAGAACTTCAATAAAAAATCCAAAAACGTTAGTGATCAGCAGGCCGATTTGCTAACTCGGTGTACATCGATTTGATGGTCACTTTAGCATCCGTTACGGTTTTCATATCTTAAATAAAAATAGTCAATCATACCGAAACCGTAATGAATATTAAAGTTACCATGAAAATGTGTACACCGTAGTTGTCAAAAGTTAGCAAATAGGCCTGCAGGTGTCCATGACGAATCGTAACTGAGGTGCGAAATATAAAGGTGCGAAAAAATATTTTTATATGGAAAGTAGGTGTGAAGAAATCTTAATCATCTTAGAGCTCTTAGCCTTAAGATGATTAAGATTTCTTATAAGGTTCTTTCTGAATAGGAATATTGAAGAAAGTAGTTGTTTACGTAAGTTCATCATGACAATCTGCGTTTGAAGAATAAAACGTGAGCAATAACAACTTTTATTGGAGCTTTAGTGGAATTAGTTAGAAGTACTTCACCCGTGCCAAGATGTTAGGGAAATAATGGAAGTTTTATTGCCTTTCGGACATAAACAAGCGAATATGCTGTTCGTTCATAACTTAGTAGATAGTTTTATTTAAGGAGTTTCAACATGAACTAATAAACAGCGGTAGCGCATTCTATAAAATTAAAAGTCGGTTCTCCTCGTCGAATGTTTTCTCAGTTGCATCCTCATCAGCTTTGATGCAGAGCCCGGGGTCCACTGTTACGATAGCAATTATGCTGTATAAACACATATTTTTTACAGAAAGAAGTAAGGGGCACAATTTTGATTGTTTGGACCCTTAAAGGGGTGATTTAGCCCAAAGTCCAAAGCAGGACCAACGTTGGAAATAAAAAAAAAATTACGTTCCCATACATTCTTGTTCTGCGGGTTTGATTTAGTTTTGGATTGAAAAAAAAAATAAAGGTTTGGTTATGGTATATTATTGGTATTTAATTTTGAAAATATGTCACATACTTAGATACTTACCTATATTAGAATGAAGTATATCTACCAGACCGGATAAAAATTGATAATATAAAGTAGAAATCTTTTTATTCAGTCAGTTAGCCAATGGCGCTAACTGTCGTGCAGAGACGAAATAAAAAACCCCAACGATCATATTCAATTCAATGGAATCAGAATTATTGAATTTGCACGTAATATTTTTTACTGCGTATTTAATTAACGAATTCTTTCGCGATCGGTACAAAAACCGAACTCACATAATAATAAGCCGCATATCGCTCAGCAAACAGCCGGACCGGTTCCGGATCGCCGTACAATTTGCCGACTGTGCAATTAGGCCCGCCGCACGCTGCAAAAAGCAGCCGTTTTGGTTACTGCTGAAGTGGTAATCTTAGTTGACTAAATATCAGTTAGAGAAAGGTTTTTTTGTCGTTTACACTACGCCGGGAAAGTTTTTATGTCGACGTTATATGTTTTGTTTGATAAGTATATTTTTAAAATGTAATTTGATATTATAAATTTAGTATGGTGAACATATTAACTAATTAAAAAAACTTTTATGATAAGTTATTGTTTTATTATTTTTAGTCTTAAAAATTAAAAATAGTAAAACCAGGATGAGTAAAGAGATTTACTTCCTAAAAAACTACTGCGCAGATATTTTATTTAATGCTTCCATTTAATACACGCGCGTCTTTGCAATAAATTAATTGGTCGGGGTTTGGCAATGTCTGATAATCGCGCTCCGAATACTGATTTAGCTACTCACATTAGAACAGAACAAAGACATATCTTATAGAAGGTGACTATAGTTGCTGTGTTTAATATCTATTTATACGTATGCATACTATTCAAATCAACGTCGCTTTGTTTAGATTACATATAAAGTTAAATAAATAAATAAAAAAAGTCACAATCATAGAATTCCTAAATACGTAAGTCAAATGCAAAAAATCTAGAATATTTTAATAATTTATGTATATATATATATATAAAGGATATAATTATTTATACACATAGCGCGAAGAACCGATGGCCGATGGGGCAGAAGGGTTCTCGAATGGCGACCACGTACCGGCAAGCGCAGCGTTGGACACCCACCGACCAGGTGGTCGGACGACCTGATAAAGGTCGCAGGAAGGCGCTGGATGCAGGCCGCTTCTAACTGGTCATATTGGAAATCCTTAGGGGAGGCCTATGTCCAGCAGTGGACTTCTTGCGGCTGAGATGATGATGAGATGATATAATTATTTGTAATTGAATTGTTAAATGTGCAAAACAATTGTAACTTAAAATAGAATTAAGTTCTACCTAACTCAGTTTTAATGAACATATCTATTTATGTTCATTAAAAACTATCAATTGTCACTTTAAATAATAGAACTAAATAGTCGTATAATTTTCGCTTTCTTAATTAATTTTTGCCCTCTTCAACAATACAACATTATGTAAATTACAACACCGCCGTTCGTAACAGTTTACGAGTGAGCTTTGTATTATGTAACTTACATTCTTGCGTACCTAAATGACAAATTGTAATTGCATATTTACATGTTACAACAAAATGTTTTTGTGCCAGTACCAGGATGTATTAACTTTATGAAGTTTGTATTGAGCCTGCTTCTGAGAATACTTCATAATGTTACTTTAGGAATTTTGCTTTACAAAATAATTTAAATACTTGTGTTACAAATATGTCGAACATACCATTGTCTTTATAAAGTCTGCTGACGCTTGATGGCACTGTATCAGTTGCCATCAAGCAGTTACAGATGTCTGTTAAACCAAAGAAAAGAAGAATAGATGTAACCACCACTATAATAAAATACATACCTACTAGTTGGGTAACCGCATAAGTTATTTTTGTAACATTACGTTATATTCAATAGTGTTTTTAGTTTATTCGTAAACACAATGGACGATAGCACTACAGAATTGTCATGTTTATATTGTTTTTATAAGCAACAAGTAAACAAATATAAGGTTATATTATTTCGTGGCGTGAATAAATAATAATAGGTCCGGTATCATCATTACATGTCGGGTGCCAACACTGGCAACCCTTTGAAAAATAATGACGGCTATAGACGGTAGCCATACCATCTATAGCCGTCATTATTTTCAGAGAAGTTAACAGACGGTACAAGACCAAGACCGTATTCTTGATGTTTGATGAGCATTAAAATTAAGAGTGATGACTGATGATAATTGTTCACGTAATGGTAACCTAGCACAGGCATCGTTTGTATTTTGAGAAAACCACTAAAAGGTGGCAGGCACGTATATTATATACTTATTATTATTTTTATGAAATGTCGAGTTTATAATGGTTTTCACATGTTGAAAAACAATTTTTTGAGCTTTTTTACTTAAAGAATAAATCTATCATCATTTAAAAGGTTACATCTCATTTTTAAATTACTTAATATGAAGTTTTTTGCTACTTCGAAGGCCCAAGTGTAGAAGAAAGAAACGGTTTTCTTTTCTTCTACGTTGTCAATGCGCAAGTAGCCTTTGATTCGATCATCTTGATTAAAGCTGATAATAATTTAACCAAGTATAAACGCAGAACAACACCATTGAACTCTACTGTGCCAGTAAAAATAGGAAGATTGCCAATAAATCGATTTTGTGCCCCTGCCAACGTAGAATAAGTATTATCATATGTTGCTTTGGTTTATGTACTCCTTTAGGATTTAAGTATCGAATACTATAAAAATGTCATCAAACAAATGTTGTAAAAGCTTTAACTCCATTAGATGAATTAAAATAAGCAACAATATTTCTAGAAATCGCAAGTAGCTTCTTAAAAACCCTAGTACTAAAAGTAACTTTTTCACAAGCACTTAAATTATTATCCCGTATAAATAAAGAGTAAGGTGTAGAATAAGATTATGGTAAATTCGAATGCGCAGGCTGTAATGTGCAGACCACCGTAGTTGAAACTGCCGTGACCAGACAGCCACCATTGTAATTGATGTAAGTCGCTTTTCATAACAGGTTACTGTGCGCGCATAGTAGCACTACAATTTGTTTTAACGTTTTCTTTGTTATTTTCGTAGCGATTATTAGAATATTTAAATGTATCACAAATGTCCATTCTGATCGTATTTTAATTTCAACGCAATTTGAAACAAGTGACTTGTCAAAAATCTCACTTTAGTGCTAAGCCCATACAAGAAAACTGTAGAGCGAGAGAGCGAGAAGATATTACAAAAATAAGCCTTTTCTACTCACAAAAGTCACAAAACGCGATTTATACGAAAATCAGAGTGAAACAAACGTAAATTGCAAGTTTTAACGAGAATATGTCTTCGGAGCACTAAAATAACATTTTACAGACGGTAATAATAATAAAATAGTACGCGCTATTGGAGAGAACAATATTTGCGCTGACTGCGATATATCCGAACGGGAATGAATAAATCCACGGATTCCGTAATGGATCCGCACTCATTATTTACCGTTAAGGTACAACACTCACTACGCGTCATCCGCACGCTAGGGAATGGTTTGACATCGTTTTGTTTGGGAGTGGAAAGCACTGAAGTTCATTTCGTACTTAGTTTGTATAAATTTTTATTTATACTTACATTATGAAAATTTTGTAAAGATAAAGAGTATTTTACTACACATTTTAGATGCAACTACCGAGGTTTAATGCTAAATACATAACATTACGTTTGCGTTTTCGTACGCCTTTAAATTTATAAAACCTGGATGTGTACAAATCTACCAATATAATTATTATAAGTACAAAAACTAAAGATCATTTTATACTTTTATACAGAAAAACTCCTTTCGTGCCCTCTCAGTCGAATCCATTGTAAATAGTAAACAATTTTGTCTCGGACTGATGAAATAATTTGTTTCTCGTAACGGGGCCTGGGTTCAATTCCCACGGGCTCTGGACCGAGACTCCGCTATTAGCCCAACAAGGCGTTATTAGAGACTTGTAAATCCAATAAGTGATTAGAAAATCGAAATCGACTTCAATAAAACTTATTTAAACGGTGATTGGATTTATTGGACATGCTATAAAATATTAAAGGTTGTATTAGATTAATATGACTTTGCAATTACATGTGGTTGCAGAGCTAAGTACGGTTGGGAAGCACAATAAATTGTATAAGCCGTTTAAACTTTACTTTTTGAAAATATTTTAATACTTATCATATGTACTTAGATAGGTATGTCAAGTTTAAGTTCATAAGTTCATACAATTACCATTGAGAGGATAACATCAGCGAAATTAGTTAGCGATAAGCGATAGCCGTATTTTATTTTAGTACTACTAAATAAGGTAAAAATTGAAAAATCTACATCACTTTGGTATTGTAAATTACTTATAGTATTTTTTATTATAACTTGTCATCAATATCATGAAATTCAAATTAAGAGAAATTTACCCCCAAATGTGGCCGCTTTTAGCGGTAATAAGTAGTTCTCTTAATTTGCCAAATGCAAAATAATTACAAGTAATACCAAAAATACTACAGGTAATACCAAAATACTGAAATATATTTTTCCACTTTTATCTTAATTAGAAGTAAAAGAAATAAAATGAGGAGTGGCGCTGGTTGCCTGATCTAAGCTCCAATGTCTTTTTCATATGATAAAGCGTAACTAGGCTAAGGTCCTAACCCAATATATTTAAAATCACGGAAAGATATGAACAGTCTAATTTTTGAAAAACGTAACACAGTAAGTGAAATGTACGCGGGCGTCGAAATTAATAGCATTTCGGCGGGCTCGGGTCAAGCCGCTGTCAATGACCGCCGGCGATTGTATGCCAATCGTATAATAACGGCAGCCGCATAAATTTACCCTATTCACTACCACTGCCGACGGAGGAGGAATAATGTTGTCAGTCGGACAAAAACACGTTTTTAAAGTAGGCACTTGAGAACATAAATCTAGAATATTTTGATTGGACGAGAAATTGGTGTCCAAACAGCATTTGGTGTCATTTCGTACTTTTATTTTCGTGTAGCAAACCTAGATTATTAAATTTATTTATATGTTAAAGCCAGGATCTCCGGCCATGTCCTCTGTAGTTCTAATTGCACCGTACAGTACAATTTCAAAAAATTTAACAATACGCTTTACAAAAAACAGTTTGACAACCGACAGCTTTGGCTCATTCAACTATAAGCGTTTTTGATATAATTTTCAATTTACGAAAGGTATGTTAAGTACTTCAAAAACGCATTTTTCGAAATTTTTCGTCGAAAGTAGATCAATGTTAGTGACTTGGTTTTATCTATTAAAGCAAATCAAATCATATAAATTATGAGCGACGGCTTTAGATAACTAAATTAACATATATTTTTAAACAGATTGAAATTCGTAATAGTTTGCGAGAAATAAGCTTTTTCCCAAACGAATTTCAGGAAAAGAGCGTCTTAAAGGTCAATTCAGTTTTAATGTTGTTTGTGTAAATAATATTTCGTAGTAAGTATCATCTTGAAATTATTCAGAACACATTTTTAGTTGTAAAAATAAGCAAAAATTAATGAAAACTGTCTGTCCTCTATTCTATTTTCATCAGATTATTAGCACTAGTTTTAAACGTTGTTTCACATATTCAACTAATGCTGTATGCATCAGAAATGATGAAGCACTTAACAGTACAGTTACAATCTTATACCACGCACCAAATAAGGCAACTATTCGATATAGTTAGCTTGTCAAAAACAATATTGCAAAGCTATATCTCCAACCGCGACCAAATTGATATTTCGATCTAGAAAAAGCTCCGTTATAATCCGTCCAATCAGAGGTCGTTCAGCAGGAATAATTGCTAAATGAAATCGTACATCCAAAAAAAGTCAACGGGTGAACTCGTACCATAGATTAAATAAGTCCCGGTGATACAGCTGAGCACAGATAATAAAGTAGGCATGGTAGGTGTTTATTCTCGAGGTCGTCGGCCTTAGATTGGTTAGACACGTTTCGCGGCGTTTTTATCGTGTGTTTTTGTCGCTCTCGCGTGCGTTACCCCCGCTTTGTTTGCGGGCTGTACTCATGAAGAATCTCCGCTTGACCATAGTGAAATAGGCGGGCTATGTGCTGTAGGCGGCACTATAAATACATCAATATTGGCGTTTGGCCAAATCGCAGTAGACAAATTAGCAAACACGTGTAATTCGATTCGAAATAAAAAAAGTCTCGAGAGGGTTTAAGGATAAATTAATTTGTTAACTTACTTGTGTGTGGCTAAGGGAGCATTAAGTTGTTAAAATCCACGTAGTTACTTTACCACTTGTAGTTTAGTCCTTCTGAGCATATTCAATTAATTTTAATCATTAATAAAATAGATGTATCAAATCTAACAATGTTAAGATTAAACTTACTTATTTTAATTTATTAAATTTCCACTTATATCACAAGAAAACAACTTAATTGTTTAGGTATCTTCGATTAAATTCGAAACCAGTGTAGCATATATGTATCTATACTTAACAAATTTGTAAACAATAATCCGTAATAGGTCATCACATTTTTCCGAATCGCATGTTACGGCAGTAAAAACAATTCCAATAAATGTTCTTTCGCGGAAACGTTAATAAAAGTCGTTCGGTGAAGCGTAGCGTTCGTACCGGGTACCTATTCACGTGGTTTGAGAATAGCGAACTTTGCTACCGCGCGCAGAGGCGGCATAAACTGGAGTGGAGCCGTGATTTTATCTCCGCCGCGACGGCACAATTTGAAAATTGGATTTTCTCTATATGGGTGTTGACTTTTCACGTTTGAATGCTGAATCATTTATTGCGGCCATATTAAATATTGAAATACCTACAAAAATAGAATTATTTAAGGCGTTCTATCTCAATATTCTTTTCAATATTTATTCAGCTACTTAAATTAACGGTTCTACTACACACATTAGGTATTTCGATGCTATACAAAGGGATCCAGTGATTAATTGGACACCATAAAAATGCCTTTAATGCCAAATAGGTAAATTGTTTCAGACTAAAGAAATACATACTTAGGTCTGGACTCCTGATCAAACCAATTTGATTGATTTCAAAAGTGTGTAGTGTAGTGATAACAATGTGTTTTTCTCAAACATGCTCGGAAATGTAGGCATTACTGTAGTAAAAAGAAGACCGGAAGTTTGTAATTCTTGGCTCATTCATCGCATTGCCGGCCTAGGCCAGGAAATAAGTATGAAAATTACTTCCCGGCCGCTGCTCAAAACTTTTTAATTAATCTATGTAACGTAAATTATGTCACTTGTCATACAGCCAGTTTACTACCACTGCATTTTTAAAAAATGCATATAATACGTGAATATAACTACAATTTCATTAAAATATCGATATGTGATCATACGAAAATATGCTTAATTTTCGTTGCGAGAGAAGAAAACAATAATCTATGATCTATTAAATTTTTTGTGAAAAATATGACTGGGCTCTATGGGCATTGTTTCCTTCGCTGGGATTGACAACTAAAAATAAAAATATTAAAAACTCGGGAGATCTGTTATTTTCACTATACCCGTAGTGATTAACGGCACTGCCGAAAAACTGCCTTTACGGAGTTTAGGGCATAGAACACACGTCAATTGACTTTGAATTTATGGCCCCCCATAGAAACTCAAAAGGAATTGTATGGCATTTTTTTCATTTTCACCCTCACTCCATTATTTGTCTATGATCCTTATTGCCTAGAGAAAACATATGGCAGTCGGTCGTCTGATACTAGTAATAGTATCTTCTTCGTAGTTTGTGATTAACGCTTTGCAGTAATTGATTGACATTGATTGTTTTCGGTAAATATGTGCAAAGTTGGTTATTTATTCGAAATGAAACGGTTCAAAATGAGTTTTAGTGATGAAAGCAACACTGCAATGGATTTTAAGTACCTACTTCGCCTAATTTGAAACTTGAAAGTGGAAAAATTACTACCGGCAAATACCTAGTAAGGGGAAATATTTTAGGCATGTAAGTTTATGTGTAACTTTAAGTTAAATTTCCTCACATTTATTGAGAAAATCTCTATACTTTCCTCGGCGGGAAAGGGATTGCCGGACTCGTAACTATTGTCAAGGCCTCGCTAACGCTCGGCCTTGAAAACTATACTCGTCCGGCAATCCCTTACTTTCCGGCCTCTGCAGTAATGTACTATAATTTTAAGCTTTCGTCTCAGTCTGGGACCATGATAGCTGCTCTTCAATATTTCCAAAAAATAGACGCGGTACTTAAGTTCCATAGTATCATTAATGATAGTGACAATGTGAAATACGTTGCGTTATTCCCGATTGCGTCGGGGTACGATTTTAGAAATTTCGCCGTTCGCAAACAAGCGCCTTTTCCATATAAAAATCGTTCGAAGACAAGTAGTCACACGTTCAAAAATATTACCCTTGAGTTGTGAGGCGTCAGAGCCCGGGATCCGCTATAATGACAGCATTCGTGTTATAGTATGATTTGGCAAAGATTTAACGGCTCACCTTCAGGACCAGACAGTAGGTATGATGTGAATCACTGCGCTACGTAGGCTGTTAATAATAGTCATCATTTCAGCCTCGAAAAGTACACTGCTGGGCAAATTTAGGCCTCCCCGAACGATTTCTAAAATTCTGATTCGTTCTCGTCACAGAATACATAATAAGTACGAGTAGTTGGTGGGACCGGCGCGGGTAAGGCCGGTTGCTCTCGTAGAAAAACACCGCGGCGCGTAGCTCTCTTCTTAGCTCTTTGAGCGTACGAGTACTTGAGCTTTCTTATGAGATCAAACTTGTAAGGGACCACGTTTCGGATCACAAATCACTAGTAACACACATTAGTCGAGATGTTTTTTGACGAGAGGACACTGTTAAGTGACTAAGTTTTCAAACGCTGCCCAGCCGAGATGTAATAAAAATAAAGAAGAAAGATTTGGTTATTTGTTTGCATTGACTAATAGGCTCCGAAACTATTGGACCGAGTTCAGAAATTATTTCCACAGTTGGATAGGTATACTTTATCCCTGAGTAACATAGGCTATGTAAGCCGGGGCGGACTGCTAGTGTGTAATAATGAGGAGTAATATTCTTCGCTTACGAGTACTACCTGTCGATAAAGGCAGATAGGTAAGCCTTTATGTCATAAGCAATCAATAAATTAATCCGTTTATCTCTGAACAACGTGCTGGCCAAGCCGTCAACAAGCGTGGGTATTATTGGCTACGGTACACGTGTATAGTAGGTACCTATAGCAAGTCACCCCTGCGACCTTGAACGAGGGTTGGCCCCCTCGCTTGTTGCATGTAATAAAGATTTTACAGAAAGAGAGCAATTGTACCATATCAATTTTTTGAAGTGAAAGCTTCTTGACGCATTGGCTGTTTTTAAGATAGGAAAGTAAACCATTGTACTTGCGACACTGTTAACAAAAAACCGACACTTCTGTATATTTTAAGTGAAAACTTCTTCGACACACCCGGAGTTATTTTATTTACTTTTTGATTAAGTATCTCCTTAATTAAAATGAAGAAAGTCTCAGATTCTAAAGGTTATTCATTTAACGAATATCCTATTCCTAGATATATTTTTCTGATAGATTTTGAGGAATAGTTTGTGGCGTTGTATTAATTAAATCCGATATAAGTATTAAAATGTTGAACATTGATTTCAAATAATACTTGGTTTAGCATTGGGAAGTCATTTTCATAAATTTATTGCGAACATGTTAATATTAAAGAGTCTTTTAAATTTTTGATCTCTCGTTTATTTTGTCACTGTATACCTAATTTATGTTCGCTATACAATGCATAGTTGATTTAATAACGCGCAAATAAACAAAGCGTCACATCCGCATTATATTTAATTTGCACTTAATGCACGAAAGCGATTGCCTCGGGAGTGTTATTTTGATGCAACACCAGCTAGGCAGCTACAAAGACCCAAGTATTTAGCTCTGAATCGATTCGCTCCGTGTAATCGGCGAAAAAGATTTATCGAACAAAAAGCTAGACAAAGTCAGAAAAACTTGCGATTGAAATGAAATGAAATGAAATGAAATGAAATGAAATGAAATTTTATTCAAATTTGGATATCATGTATCGCTTTTTGAACGTCATATTTTTTTTTTAATTTGCAAGATCGAAAAAACTACTAGCGTTTCGGAAAGACCACTGCTGAGAAGAATACGCCGAAAGAAACTCAGTCCAGTTTTGGTCCCTACATGCCTGAAGGGCTATGCTTATACACAAGTATTTGTAACAATTTATAAAATTATATTAATTAATTATGTACATGTATTCATTAAAAATAATATTATTACTCCCATGTAGATTTATCTTTAAGGTAGTCGTTAATACAATAGTATGCCTTTTTAAGTAATTGATTTTTAATAGCAGTTTTAAACTTAACTAATGGCAGAGCTAATATTTCTGTAGGAATTTTATTATAGAAGCGTATACCGAGGCCCAAAAAAGAATTCATTGTTTTCTGTAATCGCAAAGCTGGCGTAGCTAATTTATTTTTATTTCTTATATTCCTGCTGTGGTTATCACTATTTTTCTTATATAAATGAAGGTTGTGACGAACAAACATAATATTTGCAAATATGTATTGCGAGGGGAATGTCAATATATTTATCTCTTTAAACAATTCTCTAAGTGATTCTCTAGCACCTAATTTATATATAGACCTGATAGCGCGTTTTTGAAGGACGAAAATGGCATTAACTTCAGCTGAGTTACCCCACAGTAATATCCCATATGACATGACACTATGGAAGTAACTGAAGTACACTAAGCGCGCAGTATCAACGTCAGTCAGCTGTCTTATTCTTCTAACTGCATAAGCCGCAGAGCTAAGTTTACCCGATAAGGTTGTGATATGGGCACCCCATTGAAGCCCGGAGTCAACTGTCATCCCAAGAAATGTCGTTTTGTCTACCAATTCTATCGTTTCGTTATCGATCATTATGCGTGTTGGTACTTTTGTAACATTCGGTAAGCAAAATTTAATACATTTCGTCTTTTTAGCGTTCAACAACAAGTTATTTGCGGTAAACCACTCTAACACTTGGGCTAATGTACTATTGACCACGTCAAAATTGTCCGTTGTCCTATCGATAGGGAAAACAAGAGATGTATCATCGGCAAATAGTACAGCCTTACACGTGTTAACATAATATGGCAGATCATTAATATATATTAGAAACAACAAAGGCCCTAGTATAGAGCCCTGGGGTACACCCATCTTAACAGATGATCCGACAGACATAACCCTATCTACACTAACTTTTTGAATACGGCTACTCAAATAAGATTTGATTAAATAAAGAGCTTTACCTTTAATCCCATAGTGTTCTAGTTTGAATATAAGGGTATTGTGGTCGACACAATCAAATGCTTTGGTAAGATCACAAAAAACACCTATGGCATTCTGTTTATTCTCCCAAGCATCATATATATGTTTTAAAAGCGCAACCCCCGCGTCTGTAGTTGATCGACCCTTTGTAAATCCATACTGTTCACCATGAAAGAGTCCGTTTCTATTGAAAAAAGATAATAACTGATTAAAAATTAACTTTTCAAATATTTTACTCAAAGCTGGCAGAATAGAAATAGGACGGTAATTTGTTGGATCAGTTTTATCACCCGATTTGTACAATGGTATAACTTTACTCAATTTCATTAAATCAGGAAAAGTCCCCGTATCGACACATTTATTAAAAATAGACGCTAAATAAGGAGCTATTATATCTATAACATTACTAATAACCGATACTGAGATATCCCATATATCCCCAGTTTTCTTATTATTTAAACTCCTAAAAGTATCAATGATTTTTTGTGATGTTACGTGTTCAAATATTAATTGACTGTTACATTCTGGTATACAACTACTTAATAACTTTTTAGATTCCTCAGATGATGAATGTAGGGAGGCAGTGGTATTTACAGGAATATTTGTAAAGAAGTCTTCAAAATATTGAGTAATGTCTTCGCTAGTACTGAGGACCTTATTATTAATTTTTAATTCAATTGGAATATCACGTTTTTTCGTTTTTCCTGTTTCTGTGTTAATAATTTTCCATGTTGTTTTCACTTTATTATTAGAATTAATAATAGTTTGTCTAGTAAATATTGACTTTGCGCATGCACATACCCTTTTAATTGGCCGGCGCAGTCATTAATTCGGCGAGAGTAATCTGTAGTTAGGACTTAATTAGAAGCCCCAGGGGCGTGTCCTCAGTTTGCGGGCTGAATTAAGCGACCGCTAATCAACTGCGAGCTACCATCCATTACCAGCAGACACAGAGACTGTGCGTAAAGCTCATCATTTTACGATAAGAAACTGATTCTGTGGATGCGTGATCGTAAGATCTTTTGCCAACCGTGTTGCTCGCCAACAGAGGTAAAGTGTCGGGAATTTGCTCTGTACCTACTTAAGAGATAATTAGAAGCCCTTGAGATGTTTGCGGGCTGGATTAAGCGACCACAAATCAACTGCGAGCTACCATTCATTACCAGCAGATATAGATTGCGACCTGCGTAAGGCCTCACCAATTAATATTAACTCCTATTTAACGACAAGGATCTGACGACGTGGATGCCTTGTAGATGCGTGATCGCTAGCTAGAGAAGATCTTTTGTCAACCGTGTTGCTAGAGAGCAGAAGTTCTGCTTCGGTAATGTGTTGGGATTTGGCTGAGTACTTAAGAGATAATAAGAAACGCTTTTGCTGCAGGGCTGAATTAAGCGAGCTCAAATGAACTGAGAGCTACCATTTGTTACCTGCTGACTGTGGCCTGCGTAAGGCTTACGAATTCATATCAAAGGGATCTGACGATGTGGATGACCGTTCGCTGGCTAGGTAAGATCTTTTGCAACCCGTGTAGCTAGCCAGCAGAAGTTCATCTTGTTAATGTGTCGGGATTTGCTCTGTACTTAAGAGATAATGAGAAACCCTAGGGACGTAACGCGTCTGTTAGCGGGCTGGATTAAACGACCGCAAATCAACTGCGAGCTACCATTAATTACTAACAGAAACAGACACTGCGAAGCCTAATTAAATAGCAATTATGTAATAGTTAGCCTTGTAAAGATATGTCTATAAAGTTTCTGAGGAGATGAGTTGTGCTACCCCTGCAAAGTGATGCTCTGTCACTGTTATAAAATGACATTATTTACCCAGAATTATCGATGCTAATGGAACATCCCAAAACTAGAATTGGTGGTTTCGGTAATGTTGTGCTTGGAATTTCTTCTACTTATATTTTTTTTTCATAGCGCTAGAGAAGACGTCGGCGTTAGTGTTAAAATTGTAGATGAAAATATCAAAGAAAAGATAACCGCGACCACGAAGCTCAACGACTGAGGGTAGACTAGAACTAGGGATATGATCAGATGACTAATGAAAGATTTGCGTTTTAATCGATTTCATAATGCTGCAGCATACTTCAGGAATTTTGTATTTACCTATTTTAAATTCATATTTTATAGGCCATGAATAGGAGCCAATGAGGATCCGTGTCAAAGAACCGAGTCCTGAATTCCTAAAGTAGGCTGCAGTATTGACAGTGCCTTTGTCAACAGCGGCTAGACGCGGCGCCTGCCCGCGAAATAAGATCGGGAAGCGCGCCGCCGCGCCGGACTGTCCTACATCGGGCTGAATTGGCCATACTACAGCCGTCTGGACAATGCTCTACATGCTCTACATATGTACATGTATTATTACATGCATTTGTTGTCTCCGGTTTTGAGATTTATTCTTAGAACCACCGAGGGATGCTTTTCTTAACAAAATTAAAGACGGTAATTGCGATCTTGATATTTGTTACATATTGAACCATGCTGTTATTTATGTTTCAATCTATACTAAGGTATTTTCAAATTTGATTGTAGGAATTCCTGAAGTAGGCTGCAGTATTGACAATGGCTTTGTCAACAGCGGCCAGACGCGGCGCCTGCCCGCGAAATGAGATCGGGATGCGCGCCGGACTGTCCTATATCCTCGGGCTGAATTGGCCATCCTACAGTCTGGATGGTGCTCTACATAACTACATCTATTATTACATGCATTTGTTGTCTCTGGTCTTGAGATTTATTCTTAGACCCATCGAGGGATGCAAAAGTAGGATTGTAATTGCTATCTTGATATTTTTATTGACTCATGCTATTCAATATTTATCTATGTTTATCTATATAAGGTATATTCAAATGTGATTGTAAGAATTCAAGACGAAGCTAAACAATACCCATTTTTATTTTTTTATATAGTTTTATACCAACGCTGTAATCATTTTCAATTCAATTCCTAAAGAATGTTCTGAATGCAGTTATACTCAAAACATTATGTTTGGGTAAAATGAGATTAACATTTTTAGACAGTCAATAATAATGTATATAAAATTTTTTATAGTCTGTTTAATTGATTATTCTGGTTATAAGGATGTTTCCATCGTAAAAATGTACTCAATTGCCAATAAAAGTTCACACAAAATTACAGAAATTTAAAGCGCTAACCGGATTTTAGAAAATCAAGATTTGGCTAACATATTTTTTGCCGTCTTTAAGTGAAATAAGAATCGTGTTTTCATTATCCATTATCGTAGTTTTACAACGAAATTGGCAATATCAAGGCCAGCGCGGGCGCCGACACCGAACACTTGAATAAATAGAGATCTACTCATATGCAACATTTTTAGGAAGTAACTGACGATTTCGCCAAATTATTACCTAGTTAGTTACTTACATTATTGGCGCGATTCCTAAACTGCTGAAATTCAATATTAAAGGAGGATTCTGTTAGTAATCTAAGCGCACCCTATATGAGGACGGTCAAGATGAAACTTAAGATCTGACCGGATCGTAGCTTGTTGCGTTGCGTTTTTTTAAGATACTTACATAGGAATAGGCAGACAGCGGGAAGCGTTTTTGTTTTATACTGTTGTAGTGATGGTTAGGTTAGGTGTAAACTGAATTACAACACTCAAATCACAGTTGTACAAAATAATCGATTTATTACATGTTCAAACACATTTCTAAATATGTTTGTAACAAGTACAAACATATTTCTAAATACATTAGGTGCTTATGAGTTACATAACAAGCTCTACGCAATATTATTTATTAAACTTTCGCGCTTCAAAAAGGAAATAAATAAGTAAAAGGCTCGTGCTAAGTCCTGTTAATATCAATAATTAAGCTCTACGCAACATAATTATTGGCGTGATTGAATAAGCCCGAAATAATTATGTTCATAATAGGTGCAACGCTTACGTTTACAGAATGCGCCAGTAACAAGTAACAACTGTAAGCTGCAAAAATGGTGCAGTGCACTGCGCAGATAAGGCGTACGTATTGTATCGTAAATTCCGATGTATTCTCTCTGCAGTGTAATATTGTAAAGTATTACATATCGTAACAATAATGTATGAAGCTTTTAAAACACCGATGTTTTTGTTTCATTTTGGTTTTGCGGAAAACCAGGGAAAAAATCGGTAAACAAATGAATAACAGACGAACAAAAGAATGACAGGAATATATTATATAAGGTGAAGTCTATGAATATGATATCATGTAGGTATTATTATAGAAAAGAAAGAGCCTGAAACTGATTACAAATATCATCTTGATGTAATGCCTAATATAAATAAGAAAATGAACATTTGTTTGCTGGTGAAGAACATCAAAATCATAAAGTTAATTTAAGTAAGTATATAATTTTGTATTGCAATTGCTTGGAGAAAAAATTACGTACCTACCTAGCAACAAAATTACCAATGATAAATTTAAATTCTGCTACAAGGGCAAAGCCGCAGTTAAAAGCTATACGCTACCAATTTTAGTGTAGGCACGTTGACAGAAACTGTTAAATTATAAAATTGAAACCATTTAATATTTAAACATATAAAATAAATCACAAATTATGACCAGGAAAGACTTAAATGTGATTAAATGTGTCCGCGAGTGTTGTGCTGCTCGCCGAATCTAGCTGATTTGCATATACAATTTATCGGCAATGGCCTTGAACATTACTCGATAACCGAGTACCGACTCGATACTCGTACATCGATATGTTATCGCTCCACTCATTTATTTCGTTTGCGAATTCTGATTCATCTCACATTAGATAACAGTGTGGAATAACAATGTGTTGTGTCGATATTTCATCATGTAATTTGGATTTCTACCATATTTTGGCATTATCAGTATTAATTGTTAGAAGTTTCATTTTAAAGTACTTACTAACGAAATGTGACCTGAGAATGTCAAACTTTGATTCAATCCGGAAAAATAAAGTCGAGAAGATAAACCCTTCAAATATTTTTACTTTTACCATGTATCGATGTATTCTTAGTTGTAATTTTTTCTATTCCTAGATATGGCATTGACTTATATTGTAGTTTTATTTTCCAAATTAATGAAAATAGAGGAAATTTACAGGGTAATAAATAACAAAACACTTATCTAATTATAACTAGTACTGCGCGGTAGCTTTACTAACATTAAAAACGGAACTTAAAAAAAAATGATTTTTTTAAGCGAACGGCGATAAAATTCACATTCATATACTTATTTGTACAGGTACCTACCTAAAATCTGTTTAGTAATTTTAATTTTAATTCAACTGTCTAGTATAGAATCGAATAAGTGTCAGACAGAGGACAGAGTTCAGGGAAGTGTTTAGTTCTGAAGTAATTAGGCATACAGCTCTAGCCTTGCCGACGAGGACGCCGCGCCGCCGCTCATTGATTGCTAATTTTGGCGGCCATGCAAATGGGTTTGACAAATATTAGTCAAGTATAATATACAAGTGCAAATAAAATAATATGAGGATGATACTTGCCTTAGCTTTAATATTATTAAAAGTTGAGTAGATCAGTCTTTTCAGGGTGAAGCCGTTGAGTTGATTCTAGGTGGATTTGACGGAGCATATCAGATTTTCTATTTAGAGAAGTAGTTTCCTTATTGACACTGCGTGCATCAAGAGAAGTAGATGAGGTTTCCCGGGTCGTTCATAAATAGCTATATGCATTGATGTAAAATTCATAGCTCAGCCAATTCGACCACATTGTACTCTACAGTTCCCAAGTGGGCGATGGATGCGATTACTTACGTCAAAGTATTGATGCTTTTGTTAATTTAAAAATGAATTTCTTGTATTTAGCAACTTTCACCATAGTTTTTTGTTTTATGTTGTAAGAATGTATACTTTCGCATTTATAACATAAATTAGAATTGTTCTTTTACCTTGTTCCCACCGCACATCATGGCCGCTAAACCCACGTAGTCATTACGATAAAATCAAAAACGTTTGAGTGTCAGCGGTGACCGCGATGTAGTGATGGGTTGGAACTAGACTCGGATGGGCCACATAGTACAAAGTACGAGTATTATGATATACGAGGCCACGTCCCAGTTGTAAAGTACGAGTATCTGTGTTAGCGGGACGCGGGCGGTCCACTGTCAAAATTAAATTCGACTCCGCCGCAATGCTGTAGAGCGGCTTATAAAAAAAACAAGAAAGTTCGCAGCAGGCGCGTATCTAGCAGTGGGCAGTAATGGGTATGGTGGGCCTATAACCTCATTAGTATATCTTTGATGTTGAGGAGATAGGCTCTTGTTGGTGAAATTGTGTGCAAATGAATAATATTTTAGGCAGGAATAACCGAGTAGTTTGTTTCTTCTCAAGGATTTAACTATAAAAGCACTAAAAGTGCATCATACTCATAATGGAACAATAAGAAAGGATTGATATAAAAGAGGAAAGATATAAGCAAAAAATGTTATAAAAATTGTAGGAAATATAGAGACTATCTAATGATCGTCTCTATATTAAATATCTCTATAAAAGCCGGGTTCACATTGGCCGATTTAAGGGTGACTGGGCCCACAGAGCTGGCTCCGTCCCCTCTCAGATCTTCGGCGTGTGAATGGACAAACATTGGCTTAGTTTGCGGGTTTTGTGCCGTATCAACGCCGCAAAAAAACTATGTTTAAATTAGCTTTGTGCGGATCGGATTATGTGACATTTTCAGAAAACAGCAGGATTATGTGGAAGTTTTCCAACTTTCTTATTTTATAATGACATTCTATGTGCATTAAGAGTGTCATATTTTCCCTTTGGACGACCAGTGATACAAACTCTAATAACACTCTCTAACAAAATATATAAATCGGTTCAGTAGAGTTACTTTCGCATTTATAATATAAAAATAGTAGATTGTTGCACTGAGCAGAAAGTAAGTTATTGCTGCACGAGTGATTATTTGGAGCCCGAGCGCTAGCGAGGGCTCTAAAAAGCACGAGTGCAATTTAACTTACTTAATGCGAGGTGCATAATCTGCTTTTCTTTCAACTACTGCAATAAAAGTAGTTGTAAAATAAAACTGAAGACAAATTACAATAGTAAAAAATTTGTTGTTCACTTTCCCGCTTTTTTTCTTTATGGCCAGTATTTTTTTTAGGCAAGGCAATACACACGTCAATTTGTTAACTCCATACGGCCGTTAGGTTGGCCAACCTTCTTTATGATAGGTGACAACTATTGTCTACGATTTAAAAAAACTAAACAGTGCAGTAAAGGATTTCCATACATTTTTGCTGCACTAGAGCAGCAAAAATGTATGGAAATCCTTTACTGCACTGTTTAGTTTTTTTTTTTACTTCTAGTGCAGCAAAGTTCCGCTTTGTGCTGGATATGTAGTGCAGTTATGGTAGAATTGCAGCGTAGTTGGAAGAAAAAGTATTGTTATAAAGAGGAATGATAAAATAATAAAAAATGAAAAATGAAAAATTGTAGGAAATGTAGAGACGATCATTTAAGTATCACATAAGATCAAATAGTTCGATTAAAGGGTGACTGGGCCCACAGAGCTGGCTCCGTCCCCTCTCAGATCTTCGGCGTGTAAATGGACAAACATTGGCTTAGTTTGCGGGTTTTTGTGCCGTATCAACGCCGCAAAAACTATGTTTAAATTAGCTTTGAGCGGATCGGATTATATGACATTTTCAAAGTACAGCAGGATTATGTGAACGTTTCAAACTTTCATGTTTTATAACGAGATTCTTTGTGCATTATAAATTAAAACTTGGTGTAAGTATTCTTTTCCCTTTGGTCGGCCAGTGATGCCAATATTAACAACCATATCAACACAAATTTTTACGTTGATTATTTTTCATAGAGTTAAAATGAATTATTGCATTACATGTTTAAAGAATCGCGGACAAAATCTAGTACATATTAAAATGTATTTTAATTTGTTCAAACTTTCATCAATTTTACAAACATTAGTAAGTGTACCTACCTACCTAATTGTAATAGGTACTTACATTAAAATGAAATTTACTAACAGGAAACCGTTTTGTTAGGTATTAAAAGTACCGTTGCTTCAATCACGCTGGAGTTAAACAAAACAAAATTAAAATTCCTACCTATTATTAAGTTGGCCTAGTCTTTTAATCGCGTTAAAGATCTTGGAGATATTTCATTACTAAATGAAGTGTTAAACGCTCCATTTTTGGATAATGGCCGGACTGTTGAAACAATATAGTAAGCACTAGCAATTAAAATTGTGCCATGTTTTACATTAACACAAGGTAACAACTTGCATAATATTTAACAGCTTTATAAGTTGAAGGTAGAGGTAGAAAAGACACATTGCGATGTTGCGCCAACGTGAAATAAGGTAAAAGTAAGCATGAAACAGAAACATACTGAAGAATGCTCAAAAACAAGAAAAATAATGATTGGAATGTATTTTGATGTTTTATTCGTATGATAGTTCTTTACTCGAGTTTAAACATAGAACCATGGTTCTAGCATTAACCTCTATGAAAGAATACAAATAAAGTGATTAACAAAGAAGCGTAGAATGGATGGAACTGTATAAACTACAATTAAACTTTGCAAATCAAACTTGTAGACTGCTCGTTCGTATTTGAAGTATCACAAAAACATAGCTAAGCTAATATTTTCACTGTCCAACCTTTCATCGATTCAAAGCAAAAACATAAAAGTCTCCTGGACCAGAAGCAATACATCAAATCCATCGAAATCAAGATGGTGGCTATAAAAAAGTATTATGAATTCCAAACTCGCGCTGAAGTGCCAAATCCCTGACGGGCCGCGAATTTTAAACAACTCGGACGTTATTGATAGTGGGCCGGCGTCGGTGTTTTATATGACATTTTGCCGGGCCACTTTAAGGTGGGAATACACGTTCGATTTGCTTCCGATCCGGTTGCAGTGTTGCCTTTAAAAAGTAACAAACTCCTTACACGTGTTTCAATGAGAAAATTCAAGAAATTGCAATAAAAACCCCCAGATATGCCTGAATCAGTTTAATTATTATAATCTAAGAATATAATTATGAAATGAGAAGATTTGATACAACTAGAAATTTAATTTTCACTACACTATAAACTGAAAAAGATCTTCGTCTTTAGTATCATCTTCATATTTACCGTTTTTCTGCGAAAGAAGATTACGGAAGGGAAGAGTCCAAAGACAATCAAAATCCCCTAGATCTAAGGACACTATTCCTAAAACAGCAACAGTGTCCGATTGTCGGATGGAAAAATCGGATGTGTATTCCCTCCTTTGTGCGGAATTATTTAGATCCGGATGCTGCTGACACGCAGCTTTCGCTTTGGTTTTGGGTTGGATGTGTTTGCACACGATAAACCACCTCTGTCACTCACATGGACACTTTTGTGTTGTTTATACACAATATTTTGCTGACCAGCCGGCTTATTTGCTAACTTTTGACAACTACGATGTTCATCATTTTGATAGTAACTTCAATATTTATTAGGGCTTCCGTATGAATGACTATTTTTATTTAAGATATGAAAACCGAAATAGATGTTAAAGTGACTATCAAATCGTTGTACACCGAGTTAGCAAATAGGCCTGCAGATTGTTACACAGTCACCAAACACATGTTACATAGATTTCATAGTTAGTACTTTAGAAGGTGTTTTAATAAGTTAACTATTATTATGTTCAGAATGTTTTAAATGAAATGACGCAGATTTAATAAGTATATAAACAATTTACATGTCTGTAAACAGGCTGAATACTTAGACTTACTAATTTTATGAAGACCTGTATGTGATGTAATCATGCAAATAAATGATATTGATTGATTAAGATTTAATAGACGGTCATGGTTACATATCTTGAGGAACATTATTTCATCATATTATCTTAAACACTTTTTTACACCTTCTTCTATCAAGGTGGCGAAAAAGCATGTGGAATTTACTTTGATGCAGCATTTAGGTCAAAGCAAAGCTTTCGCTCAGGCCTTTCTCATAAGCTCAAAACATTAATTCTGCACAGAAGCAGCTCTTCACAGTTAAAACTTACATTCTAATCGTAAAGGTTATATCGCGTCATATCTTGTCTATCGTGTACTTAACCAATACAATTTCTCAGCATTAATTAAAGACAAAACCACGATAAGTTCTTCTTCGTATTTTGTAATATAGATCGAACGAAGCTATAAAAGATAATACAAACAATAAATAATATACAATACAAACAAAGCTTTGAGAGAAATACGAAATGCTCTATTTACTTTTGAGCAATTTAAATTAAATTTGAAGCATGGTTCAATTTTTTTCTTCCCGAACCATATACCCTAAAAATAATAAAGAAAGACTAAGGACAAGAAGTAGAGCCTTCTTAAACACGTTTACATTTAAGATTGGATCGCAAAAATGAATCGTGGACGGGAGGCCATGGCATTTAGCGGGCATGCACATGCATCCTGCATGCCTCGGAGAGCCGACAACTTCTCACGCGTACGGGCTTCACACTTTAACGCTCTCTTTAAACTTAGAGTAATAAAATTATAATTTAGTGTTGTGTATCTGTTGACCTGTTTATGGTTTAAATTACGATAAACCTAAAAGAATTAGTTATTTTTAAACAAAATAAACCTAAAAAATATTTACATACCAACTAGGTTTGAGATCTGTATGCACAAAAACCATCTTATATAGATATTATTAGACTATCTATAAGAGACTTCTCATATTTTTGACATTAAACAATTGACATTTGAATAATACAAAAAAATCGTAAACTAGCCTTGCAAATAGAAAGGCAGCTTCCCATACATCATTTTAGTTAATAATCAAAGTTAGTGTCTATGAATTATATATACCTTGTTTTAAAGAACATATACTGCTGATTCTAAAGATAAAAAAATCATAATTATAGAACTCCAGATTTTTCAGTTATGATAATTAGAAGTTTTATAGGTTATATCAGTATTACGAGTAAACATTATGTATTTAGTATATATATACGCAACAATATTTTTTTCATTACTTTATACAAATAAAAATAATAAAACTAAAAAGAGTATAAAAATATTATATGTTTTTTGGCTGCAATGAGTTTTTAAGACGCTTTTGGTGCCCGAACTAAACTCTGCCATAGCTCTTTACTACCTACCTACTTGCTCTTTCTCTCTTTTTTAAGAAAATTTAAAGTAGTGAAATTTTGCCAATTAGCTGAAAGTATATATAATTATATATATTTAAACTACGGTCAATGAAATGTTACTTGAGTAGCCCGTTAATCGTTAATTTCGCATTACAAAAAATGTTTGTATCTGCCATTCATTTTAATAAAATAATTAGATTTGTTGGTTTCAAAGTGATGAAAAGATATGGAAAGATTTGTTACGGCATTTTATGCGTAAAACAGGCGATTCACTTCACATAACGTTTCAAGCGAGTCCCAGTTAAATTTATATATTTTTATGTTACTGTTGACGTGATTATGGTTCCGATTGTAGATAAACGAAACGCTAACTTAATTGTAACTGGTAAGTAACGCGCCTGTTGTTTGTTAGTTTTAAGCCGCGTAAAATATAATGAAACGCGTCGAGGGAAATTATTTGACGCCTTAAGGCGCTTACACCAGCCAACTAGCGCCACCCTTGGTTTTATTTCGTTTACTACAAAATAAGATCAAATTGGCAAAATCGACGTAAGTACTTCAGTAGTAAATGACTTCTAGTATTTTTTTTGTATTGCTTTTCATTATTTTACATTTGGTAAATCAAGAGAACTACGCATTTCCGCCAAAAGCGGCCACTTTTGGGGGTAATGAGTAGTTCTCTCTATCTAAAATGCTGATGTTGATGAAGTTCTACTAAAAATACTACAAGTAATTTACTAAGGAAGTACTTACGTAGATTTTTTAAATTTGTTATTTCGGAGATCAAGAATTAAATAAAGGGTGTCGCTGGTTTCGGTGGTGTAAGCCTCTGAACGCAAGTTACGTAAGTACAATGTAGACTGAAAAATACGTGTAGAAGACGAACTAATAAAATAATGAACGTGATAAAAAGAATGCTGGATATTGCATTTGAATATGTTGTGTAACTTTCGTAACCACAGACGTAGGACATCCCATTTTACTATAGAATAATACTATGCTAAATGTAAGTACAGTGGGCCACATAGAACAGTATGCCCTATAACCAATGTATGGGGACATTGCTTCTATTGGACGGGTCTCATTGATGGTATACTTTTGTGTGGCTGTTTAAGTTGCCGGATAACTGAATATGAAGTCAAAAAGCATATTCACATTATACGGTATATGTCGAAATATAAAATTAATATTTACAATATTATATTTATACATGGCCGATTTGAGAGACCGATTAATTTTGCTGCAATGCAATCCAATCTAGCATAACTGAAACCTTCAAACTACCAGGCATGCATTATATATATGGTTTCGAGTTTAGCACTAATTAACATTGTTTTGTTTTTAATACCCTCCAAGTACAATATTTGATAAAACCAGCTTTGCTAAAAGTCGTAGGGTGGGAGGCCTGGGATCCTAAGCTATTAATCTATTTGAACGAATTTGTACGATGTATGTGCTTTAGACTATAAACAGTTTACGATTCGATAGCTCACTTAACGAACCGCTATTTTTATATAGTTTTATGACGGTTACATCACTGTTAAACGAGAACTCGAATTTTTAATTACGAGAATTATGCCTGTGAGTTGTTTATCAGAGCTATTATTAATTCATATTTTTATCAAATTAACTGATAGTAGACTAGTAGTAGTGTTTACTACATAAGTACTCCAAAATAATATAAAACACTCAATACAAATACAGCTTACGAGATAGAGTTATATAGATTATAAAGTGAGAGAAAAATAAACGACAAATTGATAGAGAGTTCAAATAAAGATGTTAAAAAATTCTATAGCAAAATAGAGCGTTATTTGGTAATAAGTAAGTACTTATTTTAGTGACGAAACGTGCCAATGAGGCCAGCTTTTTGGACATTACCAGCAAGGCGAGATATTATTTATATTATTTTAAATATAACTGAAATTAATTCTTATTTGTAATTATTATTCTTAGTTCAAAATAGTTATTTAAGAGTATAATAAATATATTACTTAATTAATAATTTAAGTAAAAAATATTGACTTGATTATAACAAAATACTTATATCTCATCATCATAGTTACTCACTTTATTGTATCACGGATACGAAAAGTACTTTAAACATTGTTGGAGTTCAAATTTAGTAGTCCAATTTTAGTTTCGAATTTAATGATCAAAATATCGTTGTAAAAAGATATAAACGTAAATAATGACCGTCAAAAATGTGCGTTCCGAATGGCGGGCGTTACACAGCGAGACGGTTAACGTTCCAAAATACTTCACACCTTTTTTATGATTCCAACGGTATGGTGATTGAGATTATTCTTTCACTAGCTTATTAACGAGCTCGGCTGCATAAAGAAGTTAGTTTACTTTTCCGCCCTTAGCCCTGCTGTAACTATTGTAATAAGTACGCAGGCCGGTATCTAAAATTTCGGCAGCGACTGTGTTTATCGATGTAGATAAACACAGAGGTTTTTATATATTTTTTCATCTCACCTACCCTTAAACAGTGTCATTAAATGCAAGCAAAGTGGGCTGGATGGACGCTATTACGACCGCGGGCTATAAGATTTCATACAAATTCCATAAAGCCCGAGAGCGCATAAAGTATTTTTTTAAATTTAATAGGGCACTATACTATGCACAAGCGTCAAATCTTCTACATCCAAAAAGTTTTCTAGTCGAATATTCAAATTTGGAATTGCCAGTGAACCCGATGAAAAAAACATTTGAACTATTCTGCGAGATTTTTGTCCTTAATTCAAATTTGGAATTGTTAATGGCCGTGCATGGCTGGCTGTGTGTATTCATCGATCTTTGACTTCCACTTTTTGGATAAAACATTTTCGTTATCTGTGTAATCCTCGGATGCATTTTCTGTTCACTGTTTGCCGCCATTTATTTTTAGGCATAATATTTATAAGTAATCGTAATTTTCATTAATTTGCATGAAATACATTCCCTATGATAAATGAATACATGGTCAATAATGTTGATATAGATAATATAATCAGCCAGTTTGCAGACGCATAAATATTAATTTTCAAGGTAAACTATATGGAATATTCATACTATACAATTTCAACCAATATAATATGAAAAATATTTTTTTTACTCTACTATTTACTCGGTGAGATGAAAAACATTGTGTGTATCACGGCCGGTATTAGACATTACAAACTCGGACTACTAAAAGCACTCGGCTTCGCCTCGTGCTTGTTAGTAGTCGCTCGTTTGACGTAATGTCTTCTATCCCGCCCTTGCTACACAATGTACTATTAATTATGTACAACGCTTATTCTGTCTTGGTCTATTTAATAAATGAACAAACACGAATTCGACCAAAAAATATTTATCAGAAGCTCATTTCTGTGATTTCTTTTCAGAAGGAGCTGAACTTAAGAGCTTGAGCATGAGTTAGTTTCTAACATAAGTCTCGAACTTATTTTGAGGCTAGCTCAGTCTGTGTGATTTGTCCGTAAATATTTATTTATTTAATTTAGAATAAACTATCATTCTCCATCTGCATGCGAAAAACATATCCGTGGCTCGTTTACACGTGAAGAATGGACAATCAAACACAATTTCGCATATATTATCTATGGATTCTCAAACAAACGCGGCTATTTAGATGCCCCGCCGCGCAATGACGATTTGCGCCCACACACCTAATTTTCATCGAGTATTTAGTTCACGTCACTAGACCGAGTGAGTCACATCGTGAGTACTCTCACGTCACAACACTACACTCTTCATAGGAAGACCATTAAAAAAAAACTAAACTTACTAGCATAAAGTTTTTTCCAAGACATTTTTGCACGTTCAACCACAGACAATACCCATCACATCACTAGTCAAGTCACTTATAGAAAGGCAGTTAGACAAATAAAAACATTAATCATAGAGCTTTTTCTCCGAAATTAAGATAACACGTCAACTATGTTCCCGCCAAAGAACTGAAAGGATGGTTCGTCTTCAGGCTACTGCGCATATCATCATATCACGACAAAGATAAGCGGAAGGTCGGTCCTGCAGCCGCGAGGTCTCCGCAAGGCCTCGCAAAAATTAGCGCATTTACATAACTCATACATACAATGCTTATTTAAATTATCTGTAAATACGGAATTGATAAGTGCCGTACAACAAGATAGCATCGGCTAACCTATAATGACTTGTTTAAGATTACGAAATCTCACTTCAATTACTGTTGACATTTTTCCTTTTTATTCTACTTGTCTTATTTCTAGTGGTCTTGGATATGTTAACCTTATCTCTTCATAGATTTTTCTAAGTCATTCATCAACTTTGCCAATTTCGATAGAATAAGCGAAGTTCTTTACGAAGCGTTATTTAATGTTACTGACTTGAAGCGAGAATCGCGAGCTAAGCGTCTCTACTTCAGCTATTCTTTCGTATGATTGCCTGGCTGTTCTTGCTTATAGATGGCATTCGGCCTGCCTAATTCAGAATAAGACGTTGTAACAGGCCCCGACATGGATAAAATCACCCCAGTCCCAATACAAATCGCTTTGAGAACCACGGTGCTAAGTAAATTTTACAATTAACTTATCAAACAAAACACGCAATAGAGATATCATCTCATCAAGATTTAACCCTAACAAAGACTACCAGCGTAATATATTTATTAAGGATTCGCACTTAAGTTGACAGCCCGACGATGGACCGTTTAGACGGCAGCAGTTAATCCGTTAGGACTTAATTACGTATATTTATCCCCAGTTAAGATCTCGCAGCCGCAATTAGTTCGTCACCCGCGCCCTACGGCTAATTATACAACTATCAATTGAGAAAGTGCCGCGACACGACGCTATTATTGTCGGCTCTACTAGTTTTGTTGCAATGAATGTCAGACGTGATCTTTTTATATAGCCGGAACAATACAAACACAACTCTATGAAGTAGAATAAAGTAAAATTACAAGTCTACCAAGAGCCAAAAATATTAAAGGCTTGATATAGTGATAAGTAAAATTGACAAACGCGAGATAAGGATCGACATATTTATGATTTAGATTTTAATATAATTAAACTAATACCACAGAATACAATAATAGTACACTTATACTTCATTGATAGGATAAGTCAACAAATCAAGATTATCATACAGAGAAAAAGTTTTTGTAAGTTGCCCGTAAATTTGTTTCTTTATATCTTTTGGAATAATTAGTTCGTCACCCACTCCCTACAGCTAATTAGTTGTCTACGAGTATGAATTGAGAAATGCCGCGACACGTGCTATTATTGTAATCCAAATAACAGATACTACGCGGTGTCGCCTTTTCACTGCCATATTATTTGACAAAGTGATAAGTAAAATTAACAAATGTGAGATTAGGATCGACTTTTTGAAGATTAAGTTTCTTTTATAATCACACTTCATTGATATGATAAGTCAACTAAATCAAAGTACGGAGAAGAAAATATTGCCTATAAATTTGACTGTTTCTAATATCTGTTGGAATAATTAATTCGTCACCCACTCCCTACAAATAATTAATTGTCTACGAGTAGGAATTGAGAAGTCACACACACGTGCTATTATTGTAGTCCAAATAACAGATACTTCGGTGTCGCCCGTGCCCCTCCCTACCATATTATTTATGTACGCTTATGCGGGCTCACTACGCAGTATGACTTATTAATTTGATGAAACGGGATGACATTAAACGGGTGGGAAAATACAGAGAAAGTAGAAGCTATGAGTGCGGGATTGAGTTATTGAATGGGGGATGAATTGATTATAACATTTGATTAGTTACTGCAATATAAAATACATACATATCCATATAATACTTAGGGAGTCTGGGCGACCGAACTTCATTCAGAAGAGTTCCCCAGGGATGAGACCTATCTTTTACACTGTCTAGTGATGATTCTCTTCATGGCAAATTTAATCGAAATCTTTGGAGATGTTTGCACGAGATCATTTTGAATAATCAATGAGCAGTTTATGGTATTTTATTTTTCCCGAGTTACCTGAATCTTTAATATCCTTTCTTATAAAGTGGTAAATGGTTCTCACTCTCTTTCTTTATCGATTTATAACTATCATTTCAGAATAAACAGACGCCGGCCTGTGACACGGATGGTCCCGGGTTCGATCCCCGGTCAGGTCAAGATGAAAAATGATCTTTTTCAGATTGAGCTGGGTCTTGGATGTTTATCTATATATGTATTTGTTATAAAATATAGTATCGTTGACTTAGTATCCCATAACACAAGTCTTACTTAAGTACTTACTTTGGGGCTAGCTCAATTTGTGTGATTTGTCTGTATATATTTATTTATTTATATTTATAGAGGCGGTATAGAATAACGAGTTGCACACAGCCCAAAAAACCTCTGACAAATGCTATGTGGTCTATATAGAAAAAATCTTGGTACCCACTGTGTAATACGACTCGCAACACAGTGGCGACAGCTAAAGTAGCGATAAAATGCAATAATAAACAGAAAAACATTCTAATCCTCTTAAAAATATTAATTCAAATTTCGAAATTTCGGGCTTCTCAATCCTAATGGATATGTAAGTGTTAAATTCAATAAAACTTGTGATAAAACTAAATCCCATCAAAAACATAAATGTGAATTGAGAGCCAAGTTCAATATTATGATACACGCTTTGGTTGTTGACTTTAGCAGCAAAAGAAGTGAGATCTAAATGGGTGCCAAGTTCAATGGTCAGTCCCAAAATCTATTTATAACAACATAAATTATAATTTCTTCTTACAACTTAGGACAATATATTGTCGCCAAGGACACAAGGACGTATTATTACAGCCGATACATAGCATTTGGCAAATTTATAAGCCGACACTGATTATAATGTGGGGAAACACGATACAGTTTGTGAAGGTCGGCGCAATCGGGCAGGTTGCGTTTGGATGTGAAAGGATCAGCCGCTAAGCTGGAAATATTGATATCTTAATAGGCTTACTAAATTCACATTTAAATCCAAAAGTACTTTTAAGTGTTACAATTACTTTGCGTCAGAGCAAATTAAATTGATATGGCCGTCTGTAATTTCAAAATACGTCACTGACACATTAAAAACGGATTTTTTGTAGGTTAGTTATTTTCAGAAAAGGCTCCGTCGGTTTTCCAGACTTTTTAGAACTATTTACAGAGGACTTGGTGAAAAATAAGCCTTCGGGTTACCTCTCAGGATCTCTTATTTTGATATTACAAGAAGGAAGACAGCGTAGGATGTTGGGTAATTAGGCAAGACGAATAAAAGAGCTTTTCTAAGTAAATACAAGTCAGAGTTAAAAATACGCAATATAAATTTCGAATTACTGGTAACTCGAGATATTTAAACAAAGATAAAGGTATATTCGTAAATATAGGGGTAGAGCATATTTATACTACTTAACGCTACTTCTTACGAATGTTCTAGAGCATGAATTTGTATGCGAATAGTTAAATCGAAAGCGAGTTCCTCGTATTGCCTATGAAGGGCACGTTTTCCCTTTAATGTTTGATTGTTTAGATAGTATTGGTCACTAAGTACTTGCACGATTAGGAGAAGAAAAATTACTTTTTCTTGCAAATGACGTTTATGGTGTTACCACCATAAACGACATTTGGAATCGTGAAGGAGTCAGTCCCTCATAAGCTCAAAACTTCTAGCTAAACAGCGTATATAATATTTTCTTCGTAGTTTGTGTTAAACAGACATACGAAAATGTTAGCCACGAACACACAATTAAAAGGGGAAAGTGCATTTATAAACATAGGGGTGAAACATTAAATTTATTAGTTGTTTTTACTGGGCCGTATTTGTGAATAATGTAACATGGGAATGGCGATGCGGGCGAGCGCGGCGGCGGCTCGGAACGACCCGATGACCCACTCCCGGTCCCACTTGATTACCGCACAGGATTCAATTGGACAAAGGCTGAAAACACGGGTAAAGCTGCGTTTACATCAAAGCTGTGCTAGGCTTAAAATCACAAAGCAAAAAATTTCAATGTAGCGCGCGAGCTATATTGAAATTCATTGCTCTGTGCGTAAAACTAACAGATAAGGACGACGACGATAATTTTTTTCTTACGATATTGTCGAGATTTCGATATTCCTGTGTCTGTCACCAGAATATCTCATAAACATAGCTAGACAGTTGAAATTTTCATAGATGATATGTATTTATTTGCCGCTTTAAAATACTAAAAACAGAATCTTATTTTTGGGGGCTCCAATACAACAAACATGATTTTTTACCGTTTTTGCTTTCGTGCGCGAGTCCGTCTTGCACTTGCCTGATTTTGGTGGTAACGCGGCCTAATGTGGTTATATTCATAGCTTTCCGCTGCAGCGGACACTGCGCTGAAATGCTGAAATATGCAAATTTATTTTCCCTGTTCACGTCTGTGTACGGGTGCGGATAGCCTTATTTCTTTATTTTGATGCAATTATATGGATATTTTTGTCTAAAACTGATGTTTTTACATATTATTTACATTAAAATGACTAATAATGAAATACCTACTTATTATCAAGCGACCATTATTGGTTTTTATTTGTCTCGCATTGGGCATAGTTTCAATTGGCTCGAAATTTGATTATGTTGGTAACATTAATATTAAAATATTGAAATAAATTACATTATTATCTGAGGAAATATATCAAAAATTAAAATCCGCTTGCGTGCGGTAGGTATAACGCCAAATTAAAATAATTTATTTTTACCGGAACAATTGCCGGACCTTCGGATTTTATAATCTTTGGACCTAGTAACATTGTTGATTAGTATAAAAATACTTATTTCAAAATGAATTTGAATTAAACCCCAAAAAAGACTAAGCAATTGCCGTAATGTTTGTAAGATAATAAATGTCAAGGCCGTGTTCACCACTGAAGGAAAATAGGGTCGGGGTCAGGATTAATATGTGCAATTCCAACTACTTACCGTACGATGATATACGAGGCATGTCGCATAAACTGCAAGTGCAGCTCGGCTTACCTGCAACAAACATTAAATATTTTAATACATATATACTATTACGTCTTTTTCCCTTGCGGGGTAGACCGAGTCCAGGTTTTTATAACTACGTTGAGCATGTTGGGCTTGTGGGCGGAGAACGGAATCAAAATAGTGATGGGCATTATTGACATCATTTCTCACGCCCATTCCCTCGATCGGCTTTTGCGATCTACGCGGGAAGAGAAGCAGCTGGCACATTCCACGTTTTTTCTTTTGTTTCAGACCAGAGTGGAAGTGAGTGTTATTTTAATAATCTGGCCAAATATCAACTGCCTGTACAGGAGGATATTCAACTATACATGTAATACCACCTTATTACGACGGAATACAGATTGTTTTACAATAAAATGACATGATTGAGGTGTAGTCCATACGGTGAGTAATTATAGTAATCACGTACAAACTGGTGGTTTTAACTCAATACGCAATTTATTTTCTTCCTTTTTTTATTTATGTGGTTAACATTTACTTTTGAACAATGGCGAATCCATTCCTTCAATAGGTTTCACATAATCGCTTGAATTTGCCTTATTATTTGACCGCCTAATTATGACATACCGTTACCAAATTATATGTACAGCTTTCTAGTCAGTACTTATAGTCTCGGACCTAAACCGCAGATAGGCAGACGGACAGACATACGTTCAGATGGACATGGGCAACTATGACGCTTCCTTGCTTACTAAAATCCCAAAAAAAAACCTTCAAAACCAAGTTATTTCGTATATCCACCCAACGGATTAGCATAGCTATCCAACGGGGGAATGTATCCAGCGTTTTTGCTACCATGCCAAACGGGCAGGAATAGAATAATTCCTGTTACAAATTTGTAGTGTTTTTGGTTCTCCATTTTTTACTAAAATATTTATATTTTTTAAATAATTTTGATTACCTGTTATCTTAGCTGTTATTAGCTGCTTGTTATGTTATATATTCACTTTAAAAGTCAACAAGTGTTAAATAAAAAAGCACTATTTCACCTAAAGTTGCTCCTTCACCGGGAGCATTCGCATGTAATGTAACGTTACAGATTCGAACATCACATCAGTGAAGGAGAAAAACCTCGTCAGTCAGGGAGGTAGTATTGTAATGTGATGCTCAAAGTCGAATCTATAATGTTACATTACACGTGAATGCTCGCAGTGAGAGAGCACCTTTATGCTAATATTAGAAAGTCCACCTACGGTTACTTCCGATTTTCTTCCAAAAGACTTATCATTTCGTTTAACAGTGATTTCGTCGTGACAATTATTCGAAGTTTTCCAGACTAGCGAAACAAGACGAGATATTTATGGAAAGTAAATAAAAACTGAGTGCCGAGACGAGTGTCAATAGCGACAGGGAAACTATGTCGGCGTCTTGTTTTTCCTTTCTTCTTGCTATTCGTTTTGCGTTTTATTTATGTTATGGCAGTTATATTTACTATTCGTAGCTTTCTTTACATTCTTAGCGAAGTTATTAATAAGTTGATCACACAGAGATATTACTTATGAGTTTTATGTAATATCTCTGTGTGATCAAGATAAGTTATAACACAGGTATTACAACATATATTCCATACTTCTATACTAATATTATAAAGAGGACAGATATGATTGTTTGTATCGAATAAGGTCCAAAACTACTGGACCGATTTTCGAAATTCTTTCATCTGTAGAAAGCTAATTTATCTACGGTTGACATAGGCTATAATTTACGCCGACGAAGTCGCTGGAAAATTGCATTAATCTAATAAAATAATCATGACTTAAAAAAATGGTAATTCTAAGAGCAATAAAATAATGACATACCCAGGAAGCTTCTACCCAGCGCTAGGATTATACAGACCATTACCTATCAAAAATTATAGTACTTACGTATTAAGAACACAAAAATGGTAGTGATTAGATGACTTATACAAACGTATATAAAAATTCTACTTAAAAATATGTAAAAGATTCGGAACAAAACTATGACTGTAGTAGGCTTGTAAAATTCTATTGTGTCTGGTTGAGAGTCAGTGACTGTGAAGTTTCTGATTTAAGGTCTAGGCTATTATATATGTCATTGTTTGGAACAAACAGAATGAATGTGTAATAGAAATAAACCATATAGAGTAACTACTCTCAGAATTTCTCATGAGAAACTTCTTCTGCTTTATATTATGGCTTGCGCAGAGGTTTCAGTGATTTTGCCAATGTCCAGTTTAATGAGATACGTATCGGTGTTGTACGGTACGGTTTTAACAAATATCAATCAAACATGGCGTAGGTTCTTTAAATGCTTCGTGGGAACTTCTGGTGACAAATCTATACGAGTCCATATAGCAGTCTCTTTAACTATTTCACAAATTGTTCACGAGCACGAGCATTTATAATACCAAATTACGCCAATTTCATATATAAAGCCCACTAAAATACATTTGCAAAATGATCTAAGGCAAACCCCAACTGTACCCCTTGATTTTCCGTCACAACCTCCCCACAATAAACTTATTACGTTACTACATGCATTATTGTCAAACATGAAAGACAAGTTTCGTTCGAGACAAGGAAAATTTATGGAAAGTAAATAAAATAGTCGATGAGTGTCGATAACAATAGGAAAACTACGTCAGTGAATTGTTTTTCCTCCTTTTCAGACCGCACTATTTACCATTTACATGACAGTGATATTTATTTATTGGTCCGTTCTTAGCCTTTATTTGTAGAAGTGTAAGTAAACTATGTAAATATAATGTAATCGCGTTTGTGTGTTTAATCGTAATTAATATTAATAATGCGAAAGTGAGTTTTTTTTGTTTGTGTAACGCTTTCACGCCCTATCTACTGAACCGATCATCATGAAATTTACTTAAATTTAAAGACGTGCCGAATGATTTTATCAGCTATTTGAACCATGCGTTTACTTTTCGACTGACAAATAATTAACAATATGATATGTCAGATATATTAAGTCCCTATTAACCAAATATATGGATATTAATCGATGGATTGTTAATGAAATACCAATTAAATTGAATTGCAGCAGATGCTGCGGGCCTGCAGTTCGCTATCAGAATTATTTTAGCAACAGTGACATCCGAATCATCTCAATTACGCCAATTTCCATATTAATCCATTTACGGTGTTTGATCACTGTGCCCAGATATGCATACTACCAAATCCATTAGGCGGAATTGGGTTAAATCATTGAGGTCAACATTTAGTTACGATAACCCACTGATATTGTTTATATATGGACAGCAGAAAGGTAACTTAATATCCCATTGATAGCCGTTGTTTTAGCACATATTGTCGTATTTGGATGTACCGAAATCTTTTTGTGTTTGCCAATAGGTCTACCTACGTCACAATGTTTATGTGTATCAACCGCTACACTTTGAATCTATCCTAGTTTCTTTTTGTTTTTACTTAATTTGAGTTGAGTTAGAGGAAGTAAAGGAAGGCCATTGCCCAGCAGTGGAACAAATGTCTGTAAATAAATAATTTTTCGATCTCTATTTTTTTTTATTTGCCATGGCTCGATGTTTTAATACCTATATCTTAGCAAATCATGTACGCATTATTTTCGTTGAATGCCAATGCCAAGGGTTAGATTTAATATCAAGCAAGTTAGGTGTTCTAAATATAGAGATATTGCCGCTGGGTTAAGGCTCATATAACACAAAGTTTTGAACTTTAAGTAGCTCTCGTCAGAGAGTATTATGTTCCTTGTTAAGTAGGTAAATCGAAGCTGATAGTCGTGATGTTGTATTGTATTGTAGATCTAAAATTAGAAAGATACTATCAATTTTCCCGCAACATTGTCCGCGTGAATTATAGCCTATGTCACCTGCAGATATATAACTTTCTGTAGAAGGAAGAATTTTGTAAATCAGTCCAGTAATCCAGTTTCCTATTTATTTCAAAAAAAAAAACGATAAAATCTTTCCTTTTTATAATATAGACAAGAATACAAATGTCAAATTTAATGGTCCTTCAAGTCAAGAGTAAGCAGTCACTTCATTCATCATAATCATCATTTATGAATAGTCTTAAGTTCGCTTCTGCCCAAAAACAGATTCTTCTAGCTGGGCAAGAAGTAAATCAAACCTTGTTTTTAGTAGCCGATATGCACAATTTTCGTACCTGCACCTACCTCGCTCACCTCCACTGTCCCTGCTGTTAGCTCATTCCTCGAGATACAGACTCACGTCTAGTTCGAGGATGGTCTTCCAAATGGGTAACGGTGTAGTTGTGCTTTGTTGTACTTTAAATTTGATACCTACTTGTATTTTACATTTGTAATTTGTATGTACTGAAAATGTGTTGGCAAATTAACGAATTTTATTATATTATCCATGTGTATTGATATCAGTGCGATACCTGTACAATGTAGGTCGTCGAATACGGGATGTGGAGGCCCATGTGACGTAAGCGATTGAAAACGTCAGTACTGTCACATTGATAAATAATTCATACGTCACTTGTGTATGACAGCCCGCCTTTATTTTTAAACATCAACAAGTGGCGGTTTTTAAATAGGTATGTGTTATAAAGAGTGATTGACTCAATGTTCCTTACCTTCGAGACCAAGAAAAGAACAGACAATATACCACCATAACGCAATTTTGATAAAGAAGCATTTCATTCGATTACATACAACTCTATTTTTAAACTAAACGCACAGAATTAATATACCTAAGTAGTAAATTAAGGTAAAAGTTAATTATAGATATGTATATAAAAATACAAAAAACATCAGGTCTGTAGTTTTGTGCGTAGTTATAATATTTATTGATAGTCTACAAAAACATGATATATGAGACGGCTCCGTTTTTCCTATCTACTTGTGTAGTTATTTTTGTTTTTAATACAAAATTCACGTTTAAAAAAAGAAAATTACAAGACGAGCTCCGTGGCGCAGCGGTCAACACGCCGGTCTGTGACACGGATGGTCCCGGATTCGATCCCCGATCAGGTCAAGATGAAAAATGATATTTTTCAGATTGACCTGGGTCTTGGATGTTTATCTATATATGTATTTGTTATAAAATATAGTATCGTTGAGTTAGTATCCCATATCACAAGTCTTACATAAGAACTTACTTTGGGGCTAGCTCAATTTGTGTGATTTGTCCGTATATATTTATATTTATTTTATATAATTTATCCCTTTTCGATTTTACATTCTGATGTTAAAATAATTCAATACCTAAAACATTTTTATGAGCAGTTACGGTGCGGCTTGCAGTATAATTTAATTCGTTCGGTGAGGTTTCCGAGCTGAACTTTATTTTATTACATTCACGGGAAAGGAAATGAAAATAATGGTCTTTATGAAGCTATCAACTTAAACACGTCATTAAAAACATATTTATTGCATATTAAAGAAGCTGGTTGTTGAAAATTACCGGGCGTTCTAGTCTAGTGCTTTAAAAAAATATTACAGGCTTCAAAATACATTGTGGGGATGTTTATGGAGGAGTAACGTGCATTGGTATTCCCCTCGCATAACTAATCATTGTAGTGGACTTTAACAATGCATTCTTAAGTAAGTGATGTAAAATATTATTGGTTAAGTATTACGTAATGGGAAACTACAAACATGCCAATTTTATGATCAGACATAACTATTTTGACATTGCCTATTGATAAATTGCTGATATGATGTAAGGGATTATCTTAAACCACTTGTACCTCCTATGAATCACATAACATCGTATTCGTGAGTTAGTAAAGTCTTATATATCATACCCTATTATAGCAAATAAACGTATTTGTATGTCTTTGTCTCTTACGAAAAGAACCAATTCTAATATTTTGAGATCACAAATAACTGCAAGTTTGAGTTAACAGTCTATTTATTTAGAAATAAATTCGCAAGCCTAGCCCACGCTTTCCCTTGGCCAACATTCATGTTTTTTGCGAGAGTAATATATTATATGTTTTTGCAGCTGACATTTTATGTTTTATCTCTTTCAACATGAAAGATATCAAAAAACTTTGAAATGAACCACAAAGGCAACAAATCATATCAACATAACGTCTATAAACCGAAAGGTCGTGATTTTAATTGGTTAACGTAAAATTAACAGGACCGAAGCCGCCATAAACCCGATAGGGTAAACATGCTTCATAAGGACGGCGATTGTCCCGAGGAATAAACATTAACATATGCACCACACTGGGTATTTATTTTAATGTAGGGGGAGCGAGGGCCGGCTGAGTGATTATTGTTTATTTTACTTTTACGTCTACCGCCCTCCGGTTTTGGATGTTGAAATCGTAATGTTGTTTGAAAAGCTTTCCGTTTCATGAAGATACAGCCCGTTACCATGTAGACCTTCTGTAGTAAAGGCAGCCTGATTAGATAGATCAAAGGCCACGCTCAGCAAGACATTGGGCATACCCCGAAGTAGTGCATACAGATACCAAAAAAACATCCTAAAAATCTCTAACTTTATGCCTATTTCAATTTTAGTGGAAGTTTTTAAGTCTATCCAACAAAAGCTCCGGTAGTTTGCGCTTATATTGTACATTTCGTTATAAGTACAATGGTGCAAAACTAAATTTTCGTCTTTTTTACTTCCAACTTATTATAAGCAGGTGCCTATGTAGATTTAATGTTATAAAGATTATTAAGAGTTTTGAGAAGTTTTTAAAACGAATGAAATTTTAATTTTTAACAGAGGTTGGGGGAAGTGCAAGCGTGACGTAATACTTAGACTAACCATTGACTTAAATAATAAAGAAAAATCACTCAAGGAGAAATTTTATGGCGGTGTTGCACATATTTTAGAATCCTATCTACTCAATTTAAAATTTAAATAAAGATAGAACGTTCTTGTTTCTGACACAAAAGGGCAGGATAAGGGGATGAATGGGTCGAATTATGTCCCTTATTTATTCCGTAACGACCCATCGCGGAGGTTGCTATAATGAGCTTCCGGTTCACGGTAGTGACTTCGATTCCCGGGGCGATTCATGATTGTTAAACTTTTTGTACTCCTTCAATATTCATGTTTATATTTATTCAAAGTTATCATGAATTTTAGCTAAAAATAAAAATCAAGAGTAGGTTATTTCAGTTTTACTTAATAAGTACTTGTATTTATAATACTTATCAAGGAAACGATCACATAATTTGTTTCAAAAACAAAAGATCACATCCTTTTACCACACTAAGCACTCTCTAACTAAAACTTTCATGAATACGAAATCTAGAGATTGAGTACAAAATAATGTACCTATAGATAATAATTAAATATTTATTTGATTTGTAGAGATAAGTTAAATAAATATGAAATTTGATAAGTTAAGTATAAATTTCTCAAAATATTATATTAATAGCTATCGACAATTTCACTTGGCATAATTTTTGAGCTAATCGGAATACACGTATTGAATTAATAGTGCCTAAAATAGTGGTACTAGTGTATATAAATGTGACATTGATACAGGCCAATTTACATCAGGTCTGTGATCTGTGACATCATCGACCTCGAACCTACAAACAGTGATTTTAATACAATACTCACAATGATCTATACTAGACTAAGAATAAATTTAATGTTCATCGATGGTACTTAAAATAGCAAGACTAATTAATCTAGTAAGATCTACGAATAAGAAGATGCTTTATAAGTTCGTATTTCTAATATCGCTTTGGCGGATGGACGGAAAATAATAGAAAACTAGTTAATGAGGCGAGATATAGAAAGGAAGGAAACGAATATAAAGCACTTTGTCAGAATTTTTGCATTACTTCTTCAACGACATACAACCAGAACTGACAATAGTAAAAACAAAGCGAATAAAACAGAATAGATGAGTTCATAACAATCGAATCACTTAATCTCAATACATATTCTGTCCCTTTCAAAGGGCGTAGTACCCGAAAGGGATAGAACTAACAAGTAGAAACATCGAGAGCCGAGTGAGCGAGATGCATGCTGTCAGTTCCCGCATTGCCGTTCTTGAAGTTTCCCGACTAATCGCAGAGGCGGCATTAACTGGAGTAGAGCGGCTGAACATTTGGTTATATTTAACCAAATGTTCAGCCGCTCTACAAAATCGATATAGTTTATTTACTGTTGTTATTTGTTTTTCTCCTGTAAAGTTAAGTAGTAATATAAAGATAGTTAAACAAGTTAGTACCTATCTACGATTTAGTTTCAATAAGCAAACCCCTGGTAGTAGAAAAAATAATATTATAAAAAAAATACAGTCACCCTAGCAACAATGTCTTTAAGAGTATTTTTTATTTATAATGTGTAACATTCGCGACAATTTTCAAAATCATTACGTAGGTATGGTACACGTATGGTATTTTTTAACGATACTTAATGCTTAAAATAAAGTAAGTAAATTAAAAACATCAAAGAAAATAAAAAAGATAATATTAGTTTTCCGATCTTTCTTAAAGTTTCTAGGGATATCCGGACTATGCACGCGGGCGGCGTTGGAAGGCGACTTAAACTGGAGAGATAGAGCTTGGTGGTCGCATGGTGCGCGTGAAATAAAGTTTATTAAGCACCTGCATACAACGCGTGACCAACATACTTCATCATCATCATCATCAGGTCTTTCTAGTCTCCACTGCAGGAGCACTTATTTTGAGTTAAATAATTAATTTAATTTTACGGTATTTTGTAGAAGAGACTTAGAATAAATACGTGATAAAAATACAAAGATAAAACCTGTTTTTGCTACTTCTGTTAGATTATTAAGGTTACGGCATATCACAAAAACACCAGATCTAGGATTTTAGTATAATATGATTTAAAAGCCCTTTTGATTATAGGAATTAGAAGGTGTGTTTTAGCTACGACGGCGATCTAAAAAGTGAGTGTAAGGATATTGGAACAGAAATTGGGATTTCATCAAGTGGATACTTAAGGGGCTCGGTGTCACGTCACCTCATAAAATACAATATTTATGAGTTGCATAGTTAGAAAGAGAAGGACTAATTTGTTGGAGTGAAACGGGAATATAATTTATTTTTGCCATATTTCAACACTGTAGTTACTATTGTGAAATATCTTTGTTTTAAATAACAATTCGCAGTGAAGCAGCCAATCAATTTCTTGATCCGATGCGGTCTATAAATATCTCGCTAAAGGACACGTGTTTGCTACTACAGCTATATATAATTAAACACGTAGGCGTGGGACTTACTGTAGGGAAGAATCGTAATTGTCATTCAATAGTTTATTATTATAAAAGTTTTGCTGTGTGGTTCCCGGCAGAGTAGAATAGGACCACTCCAAGTCTTCCCGTGGATGTCGTAGAAGTCGACTTCGGAAACACGAGCTAAACAAAGCTTTCACACATCAAGGGACCTCTTCTACCCGTCTGGAAAGCGTGGAGAGTGAAGGCCAAATCCTCTGACTCATATGGATTATATGGCTTTGGAACACAGAGAGGGTCATACTCCTGCACTGGGAGACTAAAAAGACCTGATGATGATGACGATTATATAAGATTTAAATATTAAAATAATATATAAGGCACACTGTGTGAAGGCCCGCTTGCATTGAATATCCTACATCGCTCACCCCGCAGGTCTTTGTTTTTAGTCTCCACTACAGGAGCACGACTTTCTATATACTACCAGAGCCATATATTAGTCAGAACAGTCAAAGAATTTGGCTTACACTCATCACACTGGCCAGACGGGTTAGAGAGGTCTGTTTGATATTTATAAGCTTGTGTTTCCTAAGTCCCCTTCTACGACATCCAAGAGAAGACTTGGAGTCCCTATTCTACTCTTCTAGGAACCACACGGCTACGATACATTCGATTAAGAAGGAAAAAAATACATGCACATAAATAAAAATGCACTTGTATCAACAGTCCTATAATAATGCCCTTAGGGCCTGTGAACGGAGGCGCCGGCGACATAATTGCTTCGTGCCAGCCGAGCCTGGCCGACCGACCTCGACACCCATACCATCCGGATCTGGGTATGTCCTGCTGCCTGCCAGGCACCCTACATTTATTTAAAGTACTTTTTATTTTTAATAACCTATGCTGACCTGGGCAAAGGTCTCCCCCATTTCCTTCCACACCTCTCTTTTCAAAGTGTACATCGCAACACCAACGCTTCCTAGGCCTACCACGGTTCCTGTAACTATCCCCAGGAGTCCACTTCTTAACACATTACAGTACAGTGAACGGCTATAGTGTTATATATAACAATAAAACTTCTATTGTGTCTCGCACAGAACACAGAAAGACATTTCTGTGTTCTGTGGTGTCTCGTTTAGTGTCCTGTAATGCGTAAACTAAATAAGCCCATCCTTCCGGATGCATACGGCATATGTAACCCGCCCACTTCCATTTAAATTTAGCGGCTTTATGTCCCACATCAACGATGTCAGGTTTAGAACAAAGTTCAATGTTTGGCAGTTTCGATGTTTTAATGTATCTATTAAAAATATTTTTTGGCTGCAACTGTTAACTATATAAACAACAGATGTACCGATCATGACTTTAGCCGACCAGCCCACTAGCCGATGAATCGGTTGTATAGAGATCGATTAATCCGCCAAGCCAATTACTGTTTTGTGAGCACTCGGGAATTTTTTTGTTAATTAATAAGCTAATTTATCTGTGGTGACATAGGCTATAATTTACGCAGACGAACTCCAAGTTCAAACGTATAAGAAAGATCAAATGTATATAACTTATTCATTACCTATGCTATTTATCTGAAACCGATGATATAACAAGCAATTGCAAAAAACGACCTTGAAATTGCGAAAACATTATCAAGAAGAATAAGTAAAGGCCTGTGTACACGGAAAACGCAAGCAAACAGAGTTCGCTAGTGATAACCGCGCGAGCCGTGTGAATGATCAGGCAAGGCCGTCGACTCTTCCTGCACCCGACTTCCTGGAGCTTAGGGTTGCCAGCTTTTATATCAAATCCAAAATCATTTATCTAACTTCTATAATTATATTATAAGGAGGAAAGATTTGTTAGTTTGTTTGCATCGAATTGGCTCTGAAACGACTGGACCGATCCAAAAAATTCTTTCACCTATAGACAGCTAATTTATCTGCGGGTGACATAGGCTTTTTGAGACAATTGCTTGTTAAAAGATATTTACATTATTTTTAATTTATTGCACCATACAATCAATTAATTTTGAACACAAGGTAACAACTTAATGCTAAGCATTGTCTACAAGTTTCATCATATGGTTAACTTTTATTTCATAATTATTATTGCCGTCAATAATTTACTTCTAACTTAGTTTAGGGCCCCTCCCAAAGCGGAATGCATAAAAAGCGGTATAACTGCACAGTGCATTTTTCAGGCGATCTTACTTTTATCAATACTGTTTTTGTCCGGTACTGTACTTTTTCCCGCGATAAAAGGTATAATATAAGAGGCTTACTCTGAACTATTTTTACCTGTAATGAACAAAAATATCAGCGACCGGGCGTAATGATGAAAAATCCTGAACGACAAATTATTTCCGTTACCTCCATATTCGCAATTAGCTGCAGCTAAAATTCGCAGTTATGTACTGTATATTTCATCATGAGCTAAGCTCTTGTTGGTACCGACTGTTTATTTATTTGCGTGAAATTAGATGATTTGTTGTATATTGTTATACTTTGACTCATACGCAAAAATATACATGTAAATAAAATTCTTTATTACTTAAATTTGCATAAATATTATTGAATAAGGATAATGCGAAAATAATACTATTACTTTTCTATGCTCTACTTAAATTAAGATAAGGCAAATTACTTAGCGTTTAATGACAACCCTATTATGCTGCAGTGTCCGGGTGAGCAAAGATCTGCTCTATCGATATGTATCATGAATTTATTAATAATATACTTGGCGCACAGCACAGCGGAACCAACACGACAAACCAGACAAAGAAACATATCATTATCTAGTAGTTGGCAGCTCAGGAAACAGCATAATATAAGAACTTACTTACGAGTACATAAGGTTTCTTCCAGAACGCCAACCAATAAAAATCGAGTAAAATTCTAAAGGTCTTCTAAATAATCGAAAATCAACTACCGATCTCTTTATATACCGAAAATAATGTTATTAAGTAGTTCTACTTAAACATTACACGATAAAGTTGGTAAGATGAAAGATTGTATGCTAATGTATTGTAAATAAAAATCAACAAGCTTGTCCAACCGCTGTCGAGCATACACTCGGGTTTTGTATTTGTATTATTTCTTATCCGTCTAACACTTAAATTTCAATTGCTGACTCATACAATGACTAATCAAATATACTTTGTGAGCCAAACCAAGTTAAATTGACCATAATTTAACTATTAAACTTCCCTTTTAAGCTCCCTTGTACCATAAAGTTGGCAACCGATTGAGTGTTAAATCGGGTTGTGCGCGGGATGAATCGGGACCCATGTCCATGTTTACCGATGACGTCACTGGAATCCCGATGAGTCATACCTCGGAGTTTTGGGGAGCGAGATGAGATCACGAAGCGCATTTGTTTACATTTTATACATATTCTCATAGGTAATGAGGAGTGAGGGTTCTGCTTGTAATGAAGACTGAATCTTTTTAAAATGAAAGTTGTCCAATAGTCAAAACTTTTTCAGTTTTTAAGAATGATAAATATTTCAAATTAAAAAACAAAAAAAAATATTCTAAATATGGATATCATGCATAAAGAATTAATATTTTGTTTTTTGAAAAGCCAAAGGACTTCCAACCCTTTCCGGCTCCACCCGGAATATATTTAAAAGATGTTCTACCCATTAGAAAAATTCCATCAAAATCACCCTCAGTTGTTTTCAAAATTATCCTATACAGACGAATGTTATAATTTTTTTTCATCTTGCTTTCAAATTATACTATTTACTGTGCTGATATTGATTACAAAAAAGTTCTCACCAAATAAATTAAGTACCTACATTGAACTGAATTATCTATATGTATAGATTTTATATATCGAAGTAGAGATTACCTGTTATTTAAAGCGTATCAATGCACAATTGGAGTAGGCTTTATTCAAAAATAAAGTGGGTGTAACATATGGTGCATTATGTTTCTCAGATTCAAAAAATTTAATTTTTGTTGTACTTGTAATCATGAAGATACAAGGAATCGTCAAGAAAATAGAACATCGAGTAACATTTCAGGATTCATTTGCATCGAACCGCACGCATCCGACAAGTTTTAATATAACTTATCGAAGAGAGACGTTTAATATCCGGGCCGTACGCGGGAACTATTTCGAGCAATGATTTTATGGAATCTAGACTTAGGAAAATTTCTATGTTTATTTATAGTGGGTTTTACTGCTTGTTTCGGGGCGTATGCTCTTATACAAATGATCTACAAGAGTATCTATTGAGCTGACGATAATTTAAATTCAGGTTCTCAACATGAAAACGAAAATTTTTGCTCTATGAAAATCTGTAATCGAGAAAACAAAATATCAGCTGCTTCGTATATTTTGGATCAGAGGTATTCAACGTTCGATGGAAAAGGTTCAATTCCAAACAAATTTAATAAAACGAAATCTAAGACACTTGCGGTATATAGTATATATATAATTATCATCAGATTTTTTAAGCTGCCGAAAAACATATTAATTTAAAAATAATAAATGTACATACCTACCTACCCAAATTTAAAAATATTCGTAAAAAAGTAAGATATACATTTATACATACTAGTTATGTCAGCAATAATCGTAAAATAAAAGTATACCCATCAAACTAAAACAAAACGGGTAGCTTGTTAACGTTGGGTCGCTACGCCTTCGCAGTAAATAAGTAATACCCGATATGTATATTAGATATGTACTTCTTCTAATTTACATTTAAATAGCGTATAAAAAGTTTAGGCTATGTGAGAGCGTCGACCACTGACGCAAACGGCGGGTGATAGAGCGTAATTACAATTACGACAATAATTGTTGTTTTTACAAGGCAGTACAGATAACGACATAAGTGCTTAAATTAAATAAGTACATAAATCGCTGGCAATATAATGGTCCCTTTTATTTATTTAATGTTAAGTAATAGAATATGGTTTGATTGATCACAATGAGCATAATATAATATACAACCCGTCTGCCAGCGTGGAGTGTGTAGGCCAAATCCACTGACTGCTCTGGCTTATATGGCTCTAGTAGTGCAGGGAGGGCCGAGCTCTTGCAGTGGAGACTAAAAAAGACCTGATGATGATGATGATTATTCTTTGAAGTCAACAAATTAATAACTTGGTGAACAAAATCCCAATCCCAACTAATATTATAAATGCGAAAGTGAGTTTGTTTGTTTATTTGTTTGTTTGTTTGTTACGCTTTCACGCCGTATCTACTGAACCGATCATCATGAAATTTTGCTAGGTTAGCAAAATTTCATAGGTTAGGGTACCGAGAAGGACATAGGCTATATATTACGCGGCGAAGCCGAGGGTTACAGCTAGTAATACATATATTAGTGCCGTTTAGCGGACCCCGTGCTCTGAAGCACTCCAGCTGAGGATGCAACTCGGATGAAAGATGGCAGTATAAGTACCGTTGGGGAAAGTTATACTTATCAATATGTATAAAGTTCCAACTTTTTAGGTTGTTATCCGTTACACGCGTATTCCATTTTAGTACATTATCAAATCCATTCCAATCATTCACCCCCACAACTTCACAATACTTTGCATTGTTTAAAAAGCAACTCTTTTGCGAACTCATTCATCATCCTACATCCTACACATATAAGAATCAGAAATTGTTTTAAATCTGATAATATTACAACGTTGAAATACAAAGTAAAAAAAAAACCATTATGACATTCGTAAAAGCCGAGGTTAATATGTATGCGGCATCACTATAGCTAAGTTAGTGCTAGTTATTATGGTGCTGACTTACAGGCTAAGGGATCACATCCACGAGCGAGAGAATCGCGACGAGTTCGCGCTTCTATCATATATTATCATGTTTCAGTAGGCGACACGCACGATTGACACGCGCTTGCCCTCTGCCACTGTTCGCATCTGGCATCTGGTAGTCGTTAAAGGAACCACGTCAGAGGCCGAGAGGCGGTTCCGAAGAACTCTGACACCAGGGTGTGCATGGTCGACTGACCGTGTCACCTACACGAAATGATGACTGTTCGCATCGCGGCGCAGCCGAATGTAGACACATGCTAAGGGAATGTACGGAAATAGGTAGTACGACGATAAAATTGTCGCGATTCTCTCGCTCGTAGACGTAATGCCAAGTGCACGATACTCACCGAAGTTGGCGTAGTAATCGTGTAGCGTATACAATGGATAGTCACCTAGTTTGAACAGATAGGCGGAGAGGAGCACCGCATCTTGCCTGGGGTCCATCTGCGCGGGCGGGTGCACCGCTGGCCTCATCAATGAAGAGATCGAAAAGTCTGTGTTCGGGGCGGGCCCGCCCCAACCGTTAACACTGCACAACTTACACTCCTCCTTCATCGTTCCAATAACACTAATATAAATAATCTATATCCGTTTTTTTTGTACTCGGTTTGTACTGGGCACTGGTAAATCACATATAAAAATATCCGTGAGCTGACTCGCACATCACAGGAGATATCACAGCAGCGTTCCGCCTCGGCGCCTGTAATTTATTCATCTGGTTTTAGAGATTCATTACTTTTGTTTACTGCGTGTCGTTTGTTTACCATATGCACGTCACTGCCTTAGTATTACTTCCTTGTGAATTGGAGCGACTGTACTTCGTGATCATTTACTATGGCGATCTTTCTACATCAGTCTTGAGCATTATTTCGTTAGTCTATTGATCAATAAACACGTTTCCACATACGACCTTTCGTTTTAAATATCATCTCGTGATGTGAACTGAATCCATAATTCTGCAATCGACTTACAAGTACTCATTGCTTAATAGCTTAGATAAGTAGGTATTTATATGTAAATCATACCGAGTAATAACTTTAATGTTTGTTTATTACATTCAATTTGAGATTAATCGATAAAGAAAAAGATAAAGAAGGTATTATTTATTCTGAAAGGATTGCTAGCTAATGCCCGAGTAAATTGTTAAAAAATATCGTCTCTAAAAAGAGCAGTATCTTTTTTCAGAGCGGTGAAAATCCTCAATTAGGTAGTTTTCGCCGTTTTATTGGGGACATAAAGCCATATTTCCAGCGCGCTTGGGAAGCCTATTAAACAAGTTTATAGCGAGTGTTTGCGGGTTTGTTTATTAAGAGATGGCGCGTTATGCATGTGATGGTAAACAAACGTACAACAGTACAATGTCGGTGTGGTGGCGAGCTGCATTGCGGCTTTCCGGGTCAAAGGTGCAACGCCATCGAGGCGGTTCCGACCGATGCGCTGTATTAGGCACTTACTGTACTTGCACTTTAGGTGTAAATAGTTAGTAATAATCATATTATTATGTACCTACACCCTAAAAGTAAAACTACTGTTTTACTCTTGGGTTTTCTATTTTAAACATAACTAGATAACATTTAGTATAACGAAGATATTACAAAGAAACCTGGTACGTATGTTGACAAACAAATCTTCGTCTATGTTCAAGCTGTCTAAGATTGCAAGAGTTATTTTATTAAGTTATTTCTAAAATGGTCCTGAAAATATATTTCAGTTTGAACGAATACAGTCTTTCACAAGTCCATGTAAGTTAACGTGCACTGGTGCGTCATTGCACGCCATTTTTCTAGTACGTCATCAGAGTAATACACTGTGACATTTTTACATAAAGGCCCCTCGTAATCTGCCCTCGCTTCGCAAAAGGCAGCAGAATAAATTCTTGGAAGAATAATAATGTTATGCTCGCATTTGTTTACATTCTTTGCCACCTAATGAGGTTTTAATTCATCAGCTGCATTTTATTGCAAGTCAGGGTTTTCGGAGTCAATAACATGAATTTAGGATACGATACATGATTTGGTCACAACTGACAAAGGAACCAAAACAGACGTGTGATGACTGATGAATGATGAAGTCGGCAGTAATCTTGATCTGCTTTATGACATCACGAATCAAGATCAGCCTATAAAACATAAAATATAAGCCGATCCGGACCATGTTTACATCACTGCAGACAGCCTTGACGTCGCCATGGCCTAACCGTTGTCAAAACAGTTCAAAATAGAATAATGTTCCGAAATGGCTCAAACAAGAGCGGCCGGAGTTAAATTAACTGAAGCCAATTTGTAATATTTTACGTCAGTTGTAAAGAATTTCTAACGACGTCATTGGATGACGTAAGTTTCAGACCCCGCACGTAATACAATAAGACGTAGAAAGCCTGTTGGCACAGATGAAAAAGATGGCACGATGAGTGAATATAATCTAAGATTCTCACTTTTATGTGCTCTTATTAGAATCGACTTCACCACTAGCTGCCCGCCCCGGCTTTGTAAGGGTTTGAATTCTATGTATAAACATTTCCGAGGTTAGGTATATAAATAGCGATACCTACTGCAATAAAAATCCGTTCAGGACCTAATTTGAAAGATAAAGCAGATACCTAGATGGGCACACAGTGAAAAAGTCTTTGTTTTATACTCAGTCCGATTTAAATAATATTACAACTCAATAACTGATTACCGACATGTATTATGTCGAAACTTATTGATCAGAACCTTGTCGATCAATCAATTTGTGTGTCATTTATTCTGTTCTACATAACAAACTAATAGCCGTTAGATTAACTGATAAGCTTGCCAGTATTCATTACTAATACTCATAATAAAACAAAGTTACCAATTTGTTTCAAGTATATTAATATGCAGGTGCAATCGGCTCTACAAACGTTAGATTAAATGTAGAGTCGTCCATCAAATTGATCCACTAAGCTTATCGTGCGCCGAATGACTCATTCTGTTTACCGTGGACAGTGGGTGCACTAGTTTCTTCCTATTATGTAATAAATAAGTCGGTATGTAAACAAATGCTAAATATATTAACATCTAACTGTCAATAAATACTCGTAATGTGGTGTGCTTTTACATCAACTATTGCGTTTATAGCATTTTTGCTGCAGCAAAAAGGTGCATTTTGTGAAAGTAGCAACAATAGGGTGTTTTTGCTTGCTTATTTCATTGCGCAATTTTAGTAATCATGTTTTATTTTCTATATTTTACGTTAGAACTCGGTGTTTGTAGTCGATTTTCTATTTCGCAATGCTTTTTTAGCTCAGACGTCCGTGTGATTATTTAGATTAAAACAAATATACATACATACATACTATCACGTCTTTGTCCCTTGCGGGTAGACATAGCCCAAGGTCTTAACACCTACAGGCCACGTTTAGCATCGTAGTGGGAGTAAAGGTGGAAAGCGGATTGAAAATAGTGATGGGTTGCTAGCCGCATCGCCTATCAATGTGACTCCTTAGATTTCCGCCCAATCCCTTGACCGGTTTTTACGGTCTGCGCGGGAAGAAAAGCAGCTGGTATATTCTATGTTTTTTCTTTTCTCCCAAACCAGCATGGAAGAGTAAGATTAGATTAAAACAAACAACTTATAATAATTTATTTGGCAGACTTTAAAGAGCGGTTTGCCATTACCCTACCCATTGCCGTCTTAATTTCACAATTTGAAAATAGTATTTAATTAGTCAACAGGTTTAGTTACGATATTTTCTTTGACAGAAAGCAAAGATTTTCACATATGTATAGAATTCTCTTCCATGCTGGGTTGTGAGCTAGGAAAACACAAAGAATACCTAGAATCAGGTGCTTTTCTTCCCACGAAGACCCTAAATACCGCTTTCCACCTTTACGTTATGATTTGTATATATAATAAAGAAAACAAGTTGCGGAGGATAAGATTGACCAGGCCTAGATCATATTAGTCCCTCTAGTGGTGATAGGATACTTGTCGATATAACATTTTTTCGATCTGCAGCGGGACGTGCACCGAATATCCGCGGTGCCGCGGCGCAATAATGCACGTGACCTTGGTCTCGCTCGTAAACACGCGTCACGTGTTCCGCTGGAATCGAACGCGACGCGGCTGCTTTTTTAAATCACGCGTAGAATCCTTATCACTTTCAAAATTATTACCTACTGTTACTGCGAAGATAATATTTTAGATAATCACGAGACGTGTTAAGTTTTTGCGCAACAAAATTTCAGTTATCCGCGTTTGTTATCTGAAGTGTTATTTATTTACTTTCTGTGAGAGTTCTTAGCTGAATCCGAATTAAAAGGTTATTAAGGCTGGGCCAGGAACGAAAATGTAAAGATATCATATTGATGAGGTAGGTATAAAAAGAATACCTAAAATTTAAGATTTTATATTAATAACTACAAATAATAATGCTAAAAGTCGTTAGCTGATTATGGAACAACTTCAAAAAGGTTTTTGTATCAAGAACACAGCTGCTAAGTTTTGATCGCCCAACTTAGCACCAAGCGTAAATTAAATCAGCATCAAAAGCGGCCAAAATTACGTAGCGGCGTTAAGAATCCTTTCACAACGTCTTCCATTTTCGGGGCAAAAAATCGACCTTAATAATAGGTGTAGACTTTGGACGCACGTGCGACCGGGGAAGGCAGCTGCTATGACAGATGTGTCGACGGAAGGCCCCTCCCTACCCTACACCTCCACCCGCTACCTGCCGGCAACCTGACTCGTATCGACTCGACGATCGGCTTATGTTTTTCCAATAACTAATAGCACTTCGTAAATAAAACATTATCAATTAGAAGCGAAATAAAACCTACGCTAGACAAAACAATGTATTAGATGTTAGGAATTCTTCAAAACAATATCTTTAGCTGTGTTTTACAAGACTCTCTTTAGAAATGCAAAGTAAGCTTTTGCAAGGCAATCTTATAGATTTCTCTCCACGCCGCCTTATAATTCCACCCGAACTGGTCCGAAAAGACTCTTAGACAAACGGACTGAATTAAATCCAGATTTAAGTGTCAGCCAGTAGCAACGTTTGGCAGTGTTCACTGGCGAACACCCAGTGCGATATCTACTCAAGCTTTACTCAAGTTAATGTTAAATATAGTGTAGCCTTTACCGCATATTGGGTGTGATACAAGCAAGTTTATCCATAACAAGATAAATGTGTACTTCGTCGTCGTGTATTAGTCGTTTAACTGTCATTGTTAAAATTCTTCTGGCAGCGGCTCTTGGCGCCGTCCTAGGGTCGTAAGTTCACTAATCATCTTTTTGGGGCTCTGGTCAACTGCTTAGTCAATAAGTGTTTCATTTCTAGGTAGGTATTGTGAAGCCGGTATCAATAATTGGAAAGGGCAGCTTCGGTGGATGCAGTTGGCAGACGACGCTGGCATGTGCCCAATTTGTGTCGAGAGCGGCTTCGAACTATCCGATACTAGATAATATTATTATGATAGATTGTTTGCTAACTGCGGCGAGTCCTAATGGGCTAATAGCGATTTGGTCACGATCAAAACTGTGAATATAGGTACTATCTTATTTATCATCTTAAACATAAGCGATAATACATGTAGACATAATAATATTCCACCATTTCAAACCTTTTTTAGGATTACGCCAAAGAAATGTTTATGTGACCTTATCAGGTATCAGCTATTTAATCATATCGATTACCATAAAGTGACAGTCGATAAGTAGATATGAATAAATAATCTTGTTAATACTTTCTACTGATTTACTTATCAAGTGAACGAGCAGCCAGCTCGAATTTATAAATTTTTTTGTCGATTTCTTTAATGAAGTGATGTATCGTTACTGTCAATTAGTATTTCATCATTGTCCTCAGCAACAATGACTAGAAAATAGTTCATAAATGTCGAGCACGATTTAACTTTCATAACAGCATCACGCACTCATTAATCATTATTTACCAATTTGTCGATGGCAGTTCTATGTAGCACGAACGAAAGCACGTTGGTTTCACAAGAATCACTTGCTTACATAAGCTTGCTTGCGTAAACCCACTTAGGCGCGGACCCGTAAGTTAGCTTTAAGTTCACGTACGGTGGGTCGTGCGAAATAACAAATCGATTACATGTATATTGGTCCTGCGATTGTCCTATCGTATCAAATCTTCTGAGAACCCTTCGTTTATCTGCTAACTTGATAGGGATAGAATTTTCTAAGAATTAATCAGATATGAGTGTCATATCTGATTAATTCTTAGAAAATTTCCATTTATTGACCACTGTTTCGGCTTGAACGACTGAAATAGGAAACAAAAAGAAACATAAAAATTCTGAACTACTGACAAACAAAAAATCCTAAAGCCTTGCCGCCTGTCACAATAAGCATACTTATTTTCTCAATTTCTATTAAAGGCTCGCTGTTTATTCATTTTCCTCTAACGCCGATGGAAATAAAGATATCATCCAATTGCATTTTCATCGCAGCACTCCAACTAAGCAATGGAAAGTGTATTAATGCCTCGATATAGTTTCTAAAGCCATTTATCTACGTAATTGATAGCTATCGTTGGTCGGAGAGTGTGAAATTTAGCGATAGAACTATATGTAGTACGGAGGGCCGCAGGGCTGTAGAAAGTAAGCCTTTCACTCGTTGTTTGCCGGCTCCAAGCGGCACTAATTTATACAATCGTACGCAATCATGCCTATTGTCATAGTTGCCTATTTAAGCAAAAACAATATATCAAACGGTGAGAAAAACTAAATTACAATATTTACGTATATGATTAACGTAAACGTAATGCAGAAGTAATGAAACATTGTTATCCACAGTGGCATATCACATGAAATGTACACACGTGTTACTAAATAAAAGAATTTTCTTTATAAATAACTCGATGACTTTCTGGGAGCTCTAGTCTGCCAATACTTCGTTACAGTAATAAGATTCTTCTTTTTATGAAGGGCTTCTCAAAATGAAAGCACCCTGCAATTCAGTTGCTAATTCAGAGCAGCTTCTTGCAGAACTATTAACATTGTGTAAATAGTACTCGCGGGGTCGTGGTCGGTGTTATTAAAACAAGCGAGGCACAGATTATCTCGAGAGTGAGAAGGGCTTGCGAGGTAAAGTTTAAGGACTACAAAGGTGAAAGTTTGAGTGCAACTTGCAGCAGACCGCAAACCCGCTACAAAGCATACAAAGGCTGTTAATTAATAAAATTTACTACGACTGTAACGTCTAGTTATAAACTAGCTTCTGTTTAACAAAGGGAAACTAGCAAAACGTTTATGAGATTCTGTGCTTTTGTCACCACATTCATCTTAAATTTCACAATCCATAGATTCTATGAAATTTAGTATTCTGAGATAATTATGTTAGTACAAATACAAAATAACACCTTCAAAGGCAAACAAGATTATGCTGTAAATATTTATTATTGGATAAAATCTAAAAGCTATTGTAAACCACGCTTGAATGTTAAAAGAGCAATAAAAATAATGTGATTGGTAGCAATATTAGTTCATGCTTTATGAAGCAATTACTTCTTTTACAACCAATTAAGCTTCAAGTATTGAGAAAATTCGAAGAAAAATTATGGATTATATAAGCATATAACTACATTGAAGTAACAAAATACTTCACATTAACGTTAAATATTCGAATTTTAATAAATACCTACACAGAATTTCATTACAAATTTCTTGGCTACATTGCAATCTGATTGCTTTTCAAAGAACTCTCATCTATGTAAAATATGAATTATTGTCAAATCGTTTCAGTTTGTTTCAACTTCAAGTAATACTATTGAAAATTAATTCAATCTGCTATGATACTTTATCAATTATCACAAATGTTCTTCTTGCTCTTCGGACAATTCTATTAGATTTCATTGATAACTTCCAAAGTTGTCTATTAAATCTGATTGCTCTTCCAGAAGCTTTGCATCCAGCTTACAGTATATGTTCAGTTGGTGTAAGCAGTTAGCAGTGAATAGCACCGACGGTATTATTCCCTGCAGCCCGGTAATAGCTTGTTTGCAGCCTTTGTCTATGTAGGGCAGTGCTCGATGGCTTTAATTGATAGCATTGACAAACTCGGCTCACGGGCAGATTCCAAGGTTTGGGCTCCCGGAATTTCTGGTGCATTCAGGGAGCTAACCGAGATCGTGGGAGAATTTGCTGATGTCGCTCGAAGCTTTGTTAAAACAAACATAGTTTGGGCGCCATTATATAAACGTTCGCATATTTGCCTTTGTAGAGATATATAAGACATTTGTGTCAAATTATTAGGCTCTTAAAGCATTTAGACACAAGCCTTTTGTAAAATATATAAGGGTAAAAGAGACGATATAAATCTTTCAGATTGTCATCGTAATCTTGTAGTCAAGAAGTAACCTTGTATTATTTTTCTTTTAGAGCACGTGTCTGTTTCTAGAATATTTGGATTTCTTATTATGTATGATAGATAATTGACAAATAGAGAACTTATTTTTGAAAATAATGTTTGCACAATGAAAAGTTTTGCTCACTTGTTCACTAAACAACATAACTACCAAAGCTGAATTTCTTTGAATTGTCACAGACTAACTCAAAGTATGTTTATATTTACTCTTGATGTCTGAAAAATTTAAAAGCTTTCTTTGAGAAACATCAAAACAAAGCGTAGGTATTTCTTTCATTTGTCAACAACATCCCAGTACAATTCTCGGTATCTCAGCTTACTGCGTCAACAAAACATCTAACAGGGATATAACTAAATATGAGACCTACTTAGATCTCTGTTGACCAGATCAGATGAATATTTAATGCGCTGTTGACATTCTGTGAAAATGGTAATATGACACCCGCAAGCTATCTCCATTTACGTCGCTAAATTGCCTATTCGATTCTAGCTCCGTCAATACGTTGGCGACGAAAGCCGGCCGGCATCGCGCCGTATGGAGATTCGGTAGCTCGGACCCGCATCGACGTACCCGTTTCGCACAATGCTACAATTTCTTCGCGACATAACCGACAACACCCGTTGGCCACCACACCGGCATACGAGACACTAGTGACATTTATTTACATGTATACGAAGTTCTCTTGCGATCGGCACTTTCCAAGCAATCCAATGGTTTGGCACAACACGACACTATGTAAAGAGCTGAATTCAGATTAACCGCGAACGGAAGCGCCACACAGATAGTGCGTCGTGTTTACAGTTGGCGCGACGCTTTTGTATGACGCGCGTGAGAGACGTCCGAGCGCTTCCGTGGTTGACAGTCGACTGGCGAGCCGGCGGGCGGCGTGAAGAAAGCTGTGTCGTGGCGGAGGGTGAGGGGGGGTACGTGGGGCGGGCGCGGGGGGCGGCACACCTGCGGCGGGAGCGCCTCTGGCGAGCCGGCGAAGCTTCCCGCTGCTACGCAATAAACGCTCAATAAACTTTCTCATTAGGCGCGCCTAACCGTGTGACCGTAAGCTCGTTCTGCGTGCACATTAAATGCAATGCAATACGACAACATGCATGTGGCTAATTCACACTCGCGCTCGCGTTTTCACCTCGCGAGCCATTCTCGCCTGCGTTGCGCTCGCGCACCCTTTTCGAACCCGATGTATTTATGTTAAGTACGTAATTTGTTTGAACAGTTAATAGATTGAGCGTGGAATTATATCGGATCGAACCTTGCTTGTAAATATTTATAGAATATAATCTATGAGCTTTTATATTTGTTCTGGTCTGTACTTTGTGTTAAAAATATCGATCAATTCAAAAAATCTATTTGTAGGAATGGTAATAAATCAAATAAATATGACAAGTGCCGAAAATAGGTTAGTTCATTAGCGCCAGAGCTTTTTTCCGGTGTCATGTAACTTTTGACTTTTTTGTTAATAATAATATTGATAATAATATTGATAATATAATAGTGATAATTTTGCTAGATCTGGATAGAGATTTTAATAACAAACAAAAACACTACGTTAGCTCTACCAAAGACCAGACGTAAAGCAAAGATAGGTTACTTTACTATACTACTAATCTCGGAATGTCTCTACATTATTATCATTATAGTGTCATTTTGAATGGCACGTAAAAGTACAGGATAGGTACTGTGACATTTGATGAAAGAATATCTCACAGCGTGCATTAAAAACGGTAGTAGATAGGTGAGGGCAAACAAATATGCATAGGAATGATTTAGTGACAGGTTACTACCATACCAATATATCTTACTTTAAGGAAAATCCACAGGTGGTTTGCGCTCATTTTGTTGATTAACTGTTTAACCCGCATGGAAAAGTATGGAAGTTTTTTTTACAAATACGCAAGTCTATGATCATGTATCATTTGTGAGACTTTTACGCACTTGGCGACAGACATTAAAGGGACTGTATACCTAAGTGAACTTGCTGTTTCCTAATAATTTTGCCATGTCAACAACAAGGGCGAAACTGAAAACTTACAATAACTTTCATTAAAAGTTCTTAACTCCCTATAACCCGGAAGCATAATCAAGCCGTAAATAAATTGCAAATTGAATTACTGTTGGATTTCATAAAATTGCAAGCTTTCATAAATACTTAAACAACAGGGACAAATAAGGTAATTTTCTAATAAACTCGTTCATTCAATGATTTTTTATGGAACCAACAAAACAATGAACTTTTTAATGATTTTTTTACATAAAAACAACTTAGAAAACAGATTGCCTGGCAGGTTTTTTTTTAATATGAAGTTATTTAATGTATTGGTAGAGACAGAATATGTGTCATACCTATATGGGGAAGGTCCTCATTCGTCTAGTTTTTTCCTATCTGTAAGTGGCCAACACATCGTCCAGTAGAAAAAATGTTAAGTTTCTTTATTGTAGTTTTCATTTCCTTGGTAAAATTTTGAGATACATAATTTACTTTAGTTTTTTCATCTGTTTACATTTCTGTTACGGCGGCTAGCTTTGTACAATCTTATCGTTAAGGCTGGGTACGCTAATAATTTGTACTTATAAAACCATGCCTATTTGTACAGTTTTTAGCTTAACGTTCTAAAAGAAATGATGTAAGCGTGTCGTAGGTACCTAATAAAATAACATGAATTAAAAAATGTAGTCGCAGGTAAATTTTTGCCACTTCTTTTACTTACGCTTTGTTGGAAGCGGCAATAAACTTGGTTGTTAACATTATTGGCGTTAACAATAATAGTTTCATAAAAAGTCAATATTCCAATAACGCTTAAAATAAGTATCGCTTGATGCTCCCAACTTTTCCATCTCTATCGAATGTAGTTACTATTTTTTAAATTTGTGTCTAAATAAAAGTTACTCGGAACCAGAATATAAGGCAAAAAAAGAGATAAATGGAGTGTGTGAAGGAGGATATGGGAAAAAAGAAAGTAACGAAAGAGATGGTTCGAGATAGAGCAATATAGAAGAACCTTAGATGCTGTCCCGACTCCACATAAAGTGGGATGAGGTGAGGATGAAGTGTCTAAATTACAGCGAAGTTATTAGTGGCAAGTTGAATAACTGTCAGGCTGTATAATTCCTAATCCTGTACGTTGGACGATCTGATGACAGCTACCTACTGCTAATGCCTATAGTTAGTAATAATATGAATAAATACCTATTAAATATACCACGTAGCGTCATCTTTGTATAGTGGAACGCAACTTTAGTTACTAGCTGTTACCCGCGGCTCCGCCCGCGTGATACATAGCCTAGGTCCTTCTCAGTATCCTAATCTATGTGTATGCAAAATTTTATGATGATCGGTTTAGTAGATAGGGCGTGGAAGCATAACAAACAAACAAACTCACTTTCGCATTTATAATATTAGGATAGGATTAGGATAGAACTACGTGGACACAAATTTTTCACGTCAAAGATGATAGGTCGTTTGTATACTTTCTATGAAACTAAGAGGACACCATCATTAGAGATTTGCTGAAATGAAATGCAAATGTTCTAGTGCAGTTATTATTCAGTTGATAGTTATGCACCTCAGCGTAACAGTAACAGCGTCATACTGCACGTGGCGGGAAACGTGTCCGGACACGTGACAGTCGTAACACTATCCTGCTCGTAATCCTAACTACATAGATATAGAACGCTTTAGATTTTATGGGTACAACGTTTATACAAAGGTATAACGTTTTCATATTTATTATTTAACTTACGGAAACGGACTTAACGGAAATATCTAAGCATCACTATGTATTCCTGTATGTTTTACTTTGGTAGCGCGCACAAAGTGTTACTCGACGCTTTTTCCATTTCAATGTTGATGATTTTATGGCATTGGTGCCCTTTCCGTCTATATTCACTTTGTAGACACAAATTTTCATGTATCAGTCTGCATAAATTAGGTTTTTCTTTCTTTACAGAGAATTTTAAATATTAATTCACTAAAAAGGCTAACAGTTACTTGTTTGCATACAAAGTAAGAGGATTTGATATTTTAAAATATAGAAATTATTAATCATGCATTTTCAATATATGTCGAGTATATAAGAATAGCGAGCTGATTTTACACATCAAATAACAAGTTAGTATTATATCTTTGATGTATATACTACAAGCAGAAACAAAACTTTTCCACATTAATCACACTACATAAGTAATGTTTTGTGGTTTACCCCAACGTTGACACTACTAGTAGATATTAGGTAAATTTTAAAAATAAGTTTAACGGATGTTATCATTAAAATAACAAGTATTGTGTCCTTGATTCCGATAATAAAATAAACATAACACTTGTTAACGATACTAAGTGATATTTTGCGGATTTCCTCATCCGTTCGACAATACGCTTCAAGCTTGTTGATTTTTAATAACCTATAAGTGGAATATCACTCCGACAGTGGATCAGTTAGAACTTAGTTGGGATATGGCGCAAGTTCGACGCAAATCTTGGAACTTCCAAAAGTCGGAGTGAACTTAACTTAGAATCCATTCTGGAGCATTAACTAGTAACAACTTCATCTGATGTCGACTGCTATAACAACTTTTAATCACCTACCTCTGCTGAGTACTATATTACCTGTGGAGTAAAATATACGAATCCGAATTTTCTTTTGACGTACGAAAAGGATTGATTAGAATATAAGAACTTGAAAAGAAGTTGCTTACATTATTATTGCAGACGAATGCGATTTTTAACGTACGAAATGGGTTGGTTAGAATATAAAAACCTAATTAGTGAGTTAATTATATTATTATTGCAAATAGCCAGAGAGTTTGGCTGGTAGCTTCTTAATTAAATTATGTTATAACTCGACTAAAAAAGATTTGTAAATAACGAAAGAGCCTTAAAATTGTCTTGACGATAAGTATCTTGTATTTAAAAACGCATACCATTTAACGAGATTAACGAAGACAATTAACAACTTATTAGTATTAAAAAAATATTTTAAAGAAAACAACTAAGAAACAAATGTTTGGAGATGTTAAGTTTAGTTAAACAGATTAATTATCACACTACGTCCAGCGCTTGCATTTTTCAGCAAAAAATGCCGCTCGCCCAAAGTAGCAGTCTATGAGTTGCGCTGAAACTACTATTGGAGGCCCCATTCATTACGTGACGTTGTTATGAAGGTAGTTTACATTTACTTCTTTTTGTGATATCGCTAAAAAAAACGTGGTGTTATGCTAGAACCGCCTTAGCTTACTCAAGTTAATAAAATAAATGTATATATACCTTGACTAAAAATTGTAAAATAACAAAACATAATATCTTTTTTTTAAAGATATCTTGTATTTAAAAGCAAATACAGAAGAACATTAACCTAATGAGTATAAAAAGAGCTAACATGTTTAAAAAATACTACTGACAAATACTAGAATATAAAGTTTTGTAGATTTAAGTTATCACACTGCGTCCAGCGCTTGCATTTTTCAGCAAAAAAATGCCGCCCGCCCAAACGTGCAGTCTATGAATTGCGCTGAAACTTCGAGTGGAGGCCCCATTCATTACGTAACGTTGTTATGAAGGTAGTTTACATTTACTTCTTTTTGTGATATCGCTAAAAAACGTGGTGTTATGCTAGAACCGCGTTAGCTTACTCAAGTTAATAAAATAAATGTATATATACCTTGACTAAAAATTTACCTTGACAAAAAAAACAAAAGAGTCTAATGTTTTTTTTAAGATATCTTATATTTAAAAACACCAAACCATTAACCTAATGAGTAAAAATGAGCAAACATTTTTAAAAATACAACTGAAAAATACTACAACTCAAAGTTTTGTAGATGTTAAGTTTTGAACAGATTTATTATCACACCGCGTCCAGCGCTGGCATTTTCAGCAAAAACTGCCGCCCGCCCAAACTATGAGTCGCGCTGAAACTTCCGAGTGGAGGCCCCATTCATTACGTGACGTTGTTATGAAGGTAGTTTACATTTACATCTTTTTGTGATATCGCTAACACAACGTGGTAATGCTTGATCAGGAAAATATGAATGTAGCTGACATAAAAGTTTTTGTAAAGCTTCATGTTTTTACTTTAATTCTTAAAGATAAAAGATCACTTTATTTGGATCGCCACCAAGGAAACCAGACAGTATGTAATCATTTACAAGCTTTTATGTAATGTCCGATTTCCGAGTATCCATTGATTGAGTTGTGTAAAAAGTGTAAATAAATGCGCTTAGAGAACAATTCCCGAACGGACCCCGTCAGTGTTGTGTGCGAAACTCAAACTAACTTGAACTCAAAACTAATCGCGGTAAGCCCCGTAGTGAAAATAATAGTGACTGTAACCGCGAAAGCTTAAAATCATATATAACCTTTCATCCCGGAAAAAGATGCATGAGGGATTCACATTCACGCGAACGAAACCGCGGGCAGGAGCTAGTGATTTATAAATTTTAATTTCCCAGAAGTAATAAGAATAGGTTTCAGTGAAAAAAAAAAATATCCGAAACTGCAAATAGTTTGAAAAAATTATATCTTATACCTACATACAGACGTCTGACCAAGACTCTATCATATCTCCAAAGAAAGTTTACAACAAGTAAAATAACCCGCCATTTCAGCGGCACTATTCTATTAAAATTTCTTCTCTTTGTCGTGTTAGTGTTGAATTTATGCCTTCATTGTTAGTTCGTACGAGCCCGATTGTTTCTGAAGTAATGATGAAGTTGCCCACGCGGGGTACCGACCGCCCACGCCCACTTCAAAGGAAATAGAAAATATTCAAAGCCGGAGAATCTTAATGTTATTTACTAAATATTTACAAAATAAAAGCTGAAAATTGTAAGAAACCTACACACACGAAAGGATAAATAGATTAATTTCGTATTTATTATCATACTTTTTAACTCGAGTACTTTTAGCGAAATTTCCTTCATGTTGAGTTTACAGGTGAACTACAGCTACTTTCAAAGTTAAATTTCTACGAGACCTGATTGTTTCCTAAGTAAAAACATGAGCCTGTGGCCACGCAACATACACCGACAGCCATCTTCGCCGGTCAGCCGCAGGTTTTTTTGTCTCCACTTGTTTGTTTTGTTTTTCGTATGTGTAAATGGCCAACACTGGTGTCAGATTTTTCAAGCTGCATTAAAGCATCTGACATAGCTTAAAGACTGCCATCAACGATGACAGCCGGGACCAACGGCTTAACGTGCCTTCCGAAGCACGGAGGAGTCACGGTCTCCACTGCAGTAGCACGACCCTCTCTATGCTATTTGAGCCATAAATGTACTAGCCAGAGCAGTCAGAGGACATGGACTACACTCCCCACGCTGGCCAGACGGATTAGAGAGGTCTTCTTGATGTTAATAAACTTTGTATAGCTTGTGTTCGCCTTCTATGACATCCACGGGTAGACTTAAAGTAGTCCTATTGAACTCTGCCGGGAACCACACGGCTAATATAATATAGGCTCAATGGAAATAAAAAATCTATACAAATATTATAAAGCTGAAGAGTTTGTTTGTTTGTTTGGTTGAACGCGCTAATTTCAGAAACTACTGAACCGAAAATTTTTTTTTACCTTTGGATAGATAAGTACGTTATCCCTGAGTGCCAAAAGCTAGGTACGTATCACGGGCGAAGCCGGGGCGGACTGCTATTATTATGATAAGTATTTACAGCCAAGCCTGCTCTTCATCGGGTTTACGCAAATACTTTCGTTGTTAGTAAAGAGCCCAATGATTCTGAAGTAGAGATGAAGCCTACAGCCCACGCAGCGTACACAGAACCGCCCACGCAACGCTACGCCGGAAATAGGGCCATAGGATTGATAAATGGAGGGATCAGATAATCTATTTCTGGGATTCAACAGTTAATGATTGAAATGTAAGTGCGTAATTAAAAAGTATTTTTAGATATATTATGTTGATGATTTTTAAAATTAAATAATCAATGTGGGTTTTGCCACCGACACGATAAAATTAGAAGCTGATGACGCATTTGATTAAAATTTTAATGAGTAACTTAAAGTTTGCTGTTTTTGGCATTGTGGGTAAGTAAGTGCACATGAATTGTTTTTATTGTTAGATTTAATCAATTGACAATAATAAAACAACTTGACAATAATAGTTCGTTTTGAATAATTAGTTCCATATTAGATAAAATATTTTTATATTGATACATTTGTATCCCATACTACGTTACATTTATCAAATTAGTGGGCATGTACTCGTGTATGTTGCTAGCCGCATCCTATTTACATGATTCCTTAGATTTTTTGGACACTCTTTTAGCATAGTTTTACGATGTGAGTTTTTTTAAATCAGAATTGAAAGAAAAGGTAAACATTAAGTTCAAAATAAAAAAAAAACAAAATCTAAAATAGTAAATTTTTCTCCACAAACAAGTTTATACATAATTTTGTACATAAATGCCCTTCGAAAGTATATAATATACAAAGTGTACTGTGTAAATAAAATTAATCCTAAATAAACAAAAGCGAGGTGGAGTAGGAACGTGGTGCCTATGCTAGGTTTTCCTGTATTTCAGGTCACCAGGAGATTAAATAAAGCTAAAAGTTGAGGAGACGACTCATGATTTGTGTCCGATGCCAGCGTATTGACCTAGTTCACAGCAGTTCAGCTCCGATTCAGTTAAAATATGTCTTCGTTTGCTTGAGGACTCGGGACAAATACTACCTCATACATTAATAAAACTTCTGCGAGATAAAAATAATATTAGTATATATTTTTTTTAAATATTTAAAACATAAGTATTATAAGACGGAAAAGCCGACGAGTTTCATCCTGAAAGTGGCCTTCTGATTTAGCCGAAACTTGTCGGCATTTGTGATATTAAATATCTGAGTATACTTTTTCCATAAAAATTAAATTTTAGTTTTATAAATATAAGAACTTCCATGACTTCTCCGCATGCGGTCTAAATACTTACTCGTAAATTACCTATCTCTAAATTGAAAGATCCTAGCTCTAGTTTGAAAAATGCGAAATGATCTTTACATGCGGAAAAAATTATGGTGGATTATTTTGGCGTTCGAAAGGCGGAGCGGATTAATAAAAATCCAACTGAGAGTATTTGCATTCGATAAAAAAAAATAATGAACTATAATTCACTGAAAGCGGAAATCACCTGTACAGCATCACCTGCCTTCGCTTCCCGCCTGTTTTATCTCCCGCACAGAATCATGAATGAAAAAGTTGTGACTCGTAGCTGGTAGAAAAAGCTATTATATATACAGACCATTCACCATTGACACTTTACAGCTTTTTGTCTAGTAGCTCTGATAGGTATTTTTAATTTGTTTTATTCTCAGCTTAATTTTTTTTTTACTGGTTGTGATAATGCAGAAGAATAACATAATAACATTATTATTGGTTTTATACGCGGAGTTGCTTGCATTTTTGTAGATTCCTAGGACAGTCCTTTTTTTCAGCTAAATGATAATCTATGTCCTTCCTCGTGTACCCCTGATAATATGTTTGTCCGTGATTATTGTTTTGCGTTAAAACAGGATAGCGTAACAAACAAATATATAGACTCACTTCTAGATATTGCGATTTCCAAAAAGGAGATGTTTTGAATTTCAGAAACCGTTAATTCATACTTATAGCAATATATCAAGTAGACAAAGTGGTTCAGCAGTTTTCGTTTAAAACCTCAACCGATATATTTCCTTAAGTAATATGAGTAAGTATATTTAATAAGGTTTAATTTTTATTTCCGTGGTTATTAGTCGCTGAGTAAATAAAAATTAAGTATCTATCTTAACGACATGTGTGTAGCGGTGACCCACCTCTTACACCCCGTAGTCATAGCGTGGTGACGTAGAGCAGCTTTTTGTCAAGTAGACACGGCACTTATAAATACAACGTGCCGCTCTGCGCGCCGAGCTCGCGGCGCGGCATCCGCTAATGTTTCATTCTCATTACTGCCTTCTAATCAACCGCCGCAAGGCCTTGGGCGCACAACTGCATGTTCCACACCATATTAATTCATCATATCTTTCCACTTTACAACTTGTTACTAGTCCACTTTTATTAACAAGTAGTGTTTAATTCTATTTGCATATTTAATCACAACGTGATCAATTAGTGCTTAGCGATTAATTCAATCGGCGTTGAAGTCCGCGCCGATTCTAATTAGTAGCGTTTTGACATGATACCCCGTTCGGAATTGATATTGAAGCTCATTAATTGTCTATATTGGAAACCATTACCCCACAAATTATAGGGCTGCGGCGGTCGAGGCATATAATTCAGTACGCATTCTGCTGAGGCGCATGCTTCATTAACATTTTCCATTCCCATTACGGAAACAGACGCGGGTTGTTCCAAGCTAAACTGCGCGAAACGAAACTTCTTTTTGTCCACAGAAAAAGAATAAGAACAAAAACACAAAAGTTCCAGCCAGCTGCGCCGGCGCATCCTGTCGACCGACGTCACTCGATGTTTTTTCATCGCGACAATGTACTTGCATCCTTTGCTCTCATGTTCTTTGTAGAGACGAGTAAAGGAGACGGGTTGATTGTAAATTCTGGTATGATCGGGATAATAACGGTAGTCTTCCGCAAAGCGGCGTGTCCTGATAATGCGTTTTGTTATGGTCGGTGTTGATTTTGAAGGCGAGGGTCGGCGGGGCGCCGCCGGGGCCAGGGCATCTCAATAAATTGTGATTGTTGTGACACAATAACTGAGTGGTTGAGAGCTGGCGTGCTTTGAGACAATTTGCAGCCGCTAATTGACGATTGTAGATCATATCGGACTGTATGCGATTGTTATCTAAGGACTAATTGGATAGTAAATGCGTCCGATTCTTAAAGTCCAAGATATCGTGAACTTTAAGAATCGAACATAATTAAGGTAATTTGGCGATAGTGATTTATGAATTGTATTACGAAAATAAAATTTATTAAAAACAGATTGTTTGTTATAAGACGTGGAATATACAGAGCGATGGAAATTTGTCATAGTCCCTTGAAAAAAAACTGTATTTCAAATTTCCATATTAAGGCGCTCCTATAGTAACACTAGCGCCACCCAGCAATTAATTCTTTTAATCCGAAACTATACCGAATTTTAAAAATCTAACAAGTACATAACTAGTAAATTACTTGTAGTATTTTTGTATTCATTTTCACTAATATTTGTTTGATAAAATAAGAGAAAAACAGGATAACGCCAAAAGTGGCCACTTTTGGCGTTAACCGATTTTTCTCTTTAAATATGGCACTAGTAACTTATTTGTAATATACAAAAATTACTATAAGTAATTTAGTAGTTTTGTACTTGTTAGATTTCTAAAATTCGAAACAATTTATGATTTAAGGAATTTAATAGCTGGGTGGCGCTAGTGTTACTATAAGAGCGCCTTAATATGACTATGTTTTAGAAAAAATTAACTTACGGCATATTTCCAGACATCCTGTATAATAAATAAATTATAAAAGTTATAAATATGCAAGTAGTCTTCTTTTTGTTCCCACAACAGATTATTCTTATTCGTACAGTTCGTACTCATATTATATTGACCCATGGAAACAAAACGCTATAAAATAATTCTGTGATATGAAGATCAGAAGTACATCTGAGCGCATGTTATATATATGTTTACATGCACCTACTAGTAAATTGATTAACTTAAACATTTATCACTGATGATGTAAACTTAATCCAATTATAGCACACAATCGACATTAATCATTGGAGTAAAAACGTGCATAAACATCCAATTTCTCAAGCGATTCATTATTCATTAACAGTCACTTGGCACTTCGGTCTTGAAAGCCGCACACAAAATAAAAAGAGTACAAAAAGAAAAGCACATGCTTCAGCGTGACTGTTCTACAAAGCGCTATGTTGGAAGTTGAACTGTAACTTTTAAATTACCTACTTATAGAAAATTAATAAATGTAGAACACATTAAATGGTTCACACAACGAAGGTTTTAAATTTCTCAAGCCTTTTTGAAATATCAATAGATATGACCAATTCTATGAGTATTTACTAAGTATATCAATCAATTTAATACGTGAGCATAAATAAGTATGGTAATAATGGATGGGCGTTTAGTTTTGGATTAGACAATATCTAGGACCTTATTTTGGTAGGGTTGGTGTCAGATAATCAAACTACCGTACAACTGCGGAGTCAAGCGAGCGAGCAACTAAAACGCATAAAGCTATAATTTTTCTTACATCTTACTCCACTTCTATAGTCTTACTAATTTGTGTAGTCTGTTTCACTCACGCGGTATCTTGTTTATGACTGATAGATCCACAAACTGCTAACTTTTTTCGTACATACTGATCTTCTGTACTCTCTCGAATTCGTGGCGTAGGTTCCACTTACGCGGTATCTCGTTTATGACTGATAGCGATATATCGTTTATGATAGATAAGCATGTGCGGGGTCACTCTTTATCTCCGAACCGGACGATTGTCAACAGTTATGTACCATATGCGCTTAAGGCGCTCCTATAGTAACACTAGCGCCACCCATAAATTGATTCTTTTAATCCTAAATTATACCAAATTTTAAAATTCTAACAAGTACATAACTAGGAACTTACTTGTAGTATTTTTGTATTCATTTTCACTAATATTCATTTGATAAAATAAGAGAAAAACAGGTTAACGCCTGATTATTTGTAACATTACTTGTAATAAACAAAAAATATTATAAGTATTATAATAGTTTTGTACTTGTTAGATTTTTAAAATTCGATATAATTTATGATTTAAGGAATTTAATTGCTGGGTGGCGCTAGTGTTACTATAAGAGCGCCTTAAGCTAGCTAAACGAAACTCTATCTACATCCTTTCACAAGCTTCTTTCTTTTTTCGTAGATGCCGATCTTCTGTAGACTTACTAATTTGTGTAGTCAGTTTCACTTACGCGGTATCTCGTTTATGACTGATAGCGATAAGCGTGTGCGGTTAAGGTCACTCCTTATCGCCAAAGCGGACGAGTGTCTACACAGCAATGTAAATAGCACGCGAGACTGATGTAAACGCGCGTACAATTGTTCCTATGTTTTTATGGATTTTGGTAGATAATTCTATTCGATTAACATACTGATTTTTGATACACAGACTGAAATTTGGTTCCTGGACTGTAACATCTCTTACAAAAGGTCCTTGAATATTCGTTTGCTTGTGTAGTTTTCTTTTTTTTTTGCGCAAAAGGCGGCCTTAGCCCATACCTTTCAGGAAACCGTCTGTTTGAAAAATTTCTTGGAATAAGAGCTCGTAGAAAAGACTATTAAAATAGAAAATAACTACTTACTTTATAATATACTAGCTGTTACCCGCGGCTTCGCCCGCGTAATATATAGCCTATGTCCTTCTCGGTACTCTAACCTATATGAATACAAAATTTCATGATGATCGGTTCAGTAGATACGGCGTGAAAGCGTAACAAACAAACAAACAAATAAACAAACAAACTCACTTTCGCATTTATAATATTAGTTAGGATTAGGATATCAACATTAAATAAAACTTACATGAATACTACAAAAAATAATAAAATACACATACCTACATAATTACGACGAACTTACACAGTAGGGGCAATAAATAGTTAGCATTCAATAGGAAAAATATCATAAGAGATAAGACTTTCTTATCACTGCTGTCCGTATCCTGAATAATAACGTAAGATTGGTAATTACCTAATATTAATTCAAACTTTTAGGATTATTAAGCAGCATGGCATGCTCCGTGTAACGTCGCAGCTAAAGATTCTTTGTATGAAATTGTGTGAGCGCTATCCATAGATTAAAAAAAAAAATATCGCGCTATCGCTTGGCGTGGCGCAGCGATGCCGCTGCAGCTTTCTGCGCCCAAAATATTGACTGGGAGAAATTGCTCTGCAACGAATTTATGTACCTTTGTTTGTACTCGCATGTTAACATTTGTAAGTACATATTTAAACAATACTATTTTTTATGACATAAGACGCATGCAAACGAGCAAACGTCATTTGATGGTAAGTGATCTCCGCTGCTCATAGAAAACTGCAATACCCGGGGGTGGTACAAGAGCGTCGCATTTTTCCTTTCCCAAAGGAGGATGGGCCCTCTGGCACTCTCACTCACAGGACGAAGCATACAAGCGGTAAAGCTACAACTCAAACGTTTTTAATTTCGCTACAATAAATAAATTTTTCATGTAGAATTTTTATTTAGTTACCTACATTAATGTTGCGGTTTTTCATTTATCAGTGACCCCGTATCCAGAAAATACACTTTATATTCAGGTCAGCAATAATAACCTCTGGTGCTACAAATGGTCATATACCACAACTCTTATCAGACACAGCAGGGAAAAACCTATTAATTGTTTCGTATAAAAACATGTTTTTTTAATATGATTGGAAATTTCAATATTGTTTTGACAACCTTGTTTGAGATAAGTTGATATTGCTGTAGCTGTTGGTATTCGCCAAATACAAGCCATCAAGGTATGTATGAAAATTCACTATCATGTTTTAGCGGCTATGTCTGTAGTGTGATTGAAAAAATAAACGGCTACAAAAGAATGCAACCAAAGAGTAGAGATAACAGTCAAAATGGCTAACAAATATAAATTATTTATTTAGACACATACTATTTGTTTGAATTTCCACAAATTATTTGAGAGACGCACTCTACCAACAAGCTTTATTGTTTTTGCTACAAAATACACTAGCCACATAGCAGAGATAACAGTCAAAATAACTACCAAGGTTTATTTTATAAGTACAACTTACTTTGTTTGAGATTTTCCGTATTATAAGAGGAAAGCACTCTACCTACAAGCCTTACCCTCAAACTGGCATTGATGTACTTCTTTTTACTTTCGTCCATCAATGCCTCTTTTGCCTGTCACTGCATTAGTGTACTACCTATATCTGACTAGATTCTAGTTCAATTAATCATCCTGACACAACATCAACATTAATGCGATTTCTTTACATCCTCGATCTAAATAGATGGCAGCCCTTAGTCATAATCATAACCGCAACAGTCATGCATGCATGCAAAAGTGTTTCCCTAACACGCCACATTTCCATATAAGCATAAATATCCTATATAAAGGCCTTTATATCCTACTTTATATACCTCTGAAGCCATGATAATATATAAATTAATAAAAATACCCAAATATATAGTTTTATAAATCCTCCAGATTGTTAATAAAGTATACCATGAACTTAATCCTGTCAATAGAAAAAAAATGCAACTGTTTCTGAAATGCCAGTTTCAGAAATTTTTATAGACACTTAATGGTGTACGTGCAAATAAATCTAAATAGACGAAAACACTACGTTTTGAAATTTGTTTGACGAATCATTAAAACCTCGGTTTTAAAGGATTCAAGATGAATAAGGAAACCTTTAAAAAAGCCATTGTGGATGGAAGAAAATAGATATGCCATTAAACGCGTTACTGACCGCTGATATATCCTGACCTTCTGAATTAAATATCAAGAAGGTATATATTTATGTGGATGATAGATAATGTAACTCATACCTACGTAGGTAACTGTTTATTTCCAGACAAAGCACTGATTTAATGATTAATGACGCAGCGATGAAGTCACGAATGCTCAGTTTATTTCAGTTTTACGATCGGAGCGGAGTGTACAGTGTTACTGCCATTTCTATTGAGATTTCAATTCACACAGGTCTTGTCGTCATTTAAACAGAAACCTAATTAGAAAAGATACACATAATAGTGTTTTGTTTGTTTTACGTGTGTGTAACTGGTCAACACTGGTGTCAAATCTCAGAGCAACGCTCTGAGTGTCAAATGTGTCATAAGATAGCTTAAGGCATCTAACATAAAACGACTGTTTTTTTTAGCTTCCAACGTTAGTCCCATAGGAAAAGTTGTTCACTTAACGGGCTGAATAACTTCTTAAAGGACCCAAAAAGATCAATATTTCACAGGGTCCGCTGGGTTAAGACAACATAATAGGTATATAATGATATTTTAGGCTACATATTTGTAAACTTTTCTAATAGATTCAAAATAAATAAATAGAGTAATTTAAAGAAAAGCTTTGCCATGCCAAATATCACAACCAATGTCACTCGGGATAACGTTAGAATTTGATCAGTACCTAATTATAAATTAAGATTTAAGAAGGTGGAGTAAAGACACTCACCTAAATATACTCGACTCCTGAAACATTACACTCTTATTTTTAAAGCCGGTAAAGGGTAATAAAATAACAATCATGGAACATGTTTGTTATTACAGGTCAGATATTCAACTGGAGGGTGGAACCGGAAGCGGGTATTATCCTTCCGATTACCCGCCAAATCGTTCACTTGTTTCCGCTGTATGAGCTTACTTCACTAGTTTGTGAGTTGTGACACATCGTGCAGTTATTTCGGTCCGGATAGTTATCTTTGTGATAAGGCAATTTAAATGATAACATATTTAAAGATCTCTTTAGCAAGCCAAAGAAAATATGTTTAGAAAAACTGTTAATTTAAGTCGAGAGAGTGATTATTATACCTGTATTATAACTTGTATCGCTAGAAGCCGGTAGCTTTTAAACAATTAACTAAATACATATTATCTAATAGGATAGTTTTTTATGTGATTTGACGTGAAAAAGTGCCTGTAAAGGACTTTTTCTGAATAAACGTTTTGTTTTTGTATTCATTATCATCAGTACTTTAATAGTCCCCATTGCAGGAGCACGACCATCTCTATACTACCAGAGCCATGTTGTATTCATTAATATCATTATAATTATGACCGATAAATCCCTAAAAAGCATTAGTTCCATAAATTAAATACTTGGACTACCAAGTATTTAATTTATGGCAGCAATAATATTAATTTATGTAGTTTATTTTAACATTTAGTTGTCATCACAGTGCCGAATCAAAGTTAAAAAAGAAAATTACAATGTTCCCAATATCCGTAGGCATTGTGTTCCACGAAATTCTATATCGACAAAATAACTACGATGCTTGAATAGCTCTTATTACCGCGGTTGGTGCTCCGTGTGTCACTAATAACACAATTTATTACATAAACAGTAATTTCGAGTGAGTAATGACACGGAATTATTGCATAATTACAGCAATTTCATTAATGGTATCGATAACATGTGCTTTGGATGTTGTTTTAAGTGTTTTAGTTAGGTTCGAGTGGAAGAATTATTTAATTGCAATAAATTAGCCTTTTTTTATTTCTTAAAGTTGCACACGATTAGACGATTCATTGTGTTCCACGAAATTCTATATCGACAAAATAACTACGATATGATTTTAAGCTTTCGCGGTCACAATCACTATCTCAAAAATAATCGCGGTAAGTCCCGTAGTGAACATAATAAAAATAACTACGATGCTTGAATAGCTCTTATTACCGCGGTTGGTGCTCCGTGTGTCACTAATAACACAATTTATTAAATAAACGGTAATTTCGAGTGAGTAATGGCACAGAATTATTGCGTAATTACAGCAATTTCATTGATGGTATCGATAACATGTGCTTTTGATGTTGTTTTAAGTGTTTATATTAAAATTCGTGTGGAAGAATTAGTAAACTGCAATAAATTAATCTTTTTTTAAAATTTATCGACAAAATTACTACAATGCTTGAATAGCTCTTGTTTTTTTTAATTACCGCGGTTGGTACTCCGTGTGTCACTAATAACACAACACAACATTACTCAATCGAAATTACATAAACAGTAATTTCGATTGAGTAATGACACATTAATTACAGCAATTTTATTAATAGTATCGATAACGTGTGCTTTAGATAATGTTTTAAGTGTTTAAATTAAAGTTAGATTGTGTGGAAGACTTAGTTAACTGCATTTAAATAGACTATTTTTTAATTTCTTAAAGTTGTATATGATTAGACGAGTAGGTATGCATACTAAATGAGCAGAAGTAAAAAGAAATATTCTTACAATTATTTGAAATTAGCCATTTAGTTCCCGGCAGACTCGGATAAGACCACTCCAAGTCTTCCCGTGGATGTCGTAAAAGGCGACTTAGGAAACACAAGCTAAATAAAGCTTACAAACATCAAAAAGACCTCTCCAACCCGTCTGGCCAGCGTGGAGAGTGTAGCCCAAATCCTCTGACTACTCTGGCTAATATATTGCTGTGGTAGTACAGAGAGGGTCGTCCTCCTGCAGTGAAGACTAAAAAAGACCTGATGGATGGATGATAGATGGAATCACATTTATTTAATTCGTATACAAATACCTTGACAAATACGGAAAAATAGACTACCCAAGACATTAATTTACATAAATTAAACTTAATATAAAGTCGAGATTATGTAAATTTAAGTCATTAAATATTCCAAAGCCACGAATAAAGTTAGTTTTCAAAACAAGCTCAAGTATCGAATAAATATGAAGTGTCACTTTTACGGACATCAATGAAACTCGAACAAATACCATTAGCATACGGCAGTTGTCTATCTAACAATCTAGCCAGAGGATTTATATGTCCACAGAGCAGAGAATGTGACTGTCAAAACGAAACTTGAGAGGTGTCAAGGGACACCCGGATGGAACGAAGTTCCTTTCGATTAAATACAGCATCTAAACTCACATCGCCTTTTAAAAAAGTGAGAGCTCTAGTTACACTAGACGGATCAAAAAATTGTACCAACTTCTAGATTCCAACCAGATTAACCTGACCCCGGCTCAAGTTATAATTGACGGAAAGGTGAAAAAAAAAGGAGAAGTGTGAATTCCTCGATCGCCACCATTTTAAACAGACACCGGCTGACAAAAAGTGTCGTTACAACTTTTGGTTTTAATTTTTTCCGTCTAGCCCCCTTTCGCAACGCGCGTCAAGCATCTTCGTTCCAATAATGGGACGAGTAACAGAATGAAAATATTGTAAATTTTGGTTTTCTTCAACTCGTCTCAAATGGGCCGTAGGCATGTGGGACGAGTCGTGGAATTACTCTCTCTCGCGCATTTAATACGAAACAAGCGTGTCAAGGGGTGTATCGTTTATTGAGGTTTTGTGTTTCAAGGTTTCAATAGAACTTCAAAAATCTCCTCTACTTACTTGTGATATACGTTACATCAGAATTTTATTTATTAACCTTTTTACTGTAATAATGATATCGTATAACAGCAAATTGAGGCATTTTAACGTTTTTCTGAGCACAAACTGACAGGCCGGGTATGCGACTTTCGCGTACTAGCCGGGCGTAGGCTGACACACGCAGTATTATTATTACTATCGTCTCTAGTAAGTCACGAGCGAAATTTCGTGCTCTGTGGATATATCCGACTCCGGCAATAGTCCGGACTTCGGACAAAAGGAGACAATGGGATGAGTTTTTTTCGTCATTGTGCACAGTAAGAGGACCCACAATTGAGCCTAGGGCTGCAATCACTATAAATAAAATCAGTTCGTCCTCAATTTAACCCTCTTGGATTTATTATATGGGTTAATTGGATGTCGTATTGTTATTTTCTAGAAACTTTGATGGTGATAGCTACGAGTATACTTTTTATTACTAAGTCGTGTTCTTCATCGCTAAGTTAATCATAAATATTTCTTTTGACTGTAGCACAGAATACATAATAGTACAAGTAGCTGTAGTAATGTGTTTTAAAATTGCCTTGACTGCTCCACCGATCATCATTTAGTTTCGTATTCATACTGTCAGGTCTGTACACCTTAGAGCACATACCTACAAGCTTTATTCCAGAAAGCAAGCTTTCTGAGTACTTAATTAACCCAAATAAATTTACGATTGAAAGCCAAAAGATATACATCCTTACTGTATAAGGAACCTTAATCCAAATAATAAGATTCTAGGGCGACGAACTTCCTTAAATCTAAGCTTCTTGCGGGCTTTGTGCCCATGGGCTATATTTAGACGCGTCAATCGTTTGAGGAATTGTGCCAGCGAAGCCGGGCGTTTATGTAAATACAGAAACGACCTTCTTAATAATTCGTAGCTAGGTTTTATCACGGTTTTCTTGTTACGCTGATACTGATACCTAGAAGCACTTTGCCGTACTATAAGTAAATAAAAGTAATTGAGCTCTGTTTAGATGAAGTAATGTCTGCTACGTATATATTGTAAATGCCAACGTGTAGTTAGGTATCTGTTATCAGCTCATGTACGAGTATGTTACAATTTTGGATTATATTTCGCATATATATTTGTGATAATCTACTGAGGCTTTGGTATCTCTAAGAGATAATTATGAAAATCACAAGTGATGTTGACAATTAGGTTACAGTTTCCTATCCACCAGTTTGTATTCTCCTTGTTTCTTGATCCTAACAGTTAGTTGATAAGGCCCAGAATCATTTTCGGCACATCCATGCGACTCATACGTTTTTATCTATTACTATTTGTGTCCCGTGGCTTTGGGATTTCTGAGATCGCTTGACAAAAGTGACATTACGAACAGGATAACGTTCCCCTATCCTCATTTCGCGATCGGGATTTCACGGTGACTCATAGTTGTTAAAGATGACAGCCCTAGTGCCCCTCACTTTCTATGCCGGGACTCTGCGTCACGTCCCGTCGTGTATAAAGCCGGATATCCGAAGCACTCATAGCTGGCCTGAAGATAACATTTTCGCATTATAATAACATTAACAGAGGTTCCCGATGTTATGATATTATAATTTAATGTTTTAAGTCGAAATTTTTTTAGGGATTGTGGGGCTTTTTTAACCGATGAAAAAACGGAGGAGGTTATCAAGTCAACGCGTATATTTTTTCTAAGCACACATAGCTGGATAACATTTTCGTATTATAACATTAACACAGGTCGCAGATGTTAATTTTTAATTTAATATTTATAAGTCGAAATTTTTTCAGGCATGTAGCGATATTTTTCAACTGACGAAAAAATGGAGGAGGTTATCAATTCGACGCGATATATTTCATTTTTAGGGTTCCGTACAAAAGTTGAAAAACGGAACCCTTATAGGATCACTCGAGCGTCTGTCTGTCCGTCCGTCCGTCTGTCACAGCCGATTTTCTCCGAATCTACTGAACCAAATTAGATGAAATTTGGTAAGATAGTGTAATCCTATGACCCAAACACGGATGTGCAAAGTAAATAAAGATTTTTTTGAAATAAGGGTCATTTTGAGGGGCCCAATTACAAAATTTTAAAAGAAAGTTTTGCAAACCTTACTGTGTCATACAGTGGCGGCTCCCCCTTAAGTGCACTCGTGCGCCGCACTACCAGTTTTAAACTTAAATATATACTAAAAAAATAACATTGTAATAAAAAATAAATAAGCAGTTTAACGTAAAAATATATTAATTTTGTGTCAAATGATAATCAGTCGTGTCTTTAACAAAATAAGTATTATTTTCGCTTGACAAAATAATTTGCCGTGCGCTCGCTCCCAGTGCACGCAACGCGCTCATACAACTACAGGAAAAGGCGACGAAACGCCTGGCGCGTGAGACGGAAGATTAGTATGGAAGTTTAGCGAAATGTCGTGCGCCGCACGGGGCTCGACGCGGGACGAACGCCGACGTTCAGATATGTTCGGATTAGATAGTTTTCGTGTAAATTGTCTTACGTTTGTATTAGTTCGTGTTTTACTTTTGCTTTTTTATGTTTTGTTTCACTTATTAATCTTATTATTATACTTTGTATATGTAAATTAAAATTGCGTATCTAAATAAGAGAATTATTTCTGCACTTAGGAATTATCCATATTGTTTAGGCATGTTTTATGATGTGCACCACCAGGTCTTTGAGTCACGAGCCGCCACTGGTGTCATATATCAAATGAAAGGGCTCATTATGAGGATCTCAAAAATATTTTTTTTTTGTTCGGGTAAAATCAATACTTTTGATTTTATTCACGAAAGAAGGCAAAAATTGACCATTCCTGACCCTGATCTCCGAAACTACTGGGCCGAAAATTTTGAAAAAATTACAAAATTTAGTTCATTCCTTGGAGATTACAGGAAAAATAATAAGAATTCTATCACTTGAAAATTAAGTGGTAAACTCACAATAATAAGTTCATCTAGGGAAATAGTTCACTAAAACACCACTAGATGGCGCTAGTCAATTGAATAAAACATTTTTTGCACATTGTGCGTGGTTCACGAAGCATACTGTACGGAACCCTCATTGCGCGAGTTTGACTCACACTTGGCCGGTTTTTATATATGATCACGCATAACTTTCCACAGAGTAGTCCGTTTTGATAATTCATTTTTAATGCGAAAGGGTATACTCCGAAGTTTGTCCCATATAAATTTGGATAAAATAATCCAATCCTAAGCGTAGAAAGGGATGATTGATTTTTGCTTTTCAGCGGTTTTATTTTGCGTTTGCGAAAAACGTTTTATAATAGGAATAATCTCTGGTAAAGAGACGTATAGTAATAAAAAGTCAAGATACTTTTAGATGCTTCTTGATGACCTTTTTTCTTGAACTTAACACACTTATAACACTTGAACAGATTTGAAGTCTAAATAGTATATTAGTGTCTGGCCACACATATAACAGATATTCAATTCGCATCATGCATATCATGAAAAGTAAAGCTCAGCAGAAAAGAGTATTAAACCCTACAAATAACATCACAAATGATTACTTAATCAGTTTTCTCTTGCATGGACGACTACCAATGTCTGAGAAAAGGTTCTCATTTGCCCCATAAATACGCAACTAGGTGTACGGCTAGTTTAACTGTCTACTTAGACTTATATTGCTAAATCCCAATTTTACGGGCAAAGTCTCCCCTTAGGTGAATAATAAAGTTTTATTAATATTAAAAACTAGCAATTTTCCTGCAGATAAGTCATCTGCGTAAATTAAACCCTTTTGAACCCACAGATAAATTATCTTGCTTTAGGTGAAAGACTACTGTTAATCGGTCCAGTAGTTTTGGAGCAATTTCAATGCAAACAAACAATCAAATTTTTCGTATTTATAATATTAGCAACCTATTGTGTTAAAAATTTCAAAATTATTGCACTTGCCTTATGTTTTCCATGGAAGTGATGTTGAGGACGAGATTGGACTACGAGAACTTCTGTCAAACGCTTACCTGAAACAAAAAGCAGCATTTATTAGAAAAGATAAATAATTTCAAGAGATCAGTAAGAGGATCTCAAATATATTTTTATAGTAAATGAAAAAACATACAGATCTGTGGTAAAATGCCTAATTTTATTTACTTAATCCCAATTTTTCATCGGTATGAAATAAAACTAAACTAAAATTATGTTAAGCTAGTTTATTTTAAACATATATACTACTTCGTAAATTATATAAAAAAATTAAGCCCAAATAGCTATAACGGTAACTAGATCCGTAAGTAACAGTCAGATAGCCAGTCCGTCCTATGTTTCTATTATCTGCGATATTATTAAACTTACAACCCTTGTATAACTATTTTCTTTATTGACTTGATAATCTCCCAGTAGCTCGAGCGTAAAAAACACTGACTTGTTGCATTAGAATAATTGAACTGCCCTTTGAAGTGTCAGATGCATGAATATAATAATTTATAAACCTCTGTGTCGGTTTGCTGTTATGGTTAAAACTTCATATGCATTAATATTTTATTTAATTGCCATGCTTTTGTAATGGGCGATAAAACGTGGTAATAATGTTTGATAAGGCTGTAACGTGTGCATCCTCTTGTTTATCTTTGACGCCAATCAAAGATATAAAGTGAATAATTTGTTTATTATTAATCATGAGAAAAAAATGGTATGTTGAAGTTATTAATTTATCTATCACCCAAAGGTACTCTATATGCCGCCTATTGTGCTATTATTTATTTTCTTTTTACATTGTGTACGTATTTCCAAATGTTCCATAGTGCAATAAAGTATTTTACTTTAATAAAGCATTTATTTACTTATTTACTTAATTTATCGCCGACTCTTATATTTAATAAGAAATATTGATCTTCTTACCTAATACTTTCTCAACCAAAAACTGAGAAGGATGCCATACGATAATTATAATTCCGATAGCAAAAAATACTATTTGTGGCAACACTGGCCGCCCCGCGTTTCCGAACGCTCGGTTGTTTTCGGATGGTTTCTGAACGTTTGCCGCGGCCATGTTGCTGTCAACACACAACACGACACGACGAGTTCTGGCGACTATTCGTTTCTTTCACCGCGTCTTCGATTAAATCGCAGTCGGTGTTAATTCAGCTCCAGTCATTACGGTTTTATTTTATAAGTTGTGACCAACCACAGTGTATACCGTGAATTAACAGTAAAACTCTTGTTGTGACGATATTGTGTTTGATTCTCAATCACCCCAAATTGGTGACGCCGACTAACATTGCATACGTTTTCTGAACATTGGACTCGACCTACCACAACGTAATCACGCTGACGAGCTTTTCTTTTCGTTACTACGAGTTCCACATTGAAAGTATCGCACCGGAACCGTAACGAGTTTCCGCAGTAGTGGACGAATTCTCACGTCAACGATTTTCATCGTACCAGCGTGATAAATGGGAGAACGCTGCCTGTAACATCACGCCATAACATCACCTCGATTTCACGTCATTGAACATCGCATCGGAATCACGTTACTTCACGTCGCAGCATCTGACAGCTACCGAACTCAACAACTCTACAAAGCAGTCTGCTGACCTGGGAAACTTCGGTCCTCGTATTTATATAGTGTGTGAAGTGCAAAGTGATCTGAACTAGAAGCGCATTCCAGGAATAGCAGTTTCGCAGCAACCACAGGACTGGATAAGTAGTTGCATGCTCAAATTAACAACATTCTTATTTTGTTTACATTTTAATCAACTACTTACTGTGTAAGGACTGCTCTTAACAACATAGGGCATATAAAACAATTGCATAATAGCATGGAGCATTGGTAAAACTTGGTGTTGTGGTTTGCATGTCAATCAAAATATATTTTTCTTTACTTTCTTATTCTTCGATACGGAATAAGCACATTCCTAGTTATATTTTAATTTTAATAGGACTATGCACATAGATATCAATACACAATACATTGTAGTTCCTACAAGTTGTGCATAAGAATAATTTAATAAATAGGTGCTCATTTAAGATTTAAATTTATCATTATAAAATTTAATCTTGTGAAAATTAAACTGTTTTGCGCTACTAGCACTAAAATATTGCTGTTACAGAATATTTGCATTACATTGCATTGTAGTCCTGGTTTCCCACTAATACTAAATAATCTTAACTGTTTTAATGTGTTTACTTTTATGTGTTATGCGCTGAAAGCACTAAAATAATTGCTCTTGTATATTGCACGGAGGTGGATGCTTCTACTGAACATTATTATTTTTTTTTTTCAATAAATCAAAGCATGTTATTACATCAATCAATCTAAATTGCTGCGTGTTGATGGTGATGATTGGAGCTGCATTAGTCATTTACCTCGGGCTGTTTGGCTATTACTATCTGAGCTAGAGCTCTCACAAAACTTAGGTTAAGAGCACCTAACACACATTCACTCCACAGATATAACACAATTTAAACAATTTAAAATGGCAGATTCTGAAAAGCTAGAGGAACAGATCCTTATGTTACAAAAGCAGTTGAGCGAACTGCAAGGGCAGCTGCAGACAACGTCGAGTGAGAACACTTTACTAAAAAATAAATTAGGTGAATCTGATAATACTGCAGTGTCAAAAGAAGGGGGTAATACAGCACCCACAGCTCCCGCCACAGGTAGTATATACAAGGTAACAGCTAAATTACCTCCGTTTTGGCCAGACAAACCAGCAGTGTGGTTTGCCCAAGCCGAGGCCCAATTTATAGTATCAGGGGTGACAGGTCAGGCCACAAAGTACAGCTACGTTGTATCACAGTTGGACACTCGTTATGCAGCCGAGGTTGAGGACATTATTGTCAAACCACCTCCCAAGGACTGCTGTTATGACATATTAAAGGCCGAACTTATCCGACGTTTGAGCATCTCCGAGGAACAGCGTGTGCGTCAACTGATCAATGATGCAGAAATGGGGGACCGTAAACCCTCTCAATTTCTAAGATACCTGAAGTCATTAGGGGGTACCACATTTGGGGACGAAAACCTTATCCGCCAGCTATGGATGCGACGCCTCCCTAAACATCTTCAAGCTATTTTAGCCGCCCAGGCTGACCTCCCCCTAGACAAGGTGGCTGATCTTGCGGACCGCATCATGGATGTTTCGCCTTCCACGGTGAGTCCCGCGACCGTTTTGGCCACCTCAACTACCCCAACTACAGATATTTTGACTGACTTGTCAACTCGCGTTAATGAGTTGGCACAGGAGGTAGCGGCCCTTAGGATGGATAGGCGAGAGCGCCCCAGATCGCGATCCGTGAGTAGAAGCCGCTCCTCAACGCCTCACAGCCTGTGCTGGTACCACCGGACGTTTGGAGAAAAAGCTACAAAGTGCACAACACCATGCACTTGGAAATCGAATGAGGGAAACCAGCACAGCAGTCAGTAGTTGCGGCGACTGACTGCTCCATTCCAAAATCACGCCGCCTTTTCATTACTGATATAAATAGTAAAAATCGTTTTTTAATAGACACAGGATCGGATCTATGTTGTGTGCCTCGGAGGCTCCTCAGCACCTGCCCTGTTAATCATCCATCGGGTTATGATTTAACAGCAGCAAATGGTACCGCCATCCGTACGTATGGGACTCTTCCGCTAAACTTAAACCTCGGTCTAAGACGAGATTTTAGGTGGAATTTTATAGTCGCGGACGTAAGCACAGCCATTATTGGCTCCGATTTTCTGGCACACTACCATCTTCTTCCAGACTGTCGTAACAAGCGCCTCTTGGATGGCCAAACTGGACTATCCACCGCAGCAACAATCGCATCCACCCAGCAGACTAGCGTAAAAGCCGTTTCCGTAAGTACAGATACCGAGTTCTATAAACTGCTATCCGAATTTCCAGCGATCACGCGGCCCCCTGGAGCTCCAAAAGACATCAAACACAACACAGAACATTTTATAAAAACCACTGAGGGTCCTCCGATATCCTGTCGTGCACGCCGTTTGGGACCACAGAAACTGATCGCTGCCAAAAAGGAATTCGAAGAAATGGTACGGTGTGGAACTGCAAGGCCATCCAAGAGCGCTTGGTCGTCACCTTTACATCTAGCGGAGAAAAAAGATGCTACGTGGAGACCTTGCGGGGATTACCGCGCACTGAATGCCCGGACCATCCCCGATCGTTACCCTGTTCGCCATATAGGGGACTTCAGCCACAACATAGCTGGCGCCTCTATTTTTAGCACCCTTGACCTTGTAAAGGCATACCAACAGATACCAATTAATGAGAGAGACATCTGCAAAACCGCCATCATAACCCCATTCGGACTCTTCGAATTCCCTTATATGACGTTCGGGCTGCGAAATGCTGGTCAAACCTTTCAAAGGTTTATGGACGAAGTAACCTTCGGCCTAGATTTTTGTTTTACTTACGTTGACGACATTTTAGTGTTTTCCAACAGCCCTGAACAACATCTAGAGCACCTTCGTATACTATTTCAGAGGCTGCAGACATATGGAGTAGTCGTAAACCCGGCGAAATGCATTTTGGGTGTCGATGAGGTAATCTTTCTAGGGAACCGCGTCTCTAAATTAGGTACATCTCCCCCAACGGATAGAATCAATGCTCTCCAAGAGTTTCCCTTGCCAAAAACCGCACAAGGAGTCCGTCGTTTTTTAGGAATGATAAATTACTACAGACGATTCCTACCAAGAGCTGCTGAGACTCAGGCGCCTCTGATCGAAGCATTAACGGACTCGAAACTAAAGGGGTCCAAACCGATGCCCTGGACCCCGGAATTAGAGGACGCATTCCAGGCTTGCAAAAAGAGCCTATCTCAGGCTACCTTACTTGCACACCCTTTAGCTGATGCTCCTTTGGGTTTATTCACTGACGCGTCAAGTAAACAAGTAGGCGCATGCCTGCAACAATTGGTCGAAAAGTCGTGGCAACCGTTAGCATTTTTCAGTAAAAAACTGACTACCCAACAATCGTCATGGCCAGCCTACTATCGAGAATTGCTAGCAGTTTACGAGGCCGTGCAGCATTTTCGCCATATATTAGAAGCACAGCATGCTACGATTTATACGGACCACAAACCTCTTTTGTATGCGTTTACACAGCGTCGTGAAAAGCTCCCACCGACCCAGCTTAATCAGTTAACATTCATCTCACAATTTACAACCGACGTCGTGTACATTAAGGGGGCAGAAAATGTCGTGGCCGATGCAATGTCAAGGGGAATTGAAGCCATCTCCCTCGCTGATGATTACGAGGCCCTACGTTTATCACAAGACACCGACGCAGAGCTGCAAAATCTAATTAACCAAGGTACCTCATTGCAACTTCACAAGGTGACCTTGCCCGGTTCCACGACTACCCTAATTTGTGATACAGCAACTGGCAAACCTCGTCCTTTCCTTACAGAACCTTTTAGAAGGCAAGCATTTAATAAGCTACATAATTTGAGCCATCCGGGGATTAAAGCCTCATGTCAGTTGGTCAGTGATAGATTTGTGTGGCCTGCCATGCAAAAAGATATCCGCAACTGGGCTCGATCTTGTCTGGCGTGTCAACGTAGCAAAATCACAAGACATAATTCGACTCCGCTCGGAAACTTCGAAGTTCCGTCAGCGCGCTTCTTACACGTCCATATTGATATCATCGGACCACTTCCAGTAAACAACGAATATCGCTATTGCCTTACTGCTATTGATCGCGTAACCCGATGGCCGGAAGCTTGGCCAATGCGATCAATTTCTGCTGAAGAAGTAGCAGAAACCTTTACAAAAGAGTGGATTTCCCGATATGGAGTACCCCAAATCATCACCACTGATCAGGGGACACAATTCGAATCGGACTTGTTCCGCCGCCTCATGGACACGTTTAATATAAGGCGTGTTAGAACTACTCCTTACCATCCGGCCGCGAACGGCATGATAGAACGCGTCCACCGCCAACTAAAGGCTGCTCTGATGTGCCACGAAAACGAATCTTGGATCCGAGCATTGCCACTCGTCCTCCTCGGAATGAGATCAGCACTTAAAGAAGATCTGAAGGCCACAGCAGCAGAAATGTTGTACGGTGAACCGCTGCGACTACCAGGAGAATTTATAACACCTTCAAATTTAAGACAAAATATGGAAGATCCAGCCGATTTTGTCGTGCAGCTTCGGCGCAAAATGTCATCCCTGCGACCCTCCCCAGCTTCCCGACATACGAATCCAAATACATTTATATTTCGGGACCTCAGCTCCTCAACTCACGTGTTCATTAGAGATGATTCCGTACGCCGTGCCTTGCAACCTCCTTACACGGGACCTTACCGTATAATTGGACGGGCAGAAGATGGAAAAACTATTACAGTCGAAATAAGAGGACGAAGTGCAACAATAAGTGTGGACCGCGTTAAACCGGCGTATTGCGAATCCGATTCACGCGATCTACCGACACACAACATAGATTCACCGGTTGAGAAAAACACCCGTGGTGCTCAAACACCACCTCACTCTTTCACACCACCACAACCTTCTACATTGCCACAAGACTTCACAGAAACGAAACCATCTTACACTACGCGTTCGGGGCGTAGGGTTCGTTTTGCTAAACCATTCGACCTGTGACCTTCCTTTCTCCGTGGGGGGGTGGTGTGGCAACACTGGCCGCCCCGCGTTTCCGAACGCTCGGTTGTTTTCGGATGGTTTCTGAACGTTTGCCGCGGCCATGTTGCTGTCAACACACAACACGACACGACGAGTTCTGGCGACTATTCGTTTCTTTCACCGCGTCTTCGATTAAATCGCAGTCGGTGTTAATTCAGCTCCAGTCATTACGGTTTTATTTTATAAGTTGTGACCAACCACAGTGTATACCGTGAATTAACAGTAAAACTCTTGTTGTGACGATATTGTGTTTGATTCTCAATCACCCCAAATATTCTTATAAAATTAAAAATTTCCTCGTTATTTTTCATCGCGATCTAATGAATGTGCATTTGTTGTATTATTTGAAAATGGGAAACACTTATTTCATATCACAACACTCTTCTTGTTTACTTTTCAAAATATACTTTTTGTACACAGGCTACAAGACAATCTTCGAAAATTTTCCTAAAAAAATAGAGTATTGTTTGCCAGTCTGGGTAAATCCCTAGCAAAATACCCAATAGCCTATTTGGACGAGAAATTTAATCAGCTCTGTAGTGGACTGCTCATGGGTTATCCCCATTCTTTATAAGCAGTTACGTTTTCATACAATGAATAAAGTCCATTGACAGATATTTAAGTCTTATCAAATAAAAATACAAATATAAGACTATATCGTTATTTGTCAGTTTGTGTAAATTCCGAACACCTCATCTAGCTATATTGGAAATGGATTAGGGGTAACTATCTGATCTATTAATCATAGCCAAAAAAACATATTTTTTATCAGACAAGAAAAGTCAAAAAGTATTTAATAAATGTTAACCATTCAAAAATTACAGCTGGTGTACTAAATACAGAACTTCATACTTGGTTCAGACTACGTATTTTTATCACTAATCACAGAAAACAAAAATGTTTTGTTTACCAAAGAACAAGAAGATTAAGTATTTTAACTAATACCTACTATTATAACTTTTCGGTAACTGTATATGTGTCCGTCCCTGTAAATCCGATTAAACCACCCTATATTTCGTTCATTCATACTTTGTACAGAAATCGAAACGCACCATAGAGGAATTATTTTGTGAATTGGCTATTCAGAAGTTTTATATAAAGAGAGACGCAGGGTTAAATGCTCGTAAATAACGGGTTGAGATATTATTTAGACTTAGACTTAATAGCTTTTAACTGCAGTTTTGTTTGCATGGTTTTTAAGAATCAAAGGTATATCAAGGTTGAAGAGGATCATGCGCTTGTCAACACAAAGTTTAATGTGTAAGTTTTATGTGGTTTTATGCTTAACTATTTTTTTTTTTTCTAGTACGGTAAAGGAAAAAATATATGGAGTTTATAAATATACCGTTTTCCATTACTAAAAATAACAGCAAAACATCCGTCAGCTATATCAAATAAAGAACCTCAAACTATTACGACTTGAGAACGTATTCAGTTATCTAATATTCACCGAGAAACAAAAGCATTATTTCTAACCAAGATCTTAACAAATGTCCACTATCATACAACGATAGTGAGGTAGCTGTGTTTGTCAGTGTCAAAATCAAAACGTTTATTCAGAAAATAGGCCTTTGCAGGCACTTTTTCACGTCATATCATATTTAAAATTATCTTATTAGATAATATGTATTTATTAATTGTTCAAAAGCTACAGACTACTAGCGTGTCTGTGTGTCAGTCCGAATAAATCCGAGTAAAGCACCCCATCTATTCCGGACAGAATCGAAACGGACCATGGAGGAACTATTCCGAAATATGAATGAACTTTCGTGAATGGGCTTTTCCCGAGCTCTGTATGAACAAAAACGCAGGGTTAAATACTCGTAAATAATAGGTCGGGATATTTATAAAGCTTTTGCGTGCAGCTTCTGTTGCAGGCAAAATAAAAAATTCAAGAATGCAAAATCTAATTAATTTGTGTGTATATCTAGTAGAAAATGTATTCAGTAATCTAGAAAATCACAGAGAAACAAAAGTAGTATTTAATCAAGATCAAAAATAAAGAACGAATGTCTTAACAAATGTCCACTATCATGCAACAATAGTGAGATAGCTGTTCACTGTGTCAGTCCGAATAAATTCGAGTAAAGCACCCCATCTATTCCGGCCAGAATCGAAACGGACCATGGAGGAACTATTTTTTTGAATGGGCTTTTCCCGAGCGCTGTATGAACGAAGATGCCGTGCCGGGTTAAAAGCTCATAAATAATGGGTCGGTATTGACTAAAAGCTTTTGACTACAACTTCTGTTGCACGCTTTTTCAAGAAAGGAAAAAACCAAGTTCATTTATGTGTATATCTAGTAAAAAACTTGTTTTGACTACTAGCTGTTCAGTGTGTCAGTCCGAATAAATTCGAGTAAAGCACCCCATCTATTCCGGACAGAATCGAAACGGAGCATGGAGGAACTATTTTGTGAATGGGCTTTTCCCGAGCGCTGTATGAACGAAGATGCCGTGCCGGGTTAAAAGCTCGAAAATAATGGGTCGGGATTGACTAAAACCTTTGGATTACAACTTATGTTGCACGCGTTTTCAAGAAAGCAAAAAACCAGGTTCATGTGCATACACATGAACTTGGTTTTTTGCATTCTTGTCAATTCTAGTAGAAAACGTGTTCAGTAATCTAGAAAATCACAGAGAAATAAAAGCAGTTTTTAACCCAGATCAATCAAATAAAGAACGAATGTCTTAACAAATGTCCACTATCATACAACAATAGTAAGGTAGCTGTTCAGAGTGTCATTCCGAATAAATTCGAGTAAAGCACCCCATCTATTTCGGCCAGAATCGAAACGGACCATGGAGGAACTATTTTGTGTATGGGCCTTTCCCGAGCGCTGTATGAACGAAGACGCAGGGTTAAATGCTCGTAAATAACAGGGCTATTTATTGACTTCAAGCTTTTGACTGCAGCTTTTGAATTTGATGGTGTGACAGGGTTAAACACATTTTAATTTCATGCAATGAACACTACGTTTTCGGCATTTTGAAGTAAAAGTTTTGAAAAAAAGATTGTAAAAAAATGTTTCATCGATATCTTTAAATATTTTTGGCTTTCGTTGTCCGTTGAACGTAGGTTTATTAATACATAATACGTTTTATTTTGTAAACGTCTATTTTCCCATGTAATCTTTAAAGCAATTTTAAAAATATGTATACCAACATGCTAAACGTGGCTTTTAGGTTTTATTGACCTGGGCTCTGTCTACCCCGCAAGGGAAAAAGACGTGATAGTATGTATGTATGTAAAAATATTTAATTAACTCGTACCTTACAAAATTACAGACTTCACATTGATATATGCTTTTTATGTTTCCTGCGCATCTTTTGCCTATTTTTATAGTCCGTCGTAAAACGAATTCAGTTCCGACTAAAAACAAACAAAGCGATCCTAACACTAATAAGCTTTCCAAAATCACTTAGCCAACTAATTACAATACATTTACACTTCTTTACACTTAGCTTCCAAGAATATTATGCAACAAAAAGTGGTATGGTAACCATTCAATGGGGGTCGGCGCTAAGCACAGAGCACGAAATGTAGCTCGCGCCCATCTAGAGACGACAGTAATAACAATACCACGTGACAGCCCGCGCCCGGCTAGTACGCGAAAGTCGCATACTCGGCCTGTCATTTCGTGCTCAAAATAATGTAAAAATGTCCCAATGTGCTGTGATATGGTATCATAATTAATGATATAATTCTGATGTAACCTATCGCTACATACATACAATCACGTCTTTTTCCCTTGCGGGGTAGACAGAGCCCGGTCTATAAAACCTAAAGGCCACGTTAAGCATGTTATTGGGCTGGTAGGTGGAGAACGGAATCAAAAATAGTGATGGGTTACTAGCCGCATCGCCTATTGACGTGATTCCTGACGCCCATTCCCTCGATCGGCTTTTACGATCTGCGTGGGAAGAGAAGCAGCTGGTACACGTTTACGTTTTTTTCTTTTCTCCCAGACCAGCGTGGAAGAGTGACTATATCACTAATAAGTAGAAAGTAGCAGACTTTTGCAATTCTTCAACACAATATTATCAATAATCTTTAAACCCAAAACCTCAATAAACGGTACCGCCCCCGGACACGCTTGTTTCGTATGACATGTAAAAAGACGTGTGTATTAGCGCGCGAGCGACAGTCACATTGCCTATTCTGTGGCGCTAAGCATTCTTCGTTTGTATAAAAACAGGTATTGTAGGACCGCGGGGAACCCAAGGCATGGTTGGGGGAATTCCGCTGGCATTTACAGGTATCAGAACCCGACCGAGTTAACTAGGTAGTCAAATCTTTATCTAATTTATGTCCCAATGTTCTGCTGGTTTGTACGGTGTTGTATTCAAACAATTTGTGTCTATTGTTGATTTGCGTGTGGTATTTTATTTAGCAAGGTTAGAAAACACAGCTCTGTTTAAGTCGAATTGTTATTAAAATTATTGGTCTTTATAATGTAGTATGAGTATTAAGTTGTGGAGCAATTTTTCTAGTCAGTTAATAACTTGCGTGTGATCAGATCAAGATGTTTTAGATTATCTATAAGCTTTTTAGGGTTCCGTAGTAAACAAGGAACCCTTATAGTTTCGCCATGTCTGTCTGTCTGTCTGTCTGTCCGTCCGCGGTTTTACGCAGAGACTATAAGTACTAGAAAGCTGTAATTTGGTATGGGTATGTATATTGATCATGGCAAAAAAGTGGTAGAAGAAAATCTTGAAAAAATTTTTTTTTTAGGGTAGCTCCCATACAAGTAAAGTGAGGGAGTAATTTTTTTTTCTCTATTTACCTATTGTGTGGGGTATCGTTAAATAGGTCTTTCAAAAATATTGTGAGGTTGAGAACACCATTTTTTGATTAAGGGCTCCGTTTCCGAAATATTTGGTTTTAAAGTGCGAATTTTTGTTAGAGGTAAGTGTCCCCCCCCCCCCTCTATCTGCTAAACGGTTATATATAGATACGTGAAAAAAATTACAGCAGTAGCATATATACTGAAGCTGAAAGGAAAACTATCAGAGCTGAGTAGTAAGTACAAACTAAAAAGTTATAGGCAACCAACTTATAAACTGTAAAATTTCATACTATTTTCATTGTTAGATGTTTTTGGTCGTTAAACTGTAAGGTGCGAGTGTGAATAGTGTGAACTCAAAGTTGTCATTCGCAACTACGGAACCCTACACTGCGCGTGGCCCGACACGCACTTGGCCGGTTTTTTTTAAAAGTTTAAATCGAATAAAACGATTAAAGAACTCAGATTCAAATTAGTAAACAACGTTTTAAAAGGAATAACTTTTATATGCAAGTTTAAATTTCAAAGCTACGGAAGTAACTAGCTGAAGAAGGTAGTAGCAATACCCGACCGAGTAAATTAGGTTGGTACTTGGTAGTCTTACCTTAATACCTTAATACCTTATTTAATCTAGCCTAGTTATATTCATAAAAATAAGAGTATAAACATATCATTATATTTACAACTGAGAGTGAGATGAATTAATTACGGAAACCCAGCATTACTCACGTTATATTTAGTTTAAATTTTTTTCGAGTTCCCATCTTTGACCCCATAGGAAAAGTTGTTCATATTGACGGTGTCACTCACCCCTTTAAGGATATGTCGAGGGTCATGTTACCAATACCAAAATAATGCCAGAGCAGATTGAGGATTTTGTCTTCACTCTCCACGCTGGCCAGACGGGTATATAAGGTATACTTATGCCCAAACATTCATGATGATAAATAAAGTAACACCCGAATTCCCGATTTATTTAAGTGGTGTGACTGTGAATCAGTGAGTCACGTGACCTGCCAATGTTAACGATCATTACCATTTTCGAAGTCATTGTGTGCTTCTACGAATTTAATGAAAGTAACTTACGTCAATCAGTACGTTCATCGAGTCAATTATGGCCGGAAATTGGTATGCCAAATTTGATGAAAATATGAAACTTAACAACTTGAGTATACTAGTAAACTGTTATTTCGTATCAACTTTATGTACCAATTAACCTAACAAATTGAATACAAATACAAGTTAGTAAAACAAAGTGCGGATAGATATGTGATATTTATTTCTGCTCTTCAACTCCGACCAACTGCATTGACCAACTGGTTATGCAGAATGGAACGCAATGATGGGTTTTGTTCCAATCTTACCATTATACTGAATATGGTTTCGAAACTGACCGAAGCACTTTTATGTCATTAAAGCAGTAGTTAGCCAACCTCTGTCAGTATTTTAATATATCTTTTTCTCACTATTTTATGAATATCAAACTTTATTTTAGCTTACTATCTCATACTCTATTACATTAGATCATGAATATTACAAATTTATTATTAATTAATTAGCAACCGAAGATAGATCTCAATGACGTGCAATTGTGCCTATGTAAAGCAGTGGACGAGTATAGGCTGATGATGATGATGATAATTATTATTAATTAATTTTAATTACGATTGAGTTGGGTACAAGTACCGTTAATGCGAATGTAAGAAAAAGTAATGATGTGGCATCCAAATTTAATTGCAATAATTGTACTACAATTTTTGCTTATGGTCTCAAAACCAAGTCAATAATTGATATTTGTGTAACTACGACTAGATTTCAATAGGCAAACAGGCTGACCACGAATTTCATTCCGCTTTTTAAGTTATCTTCGTATTTTTTATTATTTCTCTCATGTTGAAATAGCATTCTGCTATTAAAAGATCATAAAATGTGTCTAGCCATTCTTGAATTATAAACTAGCACTTGAGTTATTACTACACATCAATCACATACCTACTCTAGAGTTTCAATTTACTGTAAGTTAACAATCCAGGTTTTCAATTAACTGTAAGCGATCGAATGCCAGTTTAACAGAATTTGCATCTATAATTTTATTAATTATACTTGAATTATATTTGTTTTCGTAGATATATATATAAAAAGTAGCATAACCATTGACTTATATGGAAATTAATTGAAAAAGCCGGCAAGCTATTATTGCACGATTCTCGCGTTCGAGTTCAAACAATGCCTCGGACGATTAGAATGACCATCTGTTTAACGTACGATTGCACTTTTATCGTTCTAGGAATAGTGACTCAGTGTGCCAACTGTATGTAGATTTATAATGAAACGTTGTGCAATGGTGAATTTGAGGATAAATCATCGCCATGTTATGATAATAAATATAAATAATTTGAGCGCCCTAAGTTTTCTTATGGGGAATGAATGAGTTTATTTATAACTAACCTAACCTAGCTATTTTTTGGCGAGTTTGCTCGCGGCAAATTTTAACTCGCTGATAGCATAGCTCCTAAAAATAATTTATTTTTATAAATAAGTTCAATACGTATTGAGTTTATTCATTAAAAACAAACAGACAAATCATCAAATATTTCCTTTTTACATATTTTATACAATGATACACATATTAAACATGTCTGGGTGCAAAAAAAACTGTGGATTTGTCTTAATACATAGGTTCTCAAAGAGTTATAACATTAAACTTGACATAAAAAGTATGCTTCATGCAAATCTTATAGGTACTTTTTTTTCAAAGAATAGGCTAGACTAAAAAACACCAGTATTTTTTGTTCTATACCAAGGAGCACTACACGGAGTACATAAGTACACTTTGTGTAATGCTACTTCCATACGCACTTGGCCGCATTGTTATAAATAGGCAACGTTCATTCTAAATATAGCGTAAGATACTTTATAAGACGAATGCGTAGGTAGAGTACCGATGTCATTTAGGGTTGCGAGGCCTTGAAACTGAGACTGGCTGGTCTGTCCGGCTTTCGATTCCGTTTTCTGGCTTGACAAGCCATGTTAATCCGGACAGGCCGGAAAATCATTGAATAAAATATTTTTGAATACATACAGACATATTATACTATCACGCCTTTTTTCCTTGCGGAGTAGACAGATCCCAGGTCTGTAAAACCTGAAGGCCATGTTTTGCATGTTGGTGGGCTTGTAGGTGAGAACGGAATCATAATAGTGATGGGTTGCTAGCCGCATCGCCTATTGACATGATTCCTGACGCCCATTCCTTCAATCGGCTTTCACGATCTGCGCGGGAAAAGGAACAGCTGTTACAGTCTACGTTTTCTCTTTTCTTCCAAACAACCGTGGAAGATTAAAAAAAATAATGGTTAAATAGCCTTTTCAAAAGCCGGTCTGTCCGTCCATACATCGTTTAAAACCGAACGGCCCGTTTTTGTCCGGCTTTTTCAGAAAGCATGGCAACCCTACCCGTATATGTATGCAAGTAGTACGTTCTGCGGGAATATTGAAACTTAATAATTAATTAAAACTAGGACCTATTTGGAAGTGAAGTTGTAAGAAAATGTTAGTTTTGAAATTTATTACAAATATTTCTACGTTGTAAGTTCAAAAAGCCAATTTATTTTAGAACATGACAAAGTTTTCAAACGGGTTTTAAACTCGCGGCAAGAAATGGATCTTGACCACAGAGCATTATTTATTTTTGGCAATATAGTAAAAATTATTATTAATTTAAACACAGAGGATTATTTTGCTGACTTTATCCAAAAATCAGTAGAAAAGACAAAGCAGTGGAAAAAAATGTCGGCAATTTTTTTTGTCGATTCCCATAGATGAGACAATTTCGATGCTGATGATGAAGTACTGTACTTGGTAGTTGGTAGCACTTCTCTCTACTAGATTTTTATTTAACCCTTACTGTCCCACGGCTGGGCAAAGGTCTCTCCCATTTTTCACCTGTCTCAGTCCACTGCAACATCGGACCAATTACATTGAAAAATGACTACTGGAGATTTATTTAAGGAAAATTATTTACATTTACCGAGCAGCGACAAGAGCGGAAAGAGTCATACATAGTCTATCACGGAGCAGATTCTGCAGTTTAAGTACTGTTTTGCTCGTTTTCCTCGTTTCTTGCATCTACGATTCTACAATGGGTATTTAATTTATTAACTTGAACGAATACTCGTTCCTATCATACGATTCTTTATTGAGCATTTTGTTGTGTTACAAGCTTCATAGGAACTTCTTCCAAAATCTCCATCCTCCTTCATCCACAATACTTCTGTTCTGAAGTATTGTGGATAAATAATGTATTTGTTAGGTTCAAGTTTACGGCGTAGTGTAAATAAATATAACCTTTCTATTTAGTTTTGAACAACTGATATCAGCTTGAAAAATCGGACACCAGTGTTGGCCATTTACACATACGAAAACCAAACAAACAACAACTATGTATTGTAGGACAGGTAAACAAAAACATATTGTTAAGTCCCATGGTTATATTTTTAGCTCCTGTGTCTATGCCACTGTCGTTATTTGTTTACTAGAATTAACTACGACTGTATAAATACAGATAAGCGCATATAAGTACAAAATGTAAAATGAAAACCATTCAAGGCCGCGTTGCACGTCAATGCATTAATTGTATTATTTTCCTGTGGTCGATGCGCTATCAATACTTTCCTCCAATTCTTTTATAGAAATGTGGCGGGCAAATCAGTCGATTTTGTGAAGCTAGACATAATAATTATGCTTCGATATACGCGTGGAATCTTATATAACTTTGGAATAAATCCTTGATACCAATACTCAATTTTTACAAAAAAAAATATACCTAAGCGAAATTGATCTAAAAGTTACTGATTTAAAAAGAAAATAGAGAATCCTTCCTTGGTAGTCAGGTAAAAATAAAAATAATATTTGTGACAGAATACAGATTCTTGAAAATTCAGAAGCAAGTAATACAAAACCTTTCAAATAGGTAAACTTACTGTTCAAAAAGAGAAAAAAGAAGACCTACGCAACAATTGAGAAAAAAAGCAAATTCAGCATCTATAAAACGATGCAAAATTAGCGGCGTGCGTATTGCACAAAAATATCTCCTAAAATTTTATCAGAGCGTGTGACATCGTCTAGATTGTTTTTACTCGCGTCGCGTCAGCAAAAAGTTCAATTACCTTTGGAAAATGAACGTTGAAACCCGAGCTATTGTTGACATGCATTGTAAAAAAACGTACCTCTGAAATCCAGAAAGCGTGGAAGGCCGGCGTGGGAGGACGTGCCTTATCGCGGTCGACTCCACCGACCGACTGGATGGTTACTCATTGCATGCCACCGACCATGCCTAGTCTGATTCATATTGTATTTATTGGCCGAGGACGGTGGACGTAAGGCACCCGGGGTTCAATGGTTATTTTAGTGAATAAAATATACATATTTAGATGTCGAGTGACTCAATCTAATCGAGTACCTACATATCCTTACATGCATGTCTCATGCATGAGTTAATCAAATACATTCATCGTTGAAAACTGTTTACCATAGCTGCATAGTTAACATGATATTGGAGAAAACAGAGCAAATGAGGGCACTGAAACGTCACGTGTGGTTCCCGGCAGAGTAGAATAGGACGACTTACGAAACACAAACTAAACAAAGCTAATAAACATCAAAGGTATCTCTCCAACCCGTCTGGCCAGCGTGGGGAGTGTAGGTCAAAGCCTTTTGACTGCTCTAGCTATGGCTCTTGTTGTATAGAGAGGGTCATGCTCTTGCAGTGGAGACTAAACAAGACCTGATGATATGACATAAAAAAAATTTTTTGGCTATAGAGAGATTCGTTGCAGACTGAAACCGTCTATCTCATTCAAAAGAGATCTGATGATGTTGCATAAGAATGTTAATCAATTTCGCAAGATCGGTACCATTGGAAATATTGCACAAATTGGCGGGTAGAATCATCCCTCCAAAAATGTGTTGAGCTAACATTTATACTTAGTATAATAATGTTACTTTTATGTTTAATATTTGTTCTTAGCTCCCTTATTTATTCAGGTCGCAGTCGTAGCCTGAAATTTGTCCGTGGTCATGATCAGTGGTGATGAAAATCATCATCATCATCATCAGGCCTTTTTTAGTCTCCTCTGCAGGAGCACGACCGTCTCTGTACTACCAGCCATATTTTAGTCTGAGCAGTCAGTGGATTTGGCCTACACTCGATGATAAAAACAACGATTTAAAAAAGAACGTTTTCTGACTCTCCGTAGAAGGTAGAAACAGAAAATTTCACTTGCACAGCGCGAAACTATCTAAATTCATCGTCAATTATTTAAACATAGCCTGCTCCAATGTACCCACTAGAGCAGCCGGAGACACCGTTACAACAATATTAGACGCTAAAGCCATTTCTAAGGTATTTGACCCAAAAACATAACATTTAAAAGATAAAGTCGATAGATTTTTAGAAGCAATACTAACAAACCAATTTTTTTTTTGGTTTCCGAGCGTTTATTGGCTAGATTATTCGCGCTGCAAAAAAAAATGACAAAGACACTGATTTCGAAAAAGCAATATTAACCAGGAACGGCTAGCTTGTAATATCCATATGTTACTATATTTTCTTATACTAAGTATAAGTAATGGTCTGTGAAAATTATCGTACAACCTCCGTACAACTGAAATTATAACCTCAAAGCATAATCTGTGTTTTGTAAGATTCAAATGCGACCTTTCACATGCAGATCAAGCCTTAATCACATTACCACATAATCGCTCTATTTTCTACAATTTATTCAAAACGTAAGTAATACATTATTATAAAAGTAAATAAAGCTCCTACGCCGGCCTATTTTTACGATGTTTTCTTTGCATAGACCTACGGCATAGACATAGTGTATCCCCGAAAGCCTTTCAAAATAAACTCTCCGCACGACCGCTCCGAATCTGCGAGCGTCCTTCCTTTTAGTGCTATTCGAGGCTTGTTTGTGTCTTTTGGAATATTTATAACAGCACTCTCAATATGCGCAATAGAGGTTTTCAATCGAGAAAGGAGAATTAAATAAATTTCCTAAACAAAGGTAGCCAGGAAGATATGCTCGTTTGAAAGTGCTCTGTTCTACGTCAGAGGTCTGATCTATAAAGCGGACTATTCAAAATGATCCTGGACAACCGGGTAATATTTGAATGTCGGAATCAGAATTTATAATAAAATACAAGAAAAAAAGATAGTGAATATGGTAAATTATGGGACCTCCCATACAAATTCACTAATCAGCTGTCCTAATTTTTATGGGAGGTTCAAATATATTTTATTCTCTCCCTATTTTTCTTGCGTATCACATTCTAAAGGAATTGCGATTCCATCATTAAAATATTATTTTATCATCTTTACCGAAGGAACTCTTCTTTCCTTCTATGGAAACGATTTATTATTTTAATTCTGCACTTGCAGACTTGGACCTAAATATGTTGCTTAGTTTGTTGTTTGTTAGGTACTTTTATCAAAAATCAAATTGGAACATAGTTTTGATGCAAATGATTAGATAAAATGGTTCATGTAGAAATTCCGGCTTTAGAATATTAATATAACGTTACAAGCCAATATTAATGCTCAAAGATCGTGGCTTATTTCAAAATCAATTGGTAAAACCCAATAATTGATGACCCTTAGAAGTATACACTTAGTCTTTTACGAGAAATTATATTCGATATTTGTTCGGGTCTTGTAAATATCTATATCAGAACTACGTCCATTTCCAGAATAAAAGTGGGATATAGGAATGAAAGCTTTTGAATAACAGAACCAGGCGGATAATAAAAACTGCAAGCGCTTTGAATCAGAAGTCGCCTTTTCGCTTTACGGGTGAATCCTGTTATTTGCCGTCGCTTTGTTTTAAGTTAAGTTGAAAAATAAAACTTAAACCAGTATCACTTTCACGAACTATTGTAACATTTTATAAAATAAATTTACATAAATACTTCTCATAGCAAATGAAACTCATCAAAACATATAAGTGAACTAGCTTCTACTGGTTATAAGTGTATTTCCGGCTGCATCCTCTGCTAAATTGCTTCAGAATACGGGATCTCAGTTTGGTATATACATACTTTTGAGTGACTAAATTCCAGCAAAAGTGGTTGCTAGTTTCAGAAAATACCTAGTAGTTTCTGAAATTAGCAAACCACTTTTGCATTTGCAAGCGCTTTGAATCAAAAGTTGTTTTGCGTTCGATTATATATATTTATTATGCGGTGAAATTCTTGGCATAGTTTTAACGGCCAGTGGGCTGCTTTATGCCAATTTCATTTATACAGTTCCGTATTCCCTAAACATCGGTTTTAAAATGAATGCTTTTGAATAACAGTCACAGTTCGGTTTAAGAGCAGAAGCCTGAAGGCTAATAAAAACAAGCGCTTCCAATCAAAAGCAGTTTGTGATGAATTCCCACTGTTTCGCTTCCCGTGAATCCTGTTGTTTTCCGACGCTTTGTTCTGCTTTGTTTCGTTTTATTTAATTTGAAAGGCGTTTTATGATTTGATTGTTTTAAAAAGTGATACATGATTCTATATTGTAGTGTTTTTTCAAAAGTTATTTTTAACATATTTAATTTGAAGTTGTGAGTTGAAAGGTGACCTTTCATCTATACTAATAATATAATGTTGAAGAGCTTGTTTTGTTTCGTTTAACGCGCTATATTTACGGCACTACTAGACCGACTTCAAAATTCTTTTACCACTAGATAAGTACGTTATCCCTAAGTGACATAAGATATGTTATTAATAAAAATAAACCTAAAACTAAGCAACAAAGTCGATTTAAAATTGCAATGAAAGCTTTTATATTCAGACTGGCGTATTGACGCCAGTTCGAATATAAAAGCTTTCATTGCAATTTTAAATCTGCATTGGCATAAGCCGGTGGTCAATAAAAACAAATGCTTTGTATAAAAACCTGTTTGTTCTGAATTTTTGCTTTACGGTAGAATTCTGTTTGCCGTCGCTTTGTTTAAATTTATTTGCGCGTACAAATATTTTAGTTGAATGTAATGTATAATTGAGCTTTGTAATTTTTTATTTTATTTATTTAAATTAATTGTTGATCGTCTAAAAGCTCCAGTTGTAGATCTTACTCTATTTGTGTGTATGTTGTAAAAGGATAATTTTAAGACTTTTTAATTGTTTAGATTGGAAATAAAACAAATGGAAAGCTAACAATTTATAATGTTTACCAAATTTGATAAATACTAATTCCTATTAAAATTGATACGCGAAAATCATTTCTATAAGTGTTTTCTTAAACTAAGCGATTTTATATCTTAGTCTACTTAAATTTTTGTTCGTATCCGTACAATATTTATTGCAGTACTGCTTAAATATGAGCATTAAAGACTCTTTAGCAATGCAATTAAATATTAGTGCAGAAGCTGATAAAAATTGCAAGCGCTTTGAATGAAAAGCCGCTTGTGCTGAGTTCCCGCTGTCTCGCTTTACGATAAATCCTGTTATTTGCCGGTTTTGCTTTGTTTTATTAAATTTTATTCCAATGTTGTTTTATGCATTCTGCTGGTTTGTAAAGTGATGTACAAATTAGGTTTATGTAAGTTAGTTAATTCGTTAGAATAGAAAAGTTTGTAAGATAGATGGATAGAAACCATTTATTGCACACATAATAAACAAAAGTTAAATAACAACAAAATATCTTAGGAATAGAAAATCCGCAAAAAGCAGCCTTATCGCGAAAGCAATGAAAGTTAGAACGGCAAGCAATTTGAAACCATGCAATAATACATGCAATATACTCTTTGAAAAAATGAATAATATTTGATTCTTTATCATTTATATTTAAAAAAAAACTCAATCCTAGCTACCAAGTTGGATTAAAGTTGCAATGAAAGCAGGCAGAAGCCGGCGGTTAATAAAAACTGCAAGCGTTTTGATCAAAAGACGCTCGTTCGAGCTGAATTCCCGCTTTACGAGAGAATCCTGTTATTTGCCGTCGCTTTGTTTTAAAATTATTAGCATGAAAAAATAAAAATAAAATGCAGTGTCACTTTCCTTCTACTTCTTTTAGTTTTAATTGAATATGAATGATAAATAAAATGGTATTAGAGTTCTAAAAGTGATTTCATAGAAATTTCTATTCTTCAGCACTGTCATCAGATTTTTCAAGGTGCCTAGAGCTACGACCTGGAGTCATCTGACATAGCTTAACGCCATTCAAATGTCGACAACCGGGACCAACATCTTAATTCCTTGCGAAGCACGGAGAAGGTATGTTGGATTTCAAAAAAAGCTTAGTCTTAGTAAGGTAATCAATCTTTGTATGCTGAAAAATCATAAGGAAAAGTAAACAATTATTCGTGAAATTAAACTCGAAAATATGTTTTCTTTTATTTTAAAACCCGTTTGTGTTGAATTCTCGTTGTTTCGCTTTGTGGGAGAATTCTGTTATTTGCCTGAGCTTTGTTTAAAATTCATTTGTAAAACTACAAGTTAAAATGCAGTGTCACTTTCACTGAGCTTTAAAAAGTTTTACACAAATTGTTTTCATTATTTGTCCACTTGAAAGTGTTAGTTGTAATAGTTGCGAATGTACGCAAATTGCAGTATAGAAATATAATGAGAGGTCATGAGAATACTACCAACTGAGAATATTTTTCGTTTATTTGTTGTTGTTGTCGTCGTATATATAATGTATGTAACGCACAGCGGGAAGGGATTTTTAGGAATTCAACCCCTAAGGAGTTGAATTTGGGGGATGAAGTATTACGCGGACAAAGTCGCGGGGAAATTGCTAGTTAGAAATTCAATTCGGCAATGCTGCCAGCCTTTTGGGCACGATGCCCAGGGGTGAGCAGCTGGAGGGACTATATGATTTGTATTTTTAGGTTTTTAATTTTATTTTTAGTTAGGTAGTTTTATTGTTAGAATAGTTTAAATACAATTAATAGTTAGAAATAAATTTCTTCCCATTAATACCTATAAAATATAATACATACATACTCGTACATGGAACAGTACTAGATGAAAAAAACTATTGCTTTTGAAGTAACAATAAGGGTTTCTTACTTGGCACTTCAGCAGGTTTTACTAACTTTTGTCAACTATGGAGTACATAATTTTCCAAAGGCCTGCAGGCCTTTGGAACAAAAAGTGTCTCTAGGCCATACCGCTCTCCATCAGATAAGTCTGGACATATTTACCAACCTAGACTACTAGTAACGTTAAAAATATTGGTACATCCTGTTATGTAAATTTGATCAAGCCTTATTGTTTGCGCGTTTTCGGATAATAGTGGTGTCATAAATTTTACGAAGACAATATAGTTTTTGGCTGTGTTGGATTTATGGCGGAAGCAGTTGCAAAACTGCAGCAAAGCATTTATCAAAAATTCATAGTAACGTTAAAAAAATTGGTATATCCTGTTATTTAAATTTGATCAAGCCTTATAGTTTACGCGTTATCGGATAATAGTGGTGTCATAAATTTTACGTAGACAATATAGTTTTTGGCTGTGTTGGATTTATGGCGGAAGCAGTTGCAAAACAGCGGCAAAGCGTTTATCAAAAATTCATACAGTAGTTAGCAGTTTTCGCGGGAAATTTACTGAGAGTAAAATCTGTCAAAGCCTTTTTTATGTTCTTGCTTACATGCCAGCCCAAAGAAAACGGACATTATGGTTCAGCTTTAATAGCATTTAGTATGAAAATACAGAATACAAAATAAAATCGTAAATGATAAGAAATATAATATAATATAGTATATGTTCAATAATAAAGTTTAAGTAAGTCTCAATAGTTTTATAAGTGTACATGTATATTACCACCAATGTACTTACACATACTCTAATGAGCTTGTGTGTACGTTCATTGTGCTTACGCGCGTATGTGCATGTCAAAACTTTTCTTCGTAAGTAGTATTTTATTGTCTACACATAACCATGTTTTGTTATTTAAGAGCGGGTCTTTTTAACACAGGTTTATATAACTTTGCACAGCCTATGTCCTAAAAATTGTAGTTCTTATGATAATAAAGAACTTTATTATTTTATTATTATTATAATAGCACGCGGTCACAGCCATTTACCTTATTAACATACACAGAAATCAAAAGAAGATATAATACCTATATTTGTTTGTTCATGAAAATACAAACGCGCAAGGCAAATAATACAGGAACCGATCTCCAACTGCCTAATAGATTACTGGAACACCTTCATTTGAAAGGGTCCATTAAAACTTTAAAGATTGCACGTCTTGAAAACACACCTCGATTTTATCCCTCTGTGGCTTTAGTTTCACTGAACTCAATACATCAGCGACGCAGTATATAAATTACTCCCCGAAGCTGCCGATCGACAAATAAAATGGTCTATTTGTTTCACCGCTCTTATTCCATTTGTCTAAAACTTGGCTCGTTGTCCTACTGACCAGAGCGATTTATCAAGAGTTCTATTTTTGGAAGTGGTGAGTTACTCTGAAAATTGTGATTCAGACGATGTTTAGTTCTGTTTTGAATTCTATTACATTTGTGAACCGAGTGACTTTTAGCTTCCCTCGCAAAAAGGAGGTTGTTATAAGGTCGGACTTATAACGACCCCCTTTTTGCGACGGAAGCTAAAAGTCACTCAATCATCTTGATTAGTGTGTTGTGATCTTATTACTCGAAATATGTATTTTTGGCTAAAACAAAACCCGAGAGAATTGTGACTTAGTAGAAATACCGATCCGTTTTTATGGCGAATCTTCAGAATACTGTTTCGGACGCGGATAACAAAGAAACTGATGAAAAAGCGACTTTAATGAAGTCGCCTTTCCTAAATTACAAAGTTACTTATAGGAGTTTTCGGCGAAGTTTGACTGAAACCCAAATTGTAATGAAATTAGGTGATCTTAATCAGTTAGCTTGCGGGATATTGTCAATGCTAATATGGATGTGAGCAATTAGTATATTAGTAATTTGACGCAGGTATTTATATTTTTAATTTTCCAATATAGCGTAGAACACTTAAATTTCATGTTAGTAAAGCAGTTCTGATTCATCATAAGCGAAAGTAGCGTATTGCTTTGTACACTACGCCATTGTCGCGAACAATAGCGGCGAGCACGCCCCTCGGCGAAAGTTGTATGATGATCTGCTCGACATATATGTATGTAAATACTGCTACTCACACCTACGTTAGTGAATTAAATACTTATTGTAAATGTACTTGGATTATAAACGGATATACGCTACATTTGCTAATATAAAATATACGGACCTAAAAATAGATTTACCTTGTTCTCGCACTGACTGATTTAAAAAAATAAAAAACCGACTGCCTTTTATCAGTTTACTTCCGCCATGTTGATTTTTTGCAGACGTTATTATAGCCAATGATACTCCGGGGAAGAATACAAATCACACTTCAAAAACGATCAAGCCGTTTAGGCTTCAGGAGGCAACAGAGGAACAGACATATACATACATACATACATTTTATATGCGCGAAAAACATTACCCTCTTTCTGGGTAGGTCGATCGAGTAATTACACTGAAATCCATTCCAAAAGAACGTGGTGCTAATTTCAAGACTTAGTCCATGTTTACTCGCTCAATTGTCTGCACAAAGGGACCTTTGGTTATGAAAATAAAAGGAAACCGAGACAAACGAACATTTAGTGAAATGGGCACGCCCACAGAGCACGAAATGTCGCTCGCGCCCTGCTAGGGACGAAAGTAATAATAATACTGCGTGTCAACTCGCACCCGGCTAGTAGGCGAAAGTCGCAAACTCAATCAATCAATCAATATTTATTTGCAAAAATACAGTAATTCATAGATGTTAAAATTAGGTTCGAACAGGTACGGTCTCTCAATTCCTGCTGTAAAGAACGTAAAAATGGCCCAATGTGCATTGATATTGTATCATAATTACAATAAAAATTCTGATAGACAAAATGTGATGATATATCACAAGAAAGAAGAAAATAGCATATTTTTTCATTTCTATAATTACATTCCCCGCTGGACTGGGAGAAAATAAAAAACGTAGAACGTACCAGTTGCTTCTCTTCCCGTGCATATTTCAAAATTCGATCGAGAGAATGGGCGTGAGGAAACATTAGGCAATGCGGCTAGCAACCCATCACTATTTTGATTCCGTTCTCCACCTACAAGGTCACCAACATGCTGAACGTGGCCTTTAGGTTTAATAGACCCGGGCTACTTTCTTTTTTTGTCTACTCGCAAGGGAAAAAGACGTAAAAGTACCTATGATGTAAAAACTTTGAAACCGAATCTCAATAACGTTCCCCCCTGACACGCTTGTCTCGTATAAAATGTGTTGAAAAGGCGTCTCTAATAGCGCGCGAGCGGCAGTCATATCGCAGAAGAATATACTCCCTGATGACAGTTACATTTCCTGATCTGTGGACACAACGCACAATACTGGGATCTCTTTACGGATCGCTATGGCCGGCCGCTTTTTAATTTAGCCTTCTCAGTGTAATTAAAATATAAATAAAATATATAAATATATTTATTATTTAAATGTGTTGAAAAGGCGTCTCTAGTAGCGCGAGCGCCAGTCACATCACAGAAGAATATACTCCCTGACGACAGTCACATTTCCTGATCTGTGGACACAACGCACAAGACTGGGATCTCTTTACGGATCGCTATGGCCGGCCGCTTTTTAATTTAGCCTTCTCAGTGTAATTAAAAGCCGTGGAAGCCTGTTGAGGCTGGTTCGAGAGCAACAATGGATTTTTTCTTACGTTCCTAAGGTAAGGAGTAATGAGCAACTGCCGACTGAGGTTTACAGTTTGGCGGAATTGTTTTCCTTTTTTTTTCTATTGTTTCGCGTTTAAGCGTTTATTTGTTTGAGGGAAACATTTAGAAATATACTCTTCTAGTCTTTTACAGACAAAATATATTTAAAAATGTAGCGTGGTGTAAAAAATATAATAGTTATTTTTAAGTTGCTTACATTAGGCAGTGATAATGAAGCTTTCCTTGCTTTAATTATTTTTAAAGAAAAAGTTCAATTATTAGTAGAAGGTTCCTCATTTCAAACAAATATTTATACTATCATTAAAAATTTAAGACAAATAAATAAAGTTATACGCGATGATCGTAAAACTCGATTAAAAATAGTCCTGAATTTGGATATCATTTACGATTCCCGTTTTCTATGCATCAGTCTTGCGACCTAGTTCTATTCAATCCAATATGAAACGTGTAAACAATCATCAAACAATCAAAACATGTAAAAGTTGAAGTCATCTGTCTGTCTGTACAGTCTAATTTTAGATACTCTTGACCGATTTTGATAGGAGGTTCCAGTAACCTGTAGAGTATTTATACCGATTTAAAAAAAGAGGGTTTCACTTCAATCCGTATGTTTGAAATATTATAGGTTCTTTACACATGTGCCAAATTTTATAAGTATTTGTGTGTATATTTATAAGTTTGTACGCGCATAACACAAAAAAAAAATAAGGTGTGTGACAAAAAAATATTTTTCAGTTGAACTTGGTGCAGTCCAATTTAGGGAACAGTGCAAGTTTCATAAAAATCGGTTCTGAGTTCTGAGATAGACGTGTGTTTCAGTTTTTTAGGAAAAATTGACGTCTGTTTAATTTTTAAATTATTACTTGTTCCGAAAATGTTCAAGTATAATAATGCCCGGGCGTAGTCGGAGAAGGCTTCTAGTGTAGGAATAAATGATGTATTTTGCACTAAGTTAGTTAATTATCATCATAATTGAAATGCAGCTTACTTCTTCAAATATTGGACATTATCAGTCGTAAAGTATGACACGGCATCAAGATCTCATGTTATTATATTTATCAGTGGCAGACAATCTTCTCGTTGCTTAGTAAAAAGCGTATATATAAGTACTGAATATGAGAATACGTACTTATTCATAATTTGCTTTTATCAAGAGAAAGAAAATCTCACTGTTATTAAAACGTTGTATTAGGGGTATTCTATACAAGTTTTTTCAACAACTGTTTTTTTTAATAGACTATATAAATCGATTATTGTAAAATTTTGTTAACTTTGCTATTTATTCGGGCGGTAATTCAATAAAATTTCTAAGCGCCAGTAAAGAACAAGAAGAAACAAAAATAATCTGCATTACATGCTCATGCACGTGGACGAAATAACAGGCATAGCCTGATATACAATGACACTGCACTTATAATATTACCACACGTATTTTTTTAACTGACAAACGTATTTCCCATCGCATAATAACATTTTATTAATTACCATGGCATTTTGTACCACATTGGTTATAAGAATTATATTGAATTCATGTTCTGTCTGCAAAAAGTATATAATAAATAACAAATTGTCGGAAGTTAAGCCTTAATAAGCCTTTAATGGCCACAGTTGTTTATAATACGTAAAGCTACGTTTCCACGAGAGTGCGAAGCGGAGCGTTGCGTAGAGGAAAATCTACCAATAGTAATGCTTCATTTAAATCGCCAATCCCACATGAAAAATTTAATAAGTAAGAAATTGAGTAAATCTTCTCTAACTTTTTCGCTGGTTGAGATACCATCTTGTAATAAGTCCGCCCATGTAAATCTACTCTAAGACGCCTGTATTATTTTTAAATCTTGCATTCCATGCTCAAAAAAAAAAAAATTAGAAACAAACAAACAAGAAGTAGTATCGGTTAATTTTCCTTGCCTTGCTTAGCACAATTCTGATAGAAACGAGATAAAAATCTGACAAGAAAAGTGTTTCAAGCGAAGTTGACACACTGTCAGTCTTACTGCTTCATCGCATTCGCTAAACGTACACCGTTTCGTCCATTCAAATGGCTTTACTATTATGTACATCTTCCTAGCGCTTCGCTATTTCGCTTTTCTATGGTCTTACAAGTTGGATTAAAATACAATGTTTTAATACATAAAACGAAATGTCCACCAAGTCCTTAGTTATCTTTTCTTAGATATTTAAGAATAATTCTATGTCATACTTGGGACTACTAACAAAATAAAATGTTAATAATACAGTCAAAGAAATAAAACTATGAACTGCTTTTATTAATTGAATCTCTATTAACCGCTACATAATCAATTATTAGAGATGAATTGTATCATAAACAAGATCCTTAGCTATAATGGCGTGTAGTTCCGCAAGTTCCGTCAAGCTTCAATTTCCCAAGGAGGCCTCACGGGTATGGGAAAGAATCGGGAATAATTTATTGCCCAATTACGTATACCCTCCGCAAGGGAAAAAATACCAAAATCTGACCTTAACAAAGCCGATAATTACTTATTTACGCGACTCCCAGTCCGGCCCTGGAACGTGACGGTCCGGAGCACAGGGCCGGAGTTATTTTTGCGGGCAAGTACTTTATGACTTTTGTTAATTACGAGTAGAATCACCCGTGTTTGAACAGTGTCCGTGATTTTAGTAAATTTAGAGATAAATAATGGGATAGTTTTCACCCGGAAGCGGTTTGTGTGTTAACCTATTTGCCTCCGAATAATTTAATTAAACCGAATCGCCGATGCTCTGCTCTGTTTAATGGTGCTTTTATTGCTCTGTAAGGGCCGCACTAAAACTAGGTGTCTAATTTGGGATAGTGCATTATAGCAATTCGTCGTTAGTTACAACCACTACAACTAAATAGACATTTTAAGACGCCAGTATTGTTTTAAGGTGTAAAATGTACCAGCTGCTTCTCTTCCCGCGTAGGCCGTAGAAACCGGCCAAGGGAATGGACGCAAATCTAAGATTTAATGTAAATAGGTGATACGGCTAGCAACCTATCACAATTTTGATTTCGTATTCTATCTTTAAGCCCATCAACATGCTAAACATGGCCTTTGTCTATGCCGTAAGGGATAAAGATGTGATACTTACTATGTATGTATTGTTTTTAGGTGTCCTTAATTGTAGTGAATACATACCTAATTCCTCAAAAACCAATTATTAAAGCGTTAATCGATAAAGAAGCTTTTGCTTTAGGAGGTGTAGGAGAACAAAGTAAAGTTGGTTGATCGATAATAAATGAGCATAGGTTTATTGCATTGGGATTATGATACCTGATACAACCTTTTGGGCACGTAATGGCGAGGTGGCGCTTTGCCTATATACTTTGTAAACATTTATATTTTAATTAGTAATTATTTAAAAAAAAGACAATAATTACAGATTACCCACTTCGTAAGAAGAAAATATAGCTATTAAAAGCAAAACAATTCGCTAATTGGAAACATCAATACCGTTGTTAATTGAGTGCACGCATTTTATGAGAAAACTTGCGGTAAGTGGTTTATACAGCGTAATTCCATAAGCTGGTGTCCGACAACCGGATTACAGAGACGGCGGCGGATGCACTTATCCAGGTAGATAATAAAATCGCTAGTAAAACTAACACACGGACAAAACAAATAATAAAATTCAAAAATAGGCTTTGAAACGTAGGTTACGATTTTAAGGAGGGATTGCGTACGTTAGCTAAGATTTTATGGAATTAATCGTTCTTTGCAAATATGAAGTGTTTTAAGATATGACATAAATATCAATTTTTGACTTGGGATTTCAAGTAACTTTGATATAAAGCTTTCGCTTCCACCGTCTTCCCAACATTACAGAGACGGCGGAAGATGCACTTATCCAGGTAGATAATAAAATCGCTAGTCATACTAACACTCGGACAAAACCACTAATAAAAATAAAAATATTTTTAAAAAAGGGCTTTAAAATGTAAGCTAAGATTTTAAGGAGGGATTTCGTATGGAATTGCTCGTTTTTTGAAGTAACAAACATAAAGAGTTTTAAAAACGACATAAATTACAACAGTAACTTGGGATTTAAAGTACCTAACTTTGATATAAAACTTTATTTCCCAACATTACAGAAACGGCGGCGGATGCATTTATCCTGATAGATATAGTCAAAGCCTGGTAGATAATAAAATCGCTTGTAAAACTAACACACGGATAAATCAACAAATAAAAATAATATATTAAAAAAAATAGATGTTAAAACGTAAGCTAAGATTTTAAAGAGAGATTTTGTATGGAATTGTTCGTTCTACAAAGTTACAACTACGAAGTGTCTCAAATACGATATAAATTACAACAATAACTGGGGATTTTAAGTAACTTTGATATAAAGCTTTATTTCCCAATATTACTGAGACGGCGGCGGATGCACTTATCCAGGTAGATAATAAAATCATTTATAAATCGAAGACACGGAAAAAACAACGAATAGAAATAATAAAATTCTAAAAAATAGGCTCTAAGATTTTAAGATGGGATTTCGAATGGATAGCTCGTTCTTTGAATCTCAATTCCAACTTAATATTATAAACGCGAAAGTGAGTTTGTTTGTTACGATTTCATATATTTACTGAACCGATTATCATAAAATTTTGCGTACATGTTGTCTGGAGTACGGAGAGGGACATAAGCTACCTTTCTTGCCGGAGAAAAGTACTGTTTCCGAGGGATCGACACTAACGCGAGTAGAGCCGCGGGCGAAAAATGAAATGTTTTGAATAAGACATGAATTACAGCAGTTATTTAGGATTTTTATAACATTGAAATAAACCTATATATCTGTTTACAATATTTGAAGTTGCAATAATACTAATTCATTTAATTTCTTTACATTTCAAACAAGTAATCCATCTTGTTATAGTGTAAAAATAACTATATTTAACAAGCAAGAAACAAATTTACCTAACAGATAAATATTAACACTCCAGTAAGCGAGCTCGAAGCGATGAAAAAATCATAAATAAAGTAAGTTTTAGTTTTGCTGAATGAAACACTTATTGTGCTGGAAAACTCCAACTAAATCAAAGATGCTTTCATTCTTATTTTATCTTTCCCCCATACTACTAAATGCATCAATAGACGTGAAAGTATCAGGTTTTGCTATAATCTATAAAAAAAATTTACATAGGAATCACAAATAGTAAGCGTACATTGCAATTGCATCCTAATATTATATTAAGAAACATCAAATTATTTAACCTTAAAAATAAATACCATTGCTCTGATATGATAAGCGATCTCGGAGGTACGGAAAATGTAGAAAATAGAGCAAATTGTCGTTTCGCGGAATTGAAACAGTAATTAAGGTATTGTGTCGGAAAATGCGACAAAATCAAAGATGCTTTTCTCGCCGAGACAGTCAAGAGATTGCAAATCTTATTGGTTTAACTTGACTGGTTAAATAATCTTATTAAAAGAGGGATTTAACTTAACGTTATCTTAAAAACCAGTTCAAGTCAAATCACAAACATATATGTACCCAGTCTTAGATTTTTTAATGCTTAAACTAACACTCTTTTAATATGTTGCTAATGAATTCAAGTGTTGATAATATTATTAGCAATTTGTTAATGATTCATTTAATAGGTATAGTTGAATAAGAAGAAAAAAACTTAAGGTATAGTGGTGATTACTGATAGAAATTAATATTTCTTAACTATACAGAGCAGGGCTTTGTAATAAAAGCCAAAATAAATTTTTCACTTGAAAAATGAGAGCCTGATGGCTTATCGGTCGTGTGCATTATTAGCGCTTCCGCATGGTAAGCAACCCTGGGCGCAGTCCCCATTTGGATGGGTGACCGCAAGTGGCATAAAATATATCGAGCTCCTCAGTGTTTTGGAAGGCACGCTAAGCTGTTGGTTCGCTGTCTCTACGTAGCTGTCACCAGTGTTGGCCACTTACGCGCACGAAAAACAAACAACTTGAAAAATAAAAGTAACATCTTCAAAACAGTTACAAATATACAGTTAAGGTATTATTATTTTGGCTGCCCCATTTCACAGCGTGTCGGCTTACCGCAAAATCAATTACAATGTAATTTACACACAACGCGGCGTACTCCACAAACTATTGATAAACATCGGGGGACTTCAAACAGATTCCGTTGAATGCCGATATTGCACGTGTATCGGTCGTACCGTACCTAGTCAGGAGATTGAGCACTATGCCCAACAGTATGTCGCAGAAATGGAACCTATTTAATAAGAATTCAGCTATTAGATTTTTTAAATTTGATATGGTTTAGGACTTATAGAATTAATTGCTGGGTGGCGCTAGTGTGTTAACTCACTACGCCTCACCGACTGACTTCAAACAGATTTAGCTGTCGCCGACATTATTATGATATTGCATGTGCGTCGTAGAGAGAGGCTGCTCTCAATATTAAGTAGTTAAACTAACTTAGTTTCCATGTTAAAAACTAAGCACATTTTTTCATTAATTTATTTTAAATACTTTTATCATAATGTACTATTTTAGGAACACCTTTAAGAAATACATATGGTAGGTAGGTAAACTAGTAAATAAGAAATTTTATGAGATATAAACAGTTCTTGCGAAATGTAAAAGTCTGGATATGTAATACGAATTACTTATATGCCAAATTTTTCGATATTGCTATGATTATACAAGTATTTCGAGCCCTCACTGGCGCCCGGGCAAGTATTGTCCATATAAACCTTGCTTTTGAATCCTTTTAAGTATCTGTTAAAAAACCGCATCAAAATTTGTTGCGTAATTTTAAAGATCTAAGCATACATATGTTTTATACTATGAAGTAATTCGTAGGTATGTTATAGTGCAAACTAGCAGCCCACCCCGTATACGCCCGGGCATGTATTATACTTATAAACCTCCCCGATAAATTACTCAATCTATTAGTGAAAACCGCATGAAAATCGAGGAAGTAGTGTTTGAGTTTATCGCGAACAGACAAACAGACGTGGCGGAGGGTTTTGTCTTATAATATAAAAATAGTGATGACAGTGAAGGGCTAAGACTGTATGTATAGTGAAGCGGAAACGCGCTGGCCTTTATGTGAACAATTAGATAGGAGATCGGATTCTTCTGGCACAGGCATTCTTATGCTTAAAAGGAGGCACCAATCAACTACAAAGTTAATGTAAGAAACTTTAATGAATTTAAATATTTATTATTATTATTATTCATATGTTTCTTTTATTTTCTCGGTTTTGTACAAAACCAGTGTACTGATATACACGGGCCTAGGCCAAGTGTATCTCAGGGAAATTATTATTAGAGATAACGCTTTTGTCTCGCTGCCATCTAATCTGTTTACGGCCGTTTGGATAAACAACAAAGCCGATGCAATGGAGAGATTGTTTATTTTGCATAATAACTACCTATATAAAGATTAGCATTCGCTCGCAGCTGAGTTTCGTTAGTGTTAATCCTTCGGAAACATTTAACATCCTCGTCTTCATCGTTACTTACCATCAGGTGAGATGGGAGACAAATGCTTAATTTAATAATTAATAAAAAAAAAACAATATTTTTGTACGAAATGAATTGTCCTTCTCCGCATCCATACACACTATTAACATTCCTCTTTTTGGGTCAGGGTGATAGTATTTAAATGTAAATATTACTTTAAAAAATTTGACATTTTCATAAAAGTGTTCAGCGCCCGGGAAATTCGTAACTCACTGATCACACTGAGTTATATATCAACGCACTGCGTTAAATTATATGTCAGTGAGTCATGTTTGTCTTTTAAATATATAGATTGTTCAATATTGTTCTTATAATACGAGTATTTATGGGTATGGTAGTTCATAAGGGTTAAGACTGTAAGTATAGTGAAGCGGAAACGCGCTGGCCTTTATGAGAACAATAGAGATAACGCTTTTGTCTCGCTGCCATCTAATCTGTTTACGGCCGTTTGGATAAACGACAAAGCCGATGCAATGGAGAGATTGTTTATTTTGCATAATAACTATATAAAGATTAGCATTTGCCAGAGGCTTAGCTCGAGTTATTGTTAAGGCCAGGTTCTCCCACCAAGTCGTCTGGCACGGTACTGATTGCACCGTGTTACACCGACACTCGTGAAAAAATATTAATAAAAAAAAACTCGCAAAAAAAATTATACCGGTTTGTCGCCTTAGCTTATTCAATTTTGATACAATTTTCTATGAACAAAGTTATGTTTATTACTTGAAAAATGAATTTTTTGTCAAAAATAGACGTTTGTTATTTTTTCATCTATTTAAGTAAATGAATTCATATAAATTATGACTGACGGCCAAAGATAATACTTTTTTTCAGATGTCATTATAGTTTGGGAGAAAAAAGCTTTATCTTTCCGGAATGAAATGTCCTCTCCTCACCCCAGACAAAGTGTAGGCGGAACTCTACCTGTTACCTTTTCACACTTGAAGCAATGAACCGATTTTAATATTTGGAGATACTTTTAAGTCCAGTGAAGGACATGGGTACTTTTCATCCCGGACAAAGGTTCCGTTCTCGAGGACCTGTATTCTCTCAATCTGAGTCACGGGCGAAAGCTTCTATTAATATATTACTAATATACTACTATAGGTATAATGCGATGTACCTTTATCTGTTAACTAAAAAAAAAGTTGATCGTTTTTAAAGTCCGGGTAATTTAGCTGAAGAAAAACACGTACGAGTATTTCATTTTACAAGCGCAGCCAGCAAGGGATAAGCTCAGAGTTATTTATGAAGATCATATTGGCGGGTAATTCCAGATGTTTACGTGAGCAGATTGCATTATTATTTTAATATTGTATCGACTGGAAGATTTACTAAAGACGGCTACTAAATCAGAGTTGTATTTGGTGTAGGTGATCGCAGTTTTCTGTGGCTCTGAATGTGTTTTAATGAATTATTTATGGAAAGATAAACAATTTTCAACTTTGTGCATGGAAACTTAGATAAAATCTTCTTTTAGAAAATGTTTACTTTTTAGCGAGAGAGCCGGGCGGTACAAACTGTCCCTGAACAAACGATGAACTTTACGCACTTCTGTCTAAAGTAACTATAGTCTGTACGCCCAAAAGTGCTTTGGAAGGCACGTTAAGCCTTTGGTCCCAGCTGTCATAATTGCTGGCAGTCGTTAAGCTATGTCAGCTTTGAGGCAGATTGAAAAAAATCTGACACCAGTGTAGGCCACTCACCCACTCGAAAATGAAAGAAGTCCTAACGGTTGAGATGGGCAAGCCATCTGGAGCGTATGCCGGATAACAGAGCTCCCAAAGTCATGTCGAAATGGACACCGCAGCAAACGCCAGAGAGAACAGGAAGAGATGAATTGATTGCGTGAGGAAAGCCTGAAGAACATGGGTGAAAAGGTAGAAGAAACTTATGAAAGAGGCCAAGACAACGAGACAGTTACGAGGCTCTAGATAATCCTTCAAACTATTTTATGAACTAATTACAGTTTAAAGTGTGAACGTGAAGCTTCACTTCTTGTTTTTGCCAAAAGTACTTAAAGCCGTTTTTAACATAAACGCTAAGAAAATCTTCATGTTATCACCTTAAACTGTAAACAGTAGTTCAAAACATAGTTTGAAAGGCTATTATGGCTTCGCAGAATCAAATTTGTGATTATTTCTTTGTTTTCCTTCAAATTATTTATTTCAAAAAGCACTGGACCCAAAAAAATTCATGCAGACCCATCAACTTAGTAGTTTTGGATGAGAGTAGCCTGTCTATACTATCAGAGTATAATAGCGACGTAAAAGTACAAGTCTTAAATTAAAAATGTTATCCACTTTTTACATTAAAATAAATGTTCCGAGGTGAATAAGAAAAGCGAGGGTCTTCACACCTTCTAAAGCACTTAATTATCGCAACAGAGTGAAAGAAAGCTGCGTTTCGCTGCGTGTCGTTTCAACGTGAGTTGCAAAGCTTTAAACTTTCATGGACACTTTCCACAAAGCCTTTCAAAGTCGAAGTTGCCAGACGTTAAAACAAGGTAGTTGGTTTTTTATTGCGTCTGGTCGAGAAATTGAGAGTCCAAGAAAGTGTTAATTGTACATACTAATTACGTCTTTATCCCTTACGGAGTAGGTAGAGCCTAGAGCCAATTGGCCAAGAGCAGGTCGCCTTCAGCTGTTGGTATATGCGGAAAACGGAATCAAATTGGGATGGGTTGCTATCCACATCATCTCTTGACATGATTCTTCAGGTTTGCGCCCATTCCCTCGACAAGCTTTTACTACCTGCGCGAGAAGAGAAGTAGCTGGACCAGGCAAAAGTGATGACAGGAACTCTTCGATGGCTGACCGTAGCCTTAGACCATAAGTAAATTATTACGTAAAACTTCTGACGTCGACAGTTTAGTTGTGAAGTCAAATATCACAATTAATAAGTGCTCGAAGAAACCTGTTATATTAAAAAGATCCTAGAATTTTAATTTGACCTTTCGTGTTTGAGTTCAAGTAAATTATCTTTAAGACCTGTGAGTATCGAAAACCCACGTTTTGACTTCAAATTAACTGTAACAGCAAATGAGTAAATTTTTCCTTTTGTCCCAGACCAGCTAGTGTTAAACTTAAAAATGTGTAATTACAACCGAAAATCTCCATATGTATAAGGCATGTCAGCATACGGAAACGAATAAGTTCGTCAATTCGGCGGGGTTCCAAGAAAGTTGGCTGCGATCCGTCGTCTCCCAAACTCGCCCAAGTGATTTGGCAAACTACGACACTCTTTAAGAATAGCTTTGCAAATCGGATTGCCTTGAGTCTTAACTTTTTTGTTTTGGTACTTATAACAAGTTTTGTGTAGGTTTTGATTCACTTACTTCATTGAGGACATCTTTAAAAAATTTTTGAAGTGATTTCACATTTTATCTTGATTGTGACGACAACCCTCTGGAGTAGCCCCTGAACCGCAGACCAATATATCTGCGGTGCTCTCAATAGTGCTGGCAATCGGACTTAAAGCCCCACGTGTCGTGTAATAATTAAGCAAAGTAATAACTACGCTATAAGGGATATCATTCTATCTCCTGAACGTTCATATGTATATACTTAATTCTGTTTCGGCTTAGAATGTCAGGAAAATTAGCTTCAAATCTGCAGAAGAGTCTAAAAATAGTCATTAGAATTGAATCCATTAAAAGGCTAGTGACCTGTTTCGATAACATGTTCCCTAATAGCTTTATAAAGCCTTACGATTCACAAAATCCAACGCAGCAATGTACGTACACTGAATCGCGATTATGTGAAGGAGTCATACATAACATTAGGTTTATTAAATTAATGGTTTACGTTTCAATCATATTCTTGAGCCTTAGTACAACTTCTGCAAAGATTATTGTTATTTCAAATTATCATCATGTAATAAGATTTCTGTCCTATTGTCATAACTCCGTTGTGTTAATAATTAACTATTGTGGAGTATTTCCACGTGCTAATTTATTATTAATTGTCTTTTCTGTATAAAAAGTCAACATTTTATACTAATTAATTAAGTTGACTGGCGTTTATTTTTTATAGATTTATTACTGTAACATATACTATCATGACATAAAACGGTCATAGAAAATAACAGTTTTATCTGACATTTAGGATAATTAAGTAACTTTTTGAATCGTATTACAAAAAGTTTTTCCATAAAAAGACTATTAAGTTTCAGCAAAGTTAATACTTATAGTCTGTATATATAATGTATGATAAACTTTTCAGTTACTAATCTAACATTTCAGCTGAAACATTGCAAAATTTTAATCGATTCCAGCAGTCACTATTATGTTATACTAATTTATTTTGATAGCAACATATTTTAACTTTTACACTTATTAAATTAACAAATAACACATTGGATAGAATAACATTGTGTATGTAAAAAATATCTGTAAACTAGCTGTTACCCGCGGCTTCGCCCGCGTAATATATAGCCTATGTCCATCTCGGTACCCTAACCTATGTATATGCAAAATTTCATGATGATCGGTTCAGTAGATACGGCGTGAAAGCGTAACAAACAATCAAACAAACTCACTTTCACATTTATAATATTAGTTAGGAAGTTAGGATACATATTAAATTTTTTTATTACTGAGCAAACTTTTGAAGAAAAAACCGGTTTTTGACAGATATAAAAATAAATAGCTATATCAACAAATGGCGGCGCGGCGGCTGCTATAATAGCGTGAAGCGGATTGATAAATCAGTCGGCGATAGTCCGATAAGGAAGCCCTGATAACAAAGCTATTTACGGCGAGCTTTCGGAGATATGATAAAATATTTTTTCCAGGAACCAATTGTTTGTGAAGAAAGATTGACGGAATATTTGAGCATTTTTTGTTTTCATATCTCAAATTATGATAAACATGCTTACAGCGTGTTCATGAATATGTATATAATGGAATATTGATTGTAATAAATTGAGTGATTCTGAATTCCCTTGTAATATTTTAATCTCGGAATCATAATCACTTACTTAATAAGGATACCCACGAAAAAGGCAGTAAATGAAAAAAAAAGACCTTCCTTACAAATAAATTCTCCGATCAGCTGGGCAAATTTATATGAAATGTAGATTTTTTTTTCCCATGCCCTATCCTCCCCTATTTTTGTTCCTTGCCGACGTTAGGGATCCCGATTTTGTTATTTAAATATTGCCAGAGAATTCAGAATGACTTATTCACGTCTTTCCTTGCAGGGCACACAAAGTCTAAAATCTTTTGCTAATCTGAGCGTTTTCCTTGTTGCATACGTAGGAGCCCCGGGTCCAATATTATGACATCATTAATGTTGTAAATGATTCGGCATAGTTTTTGGAGATGGCCACCTGCCAGACCACGAGGTCTAACTATGTACGAACATAGGATAGTGGAGTACAAGTACTTGCTCGCGCCGGAATCAATCCTGGTGCCTCTTGATTGGCGTGTTACCCACTGCGCCGCGGAGGCTGTTAACATACAAAAGTCTTTCTATTCTAAATCAGGTTTTATTGATTTAGAAATAGACTAATGAATAAATTAACTATTTGCGAAATCATCAGTTTTTCACCAAATTCATTGAAAGGATATCACACTATAGGTTTTTTCTATAGGTTTTTTTATACTCCACCAACATCGAAGCATGGTAGACTTCAAAAGAAACAGATATACCAACAGTACGTTAAATTAGGTAATATAATTAAAGCTTAATCAGTAATTATCTTTAAATTGATCAGTAAATCGATTCCACATAATTTGGTTTAATATAAATTGAAATCCATTTGAAAGTGTTAAATTCTCGTTTATTTCAGACTTGCTGTAATCATTTCACACTCAATTAATTACAAAATTTTATCGCATTCATTGATTAACTGAAAATACATTTTGGTTCATACTCCATATTCATTTTTTGCTAACATGTACTGCATAAACAACAAATATATTGTGCAGATTGTCATGTTCCCCAGTGGCACCCCTTTTTTAGGGTTCCGTAGTAAACAAGAAACCCTTATAGTTTCGCCATGTCTGTCTGTCCGTCCGCGGTTTTACTCAGAGACTATAAGTACTAGAAAGCTGTAATTTGGCATGGGTATGTATATTAATCATAGCAAAAAAGGAGTAGAAAAAAATCTTGAAAAAAAAATTTTTTTAGGGTAGCTCCCATACAAGTAAAGTGGGGGAGTAATTTTTTTTTCTCTACTTATCCATCATGTGGGGTATCGTTAAATAGGTCTTTAAAAAATATTGTGAGGTTGAGAACACCATTTTTCGATTTAAGGATCCGTTTCCGAAATATTTGGTTTCAAAGAAGAAAGTTCAAATTTTTGTTAGAGATAAGTGTCCACCCCCTCTATCTGCTAAACGGTTATATATGGATACGTTAAAAAAATTACAGCAGTAGTATATATATATATATATATATATATATATATATATATATATATACTGCAGTTGAAAGGAAAACTATCAGAGCTGAGTACTAAGTGCAAACTAAAAAGTTATAGGCAACCAACTTATAAAATGTACTCGAAAATGTAAAATTTCATACAATTTTTATCGTTAGATGTTTTTGGTCGTTGAACTCAAAGTTGCCATTCGTAACTACGGAATCCTACACTGCGCGTGGCCCGACACGCACTAGGCTGGTTTTTTTTTTTATATAAGTAGTCACATTAGAAATACACATATTGTAAAAATTTCAGTCTTAAAATTCAAACGCCTGTTTCAATTTAAAACAAACGTACGAATGGACCAATGGACAGCGGAGACGGGACCCCAAAAATGAAGTAACGGTTACCATTGCAATATATATATATATATATGACGGAGGGGTGTGTGGGCGTTTGTCATCGTCCATCGTTAAATAATCAAAACTACGCTTTCGAATACACTCACTGATTTAATGTCAACAGAATCACGTAACAATTACTTGAAAATAACTTAACACCATCAAGATGGAAACCGATTACTTTTCGGAACGCGGTGAAGTCGGTACTGGCTTGGCACATCCACACGGCTCGACGTCCATTCAAAAAGTGACGGTCATTTTATCTCAGCTGTCACTTGTCAAAGCCGTAGTGTTGCCAACGCACATTCCGAATACACCCAAGTCGATGTAGGCTTGACGTTCCGATTTGCTATCTGCGACATATATATATATATAATTGTTAATATTTGGTTTTAATTAAATATAACAATTTATTCCCAAAGCAAGCAAGAAGCAGGTCCTGAACAATTAAGAGTTCTATCAGTAAACTTTAACTTTCAAACCTACTGGGAAAACTGAATTCTAAATAACGCCACCAATTTCCTAAATGAAACTAGGCTTTTCGTTGAAATTGACGACTTCGGACTTCACCCTAGTTCACCTATTCCCAAGCGAGTTGAAGTTTATTGACTAGCCCGCGATGTTTATGAAATTGTAGATGGAATGGAAATGTTTTCAATATTGTGAAGCTTCGTAACTGGTTGCTTTGTTTATTCTTTCATGGCACAATTATGGTCTGGGTTATTATCAACTGCCTGTTTAGTGGTTAAAGGTATGGCTTCAGATATGCGCGCCCTGCCTCCCGGAGCTTTCTCGTTGGGACCTTCTTCTTCTTCTTTCCTCTAACTTTATCCCATCTACTTCGGGTCGGCCTTCCTTGACTTATTTTACACTTTGCACGATCCTGATAATTCTCGTCGGGACCGATATAAGCTAAACAGGCTGGGCTCACCATCTATTTGCCAAGCGTGGTGGGTATGGCAAAACCTCCAATGATAGAAATCCTTCGGGGAGGCCTATGTCATACAGTAGACTTCTTACGATTGTTATGATGAATGATGAACTGATTGATGATCATTAAAATATAAATTAAAGAGCACGATTTTGTTCACCGTGCGAGCGCAAATCGTTCCTGCTTCAGCTTGAGCAAAAAATCTTTCGTATTTTCAGCGACCGACCGATATTTCTTTATCGATTTCTCGATTTATTCGATTCTTGTCAAATTTTGCTAGTGGGCTTGATAATTAGATCATAGTTTTTGGGAATCGCGGAATAGCTTTGATAAGACTTGCGACGTTAACAGCTCACAAAAAAAACTACTTACTAGACATATTCATGATGACAGCAAATGAATGTAAGCACGTTAAAATATTTCGGTACGGATCCCTAGTTACGCAACTAAGCCGTTTACTGAGAGCCAATTTGTCGGGAGATTCGGCGCGGGTCGCCATGCCTCACTTGTTTATGTTTGTCCTTGTTTTGCTCTTCTTTCACATCTGTTTCGTTGTCTTTACTTTTTATTTTTCATTGTCTTTAGTCTGCATTTTAATGAAACAGTATTAATGAAACAGTGTAATACAGGTAAAGTAGATTGAAAAGATTCGTAGTTTTTGGGAATTGCGGATTAGCTTTAATTAGACTTGCGACTTTTACAGCTCACAAAGCCACTAGTTCGACATATTAATGACGGCAAATGAACGTATGCACGTTAAAATATTTCGGTACGCAACTAAGCCGTTTACTAAGAGCCAATTTGTCCAGGAGATTTGGGTGCGGGTCGCCATGCTTCACGTGTTTATGTTTGTCCTTGTTTTGCTCCTCTTTTCACATCTGTTTCGTTGTCTTTACTTTTTGTTTTTCGTTGTCTTTAGTCTTCATTTAATGGAACAGTATGTTATACAGGTAAAGTCAACTAAAAAGATTCGTAGTTTTTGGGAATTGCGGAATAGCTTTAATAAGACTTGTGACGTTAACAGCTCACAAACAAAAACTTATTTGGTATATTCATGGCGGCAAATGAACGTAAGCACGTTAAAATATTTCGGTACGGAACCCCAGTTACGCAACTAAGCAGTTTTCGGGAGATTCGGCGCGGGTCGGCTCGCCATGCCTCGCGTGCTTATGTTTGCCCTTGTTCTGCTCTTCTTTTCACATCTGTTTCGTTGTCTTTACTTTTTGTTTTTCATTGTCTTCATTTAATGAAACAGTATGTTATACAGGTAAAGTCGACTGAAAAGATTCGTAGTTTTTGGGAATTGCGAAATAGCTTTAATAAGACTTGCGACGTTAACAGCTCAAAAAACCACTAGTTCGACATATTCATGACGGTAAATGAACATAAGCACGTTAAAATATTTCGGTACGGAACCCCAGTTACGCAACTAAGCCGTTTACTAAGAGCCAATTTGTCGGGAGATTCGGCGTGGGTCGCCATGCTTCACGTGTTTATGTTTGCCCTTGTTTTGTTCTTCTTTTCACATCTGTTTCGTTGTCTTTACTTTTTGTTTTTCATTGTCTTTAGTCTGCTCTGCATTTAATGAAACGCTATGTTATAAGTACATGTAAAGTCGACTGAAAAGATTTAGATGAAGATTGGCAAATGGTTTGCTTCTTAAAAGTACCTACTATATGGTGCTCTCACACTGCTGTTAAAAATGATAACTAAAATTTCATAACACGAATACATTTAAGTACTAACAAATGATAGGAATTGTTACATTCTGTTCGATATTGTTAGATGTTTTAAATGCTCCTACACTGATGAAAAATGTAAACTATTTTAAAACATTGATAACATGACATCGGGTTGCAGTTCGGATTTGCGTGCCAAGGCGGTGTTTCGCTGTCATCTGGATATTTTTTTTAACAAACAAAAGATTACAATTATTTTATTTTTTATTAGCTGCATAAGAAGACAATTATGAAGTTTATTGAATGATTATAAATCTAAGTGACGTGTACGATCTAACAGAGTAGGTAATACTCATGTGTGTTGAGTTTAAAGTCATGATTTGAACATTTGACTCCTATTCCTTTTATCAATTTACGAAAATCATGAACGAATGTAGGCATATTAGAATTGACTTTATCAACCAGTTCTATTTCACGTTTTAGTCACTTAATTAGTTCCTCGGCATTTTCTACTACCTACTATTTAATACTAAATAAGACTAGTTTATTAACCATTAAAAAATTTAAATTTGTGACTAAGAAATGTAGCAACAATGGGACTAGCAAGACTTTCCAATTTCTACAGCAGTTTCTGATTTCCAACATTGGCCGATACCTCTATCTTCTGTTTGCGAATGAAATAAACCACGGTGAAGTGTACTATTCAATTCAATATTGTTAGTCATGTGTAACTCGTGCGTACAATGCGATAGGAAACGCTATGCAAGCATACACTTATTAGAAACTATTGTCTGTATTAAATTTCTCCCCAGTCTCCTATTCACGTTTTCAATTCCAGCCTGAATTATACTTAAAATAGAAAGATGATTCGTAATTATTGGTTTTCATAACAGACGATTTTCTTAGACATCGGAGTACATGACTTGAATTGCATTGTATTTTTCCTACCAGCAAGTCGCTACCTCAACTGTGGTAAAAAAATATTATGAAGTAAAAACCATATTCAATAAAAATAATATAATATAAGTAGATATATACTTTCCAGCCTGTGTATGATTATAATTTCCTGGATAAACCCCAGCGCACATATTATTTCCTGTTAGTTAATTAATATGTTTTCATAATAAAATAGGCCAGATTATGATATTGTATTGAAACCAGACTTAACTGGCTTCAATGGAATATCAAAACTAAAAAACCTTTCGATATCGATACAATTAAATTAACGTAGTCAACATGAAAACGATGAACGTTTGTTCTGTGTCAAAGTCAGAAATCGGAAAAAATTAATGAGCTTTTTTTTAGTACATTGAATGCATCCGAAATGTATAGAGCAGCTGATATTTTTTTCAATTTTTCAGGCTTGTTCACATAACAAAAGTTTTTCATTTTCATGTAGAGATCGTGAATTTAAATTATCATTAGCCCAATACCAAACATATAATATAAAAAAAACTGTCAAAATTGCCTATGTTATTATATAGCTATAAGTAGATATAATTATTGGTTTACAAAATACACATATAGGGAATCATATAAACTCTATTTATTAATTAGTTAAAAGTTCAAAGCCTGTGGTTTTAATTTAGTCTTGAGCAGTAGTAGAACTTATGTCAGTCGGTAAATTAAAGTTTCAAATATTTTATTTCCACTCAGCTTACATCTGCACTAGAAATACTATGCGAAAAAGAATAAATCATTGGCAGTAAACATTTTCGACTCGGCCAGGAAAAATGGCGACCGGAGTCAGGAAACTAAACTTGGGAACAAAGATTAAACACGCTTTAGCGGAAAACAGAGTGTTCGTTTCACTTCCGGTATTATTCTGCAGCAAGTAACGGAAGTCTGTGTTTAAAAAGAGTTCTGCAATATTTTTAACTCTCCAGACACGATATTGCTTTGCGTACCATATAAATACGTATAATTTTTCTTTAAAAACTATAGTGATGATTTGTAATTTTTAAATAAATTATAGTTTTTATACATAGTATAAAACAAAGTCGCTGCCCGATGTCTGTCTGTCCCCATGTTTGCTTAGATCTATTACACTACAAATTTTGTTATGAAAAACAGAATTCAATTTAAAGACAGATTTATGTCATTACAATGTAAGATAATGCTTCATTAGCTTCCAAATGTGAAATTGAATTGGTATGGAATCGAACCAAATTAACACGGATTTTCGATGCGTTTTTTTTAATAGATACTTAGAGTGATCCAAGAAGAAGGTAGTTCTAAATATAAATATCAGTATTTATCGAGCTTCGTTCGGATAATCGCTTTTTAGGGTTCCGTAGTAAACTAGGAACCCTTATAGTTTCGCCATGTCTGTCTGTCTGTCTGTCTGTCCGTCCGCGGTTTTACTCAGAGACTATAAGTACTAGAAAGCTGTAATTTTGTATGAGTATGTTTATTAATCATGGCAAAAAAGTCGTAGAAAAAAATCTTGAAAAAAAATTTTTTTTTGGGTAGCTCCCATACAGGTAAAGTGGGGGAGTAATTTTTTTTCTCTACTTACCCATCGTGTGGGGTATCGTTAAAAAGGTTTTTGAAAAATATTGTGAGGTTGAGAACACCATTTTTCGATTTAGGGATCCGTTTCCGAAATATTTGGTTTTAAAGTGAAAATTTTTGTTAGAGGTACGTGTCCCCCCCCTCTATCTGCTAAACGGTTATATATGGATACGTGAAAAAAATTACAGCAGTAGTATATATACTGAAGTTGAAAGGAAAACTATCAGAGCTGGGTACTAAGTGCAAACTAAAAAGTTATAGGCAACCAACTTATAAAATGTACTGGAAAATGTAAAATTTTATACAATCTTTATTGTTAGATGTTTTTGGTCGTTAAACTGTGAGGTGCGAGTGTAAACAGTGTGAACTCAAAGTTGTCATTCGCAACTACGGAACCCTATACTGCGCGTGGCCCGACACGCACTTGGCCGGTTTTTCCTAGATATATGAGACCGAGCTAGATTAATTTTGTGTTCCTGAAACCCTATCGTCGACATGTTATGTGTACCTTTTTGTTACATTACACTTGGGTTGCCAAGTACAAAAGTCTAGAAATCCAACCAGACGTTTCGATGTTGTGAAAATTTTTACGGTATCTGTGCAATTTTAAAAAATCTTAGATTTAATTTTCATTTTCATCCTCAAATTATTGAAAGAATGACGTGAAGATGTACGGGTGCACCGGTGCGTGTAAATGTAATTCGGCGGCGTAATGATGTGCATAACTGCATCGTATGCAGTTCACTTGCGAAGTACGATGGCTGATACTACTTCAATAATTATGTTACCTTCTTCTATGCATTGAATAATTTATTTTCAAAAAACTAAGCCTCCTAAATGGTTCGTTAACCTTATATCTGTTACTAAGTACTTATTAAATATAATACAATTTTATTATATATTATTTGTCATAACAGGCTAACCGCCTCTCTGAGACGCCCACTTCTTGGGCAATTCCAGAACCACAGATAAATAAGTATACTATTATATGAAAATGAAGTAATTACGCAAATTTTCCCGCGCGGGGAATCAAACCCAGACCAACTTGTGTAGATGACTGTCGTGTTAACACTATGCCCTTAAAGCTAGAGGCCGTCAATGTGTACTTTATCCATACGATTTATAAGGGAGGGATAATTTTTCATTTTTATTCTTAAAGTATTATATACCTATGGATAACGAAGTGAAGATGTACCAGCGCAAAAATGTAATGCAGAGAAATAATGAGGCGTATAACTGCGACGTATGCAGTTCACTTGCGAAATACGATGGACGATTCTATTCAGTCCAGATATTGAATTCAGCGCACATTTTGTTCACATTTTCAAATCTCTGTAGAAATCCTAAGGTAAGTTCGAGTTGGTATGAAAGGTTTTTTTCAAATCACTTATAGGTTATAGTTAAAAAACTATAATATCACCACACCGGTGTCATATTGTAGTGTTTTGTCAATTTAATTATGAAAATAAAACTATAATGATAATAAGAACTCCTTGCCATCTAAGTGCTTTCGCAGTTTTGTCCTATTACTGTAACGGGTTGGAAATACATCATATGTGATTTCAACCGTCTTTGCTATCACGGTTCATGAGATACAATTGGTTACGGACAGCAAGACGAACGGTCGGCCTGTAAAGTCTTAGTAATGATGATATGATATGAAGGGATAAATTGCGGAAAGATATGTCAAATAATCTGTTTCAGATTCACAGAGGACATACGAGATTTAATTGCTACATACATCTTCTCAGTATGGTATAATTCTCATATTATAAACGTAATTTAATTCGTAATTTAGTTGCCGAGTGATAATCGATACTCAACTGCAACCACATTCAAATAAAGCCATTTAATTGATATGGATAGTAAAGTAGTAACTCGTGTACGCAAATCGTGCGAGTAGTAGCGTCGTATATCGTGACCTCTTTCCCTCCAAATAAATTGCCGCTCAGATTGACCCAGAAAAGCAGCGTACGGAGCGATGATCTCTAGTTCCACAAATCGGTATGAATAGACCTCTTTTAGTTCCAAACAAAGGATTCATGGAACTTTCCACTGAGTTGTTTGTTGGTGAAATTTGGTGAAGAATAACCGTTTACTAAGTAGGTATCGACTACTGAAGTAAAAAATGTTTCGAAGTTATGATCATAGTAAGTTTTCCAAAAATTTAAGGTTGTAGCGCAAATTTGGCTGATTATTAATCACTACATATTACAAACCGAAGGACTTTGGTTGGCCGCGTCTGTCTGTCTGTCTGCACGCGATAAACTCTAAAACGACTGCACGGATTTTCATATGGGTTTCACCAATACATAAGAGTGATTGTGTAGTTAGACTTCTGGAAAGAATTGGATTGCAAAGACTAGTGATAGAGAAGGATGGCATAGACAAAGGGAGGTTTATGCCCAGCAGCGGATCATGGAAAACCGGCGATGATGATGAATCAAAATTCGTAAATCGGGCTGGAATGTACTTCAAAATTACGATTTGAGTTGACGAACTGAATAAAACAGCAAGTATCGCCGCAGAAGAGTGCCACACGTAGTCTCCATTCTATTTCGGTATTCATTCAGCAATTTCATAGAATCAGCGGCATCGCGCAAACACGGCTATGAATATCGTTATCAAACGATTTTACTAAATATAAATTGGAACGTACGTAAAGTCTAATGGATTGGGTCCGATTTCGCGCAAAGGGGGCGGTTTCGGAGGTTAAAAAAATAGCAAGTTAGTGGCCAATATTTCGATATCATGTCAGCAGGGAGCAATGGCTTAACGTATCTACTGAAGCATGGTCCCGCATGTTTTAATTATAAACTTTACTTTCGCCGGGACATCGATGCTCCTTAATACACGGAGGATGAGATGGGACCTTTGTTAATTGTCTTAGTCCAAGAGCTAGTAAACTTTTCTAGTAAATCCATCAGGCAATGTGAAAACTTGTATAATTATTCTCGAAGACAGGGAAGAACTCGACCGGGCCGGGGAAGGGCCCGATTGGCTGACAAACCTGCGGGATCCCAGCATTGATACCTATAATACATCTCTTTTGCATTACTTAGGAAATGTTATAGAATCGATCGAGTTCGAAGTAACAGTCAAAAACAACAAAAAAAAAAAAAATCGTCGTTATTGCCCGGACGGCTACTGGAGTCTTTTGCATGAAAGTGCAGATTCATTTTTGTTAGATTTTAACGCGTTTGTCTTGAACACATTGTAATATGATTCGTTGTGCTAATGACGCGCCGGTTGAAAATTAGCAAACCAAACCACTTACCATAACTTTATGGTATATGAAATGAAATGAAATGAAATGAAATGAAATGAATAGTTTTTATTCAAATTTTGGATCTCATGTATCGCTTTTTGAACGTCATTTATCTTTCTTGTTATATTTTATTTTATTTTTTTGCAAAATCGAAAACTACTAGCGTTTCGGAAAGACCACTGCTGAGAAGAATACGCCGAAAGAAACTCAGTTCAGTATTGGTCCCTACGTGCCAGAAGGGCATAATACATAACAGCTACGAACAGTTATAAGTCTACACATACATTTAACAAATATTTGACTAATTCCAAGCATTTTTATCTATTAAATAATCATTTATACAGTAATATGCCTTTTTTATAAGCTGATTTTTAACAGCAGTCTTAAATTTATAAAACGATAGTTCTAACAATTCATTGGGAATTCTATTATAGAAGCGTATTCCAAGACCCAGAAATGAACCCTTTGTTTTCTGCAGCCGCAATGCTGGGGTTGCTAATTTATTTATATTTCTTGTGTTCCTACTATGAATATCACAATTCTTTTTATATAAATGAAGGTTTTGACGCACATACATGATATTCGCAAAGATGTATTGGGAGGGAAATGTCAAAATATTAATGTCCTTAAATAATTCTCTAAGAGAGTCTCGAGCACCTAGTTTATATATTGCTCTAATAGCGCGTTTTTGCAGAACAAATATAGTGTTGACGTCTGCAGCGTTACCCCACAGCAATATTCCATAGGACATAACACTGTGAAAGTAGCTAAAGTATACCAAACGCGCAGTGTCAACATCAGTCAGCTGTCTGATTTTCCTAATTGCGTAAGCCGCTGAACTAAGTTTACCCGCCAAAGTTGTAATGTGGGCACCCCATTGAAGACCGGAATCAACTGTTATTCCGAGAAATGTTGTTTTATCTACTAAATCTAATGTTTCATTATCAACTATTATACGCGTTGGCAGATCTGGGACATTCGGTAGGCAAAATTTGATACATTTAGTTTTTTTCGCGTTAAGCAACAGGTTATTCGCTGTAAACCAGTCCAATACTTGAGCTAATGTACTATTGACCTCGTCAAAACAGTCGGTTTTCCTATCTAAACGAAAGATAAGTGATGTGTCATCAGCGAATAGTACAGCCTTACATGTATTAACATGGTATGGTAGATCATTTATATATATGAGGAATAACAAAGGTCCTAGAATAGAGCCTTGGTGTACACCTATCTTAACAGATGATCCGGAAGATTGAACTCTATCTAAACTAACTTTTTGAACTCGGCTATTTAAATATGACCTAATTAAGTCCAGAGCTTTCCCTTTAATTCCATAATGTTCTAGCTTAGATAGAAGGGTATTGTGGTCAACGCAATCAAACGCTTTGGAGAGATCACAAAATACACCTATTGCATTCTGTTTTCCCTCCCAAGCGTCATAGATATGTTTTAAAAGAGCTACCCCGGCGTCTGTGGTTGACCGGCCTTTAGTAAATCCATACTGCTCGCTATGGAAAAGACCATTTTTATTAAAAAAGGATAGTAACTGATTAAAAATCAATTTTTCAAATATTTTACTTAGTGCTGGCAAAATAGAGATAGGACGATAATTAGCAGGATCGTTTCTATCACCCGATTTATATAAAGGTATAACTTTACTTAACTTCATCAAGTCAGGAAAAGTCCCCATATCTATACATTTGTTAAAAATAGAAGCTAAGTAAGGTGCAATTATATCTATAATGTTACTTATTACAGACACTGAGATATCCCACAGGTCACCAGTCTTTTTATTATTTAAACTTTTAAAAATGTCAATAATTGTCTCAGGTGTAACATGGTGAAAAATGAAATGTTTGTTACAAACCGGTATACATTTTTTTAATATTTTTTTAGTTTCTTTACATGAAGAACGTAAAGAGGCAGTAGTGTTGACTGGAATATTAGTGAAAAAATCCTCAAAATATTGAACAACATCCCCATTAGTAGTAAGGACCTTATTATTCGTTTTTAATTCTATTTTATTATCTCTGGTTTTAGCTTTACCGGTTTCTTTATGAATAATTTTCCATGTTTCCTTTACTTTATCTTGAGAGTTTAAAATAGATTTCTTAATATATAATGCCTTAGCACACGAGCAAACTTTTTTAAAGACCTTTGAATAATTTTTAACAAAAGTAATAAACTATAAATGTAATAACCGGGACTAAACGCGATAGGCATTTCGTAGTATTACTACCACTTACTTCCTTGACGTTTCGACCGAGTTGCATCGGCCGTGGTCACAAGGCGACTGACGGGCGGCGGCATCGTCTGTTCGGGCGTCGTGAAGTATTTTCTTCCACCCGCAAGTTGTCACTTATTGAATCACTAGTGATGTGGCCACGACAAACTACACTCACGGTATCCGGTTTCGGTTTTAACGGTTTCACTCGCGGTATGCACCCATTAATTACAGGATTCCACGCTGGAGACAACTTAAATCCGTCCTCCCGATTGAAATTTTTGTACTTCTTAATTTCAATCGCTTCACGTACCATCCTGGTGTGGTAATGCCGATCAGTGGAGAGAATTTTAGGGTTATGTAGCTCCTATAGCTCTCATAGCTCATATAGCTGTTTAGACGGCAACTACTTCCTCTTCAGAGACCAGCTCTACCTCCAGATCGATGGAGTTGCAATGGGTAGTCCACTCGCACCGGTGATTGCAAATATCTGGATGGAGCACTTCGAAGACAGAGCACTAGCCACTGGACCTGGGCACGTGAAGCTCTGGAGGAGGTACGTTGACGATGTCTTCTGCATTGTCAATGGAGGCCATCAAGAAGTGGAGCAATATATCAAACATCTCAACTCCATACATCCAAAGATGACATTCACTTATGAAATGGAGAAGGACAGATCTCTTGCGTTCCTGGACATGATGATTAAGGTCAAACCGGATGGTAATTTATCTCACACGGTATACAGAAAACCTACACACACGGACAGATACCTGCATGCATCCTCTCATCACCATCCCCGGCATCTTCAATCCGTTATGTCTGCATTAACGAACAGAGCGCATAACCTATGTGACCCTGACCATCTCCAAACGGAGCTTTTACATGTTCAGGAGGTACTGAAACGTAACGGGTACAGGGTGTCTAGAGAGTGGAGAAAGCAGAAGAAAAGACAAGGATGTCCAGAAGTGAATCGTCAGGCAGCATTTTTACCATATGTTAAAGGCGTAACGGATAAAATTGGGACGGTGTTGAGAAAATTCTCAATAAAGACTATTTATACGCCTTTACGTAAAGTGTCGCAGTCACTGCGATCACCAAAGGACACCTTACCGTTACAAACTCCGGGAGTATATAAAATCGACTGTAGCTGCGGCAGTTCGTATATTGGCCAGACAAAACGGACTATAGCCGAACGCGTCAAGGAACACATTGCCGCAGTGAAAAATCGACAGACGAGTAAATCCGCGGTAGCAGAACACTTATTGGATACGGGAGTCAACCACTGGATGGAGCTACATAACCCTAAAATTCTCTCCACTGATCGGCATTACCACACCAGGATGGTACGTGAAGCGATTGAAATTAAGAAGTACAAAAATTTCAATCGGGAGGACGGATTTAAGTTGTCTCCAGCGTGGAATCCTGTAATTAATGGGTGCATACCGCGAGTGAAACCGTTAAAACCGAAACCGGATACCGTGAGTGTAGTTTGTCGTGGCCACATCACTAGTGATTCAATAAGTGACAACTTGCGGGTGGAAGAAAATACTTCACGACGCCCGAACAGACGATGCCGCCGCCCGTCAGTCGCCTTGTGACCACGGCCGATGCAACTCGGTCGAAACGTCAAGGAAGTAAGTGGTAGTAATACTACGAAATGCCTATCGCGTTTAGTCCCGGTTATTACATTTATAGTTATAATGCAACGCGAAAGTTTAAAATCTTATAAAAGTAATAAACTCAGAATTTTGATTATAAGCTTTCATAGCCAGTAATTCATATAATCTATTTCTACTGATGTAAATACCTGGAGTAGCCCAATCACTAAATTTTTTGAGATTTCGTTTGGCACATGTTTTTATTAGAAAAGCATTATTAAATTCAGATTCAATAACAGTAAACAGTTTATTATATAGAATATTCGGATCATCCTTATTTTCCGTAAGTAGGGGTATTTTCTTAGCAATTTTTTTCTTGAATAGTTTAACTTTATCTTTTGTAATAGATCTATATGTTATTTTAGGTAAGTCTACTTCTACATGATTTATGAATTTTGCAAACTGACCAAAATGATCTGATGTAAGATTTTTAATTATATACTTGTCAACAGCTTTGCAATTGCAGAAAACATTATCAATACATGTTGCAGAGTTTCCTTGAATTCTAGTTGGTTCTAGAAATAAATTAACCATATCAAATGATTTAAATAAATTCAAAAGTCTAACACTTTCAGTTGTAGTTTCCAATAAATTTTCATTAAAGTCCCCACATATTATGATATTTTTTCGACTGCAACATAGCTTCCTTAAAACATCTTCTACAACTGATTCTAAAGTACTAAAGTCTGATCGTGGGGGTCTGTATACACACACTATAATATAATTCCCTAGTTCAATGCAAGCGAGCTCAACATTACAATCTACCGAAAGACTAACTATGTCCTTACGTTCTTTACATTTTACGTCACTTCTTGTCAAAATTAAACTACCGCCTTTCTCTTTAGTCTTTCTAGTATATGAACTGCTCAATAAATAATTGTTTACATTAAATTGTAGTTGATACGATTCCAAAAAATGTTCTGTTAGGCATACTACATGTAAGTCTTCATTATTTATATATAATTCTAATTCTAATAATTTGCTAGTCAGGCCCTGAATATTTTGATGAATAATATTTAATTCCTTGGCCTTGACTGTTGTCTTGTCCCTCAGTTTAAAGCAGACTGAGAATTATTTAATATAGGTATAGGAGTATTTGATATACCTATGTCTGATTTATTATTTACTGTTGTATTACTTACAACAGAACTCTGTAAATTAAAAGCTACCACTGTAGCAATTTGTTTTTTAAAACTAAAAGGAAGATACATAGTATCGTTAGTAAATCTACTAATAAACTTATTTAAATCTAAATAAAATATAAAATCGCCATGATGATATGTCATATTGTACATATGTACATTTAAATTATGTATGTCCTTATTTTCATTCTTATCTAACGATTCCGAATACGGAAAGGCACATGTCATAAATTTACAGTGAGTTTTATTATTTAAGTACATTAATTTTTGAATGCTCTGTTTTATGTCTTTTTTCGTTACACCAGAACTGTCGCCACATAAAATTAATATTGAACAATTTTCATCGAGACCATTACAATCAATACTGTTAATTATATCTAAATAAGAAGCCCCGGGTGTACATGTGTTGTAAACTGAACAATCATAGTGAAGTTGATTACAAATAATACTACTTAGACCTTGGCCGAGCTTATCGGAATAAATGAATAATTTTTTGCATGTCATTTTTTTATTATAACAGTTATCTACAGTACCTATTTGGGTAAGTAGGGTACACTGAGCAGTATCATATTCTCTTGACTCAGGACCAGAGGAAATTACAGGTGACATTGTGACTGCCCATTGAGGACTGCTCTGGCACTGGTGGTCTGGTTGAACAAGAGCATCATACTGATCATTATTACAGTTAGCTACCTCTATAAGGTTTTGGACCTCTAAGATATTTTTACTTATTTCATTGTGTGACAATTCATATTTTTTTGATAAACTATTGAGCGCTTGTTGCAATTCCAAGTTCTGAGACTGCAATTCATGAATTTCAGTATCGTATATACGGCTAGCCATATACAGGTCATCTTCACATGATTTTAATTGTTTAGATAAACATAGTTTTTCTTTACTTAATTGAGACAAGGATTTACATTTTTTTTGTTTACATAATAGTTTCTTGGTACGTTTAATTATTCTATTAATTTTAACATATTTTTTAATCTTATTATGACTGTTTAAAATAAAATACTGAGACTGTGGAGTATTCGCAGGTATTTCTATGACCGGTCCCGAGCCACATTCCATGAGTTCGCTGTACAAATGAAGAGTATTGTTACATAATTCAGCCTTTTTTTGTTCTTGTATTTCTAATGCAGATTTTTGTGCATCATATAAGCTTCGTTCTAACTCATTTATGCGACTTAGAGCCCTCTCATGAACAGTACCGCACTCCTTAGCTTGATTTAAACATTCTTTCAAACGAATGTTTTCCTCTAATAATTCTGTACTTTTTATATGGAGACCAGTACATTCATTTTTTAACTGAATATTCCTATCATTTAATTTCTGAAATTCTTCTTCATTTTCGTCCCGTTCCTGTAACAGTTGTGACGTTTCCTCTCGACACGCTTTAAGGTCAAAAAGAGCCTGCCTCAGCTTCATGGTTAGGTCTTTAATTGTGGCCTTCCGTGTCATCATAGTGAATGAGGTGGTGTCAGCAACTGAAATTATATTTAATTATATAAGTAAAGATAAAACAATATTTTTAAAACTGGTGGGATTTATTATTTTGAATTATTTTAGATATCTATTTGTTTATTTACAAAACAATTAACATAGATATAGAGGATATCATACAACTATAGCTATTTAAAACAAATGGAATTATTAACTTTATTCTTGTTTTTTGCTTATGTTTTGTGGTCATCAACTAAGCTTTCACAAGCGTAGCGAGACCTCAAGAACAGAGCTGGGTGGAAGGGTGTAAACTAAGTAGAATATGATCTGAATATTTTTGTATTTTTAAGCTGTGTATCGTTGTATTTTTGTATATCATAATACACAGGAATAAATGTAAAACTTAAATTATCCTATGTATTTTTTTTATGTAGGTAGTTATATTTTACTATTTGCCATAAAAGAAACAAAAGATATAGCAGATTATGCGTTGTAGTATATAAAATATTATTTAATATTCGAAATTTATGCCTGTAGCCGTAGTTTTAGATCATCAACACCGTTTGCACTAGGTAAACGGAGCGAGAATCAGACTGAGCTTCGTAGGCAAAATATAGTACACTGCTACTTAAAAGTGAAACCGATACGGACGTTTTATGTTTCTGAAGATGCACTGCCTGCCTATCATTAGATTATAAAACAGTATACTCTCCTGGTTTAATTGAGGATATTCCAAACTTCCTTTGTTGTTGGTTTGACAGCTGAACAAATCCAACCGCCGGCACCGGTCGTCTGGTTTCTTGTTTTAAGATATTATTTCACGATAACTTGTTGGTTTTATAAACTATTGCCTTATTTTACGTAATTAATATCAGATTTACACAATTATTTACAATAAATACCATAAAAATTATTTAAATTACGGAACAGATGATTTTGACATGTCACCCGGGCAGTGTTGCCAGCCGATTTTGTATGGTAATGCTTGCTTATTTTTACCGATCTTAATTCAGTTACCTATGTATATTCTTTCAATTTGATATCTCGGCCAAGATTACAATTAGTTATTACCTACCGATTCCATGCCATCTCACAACAGTGGCCGGTGTCATACAAAAAGTGGCAGCATTCAACATGTTCTTTGTATAGAAAAGTATTAAAAAAAAAGATTTTTGTGTTTAAACAATTCTGAAAATTATTTCGATTGTAAAGAGTTCCGTTACTTCTGCGTAATTAATGACCTTCTAGGTCATTAATTACGCAGAAGTAACGGAAAAAAACTATTGTACTATAAAACTGTACATGTTTCTTTATTTTCAAGCATCACACATAGACAGTAAACAAAGCTTTTAATCATATACAAATAAGTTACTCAAAAATATATGTAACTCTACGAATAAGTAGGTAAGTAAGTGTAAAAACAAAATCTGTATATCGATCACATACATTGATCTTTATCTCGGCCATGCGTATAATGGTAATAGAATCTGGCCACATTGGCCTGTAATTACGACAAAAAGCGGCCAACATTTATCATGTCGTTTGACACGTTGCGGCCACCACAAAAGAAATAATAGCATCTGACACTGACATCAGAATTAGACGTCATCAGCTTTTATGCCCCGAGCTTCGAGCAACACGGCCTCCGTAGTAAAAAATTCAATTAGTTTTAATAAGGATTATTTTTTGTAACGAGTTCTTTTCGTATCGGTTACGGCTATGAATAAAAATGTAGGCAAATGAATTTTGTTTGGTAATCATCTTTCTTGTTCGCAATGTTATAGTCTTTGAAACCTTTCCAGCTGTTTGGTTTTTATGATCGCTGTAAAAAAATAAATTAATTTTTATAAAGATTTGATATTTATAGTTCGGGGAAGAGTTTTGATAAAAAATGGTTTATTTGTCCACGGCTGTAATAAAATTATTGAATGGTGAGAGTTCTTTCTTTTTTGTGTATCTTAGTGGCTCTGGCCAGCGCTGGTGTCAGCCAAACGGTCGGCCGAATAGACTTTATAAATGCTGTGAAGTTGACCAAACGGAATGCTATAGCCAGCACCAACTGAGGATACACCCGGCATCATTGAGCTGTGGTTGAAAGAGATATAGCATAAAGAGTGCAATCCAGTTTAATGTGCCTTTCAAAAATGAAAGGAGGAGTAGCGGTTCCTAAATAAAATAAAATAAAACCCTGTTCCATTTCGTTGGCCTCTTAATCTAATAAATAGATCGTAGATCTGAATTTTAATAACATCAAAGTATCTCAGTCAAATTGTGAATAATATATTCCTTTTACCCACTACGGTCTGGGCGTTTAGTACCCTCCCCCTTCTACGGCGAAGGTTGGTAATTAACTAACGGTTGACGGCCTGTTGACCAAAAATATTATGGAAATAGCCGCTCCAATCATTAGTTATTCATACCGATGTGCTGTCACGCGTATTATATTAAATTATCTGTTTACAAATTTGAATATATATCGTGTAATCGAAGGGCAATATCATCTTTTTCTGAAGGCAATATCGAATATAAAAATAGTACAGAGATACTTGAGGAATTTAAAAGTGTATATTACTTTTACATTGAATTTCTGAGTGAAAACAAATCATATACAATTAATAAAGAAATACATCAGCAATGAACAGCAAATAATATACGTAACTGGCAACGCATAGATCGCACAGAGATCAAAAACCAGGTTCAAGTCCTGCCCGCGTGGATTTTTTTTACCATTTCTTATTTTCTTTAATATATAAATAAGGTAAAATAGCATTGTGAATGGAAAATAAATCCCATATAAACTACTTAAATGCAACGCTACTTTTTTATGAAAATACGAGACTTGTACTTATAGAAGCTTAGAACTTTTTTCAAAGCATACGAGCATATTTTGAATTTGCTAGAAATGTTTCTGCAGTTTACAATAAGAATGTATGAAACCCTCCCGGAGAGCAGAGTATTATTGAAATACTGAGATTTATGTGACTAGACTCGCCTATAATGAGGCATCTTGTGCAGGGGCCTATTAGGTCCGTGGCCTTATATTTTCATTTTGTCACAAAGAACAAATGTCAACAAATGGACAAACAGCCGAGTTTTTGTAATGAAGCTTCAGGCTTAACATTTAATTTCGAGGAGCCCGATGGCCTAGTGGACGTGAGCATTAATAGCGCTCTCACATGGCGCAGTCCCCACTTGGATGGGTGACCGCAAGTGGCATTAAGCCGTTAAGGCACGTTAAGTCGTAGGTCCCGGCTGTCATCATTGATGGCAGTCGTTAAGCTATGTCAGATGCCTTTAGGCAGCTTGAAATATCTGACGCCAGTGCTGGCCACATACACAGACGAAAAAAATAATAATTTCACAGTTTCAGCAGTAATAACAACGAAAATAATTCTGCAGGAAATTGTACACAAAACACGTGCACGTATGGAAATATAATGTATCTATTAGTTCCGTATAATTGAAAGTACATAAGTACTTTCGCACATGGATCACGAATACGCGTATCGCAACGATATTGCTACGTATCGCTGGCGGCCGCCATACATTATTCATACATTTCACAACCCTCAGTTGCCAACAGACACTTTTATACCTTTGAGGAATATTTGTTCTCACATTTGTTTTGGCGTAATGGACTGCTGAACACACAAGCTGGTTGAGGCTAATTTGTTGCCGAGCTTGAAACTTTTGTATCACGGGAAAATATTCATGAATCTTGTATTCGACTTGTTTAGGTACTCGTGTACGGGTTACAGATGTCGTATAATATTTTATGTGTCATTTACAACTTTATTATTAGGTATGTTAATATTCATTTGCAGTGGAAAACGTGTTCTGCTGTGTAAAAATAATATTGCCGTTTTAGAACTACGTATTATGCGCATACAAACCTACACATTTAATTTCCATTAATTCATGGTACAACTTAATAACCACAATTTCGTCGTTTAATGGAAAAAAAAATTCTATTTAGCGTTCCTAAATGTGCTTTGGGTATCGTTCTAATAACACTTGAAAAAAATCCTTACACCAATTATACTTGCCCGTCTTAATTTACACCTTTCGTCGATAAATGAAAAATAAATAAAAGATGCCTATTTAGCGTTCTTTGTTTGTGGTATTCACAAACCTTCCACAAATAAAAACACGTACAATTTTCTCTAACAGACCTCGGTTATGAGCACGAACTACAAAGTGTTGTTATGAACACATACTACAGCATTTGTTTAAAATGATAATAAAATGAAAAGAACCATTTGAAAAACGTAGTAATTCAGGTTTAAAGAGTATTGGCACAAAATTCCAGCCAATTGACGTAATAATAAAATAAAATTTTAAGCTATAACCCAGGAAACCGTAAATCGGAATGATCAGTAAAAGGTTATACGAAAATGGTTTTCGCGACGCCAGAGAATGGCGCGTGCGAATAAAAATAAATAAGTTGTGAATGAATCGAGTCCTAGAAGCTGTGTTAAAGATGATTTACACTGGTTGGAGAAGAAACGAAGGTGGAGAATGTGCTTGATTAGAGAAGCTGAAAAGTAGGATAATATTTATTTAGCTTTTTAATCGACTGACTTGTGATGCCGTGTGGTTCCCGGCGAGTAGAATAAGACCATCCAAGTCTTCCCGTGGATGTCGTAGAAGGCGACTTAGGAAACACACGCTAGACTAAGCTTATAAACATCAAGAATATCTCACCATCCCGTCTGGCCAGCGAGGAGAGTGTAGGCCAAATCCTCACTGCTTTGGTTAAATATAGCTATGGTAGTAAAAAAACCGATAATGATGAATCGACTGACTGGTGAAAAAAAAAGTTGTTGGAAAAAAGCAAGATGATAAGTGAAAGTCGTAGCTGTAAAAGTCTGAATTTGATGATAGTCTTAGTCGCATAGTCATAAATTAAGAAACATGTCCTCAACAATACTAACAACGTTTACTATTAAATCAATATCTAATGAAGTGCTGTTTCTTATACTTAAATAGTTTATTTACGGTAGGTATTTTGTTTTGGATGGAACAGTCAAATCAAAGACCTAGTAAGATATTTATGACGCTCTAGCTTAAAAACCCTATTATCATAGCAAGTAACGAGTTAAACAGCTACGTATCATACCCCAAAATATACAGATTCTCATCATATGTTTATTTTCCTGTCACGGTAGGCAGCTTGGGCCGTTTGGTCCCAGCGGTCTCTTTAGCAATGTGAATTATGACGGATTTTTCATGGAGTCAGGAAGGCCAGCCACGCTTTTATTTCCTCATCAGTTTATTTTTCTATAGACACTGTGATTCACGTTGATCTCTTTATATTCTTCAAGAGACTTGATATAAGTGTTAAGAGAACTTTATCTAACAGAATTTCTGTGAATTTTAATACATATTACATTTATTGTGGATCAAAAGTGGCTTCAACAATTTCGATAAAATGGAGGTTTACGAGGGCGGAAAATCGATCTAAGTACCTAATCGATGCTCGTAAGATCAAGGTCTCATCCTAAGGAACTTTCACGGAAAAATTGGTATTTTAAATTATAATATTCCAAAAAAGCAGAACAACAGAAGAAGAAGAGTTTGTATTTATTTCTTAGCTTCATATACAAATTCTGAGTCGCGTTGTATATTCATTACGGTCATTAATAACAGTTAAGGGACCTACGCAAAATAAAACAAAAATTACCAAAAATTTATTTTTGGAAGTCTTTTATTGTGGGCCCTTAAGTACTGCAAAATTAGGTGACTCAGATATTCAGCATTGAAAACTTCTGAATCCTCAGACGCTCGTTGACATCATTTATTGCATTGTCATCCGATTAACAAGTGTATGCATAATCATCCAGAAGTGGGTTTAATTTAACTTGCAAGTTTTATAACTATCAAATTTTCCCGCTACGAAGTCTGCGTTAATTGTCAACCACAGATTTCTTTAGGTGAAAAATTAAAAAATAAAAAAAAACACAAGTTTCGGTGCCTATTCAATGCAAGCAAAAAGTCAAATCTTTTCTCTTTATAATATCAGTAGTATAGATAAACAAGACACCCGGACATGTGAAACTTAGTAAAAGTTTCTCTATGTCAGATGCGTACATTCACTGATGATAATCGTGACCCCTCAAAACAAATTGAGGACAAGTAGGTTTGAAATCATTTGAAATCCTCACAGTAAAATGAGAGTGGCTACTAGCTCTATCTAGTGGTGTTTTAGTGAAATATTTTCCATAAGTAAACGTATATTATATTGAGTTTACCACATTATTTAAAATTGGTAGAATTCTTATAAGTTTTCCTGTAATTTACAAGTAATTAACTGTATGGGGAAGCCAGTGTCCGGCAGTGGACTTCTTGCGGATGTGATAAATAACAGTATTCTAAATAATGGCGCAGACTGTACATCGATTTGGAATTTTGTTTGTAATTCCTTGAATGCGGTGGCGCCAATAATGTAGACTTCTCGCCACGCGAGATCGTCGAGCCACAGTCGGTACGTTTGTATTGGATTTCATAAATCGACCCAAGTACTAAGGTAAGTGAGTACTTGAGTTGACCCGTTAGGTTTATTTGATTCCACACTTATGTGCCAATGCGTTCAGACTACTGCAGTCGTTTATTTAATCCTTTGAATGCAATGTAATCGAAATGTACCGACATTTCTGCACCTTAGAATAATCAAGATAGGCCTCTAAAAAACGTGTCGCGACACAAGTTCACGCACATATCATTATTACTTTATTTCACAAGGACTACTTGTACTATTATGTATTCTGTGCAAGGACCAGGATTAGGACCGACGACCATTGAGGCGTCGGGGCGCCCTGGCAACGAGGCGACGACGTAATGACAATATTAGAAACGTATGGAGATTTTTTTACAATTTCCCCTGTTCGAAATTCAAACTCTTCCAAATGTTAAATTCGTAGCTTTTTATTTATGCCGCACATACGTAACGTAAGAATTTGGCGTCACTTGTGATGTCCTCAGCGCGCGGTCCTTAATATAGGTCCACGTTCGGCAGTCACACATAACACTGACTAAGTTAGTGTTTCGATAATATTTCATTGCTAAGGTACTGGAGCTTCGATTCTCCATCTATCTATATTCGAGTAAATCTCAACAATTTTCACGGAATCTGCAGGCTTTTGCTATAGTGTTGGTAGTGCCGTATGGCGAATGTAACGTCAGCAATAGGTACGGTGCATTCGCCGCACGGCACGATTCCGAGAAGTTTGTATCGATTTTGATAAATTAATCGGATTGCTTACGCGCTCGCGTTTTGAAAGGTTGCTTATTCTTTACCGAAGCGATATGTGATCCGATCGCATTTCCAGGAATCATATGTTAAATCGTAATCCTTTGGAAGTAAAAAGGCTTGAGCAACTTGGCTCGGCTGTTACGAGTAGCTCTCACGTTTTAATACATCGACTGGATTCGCGGGCGTAGCGAGGTTTTACTATTGGGTAGGGTTAAAAATAATAAAACTAAAAGTGCATGAAATAACTGTAATATTCATGAGAGCCAACTTCTGAATGCGATCGGATAATCGACGGCGGCGGCGGAGAGTAGAAAAAGCGAATCAAAAAGCTATAAGTGCATAATAATCCATACTAATATTATAAATGCGAAAGTAACTCTGTATGTCTCGCTCTCACGCTAAAACTACTGAACCGATTTAAAAGAAATTTGGTACAGAGATAGTCTAGGGCCTTAAAAGGACATAGGCTACTTTTTGTTGACTCGCTATTTCACGCAGACAAAGTCGCGGGAACAGAGTAAGTAATAAGTTATGGCGCTCGCTTCTCCTAATTTTAATAATATCCTTACTTTTCGGAGGGGTTGAACCCCAAACCCCTCCGCCTGGCTACGCCCGTGACTGGATAAAACAGTCCTTACTCGTGTCGAGTAGATTTGTGAATTTCTCTGGTATAATTTTAGATATCTGCACGAAGCATCAATGCGTTGAAATCGTCCGTGAAGCAAGACATTGCGGTTGTATAACTTTTGATAAATCAATCATATTACTACTAGTGTTGAGCTGACCTGTGAATTCTTGTGATATTCGAGTAATTTAGATTTGCACTGAGCCTAAATGCATTGAAATCATCTGTGCAATGCAAGAAAGACATTGCCTTGCTTAGAATTTGAGCTTAAGTTTGAATCTGTTTTGACAAATCTATTTAGTATATACTTACTCATATTGAGCATAAATTCCTCTAATAAAACTCAGACATTTGCATGGAGCGTAATACTCGTATCTGTTGTTAAGTAAGTAGTTGCGATCGTATGTAATGGGAATAATGTTTCTCAATTCGCCTTTTTAGTTTCGTTTGTATAACTTTTGATAAATCTGTCTTATTTGATTGATAGATATTTGATTTTGTAGCTACGGTTCTAACCTGCAGGCGAATTTAATTCTAAGTGTAATCCTTTGCCTTTGAATGTAATCGAATTAAGATGTGGGAGTATCTAATGGTGGTTTCTTGGCTAACATAAGTGCAAATTTTAAATCGATTTTTATAAATATTGAACATTAAATAAAATTATCAACTGAACTACTTATTTATTCACTTTTTAGAAAATTCAGCTGTATATAAAATAAACATATCCGTATTGCAGGATCCGTAAGCTTAAATCTTAAATTCAATCCTTTCAAAAATGCGGATGTAGTTTATTTGACAAGTGTAAACTCAGAATCTGATGGATGTTGGAGCTATATAAAAGCAATGTAGACTTCTTGACAGTTCTGACTTGCATGGGTTTGTATCGGCTTCGAAACCTATATTATATACCTTTAATAAAATAGTTTTAAGATGACTTTTCTGGGGTTGATGTAGATCTTATTACTTTTTCATTGATTTAGATGCAATCAAAGTCTTATCTCTTTTATAAGTAAAAGATCTTGCCAAAATAGGTAGAATCATTTACAATGCGCTCTATGTGACTTTAATTGTAATACTCATTTCTTAATAAATGTAATTTACTTAAACAAAATATTACATTGTTCGTTTCACAAACACATTAGATTCGAAAATACAAATATGTCAACATTTCAAAGTAAATTCTCAATGTCGTAAAAATATGTATACTACTTAAAGTGATGAACTTCACTTACAATTTCCCCATATTTATTTACGACATCGTTATAGAAAGGATATCTTTAGATGAATAAATAAATTCTCGTAACAAGATCTGCTTTCCAATATCGTTTGAACTATGGGTGGTTGACATTTGCTGCTCGTGGGCGACTACGTTACGTAGAGCTTCGCTTTTAATACGTTTGACGTAAGTTAAAACGAGTAACAGAAGCAAAACTTTCAGCGTGGAGCTTGTGACTAGGTATATGGAGGGGACAGAAAGACTCTAACTTGCATAAAAATTTCATCGTATTCCAACGGAATTCCTTCTTTTTAAACATGACCTGACATTACTAGCATATTATACCTGTTGGTGAGAGTTATGAAGTTATTCATGTATTATCAGTTCCATGAAAAAGTTTATTCAGAGAAAAAGACCCATGTTCAAAATTGAACAAGTATGATGACTAAACCAATATTTAAAAACAGTTTTGCAGTTTTAAAGCTGCCCTTGTATAGTTACAAACACAAATAATTTATTTCATAACAAACATACATTGGTGTTGAAAATATAATGAATATATAAGTTAAAATAAACATGAAATGGGAAAAATAAAATAAAATCTACACAAGTCAAACTAAAAAAAAAAGAAAGATATAAGAGTTACCATTCTGTCACTTATTTTTTTGTACGTTAGTTATATTGCATGGACAGTGCACGTGGGAGGCCGTGTGGGCATCAGACTAATACCCAATTAAGAGAAATTAATCTCTTTATTTCACAAAAAAATCTTTTTATGACTATTAGTTCTTCAGTTATTTTAGTTATACCATAGATATTATAATTCAACATACAGTTATACACTAGCTGGTATAATATTTAAACTATATAGCTTATAAATTTACCCTCGATACACGTCTATACGTGACTCAGCCCGATAATATGAACAACTTTTCTAATGTGTCTACGCCGCATGTACCAATAAGGAAGCAGGAGCATCACGCGATACCAGCTGCACCAATCACCCATTTGGATACCCCCCGCGTCCCGCAGGGCCTATAAAAGAAGACTTCACCCTCGTTCGCCCTCTCTTTGCCATCTTGCCTGCTCACGAATCGCACCTTTGTATAGATTCCCCAATTTTCTATTGCTCATGTATTTTGGAGTTTATTTTATAATATAATTCTTTAAGGATTATTTCCTTTTCATTTAAAATCCTTGTTCTCCCTTGAACAAAGTGGCGACCGTGACAGGACCTGCTTCGGACAAACTAAATTTTGCCGGAGTTACAGGTCCACGCCCAAGCCACGTGCACGAGGTCAACGCAACGCCAGGTCAACTCGGAGGCTACAACGACGAGGCATCGACGCCAAGGCACTAAGTCAGACCACCACACAGCGTGCAACGAGCGGCCCGTTTCCAAACCAGTTAAGACAACGAGGAATCCACAACCACGAGGCAGCCAACGCCCAGCAGACGAAGCGACGCCGACGTCCCGCACTGCAGCTACCTGCCATCCTGACTGTGAGCTCGTTCCTATCTCTTTCCTAGTTTCTATCCTCTTTTATTTGTGTGAGCGCTTCGCGATATCTTTTGAATGCTTGGTGACTATTTCCATAGTGATTAGTGTCCTTTCACCACCGAGCCAAGATCATCAGTTATTCACCGCGGATCACTGGCCTATTCATCTACCTTTTCATTTCTACCCATTATATCACGCCTACGCTAAATTACCTAGTGTCATTTACCCCCATGCTGGGCTGGGGGCTATAAAAAAAGGCATAGAATGTTCCAGCTGCATCTCTTCCCGCGCAGATCGTAAGAGGCGATCGAGGGAAACAAACAAACAAAAAGGAAGGCCTTATACGCACATCTACCTTCCGCTAATCTCAAACGTTATTTCTCCTTTTAGACACTAGTAGTTTCTGTCCACTCTAAACTTACCTAATTACGTCTCTAATTTTAATTTTACTTATTTATCACAAACTCCATTTACGTAACTGTATTATTTCACATTCATAGCAGCTTAGCCTCCCTCCTTAACGCTTGTTGTCGCGAGCTATTGCAAAAAACCATTCGTCGTATTATTCCAGGTGACGCATTTGTGCCGGTTGCATACGTCCGCTGCCTCCGCGCTGCGCGTGGTACTAGTGAGCACTGACTGCCCAGCGGCCGCAGCCGGCGCATGACTCACCGCTCGCTTGCAACGTGCCACCGCCTGCGACTTGAGGAGCGTATCGTTCGTAACAATTATTTACTTATTTACGGGTGTAGTTTTTGCAGTTCGTGATGGCTACTGACTTGCTTAAAGATTTAATTATCAAGCGCGGATCCATTAAGGGACGCGTGACTAAGTTTAAAAATTATTTAGATTCATTAGAACCTTTAGAAACCGTTTCAGCCATAGAATTAGGAAAGCTTGCCATGAAGCTATCACGAATGGAAGCGTTACTTATTGACTTCGACGGGTTGCAGAGTCAAATAGAAGTCCATAGTGAGTCAAATTTAGATTATGAAATAACTACGCGCGATCTAATTGAACAAGAATTTGATACCTGTATCTCTTTTGCACAAGATTTTATTCAAAGGCACAGCCCTTCTAAATCGGAAAACAGTAATATTTCAAACTGTTCGCATTCCAATGGGTGCCTCCATCATAGCAATGATGGTGTTTGCAACAACTTAGGCTTTAAATTACCTGTTATTAACATTCCTAAATACGATGGCAGTGCCCACAAATGGCTAGAGTTTAAAGAAATATATTGTTCATTGATCCATGATAATGAAAAAATAAAAAATATACATAAATTTCACTATCTGTGTTCCTATTTGGAGGGCGAAGCTGCACGAGTTCTTAGTAACCTTGAAGTATCTGATAAGAATTATTCTGAGGCATGGACTCTTCTCTGCAACCGGTATGACAACAAACGACAACTAATTAATAATCACTTAAAATCTTTACTAACCATAGAATTTGTTCGTGAGTCTGACAAGGCTTTGAGATTTGTTATTGATCACGTAAACAAAAACCTACGTGCCCTCAACACGTTGGGTTTACCGACCGATTCGTGGGACGTTCTAATCATTCATATTTTGTCTTCCAAGTTAGACACCAACACTATTTTAAAATGGGAAGAACATAGAAATAGTTTACCTGACATTCCCACTCTTAATCACTTCTTTACCTTTCTAAAAGGCCGTGCCGATGTTCTGGAGACTGTCAATCGTAACAAGTCCGATCGGCCAGACAGAAACAGACAGACAATCTTTAACACTCAGCCTAAAGCGCAAACTAAAACCTTTCTCGCTGCGTCAAAGGAGACAGCCTCTTCTACCTCCAACCAATCCAAAGTTGAATGTGCCATGTGCCACGGTTCCCATCGCCTCTATGATTGCACCTCATTCAAATCTAAATCCCCGGAAGATAGGAACTTAGTAGTCGGGAAGTTAAGTTTGTGTCACAACTGTTTAAGGCCAGGGCACACCGTGCAAACTTGTAAGCTTCCAGGCACTTGTAGGCAATGTAAAAAGAGGCACAACTCGCTTCTTCACTTGCCCGCTGTTTCTGATGTAGCTCCTACGTCTACTGCCACTACTTCTATATCTATGTCTGTCATGTCTTCTTCTCAAGTCTTATTATGCACAGCAATGGTACGACTATCCAACCCTTATTCAAATAAATCTATTATTGCTAAAGCAATCCTAGATAGTGGGAGTCAATCATCTTTCGTGACCGAGAGTGTAAAACAAAGGTTAGATTTAGTTCCTCAGCCATCAAATGTCACTATAGTTGCGTTGGGCAATAATCAATTAAATCAAAGCCCCGAACGCTGCGCCTTAAATATTCAATCGATCACAACTTCATTTAACATGTCAATGTGTTGTCTAATTTTAGAAAAAATTTCTGACAATGTCCCTAAGTCATCATTCGACATTAGTCAACTAAGTTTAGAACAGTTTGAACTTGCAGACCCCAGCTTTAACGTTTCATCCCCTATCGATGTGCTTATCGGAGCTGATTTATTTTGGGAAATAATAGGCAATAAGCAGCACTCCCTAGGCTTAAACAATATCAGTCTAAGGAGTTCCAAATTAGGATGGCTCATTGCTGGGCCTATACCTGCTTTCAAACCCAAAGTTTCCTCTAAACCAATTGTTTGTAATCTATTATTCAAGGAAGAAAACCTTTCCACTATCAGTGAAGAGCTTACCAAATTTTGGGAGCTAGAAAATATTCCCCAAGCTCGACCTTATTCAGAGGAAGAGACACTTTCTGAGAATCATTTTCTCTCTAATTATACCCGTACTAGCGACGGTCGTTTTTGCGTATCTCTCCCCCTAAAAGACGACGTAGATTGTCTGGGAGACTCCTATTACATTGCTAAAAAGCGATTTTTTAACCTAGAAGCTCGATTTAGAAAAAACCCTGAGCTTAAAAGGCTATATTCTCAATTTATAGACGAGTATGCCGAATGCGGACATCTCTCTAAAACAGTTATACCAAGGCCTCTCAATGCTTATTTTTTACCTCATCATCCTGTAATCAAAGAAAAAAGCGAAAGCACGAAACTTCGTGTTGTTTTTAACGCCAGTCAGCCCACCACTTCTGGACTATCTGTCAATGACCTTCAAATGGTAGGCCCTTGTATCCAAGATTCTCTATTTAATATTCTGTTACGTTTTCGACTGTACAAATACGTTCTGTCCGGAGACATAGATAAATTCTTTCGCCAAATCGTTGTTCGAGATTCCGATCGTGATTTACAATTAATTTTGTGGCGGGACAATGAAAATCTCCCTCTCACAACACTTAGACTAAATACAGTTACCTATGGGTTTGCTAGTGCAAGCTTTCTCAGTACTAGATGTCTTTGGCAAGTTGGGGAAGAATGTGAAGACCCAAAAATAAAAAATATAATACAAAGGGATTTATACTGTGATGACTTGCTTACAGGATCCAATTCAGAAAGGGAATTAAGACTTATCCAACAGTCCGTTTCTGCCGAATTAAGTAAGGGTTGCTTTCATTTGAGAAAATATCGTTCTAACCTACCTAATATCATAGAAACAGACAACTTGGAAAGGTCTGACTTAATTATAAGTAATTCAACAAGTGCGCTCGGTCTTGGCTGGTCTCCAACAACAGACAAAATTAACTTTCCTACCAATTATACACCTAGTCCTAATTTTACTAAGAGAACAATTCTATCATCCACTTTTAAAATTTTTGATCCTCTTGGGCTATTATCTGCTGTCACTATAAAGGCTAAAATACTATTGCAAAAATTATGGGTTGATAAATTGGACTGGGATGACCCCGTACCTCCTCCCATTCAAACTTTATGGGTCAAGTTTAGTTCTCAAATAAGCCTTATATCTTCTATATATATTCCTAGAAAGGTTTTGATAGATAATTACTCATACATAGAATTGCATTGCTTTTGCGATGCTTCGCAACTAGCATATGGTAGTTGCATTTTTCTAAAGTCTACAGATGCTGATAATAACGTTCAAGTCAATTTATTATGCGCAAAAGCTCGCGTGGCTCCCCTAAAGGCTTGTACTATCTGCCGTTTAGAGCTCTGTGCGGCTTTATTAGGCGCGCAGTTGGGCTCTGCGGTATCTAAAGCCCTTAATTGCCCCATCAATCGCGTCTATTACTGGACCGACTCTAGTGTTGTCTTAGGTTGGCTCAAAACTCCTAATAAAACTAAAACATTTGTAGCCAACAGAGTAGCAGCCATAGGTGAACTCACAGATCTCAAAACTTGGCGTCACGTGCCTACATATGACAATCCCGCAGATCTCGCATCTCGAGGCGTGGATCCCCAAGATCTCGTCAAGTCTGACCTATGGTGGCATGGGCCGACCTTTCTTACCCAGTCTGAACACACTTGGCCCGTGCTTTCAGCAGAAAATGTTGAGTTACCTGAGATTAAAGCCGTGCCGGCTTTGGTGGCGGAAGTCCTACCTACGGTTCCTAAAGTTAATTTTCAGAGATACTCTAAGCTCTATTTTATACAAAGAATCTATGCTAGAGTCTTAAGATTCATACATAATTGCAAAAACCCACAACAAAAAATAACAGAGTCTCTAACAACTCAAGAACTTGAAAACTCTCTTACAATACTAGTAAAGATAGCTCAATTAGAATCATTTCCTTCAGAAATTAATATTTTAAATTCAAATAAACAATTAAAATCTAAAAACCCTATGTCATCACTGAACCTATTCCTTGATGACTCCAATCTGCTACGCGTAGGAGGACGTATTGACTCTTCTAATTATTCTTATGACAAGCGTCATCCTATTTTATTAAAATCTGATCATCATTTAACCAAACTAATTTTCCATAATGAGCATCTGCGTCTTTTTCATTCAGGACCCCAGCATCTGCTCGCCTCAATTAGAGAGCGCTACTGGCCCTTGGGCGGCAGAAGGCTGGCTAGGAATATTGTCAAAAAATGTCTTACCTGTTGCAGATTTAAAGGGTCGTCTCTGTCTAATATAATGGGCAACTTGCCCCCATCGCGTGTAGAGCCAGATTATCCTTTCAGTACCGTTTCTACAGATCTAGCGGGTCCCTTTTTAATAAAGGATCGTAAGGGTCGCGGATGTAAAATCAGCAAATGCTATCTTTGTATTTTCGTTTGTTTTAGATATAAATGTGTACACCTTGAAGTTGTCAGCTCTCTATCTAGCGATGCGTTTATTCAAACTTTAAATAGATTTATTGCACGCAGAGGACTACCTAAACTTATCTATTGTGATAATGGTCGTAACTTTGTAGGGGCTGCAAAGGAAATCAGAAATTTTATTAAGTCGAATAGCGCCTCTATCAATGACTTTGCAGCTTGTCGAGGTATAGAGTTCCGTTTTTCACCTGTTTACGCTCCTCATTTCAATGGCCTTGTAGAAGCAAGCGTGAAATCAGCCAAGTTCCACCTACACCGAATTTTAGGTCATTCTCACCTTACATTCGAGGATCTTGCGACTGTGTTCACACAAATAGAAGCTATCCTAAATAGCCGACCCCTTTGTCCTCTCAGCCCGTCACCCAACGATTTCCAACCTCTTACCCCAGCTCACTTCTTGATCGGCAGGTCGATGACGTCTCTACCTACTAAGATCTACGTGGACTCCAACACACACCGCCTGGATCAATATCAGCGCCTCGAACAAATACGCCAGCACTTTTGGAAACGGTGGGCCTCCGAGTACGTGGCAGACCTACAACAGAGGACCAAATGGCGAGAAAGGGCCAAGGATCTCAAACTGAACGATTTAGTCCTCATAAAAGAGGACCAGACACCACCCCTCTGCTGGCGAATGGGCCGAGTAAGCCGACTGTATCCCGGCTCTGATGGAATATCTAGAGTCGCAGACATAGCCACTATGAAAGGAACAGTGCGGCGCGCCCTTAATCGTCTCTGCCTTCTACCACTGGACAACGAATGTTGAAAGCTGCATAGAGCTTTCAACGGCCGGGATGATGTCTACGCCGCATGTACCAATAAGGAAGCAGGAGCATCACGCGATACCAGCTGCACCAATCACCCATTTGGATACCCCCCGCGTCCCGCAGGGCCTATAAAAGAAGACTTCACCCTCGTTCGCCCTCTCTTTGCCATCTTGCCTGCTCACGAATCGCACCTTTGTATAGATTCCCCAATTTTCTATTGCTCATGTATTTTGGAGTTTATTTTATAATATAATTCTTTAAGGATAATTTCCTTTTCATTTAAAATCCTTGTTCTCCCTTGAACAGCTGGGAACACAAAAAAATCAACATTTTCATACAAATGTGTTTAGCCGCCTGGGCAATTAATATAGAAAAGTGAAAAATCGACTTCCCAGCATTGGTATCATAAGAAAATTTGTTCATATTGACGGCCCTGAGTCACCCCTTTAAGGGAATGACTAGGGTCAATTTACACGCTGTATACATACATATTTTCACGTCTTTTTCCTTTGCGGAGTGGACAGAGCTCAGGTCTATAAGACCTAAAGCCACGTTTAGCATGGCTGTGGGCGTGGAGATAGAAACGCTGTATATCCTAATAAAGGCCTAAATGAGGCGAACGATAGGTGACCACGGTATCACTGTGGTCTCCTATAGATAAGAATGAATATTAATGTATGGATGTCAATTCCACTGTTCTATTTACAGCCTTATATTTATAACTTATGCCGTGTGGTTCCCGGCAGTGTAAAATAGGACCACTCCAAGTCTTGCCGTTGATATCGTAGGAGACTTAGGAATCAAGAGACCTCTTCAACCCGTCTAGCCAGCGTGGAGAGTGTAGTCCTCTATCCTCTGACTGCTGCGGCTAATACATCTCTGGTAGTATAGAGAGGGTCGTCATCCTACAGTGAAGACTTAAAAATAAAAACTGATGATGAAGATGATAATGTTTTATAACTTGCCGTAAAAGCCTGATGTGATGAACACAGGATTTACGAGTAAATAAGAGGTATAACTTTGATTAATGCATTGTTGATATCGCTTAGTTATCGTGGCAGGCTATGACAGATGGTGTTATTACGCACGTCAAGTATGATCATAATCATCATCATCTCAGCCGTAACAAGTTCACTGCTGGACATAGGCCTCCCACAGGGATTCCCATCATTGGGAGGGTTTTGCCATACTGGCTGGGATGCTACTTGCTCTGATGGATTGGGGATAAAGAAAGTAGCAGTTTTGGAGGCCAGGCGCGCGTACCTGATGACATACCTGCAACCACGGGACAGGCAGTTGAGGGTGACACCCTTGACTTTACGTCAAAATATAAGGTTTCTAAGATTTTAATTAAAAGTTTTACTTAAGTAGCTTGTAGAAAAATACAACTGTAAAGCAATATTGTCGACGTGGGTGTCTTCACTGACATTTTCAATGCGTGGGTGTCAATCCTGATACCCATCGTTTCATATTCATCTACTGCAGTAAAATGAAATCCTTCGACGTTATCATAATTAAATAAAGGTAACTGAACTTACTTGGCAGCTTGAATTCGCCTATGTATGGGTTTTATACGTAAATAAATAAATATATACGGACAAATCACACAGATTGAGCTAGCCCCAAAATAAATTTCTTTAGTTGGACTTGTGTTATGGGATACTAACTCAACGACACTATATTTTATAACAAGTTTTAGAAGATACAAAAATTATGTTTGATTTAATTTGACAGCTTTTGCGCAGTTGTGGTGGCAGTGGCGTAACTAAAGGGCGGCACAGCATTTTAGTCCAGTTTGATATAATATGGTTAGGTACTTAAATCAAACGTAGAACTTACCGAGTTGGAGGAAGGAATCGAGGAGACAAGATTTAATAAGTTTTGAAATACCTGCAACAAAAATATCATTGATCAAAATACAGTTACATAATATTTGAGTACAATTAAGAAAAAGGTTTTTATAACAAACTTATAATGTTTGTTTGTACTCTATGAGTACAAACAGACATTATTAATTTGTTATATTGGGTGATTCTCAATAATCGTTTAATTGATGGAATCAGAATCCATAACAATATACATAGGTACATTCGCAAGAAAAATGTGATAAGTTAAAAAAGGAATTAGTCCTCCCATACGATTTCACCAGTCAACTTCTTAAATTTCCATAGGAAGACCAAATATTTTTTAATTTTTTACCTTATTTTTTGCGAGACTATGTATATTTTATTAAGGATGCTAGTTCTATCATTAAAATAGTACCAATTTGTTCAGATTCATATTTATTAAAGAGCTACATAATTTTAATGAGCATTAGTATATTCATTATATAAAGCTTAATATTTGATGAACAAACTTTTCTCTAAATAATGTAAATATAATGTAAACAAAAGTTTTGAAGCCCAGCCCAACTGAAGTTGTCGGCGCGTTAATCTTAATTATAGCTTAAAGCTCACGCTATCTCGGAACAAAGATCTTTGTTGATTATAGGCAAAGACGACTAACGTAATATAATACTAACGACAGCCAAACTCAAAGAAATTAAGGTGACGAAAAGTAGGCGAGTATATGGCGCTGCAGAGTTGCTTGCCAATCCAAACTAGATGGCGGTAATCTGCGTTAGCCTAAACTTACTAAAACTGAGGTGTTATTTTAAAATAATAGGCCAAAAATATTGTTCTAATTATTAACAAGATATATTTTGTGAATAATGTTTTTAAATTCTAATAATATGGAAGATACAATGTTGTGCAACGAGTAGCGCCATCTATGTGAGTCTGTGAGAACAAATCATACGATTAAAGGGTTGGGGCCACATGTTATAGGTGAATAGTAAATGTGTCTACAATCAATGAATAAAACTATCAACGTAGTAAAAATATATTTTATATCACAAGAGTGTTCTTTAAAAGCTGTAAATTTGATAGAAACAAAAGTTTTGAGCAAAGCGGAAATGTTAATTGTCGGCGCAGCTTATCTTAATTAAAGCTTAAAGCTCGCGCTATCTTAACAAAGATCTTGTTAATTGGTAGATACTACAATTATTTACGTATCAACGAATAAAGCTTTCAATACATTAAGTTATGCTATCAGGAATCTCTTTCAAGATCTTTTCACCTTACTAGTACCCTAGAAGGGGTAGGTACGTTGAAGATGAGAGCGAAACACAATATACGAGTACCTACCTATTGAACAAAGCAAATAAGATATAGGTACTTTAAAGGCTATAGTGTAAACTCTGTAATCGAAGAACATAACAAAGTGTCTTAGTGCGAGTTGGACTAGCCCATGAAGGATTCCGCATTAGCAAGCCAAAAAAGGGACCACTATAACTTTTCGTCAGCAAAAATTACTTTGTATTTCATAGTATTTGGTAGTTGTATGAATGAAAAAGTTAAATTTGAGGTTAATGAAAAAGTGCTCCCTAAGTATATCTTAAAAACCGCTGACTATATCTCGTTCAAACCCGTGTAGAGAATGCGTGCTATATTTCGAAAACTAGTTGTTTATCGTTCGAACCAATTTTCGTTGAAAGTGTTTATTGAAATCTACAGCATATATTTTATTTAGATTTTTACTCTCGGATTTCAAAGTTAGGGGGCTTCACACATTTCACATATCTTGCAAATGACTGAGAAAACATATTTGAGAAACCTCTATCTCCATTTTTAAGGCACCCCCGCACGTATTGGTTTGTTTTTGTTTTAGTTTTATATATGAGGGAGGAGCCCTTAATCTTTCATTTTTCTTTAAAAATCGTAAAGTGGTTCACAGAAAACATTAACGGTCCAAGTTTCTGTGTTTCTGTGGCAGATAGATGATGAATCTATAAGTGCTCCGATAATACTAACTAGGTACATAAATAAATGAACGACGTTATAATTGTCAATTAGTTACTCATGGTAATACCCAGGTTGTAAAACCAAACAATATTGAGTTCCGTCGTTCGTAATCTTCCTGTAATAAATTGAGTTTCAAACAGTTTATTTTATTATAACGTCTGGCTTATTTATTGAACAATCTTCCGCGGGAATACCTCTTTGAAATTAACGAGAAAAGTTATATCTTATTTACAGGCTACGTAAATGGGTATTCGAAAGGTAAGTGTATTTATTTGTCATTTTAGAACCTTTGATTGAAACTTATATATGATACTAATATTATTAATGTATAAAATAGGGTCACTGACGTATGAAGTCAGCTACAGGCCGCCATGTTTACAGTGAACCGAGATGCCCGTATGAAGTTGTCCCAGTTCGTACGGAAGTTAGCGCACGGTAGCTTGGGCGGCGCCGGCGGCACGGTCTGCGGCCCGCTGGGTGCGCAATGGCTTGGAAGCGATACCAAAAGTACAGGTTCTGTACCGGTATGTAGATTCTTTTCATTTTGGTACTTGGGTACTTGTTCCAGATGAGTATCGGTACTATAAGCCTTAAAAGTAGCGGCAGCTAATTTAGGTACCGGGCAGTAAAAATCCAACGCACCGCCCACTACTTCTATATAGTTACACGTACTTAGCACTTGATAGGATACGAGTCAACGTTGTTCAAATTTGGTTTATATTATTATGACTGATATTGATGAAGTTATTTTCCTTATCCTTTTCATTAAATCTGCTTTGCCACGTTATACAAATATTTGTATATACGAAACATAAGTTTAAATATAAAGGTAGTACAGGTACTATGTCTGGTACCGGTATCTCACCAAGGTCAATGATACAGGTTTCCATAAATATTGGCATATCAAGCCTTAGCCATAACTGACTGGTCTGCTTCACTCATTCCCTTATCTCTTCCCTATCTATATCATCATCCGAGGCGGCGGCTAGTGAATGTGAAAAGTCCCATTCCCGAGATGTATAGCCCGAGTGTGAAAAGTTCTCACTGTGTTCTCTGGTAGCTAGACATAGCTTGGCTTTACGAGGATAATAATACGTCGACATTGCCTGAGCGGTAAAGCACTTCTTCGCCTCAAGTATGACTGAGCTTGTGGTAACAATTCACAAACTCTGGGCCACTGATGACAAAATAAGAAGTGTATCTATTTGAATAACTACTAACATCGAAGTAGCTCTACGAGGATAATTACGTTGACATTTCTCGTGCGGTAAAGCACTTCTTGGCCTCAAGTGTGATTGAACTTGGGATAATGATTTACAAACAATAGGTCACTAAGTAACAACAAAATAAGAATTATATCTATTTAACAACTAACAAAGTGGTAGCTCTATGAGGTTAATAACGGTAACATTTCCCGAGCGGTAAAGTACTTCCTCGCCTCAAGTGTGACTGAGTTTGTGGTAACAATGTACAAACACTGGGTCACTGACAACAAAATAAGAATTGTATCTTTTTGGATACTTACTAACATAGAAGTAGCTCTACGAGGATAATTACGTTGATATTTTCCGTGCGATAAAGCACTTAGTCACCTCAAAAGCGACTAAGCTTATACGATTTACCAACACTGGGTCACTAACAAAAACTTAAGAATTGTTTGGTTTGGATAACTACTTACATAGTAGTAGCTCTATGAAGATAGTTACGTCGACATTTCTCGTGCGTAAAGCACCTCTTCGCCTCAAGAGTTACTGGTCTTGTGGTTACGATTAACAAACTCTGGGTCACTAACAACAAAATAAGAATTGAATCTGTTTGGATAACTACTGACGTAGTAGTTGCCCGACGAGGATAATTACATCGGCATTTCCAGGGCGGTAAAGCACTTCCTCGCCTCAAGTCCGACTGAGTTTGTGATAACGATTCACAAGCACTGTGTCACTGACAACAAAATAAAAATTGTATCTGTTTGTATAACTACTAACGTAGTAGTAGCTCCACGAGGATAATGACGTCGTATTTTCTCGGGCGGAAAAGCACTTTCTCACCTCAAGTGCGATTAAGCTTGTGGTAACGATTCACAAACACTAGGTCACTAACAACAAAATAAGAATTGTATCTGTTAAGATAACTACTAACAAAGTAGTAGCTCAATGAGAATAATGACGCCAACATTTCTCGTGCGGTAAAGCACCTCCTCGCCTCAAATGCGACTAAGCTTGTGGTAACGATTCACAAACACTAGATCACTGACAACAAACTAAGAATTGTATCTATTCAGATAACTACTAACAAAGTGGTAGCTCTATGAGGATAATAACGGTAACATTTCCCGGGCGGTAAAGCACTTCCTCGCCTTAAGTGCGACTGAGCATGTGGTAATGATTCACAAACACTGGATCACTGACAACGAAATCAGAAGTGTATCTGTTTGAATAGAGCACTGACTTTAATTTAAAAGATATTTGATTAAAATAATATAACGCGTTTTCCTCAAGTATTTTTTTATACTTAAGTACTTGCTTCGAAAGATCAATTACAGCAATATTTCCCGCGCGGAATATTCCTAACTTTTTCTTGTCCCGAATGTGATCGAGCCTCTGGCAACGATTCAAAGATTCAAAACGTTTATTCAGAAAATAGGCCCTTGCAGGCACTTTTTCACGTCAAATCACATTTAAAATTATCTTATTTAGTATTATGCATTTACTAACTATTGTTCAAAAGCTACCATACTACTAGCATTTTGGAACCGACCACTGCAGAGAAGAAATGCCGAAAGAAACTCTTTTCAACAGTATAGGTCGCCTACTCGCCTGAAGGTCTTTGTATGATTAATGATTATATTAAATTTCTATCTTTTTTACTTTTCTTTTTTTTTTCATCTGTTTTCATTTTACAATATTATTATACATTCATTATTTTTGGAACATGTTTATGTTTACGATCGAGTGAGCAAATTACAAAAACAACAGAACATGAAGTAGTCTCAAAGAGGCCGACCAGACCAGTCCCCGATTTACATACCTACCATAAAATCGAAAGTCTATTTGTTTGAATAGAACACTAGTTGTATAGGTAAACTTAGACAAAATGATTTTTGAAACTAATTTAGTGTAAGTAGGTAATTAAGTAGCTTACTCTGTGTGTACATACAAAGATTGTTTGGTTTGGTAAGCCATTTTCCGCTCGTTAATGAAACCTTAACTTACTTCAAAGTGCTGCAGTTCCTTCTATGCTACTAATTACCAACCATTTGTCAGGTTTCTCGAATTTATAATGTGACTTACAGTGTAACTAATGTGCATTCATAAATGCAAACCTCACACATGAACAACAAAATAACTTCACACTTTTACTACTTCAAAAACATATTGCTAAAAGGATAATAAAATAGCTCTAAAAGCTGCCGCATTGAAATATTTCTCAGCATCATAGCTCACGTCGGATAATGCATAAGATTTTTACTCGATGGCGTAGGAGAATGAATTGAAACCAATGGATGCGGTATTTTGAGTGATTACCCCTACCCGGTAACAAGACGTCAGTTTACAAATGTGTCAGCTATGTCACCTGGGACACCAATTACGACACGAAAAATTGGCCAAGAACACCATAGAAGGAAAAAGGGGACCGGGAAGGCCGAGAAATACTTCTATGAAACAAATAAAAGAAAACATTAAATTTGCGACTTACAGCAAAAACTGGCGGAAGAAAAAGAGGAATGGAAAAAGCTCTAACAATAAGAGCCCAGCTCTTTAATTTGACGATGCCTCTCCAAACCGCCTAGCCAGCGTGGAGAGGGTAGGTGAAATTCACTGACTGCTCTGGCTTATATATGGCTGTGTTAGTACAGAGAGGGTCGTGCTACACTAACAAAGACCCGATGATGATGTTGAAAGGAGCAACGACGGAGGTTACGTTGCGACAACGTTGCAGCGCCAACACTATAAATAAATAAACGTCTTGGTAACTGTAACATAGCCTGTATGCACCGCAAAAGATGTTGACAAAGCAGATAAACTTACTACGTTGTGACCACTGCGACAACGTCTACAGCACGGCGCAATTAAGGTAACGACGGAGGTTCCGTTGCGAGCGACGTCACCGCGTCGCAGCGCCAATGCAGAGTATCTACGTGTAGCATCGCTCTTACGATTCAGAATTCCCCCCGTGAGTATGAAACAGGGCTGGCAACTTGAAAATTTGATAAGTTGAAAGTGAGTGTGGCTTGCGCGGAATTTACCTTCGCGGTAGTTGCGGAGCTTTATATATTATGTGAGTACCAACTGCTACCGTCCTATTTAAGGGGAAAATCGTGACTGGATATAATTTGCGAAGGAGCGTTTTAATTAAGTTTATTATATTGAATATTTTTATTGCTAGGTGTATCTTCTTAGGCGGCGTCCATAAATTACGTGAGATGTATAGGGGTCGAGTTAAATCTCATCTAATCTTATGTGGGAGAGAGAGATCTCGGCAAATAACACGCATTTTTAGGGTTCCGTAGTAAACAAGGAACCCTTATAGTTTCGCCATGTCTGTCTGTCTGTCTGTCTGTCTGTCTGTCTGTCTGTCTGTCTGTCTGTCTGTCTGTCTGTCTGTCCGTCCGCGGTTTTACGCAGAGACTATAAGTACTAGAAAGCTGTAATTTGGTATAAGTATGTATATTAGTCATGGCAAAAAAGTGGTAGAATAAAATCTTGAAAAAAAAATTTTTTTAGGGTAGCTCCCATACAAGTAAAGTGGGGGAGTAATTTTTTTTTCTCTACTTACCCATCGTGTGGGGTATCGTTAAATAGGTCTTTCAAAAATATTGTGAGGTTGAGAACACCATTTTTCGATTTAGGGATCCGTATCCGAAATATTTTGTTTTTAAGTGCGAATTTTTGTTAGAGGTAAGTGTCCCCGCCCTCTATCTGCTAAACGGTTATATATAGATACGTGAAAAAATTACAGGAGTAGTATATATACTGAAGTTTAAAGGAAAACTATCAGAGCTGAGTACTAAGTTCAAACTAAAAAGTTATAGGCAACCAACTTATAAACTGAAAAATTTCATACTATTTTCATTGTTAGATGTTTTTGGTCGTTAAACTGTAAGGTGCGAGTGTGAATAGTGTGAACTCAAAGTTGTCATTCGCAACTACGGAACCCTACACTGCGCGTGGCCCGACACGCACTTGGCCGGTTTTTTTTAATTTAATTGATCCAAAAAATTATACTATTCTTGTCCATTTAATCCAGATTGTACATGCTTAAGATTTAATCTTAAGCGTACTTAATCGTAATACGATTAAGATCATTCACTAATTCGTTCGAAAGTAAATAATTTCATTCATACTTCGACTGACTGTCAAACCACAATATTGATTACTATTCTTAATTACACTATTAAATACTATAATTATCGGGATGGGGGAGAGGGTTGAATAAAATCTCACGACATCTCACCAGGGGGGGAGGGAGGTGCAGAAAATTCAAAAAAACACCTCACGTAATTTATGGACGCCCCCTTAATATTGGTTATTAATATTTTATTAAAGCCACTGTTTAGTAATAAGGGTCCTTAAAATTCGAATGTGGGTTTATAAACAAGCCACAGGCGGATTTCATTATATAATTGAAGACTATTTACTCATAGTTGAAGACAATAGAAGTAGGTATTGTCTTAGTTAACACGTACTATAAAACCTCTAAGGCGAATGTGGGTTTATAAACAAGCCGCAGGCGAATTTCATTATATAATTAAAGACTATTTACTCATAGTTGAAGACAATAGAAGTAGGTATTGTCTTAGTTAACACGTACTATAAAACCTCTAAGGCTCTAGATCAATCGAAAAAACGAAAACGATCTAAGAGAAAAACTTCTAAACAGATATAGTAAAGTAATAGTACAGTTTCTACTATAAGTACTAAAAACTTCTTCATACTTCGTTTGTTGTTGATTGTGTTATTTGACAAATTGTTGATGATATTAGGTCAGAGACTATAAACATTTGTCTGATTTAATGATGGTTATTATTAAACTTTAAGTAGTGATTACATAAGCTCTTTGGTTATTATCGCCAGTTTCTGAAAGAATTAGGTATTGACACTTTATGGTGTAGTGTGTTGATAAATATAAAAAAGTGCAACTGGGCAATATTACTATCGCAATCGTGGAAGCTTGAAAATGAGTTGGATATCAAGTAGACTTGAAATAGCCGACACATTTTAATTTCCTGAAAAGTTGGTCGGCGCGATAAGATTTATAAAGACGTCGTTCTACATTCCGAAGCAATCCAAATCGCGAACGAATACTATTTTTTATTTGCCCTAAAAATATCATTTTTAATAGGCAGATTTAGTTAACTTTAAATATGTTCTTAAAATTATAGAAGTCTGATTTGTATATTTCTTATTTTGAAGTATAAGTATTTCGGTAAAATCTTGATCAGAAAGAAAATCATTAATAATACAAAAGTATAGATTCCTACATATTTTTTGTATTGTGAAGTTATAGTTATCTATAAATGATAAACCAGTAAAATACCCCAGTGTTTTTTCTTTGTTTAGATACTTTATAATTCATCATGTTTTAATTTTTTACCTATGTAGAATTTCATCTGTAGATATTTATTCATATATACTTTGGTGTAATACGAGTCAATCTTATTAAGGCCCCACACTAGGCACACTAGCAACGCCAATAATTTTATACCTAATACTTTACAAATAGAACGAAATTCAAGAATGTAAATCATATAAGCCTTAGTAAATAACCTGAAGTATTTTTGGAATCATGTTTAATATTATCAGAATCAGTGAGAATTATGAGAATCAGATTACCGCCAAAACGGCCGTTTTTGTAGGTAATCACTATTTCTCTTAATGACTGATTCTCATAATATTAAAACATGCTTCCAAAAATACTTCAGGTTATTTACTAAGGCTTATATGATTTACATTCTTGAATTTCTTCCTATTTGTAAAGTATTAGGAATAAAATTATTGGCGTCGCTAGTGTGCCTAGTATGGGCCCTTAAGTCATGGTAACGTCATAATATAAGAGAGGTTAGAGCAAAATTCCAAACAAAAACATAATTTAGATACCGTTATAGTAATTCAATACTCGTGTTTTGGAAGGATAAGTTTATTTAACTTTGATAAGAGGTTTTCCACTAAGCGGGCGGCCTTCCGTTGCGTGGGTCGTATGAAGGGCGCAACCTTCCGTCTAGGGGTCATATGCTGTCGGTACCTTTTGCGTTTCATACGAGCACTTTGTTTACATACATGATATGTTTAGAATTAATTTCAGTTTGAACATTATCATAACAAAATTAGCCCTTTAGAGTAGGAGTTGTTGGGTTTATATAATAAATAAACGAGCTTTCGCTCGCGGCTTCGCTCGCGTTAATGTCGATCGGGAACAGTAGTTTTCTACGGGATGAATTATTAGCCTATGTTCTTCTCCGTACTCCAGGCAACGTGTATGCCAAATTTCAATATTATCGGTTCAGTAGATAGGGCGTGTAAGTGTAACAAACTCGCTTTCGCATTTATAATATTAGTTGGATGGGATATATAGGAACATTGGGATGGGATACATAGGAACAACTAGCTGTTCCCGCGGCTCAGCCCGCGCGATATATAGCCTATGTCCTTCTCAGTACCCTAACCTAAAGGTATGCAAAACATGATGATGATCGGTTCAGTACATTGAGCGTGAAAGCGAAACTCACTTTCGCATTTATAATATTAGTTAGGATTAGGATAGTTAGGATTAGGATATAATGAAATGAAATGAAATGAAATGAAATGAAATGAAATGAAATGAAATGAAATGAAATGAAATGAAATGAAATGAAATGAAATGAAATGAAATGAAATGAAATGAAATAAAAAAAAAGGAACAAATCTCACAAATTTACCTAGACCCACAATAAGTTGTGAACTTGTGTTGTATGAGGATGCGAGCAGCTAAAGATAGATCTAGATGGCATGCAATTGGGGAGGCCTATGTCCAGCAGTGGAAGAGTATAGGCTGATGATTATGATGATTGAGTTGTAGGATATTAATTCAATCTATTCAATGATGCTAAACAGCTTTTTTCACGTTCGAAATCGTCTATAGTTTACATACACTGCTTTTTTTTCAATAATTGGCTAAAAACAGAAGAGAGAGTTTGAATAAAAATTCATATTCAACAAAATACATTTTTTCTTTTTAAGTTTATTAAACTGTTTTCCGGCAGGACGCATGAAGGACGCGACCTTCCGTCTGACAGGCAGACAGGAGCTCTGTTTCTCACGAAATGCGTAATAGATACGATGCTCTATTCTCAATCACTAGAAATTTTCCCGCTATTTCATCGGCGTAAATAAATAAATAAATATATACGGACAAATCACACAGATTGAGCTAGCCCAAAGTAAGTTCGAAACTTGTGTTATGGGACACTAACTCAACGATACTATACAAGACCCAGGTCAATCTGAAAAAGATCATTTTCCATCTTGACCTGACCGGGGATCGAACCCGGGACCATCCGTGTCGCAGGCAGGCGTGTCGACCGCTGCGCCACGGAGCTCGTTTTAGGTTATGTCATCCGCAGATAAATTTAAGTGAAAGTATTTTGAAAATCGGTCCAGTACTTTCGGAGCCTATTCATGTAAACAAACAATATATCTTTCCTCTTTAAAATATTACGTACTAGCTGTAACCCGCGGCTTCACCCGCGTTATAAATAGCCTATGTCCTTCTCAGTACCCTAACCTATGTGTATGCAAAATTTCATGATGATCGGTTCAGTAGATACGGCGTGAAAGCGTAACAAACAAACAAACAAACTCACTTTCACATTTATCATATTAGTTTGGGTGTTGGGATGGGATGGAATTGATAAACCTGAAAATATGTTCGTTTGATCAGCATTCATTTCAAAATGAAATAAAGGTTAAATGCGATATTTGAGACAAATAAGTCATTTTATGAGTACATTTTACGAGCCGGGATGAATGCTAGAATTAGTATTCTACACTGTACAAAATCTATTATCAATTTAGTGTTTTAAATCCTTAATCGTTGCAAAAGAGCTAAGGATGCTATAAATATTAGCTATTAAATATTGTCATTGCTAACTTTTCTCTATAATTAAACCGGCGTGTTATTTTAACATTAAATTAAGAGGATTTATGATTGTATGCTCTTACCTCACGTGTTTAATTATAGAAAATGATAACTTATTATAAGAAAGCAGAAAAGGATTTTAGGTAGGATATCTATACTAATATTATTAAGCTGAAGAGTTTGTTTGGTTGAACGCGCTAATCTCAGTTACAACTGGACCGATTTCAAAAATTCTTCCACCGTTGAATAGGTTCGTTATCCCTGAGTGACATGAGCTATGTATGTCTCATGGGTGAACTGCTAGTCATTCTTATATTTATAAATATATGTTCTTATATATTTATAAATTGTGTTTGTCCTTATTTTGGTCTTTCAATTCAAGTTAGTCATTTAAAGTTATCAGATAAGTATATTCATATACAGAGTTGTATAAGGCCTAGTACTTAAATAAGCAGACTTACTTAGTCTGCTTTAAATTTGTGCACATAGATTAACTGAACAACTTTAGCTCCATAGCATGGTCAGGCAGGTTAAGTATAATACTCTACCCGATGAAACACGTAAGTCTATGAATACTTGAAAAGAGAATGAAGAGGCCATGAATATTCCGAGTTCAAGGAATCTTAAGAGTAACTGAAAATGTTGACCCACTTCCTGTTTTACGGGCGTTATCCCGGTGTCAATGGCCCGTTCTCTATAAAAATGTCGACCTATTTGGGGACGGCTGAAGACGTTACTCATTTGTTATTAAAATGTATTTCGTGAAAATTTTACTGATACGTTAGAAGGCTAATCATGACACTTTAATCCCAACTAATATTATAAATGCGAAAGTGAAATTTTGTTTCTTTGTTTGTTACGCTTTCACGTTCTGTCTACTGAACCGACCATCACGAAATTTGGTATACACAGAAGGACATAGGCCATACTTATATCACAAGGGCGAAACCGCGGGTAACAGACAGTTGATAATAGATAACATCATAAAATAAAGTTGTTTCAAAAATTTCAATAGTTAATGGCTGTGCATTAGGTACAAAACAAAAAAGTTGACCATAAAATGAGGATAATCAACGCGGTGGCGAAAGGCTTTAACTCAAAATGAAAGTCAAACTTCCACAAAAGGCGGCGTATCATCCGCGGCAGCGCAGATAATGAAAACAAAACCGAATAAAAGTACTCCAACTCAAATCGCTGAAACTCCGTCGTATAAACACAGATCTTTAACCGGCTCACTTGTAAAATCGCTGCTGCGAACACAAAGACGCTCTGCGTTATCTATTGCTGGCTATTCAGCCGTGAAATGCCTGTCGTTGCGTGTATGTGCGGAAATCGACACCGAAATACGGATTCCACATTGTAAACAAGCATCGTGGAACGCAACAAGTCGCGGGGCGGGCCGCGACCCGCACGACCTTTTCCGGTCTTTTACGACCTTTACGATCGAATGTATCCTCATCTTCCACCCACAAGATCTGCCGGACTGATCGCAATCGGTGACGCACGCTATCTCCGCACTTCGATCACCGGCTCGGCAAATGTTTCCGTTTATCTCAGCTACTTTTCAACGTTTAAGACCGACGGTACCATTAAATTTTTATTACTGTTCCCATTTTATTATTCTCCAAATTATGTAAGCTTCGACGTCATTGTGACGACGCTAGCTGCAAATGACGCAGATACCAAAGGTCACGAAAACTTAGCGGGCGTAGATCACCTGTATAATTGTTCCATTGATTCGTCGGTAAGCACCGCATACGAAAGGCTTTGTCTCAGTTACTTACTACGTCATAACTGCATACAAACAAACAAGGATTGTACCGTTTGCCGGTGCCGGCTGCGGCGCGGCGGCGCGGTACTGCATGGCGTCTTCGGAGCTAGGGTGGTGAGCATAGAGTTGATGTTCCGTTGAGCGGAATGGTGGTAGATCAGCGATCATCGCGGTAGGCAATGGTGTTGTTGGTTTTCGCGACAGTCGCGTGGCGGCAGACGCGGCGCGCATTGCCGACTGGCGCGTAGTTCGCCAGAAAGGGATGGGACGCATCCCACGCATGCGCAGAATTAACGCGGGAAGCTCTTTCTAGAAATGCTTTTCCGCAAACAGCGCATGTGGGAAACCGCGAAGCGCCGAAATTCAACTTTGGGGATGATGATGCATCCTTTGTTATTATAAGGATTTAGAACGGCAAAATGTTAGGGAAAACCCCCTCCATATCTACTGGACTTTTGTTACAGAAATTAACACTGGTTATTCTAAGTCTACGAAGGCTATATCAGTATCTGAGGCCAGTGCGTCCAAATAGCGTCTCCTTAGACATAGAAGGTTTTTTAGTTTCGGATTGACAGTGACATTCGAGTAGTGATGTTCAGTACAGATTCTGTGGTACAGATACATCATGCCGTCTATATTTTTCACGTAGCAGATTAGACAAAGCAAAAGCCCACGTTCTTTAATGGCTTAAAGGTTGAAAACTTCTAAGACTCGGAAAAAGTGAAAGGTGACTATTTAAAAGATGATTATCTCTTAAATAGTGAGAATACACAAAATAAATAAGTCCAATCGAAATAAACAAATAACGTTGAAATAATAATTCTTAATTCCATAATTTAGCTTAACAAAATTGAATTGCTTTAAAAACAATTTATGAAAGCTTATTTATTAGAAGGCGCGAGAGATTAACACCGCTCGCCTGTTTATAAATTGAGAAGTCGTAAGGTCTCGGGTACACGGTGTTAGTAAATGGTAGAGTGAACTTCCTATTACTCTGCTTGTTCGAAGTATTTGTAAACAATGACGAGTTGTTGGTAAAAATAGGGTAATAATCGTGCCTAAATTCGTGCTAATCTAGCACGACACGAAGACAAAACCTCAAACATTACCTCCGAAACAAATCTATTTGTACTACGCCACGGTCTTTACTCGAGGCACCGTATACGGAAATCGAGTATGCAGTAGACTAGTAGAGTGGATAATTTTAACTACGGTAATAATAAATTAATGGACAAATTGCTGCAGAGAATTTAAAACGCACGGAAGGATTTTATTGAAGTTCTTAACATTTCTGAATTCACGTGACCATACTCACAATCTTCATGCCACTCGCACTTGCATAAAAACAAACCTCACATAAACCCCCGACAAAGGTTGGGAAGTTATTTTGTTTCTAAAGGATTTTAAAAATTAGAAAAGGCATCTTAATTTGTACAATTATCATAACATTTTCGTAGGTCAAATCGAAACAGCGGTATATATTAATAGCGATATATAGTAATCATAGTATGCTAGGAATTTGACAAAAATGAAATTTTTTTAAGTTTTCATTTTTGTCAAATTCCTAGCATATTTGCCACAATAAAAAATTTCGGACCTTTTTTAAAAAATTTTGGCTCTATTCAATTATTCCAGCAATCATAGTAATTTATATTTAGTTGGCAGCACTAATCATCAGAACTGTTCATATTTCAAAAATACGTAACGACAAGACCTTTATTTTAGGTTTCCTCTCCTTTTCTTCTATATGAATTGATATTATTATGAAAAAGTATTATTTTTATTTTATTTAAATATTTATCTTAATTCATCCGACAAGTACGTATGCAAAAGCTAGTTTGTCCACATTAATTGATATTTACACCTTACTAAACCGTTCACTCTACCCATGTACAAAGTCTTACCTGATAATTACGACGGTGAATAATTCATAAATGAGGAATAATTGATTGAAATAGGAGAGATTTGCGTCGGTTTCCGGTAACTGGGGCAGTGGGTCAAGGGTGCCGCGTCCTCGGTGCCATTCCTCCATCCTCAGACAGTTTTATTGAGCACTCACCCAGCTCGAGTGCTGTTTGCACTTTATCGGTTCTGTCCAATTAATTCATTATATTCGATTAGGGATCCTTTCTTTGACAGTGATTTGGATTTTTCGCAGATTGTGATAATGTAAACGTTTGTAGAATAACGTAAGGTCGAATAAGTTTGAGATGCTATGACAATATCGGTGGAAGAACGGTAGGGTACATTCAGTGTCCATTTTTCATATGTAACGCGTACTGACTAGATTTCTAAAATGATAAAATCTAATAAAATGATTAACTGAAACCTTTTTGTTTGGTAACTAGTTATTAGGAAAAATCTCCCTGATATTATTTAAATAATTGTAATTCAGTTCGTGTCTTATCTCATGCACTAACCAAATGTGAAAATAAACTACAAACATAGCCGTAAATATTTACTGCGGCTATGTTTGTCGAGTCTACCTCACAAAATGTTTGTGCATGTACTACACTGCACAGACATATTAAAGTTTCTATATCGATGCTAATATCTTTTATCTTTAATTTTGGAATCAAATAAAAATGTAAATCTAGAATATGAAACTCGTATTTTGTTGTTATTCGAAAGAAAATGTTCGATCTACAAAAGAAAATTGCTTTTCTGAACATCTTTAGAGCTCAAGGTTATTAAAAGAAATAGTACTTAGTTTGATGTCAAGGTGAAATAGGTCATGTAAGAAATTCTTGAGAAATCCTCTTACAGTCTCTTGGTTATACAGACAGTTTTCTTAGAGTGTAATTAACACAAAGCTTTTTGTAAGCTTCTCGAGTTACAGAAGCTAATTGTTCTGTGTTGTTTTTAGACACATGTTTTATTTATCATGTTTCAACTAAACTACTAACCATGATTTAGTGACGATGTCATGTAATGCCAAGTTCGAAAAACAGACATTAAAATAAATGTTTGTGAAAATAATTTGCAACTAATATTATAAATGTGAAAGTCAGTTGTTTGCTGTTTGTCTTCTTTTGTTTATTTGTTTGTATTTGTCAAATTTTAACTAATCATGTTAGTACATATTATTCTAAAAACAACAGAGTTAAAAAAAATAAGTATTTACTGTCAAAGACAATATAATACTTAAGAAGATAGACAACCAGTAAATTTTTATACAAAAAGTGATAACGCTTCCCACCCCTTAAACATAGTCCAATTTCTTTATTTTTTTCACATTATTGATAAATTGGAGAAGTAGGGTTGTACGTTTTGATATTAAAGATATATTGCTTACAACAAAAGTTATGAGCATTAAAGTAAATATCCATAGTTTTTACATAAAAAATACCCGGGGCGTTTTAATTTATTTAAATTAATCTAATCCGAATCAATAAAAAAGAAAAACGGTTAGCCCTAGATTAAGGTGGGCTAAATCGAATGACACCAAAATTTCCTCATTTCGTAAAGGTTTAGGGGGGTGGAAGAGTTATCTCTTTTTGTATGAAAATTATAGGTAGTCGATCCTCTTAACTGTTCTCCTCGGATTTATAGAAGCGCGCGTAAGCTGACTAGCTTAAAACATGTCTGACTTTGTTTATTGAAAAATAGAAGTTTTCATAAAAGTGTTTCTTCTATAGTTTACTGTTTCAACATCATCAGGTCTTTATTAGTCTCCACTGCAGGAGTCCCTCTCTGTACTACCTGAGGCATAATTAGCCAGGGCAGTTAAAGGATTTGGCCTACACTCTCCACGCTGGTCAGACGGTTTCGAGTGGTCTCGTTGATGTTTATAAGCTTTGTTTGGCTTGTGTTAATTACATAAGTTGCCTTCTACGACATCGAAGGGAAGACTTCGAGTGGTCCTATTCTACTCTGCTGGGAACCACACGGCTATCTTAGTAGTTTACTGTTTGTCATGGAGTAAATAAATTATTTTAAGTTCTTAATTTTTTTTCCACTATGTCCACTTAGAACGATCCACTATATTTGACTCTTACAAACACTAATAACAAAAACCAGTGTATATGTAGCTAAAATCTCATACAGTAAAAAGGTTTTTATTGAATCAACAGCGGCCAGCCCTGGCGCTGGCAAAGGGAAAAATCTGCACAGTGAGCTATGAAACATTGTTTTACGATTCAAACAGTTTATTCAAAGCACTTGCCGTGTTGTTTTCCGGCAGAGTAGAATGGGACTACTCCAAGTCTTCAGTGGATGTCGTAGAAGGCGACTTAGGAAACACAAGCTAAACAAAACTTATTGTGTAGTGAAAACAGAACTCATTAAAATAACTGAAGCTGTTTATATCTTTACCATACACTTAGTTCAGAAACCAGATATTTTAACAAAACCCAGTGTAGCTAAAATCTCATTCAGTAAAAAATAGTTTTTTATTAAGTCAACAGTGGCCGGCCTGGTCAATCGCAAAATGAAGAAATGCGCAGTTAAATTTGATACATTATTTTACGATTTAAACATTTTTATTCATAGGTATAAATCGTTATTACTTTACTCTTTTCTTCTTACTAAAAATGTTTATGTTTATGTCAAACACTAAATTCCGCAACTAGAAATTGTAACAAACACGGGTGTAGCTAAATTATCATTCAGTAAAAAATAAAGATTTTTATTGAGTCAGCATCGCCCGGCCTTGGCACTTGCAAAAGGGAACAAATGTGCAGTTAGCTTTGATACATTGTTTTACGACAAACCGTTTTGTTCAAAGGTAAAAATATTTTTATTTATTTTTTTAGTTTATTTTACAACGAAACTCATGAAACTTAGTAAAAATGTTTATGTCTATGTCTATGTCTATGTCAGACACTAAATTCCGCAACTAGACATTGTAACAAAATCTCTTGTATTGTAGCTAAAATCTCATTTAGTGAAAAATAAAGTGTTTTATTGAGTCAACAGCGCCCGGCCTTGGCACTTGCAAAAGAGAACAAATGCGCAGAGCTTTGATACATTGTTTTACGACAAACCGTTTTGTTCAAAGGTAAAAAATCTTTATTATTTTTAGTTTATATTACAACGAAACTCATGAAACTTAGTAAAAATGTTTATGTCTATGTCAGACACTAAATGCCGCAACTAGACATTGTAACAAAATCTCTTGTAGTGTAGCTAAAATCTCATTTAGTAAAAAATTAAGTGTTTTATTGAATCAACATCGCCCCGGCCTTGTCGCTCACAAAAGGGAAATAATGCGCAGTTAGCTTTGATACATTGTTTTACGATTTAAACTGTTCTATTTAAAGCTAAAAATCGTTAATATTTTAAGTATACTAATCAACAAATCTCATTAAACTTACGAGTAATTATCATCATTTCGTGTTGTCGACACGGTCAGTCGACCATGCACACCCTGGTGTCAGAGTTTTTCGGAACCGCCTTTCGGCCTCCGACGTGGATCCTTTAACGACTACCAGATGGCAGCCGGGACCACCGGCTTAACGTGCCTTCCGAAGCACGGAATCATCTTTCTTATCAGTCAATCAGGTGATTCATGCCTGCAATGTCTTAGCCAAACTGGAAACAACTTAACAAAGTATGCTTCCCGTGGGAATCAAGTAATGTTTATGTCTATGTTAAGCCAAACTCTAAATTCGGCATTGTAATGTTTAGTATAGTATGTTAAGTCCTTATAGTTGTCGAATTGAGTGTTCGACATATCAAAACCCGGTATATCTAAATCTAATTTAGTGACAAGAAACTGTTTGTTGAGTCCACAGCGTCCGGCTCTGGCGCTCGCAAAAAGGGAACAAAACAACGCAGTTAGTTTTGAAACTCTCATTGTTTTAGGATTTATATACGAGTAGTTTTACTTCTCTACCTGAAATCTGAATCTGCCTTAAAAAAAGTCTTTGACATGAGTTGGGTGACATGCCATGGTAAAGAATACACCTTTTACTACTAGAACTAATGTAGCTTTCAAATATCAGAGGGTAAGTACTTAAACTTCATACAGGATGTACATCACAACATTTATACTGACATAACCAACATACAAGTCACATCTTTATAGTCAGAGTTTAGAAACAAAATACATGAACTGATATCATGTAGGTGGAAAGCCAAACCAAAATAGGTTGTCAGCCAAATTTTCTACCGACTTATTTTTCCTCGACCGGCTTTTGCGATCTACGTGGGAAGAGAAGCAGCTAGTTTTTTTTATGACATAGGAGGGCAAACCACAAAGTGGGTCACCTGATCTAAGTGAGCCCCGCTGCCGATGGCCACCAGAGTTGTTACAAGAGCATTGCCAACCTTTATTTTTCCTTCCCCAGAGGGGAAGGAGGGATAGGCCTCCGGCTCTCTCACTCACCGAACGAAGCATAGAAGCGGTAAAGCTACTACTCAAACGTCGATTTTCTGTGAGAGCGTGGTACATCAGTCAGTTAATTTTCCAGTAGCATGGCTCTACCACAACTCGTTAGTTCATTAGTCTTTTCCTTTTGCCCAGACTAAATATCATACTCAACATTACAGTAACTAACAAATGGTAGCGCGTATTTAAGAAGTGACTCTTCGAGTAGCGGCATACACAAGAGATATCTTTTGATTTACACCTTACTTAAAGGGCCTTAAGGTTTCCAGAACAGATGTAGACGTCGCCTAATCACCACTTAAAAGATCGCTTAAACAGCACAATGGGACACAACGGCCGGGCCTTAAATAAGGCAGGTGCGGATCCAGCATTAGTGCACACGGTGGGCATAACCACAGCCTCCTTTTGAATATGAGTTTTCTGCACATTTTTAATTAATTTTCAAGTTATGTATTGTAGTTAAAAAAACCGGCCAAGTGCGTGTCGGGCCACGCGCATTGTAGGGTTCCGTAGTTGCGAATGATTCACACTATTCAAACTCGCACCTTACAGTTTAACGACCAAAAACATCTAAAAAAGAAAATAGTATGAAATTTTACAGTTTATAAGTTGGTTGCCTATAACTTTTTATTCTTTTTTAAACTTTCGCGCTTCAAACACATAATTATTAATATTAACAGGACTTAGCACGAACCTTTTTACTTATTTATTTTCGCTGACGTTTCTATGGAGTTACATCCACCTCTCGGTCTCGCTGCGACCACGATGGATGTAACTCCATAGAAACGTCAGCGAAAATAAATAAGTAAAAAGGTTCGTGCTAAGTCCTGTTAATATTAATAATTATATAACTTTTTAGTTTGTACTTAGTACTCAGCTCTGATAGTTTTCCTTTCAATTTCAGTATATATACTACTGCTGTAATTTTTTTCACGTATCACGTATCTATATATAACCGTTTAGCAGATAGAGGGGGGGGGGATACTTACCTCTAACAAAAATTCGCACTTTAAAACCAAATATTTCGGAAACGGATCCCTAAATCGAAAAATGGTGTTCTCAAAAAAAAATTTTTTTCAAGATATTATTCTACCACTTTTTTGCCATGATTAATATACATACCCATACCAAATTACAGCTTTCTAGTACTTATAGTCTTTGCGTAAAACCGCGGACGGACGGACAGACATGGCGAAACTATAAGGGGTCCTTGTTTACTACGGAACCCTAAAAAGAAACTTTGATGATTTACTGTGTACTTAATTGTTTTTTGTTTACATGGGGTACTAGCTGTTGCCTGCAACTTCGTTCGCGTGGACTTTATGACTCCGGTGTATTACCTTAATACGAACTAAACATACATAAGAAAATACTTGTAGCAGTGTTATAAAATTGTATGGTATTGCATTGGCTGCTACTTAATACTGGGGGGATAAAATAAAGAATTATTTTAGACTTTTTGAGCGACCGACACGATAAGAAGAAGACTATATAGCTAGCTGGAGCTAGCCTTTTATGACTTATCACTTGGAAGTGAGCTTGCGCTACTTCACCAAACTTTGAGGTCTGGGCCGAGCGCCTTCAACCTATCGCACATCTCCAAAGGGCCTTCAGTAGGGACGAACCTCGGCTTTAGGTGTTGCCTGTGTGTTCAAGGCTTGAAAAGACAGCAAACTCTCATGTTTTGCCGTATGGGCTGAAAACTACGTTACCAAAAGGGGGACCGCTGGGCTGTCACCAGAAATATGAGCTAATCGTACTTTACGCACTCTATCCCAGAGGAGAATGTGACTCTGTAAAATTGTCGATGTAAAATTCAACATGGTAGTGTATCAGATATTCTAAATCTTCGATTTTTTACTTCAACGCAAAATACTAATCAGGATGAATAACTTTTGCTTCAGCGTCATTTTTATAATTCCTATAGTTTACCTGGACCATTATGGTTCTGCATGAGGTTTTCCAAATCTCAGATTTTTTATCCCTCAACAAAAATGCTCATCAGGCTTAACAAATTTTGCTAAGGCTCCACTTCTATATTTCTTATAGTTCAGTCACATACAGACAGACCGACAAGAAATTCAAAAAATTTTTTTTTGCTTTCGTTTATTTTTAAGTGTCCCTTTGTCCATTTCAGTCAAAAATACTCAATGTACAGACAAAATATTTTTACTGTTTTATTATATGTATAGATTAGAAAAAAAAAAACACCCTTATCTTTCAAACTATCAAACCAGGCTGTTAAAATCATCAATGTTTCCTAATAAGACCACTGACTAAAAGTGGGGAATAAAAAAAAAATACATTTTCATACAAATTACTGGGCCAGTGTTTTGTTTTAGAGATGAGGGCAGTGGCGGCTCGTGACTTCAAGGAGTGGTGGTTCATCTGCTTACCTACTGTCTCTCAAGAGCAGTGTTTCTAGTCACCTTCCCATATGCTCCTACCTAATAATATTTGTACATACATAATTAGTTTCTCTAGGTACAATTCTTGTTAATATTAATGCATGTTGTAAAACCATTTCTGATTAAAAAGTATAGTAGGCAGGTACTTATGTAGGCATGCAGTGAAATATCTCATCATCTTGACTTACCATTGGTTTAGGTAATTAATTCAGGTTGTAAACACGAGATTATTTCAAAAAAACAGATTAGGCGGCAAACCTCCTAAATAAGCCATAGCCTATTTTCTTTTATAGTTCTTGTTCAAATAATCCCATTAACAACACACTTTAAAGCCACTTTCAACCAATACAATTTGAAGCACACACAAAGTAGAAAACCATAACTTTAATTAATTATTAGGTAATTTCGCGCGCGTTATCTATTACACCATGTCACAGGTGCGAAATAAAACAAACTAACTGATTTGAGTAAGTAAGGTCAAGGACACGCCTTCGCAACAAAAATCTTCAACGAGCGAGCGAGACACCCCGGTCGATGCCGCCCGAGCGAGCCCGTTCGGGAGTATTCGGGACTCGAGCGCCGTTCGGATTTTTCAATTTTTCTCATACATTGAGTACGGATCATCTTCCGTTTCACCTGCCGGGGCATTTCTGTCTCATTGCATATAGTTTCTATGGAGACGGTTCGTGCGCAGTTTGAAAGCCCTCGCCCAATTTTTGGTTTAGCTAAAATGAGTCTTAAATTTTAGGTAATAAAGATCAAGCTTGTTTGAAAATAGTTTTTTAATATTTCTTCAGTGTGCAAAATTTTAAGTCACATACTGATGGATAAATAATTTGTGTCGAAAAAAAATTGGGAAATACATAAAAATCTGGTAGTGCAGTGCACGAGTGCACTTAAGGAGCGGCCGCCACTGTGAGGGACTATGTATGATGTTAGCTGCAAGTTTCTAGACCTATTAAGTTCTCGATGTTTTAGAAATAATTAGTAAGTTAATTTTAAAACATCGACATAGGAGGGGAGGTGCTTCAAAAGGCGCACGCATTATTAGCGCCTATGTATGTCAAGTTATCACGGGTGGGATTCCCACTTGGATTGGCACTACAAGTGGCACAAAATATCTCAAGTTGTTCTGTGCTTAGAAGAACACGTTAAGTTATGATAGATAACTTGAGTTAGCTAGAAAAGGCTGGCACCAGTTTTAGTGAAAAATAAATAAACAAGCAATAAAAATTAACACATTAGGGGGACCGACCCCTTAACTTTTTTTGAGAGCTGGATACGCGCCTGAAATAAAGACGCCGATTTTATCACACGTTGAGGCAAATTATCTCTGGACGTATCGTTGAGTGGCCGTTAGGGCTGGTACGCAAGCGTGTCGTGACTTTTTGGTCGTGATGTTTTTAGTCATTGGAGTGGTGTGGATGGGATTGCTCGTATTGTGCCTAATTTGAGTTGAAGACCGCCTGCACGATGGGTAATATGTGTCAGAGGCTTTTAAGCTTCCTGTCATCGTCATCGTAGTAAGCAACTAGAAATATTGATCAAGTTAAAATTATTGCTTACTTACGTCTCTATCTATACAGATAAAATATCGGAAAGCATATTCAATTCAAGCAAACGATAAATCATTTTCTTTCTGTTATATTAGTATAGACGAAATAAAAACAGTAAATAAAAGTCAAAGTGCCAATCGAAACGTACAGGGTATGGATAATACTTATTTTAAATGTATTCTTTTTTTCCACACTTCGTCGCTACTGTAAACTCACCTTAAGGTTTGTTAGGAGCCACTACACTACACTTACATTATATTAAAATGATATCAGAGATCTGGGTCATGCTAAACGACCTTCTTCTCGAGATCGGGGAGTTAAGTAGCAGGTTTTTAAGCGAAAATATCTTCATTTTGCATTGTCTTTTTAGGCTTTTTAAAATTTTTGTGATTGTGACTTTCAGAATAATAATGAAACATAATATACATATAACAAATAAACTAACATGGAAATATGGATAGTAATTTAAAAACATGTAGAGATAAGCTACCTAAAGGGCATCTGACATAGCTTAACAAGTGCCATCAAAATATCTTAATTTTGTGTTTTAAAGGTTTTTTTGTTATATATCTCAGAATTATAGAATAATATTGAATCTAACAAACTTATATGGAAATATGCATAGTTATCTAAAAAACAAGTAGAGAAAACTGCGTAAAGGCATCTAACGTGGCTTGACGACTGTCATCAATGATGACAGCCGGGACCAACGGTTTAACATGCCTTTCGTAGCATGGGAGCTCAAGATATTTTTATGCCATTTGTGGTTGGTTGGTCACCTATCCAAGTATAGGGACTGGGAGTTGCTTAAAATGCTTAAACGCTAATAATGCTAACGCCTACTGACCCATTGGGCTCCTCTAAGACATTCTCCGTTCCCCAGTCAACTTAAAAGCAAATTTTCATGTTTGATGTTACGCGAAAGAAGTCGTGGGAAATTGCAAGATTCATAAAAGGCGCGACGCTTGCCGTTCTTCAAAGTCAAATCTTTTAAACTTCGAGTTATCACTTGTACCAATTCAATTAACAAAATATTTTTTTTCGCTAGCCAAAAGAAAGTATATCTGAAATCACACTCGCATAAAATACAACAACTTATGTACTAACCAGAATTGGAAATCACGGCTCATTGCAAACAATCAGCTTACCTGCAACAAAAATATGCATTCGTTACTGAAAATATTCGTTTATTTCAATGATAGTACAAACAAATTCATAAAATAAAGCTACAATAAAAACGCATTTTTTTCAAAACCGTTGATTCGTTGCGTATTTTTAAGCAAGCTTTTACAATGAAAATATTAAAAATATGTTGTCAAAGTAATAGTGTTATTTGGAATTACGTTACACTCAATTTTATTGCGCAATCTTTTTTACCCTTTTTTCTTGTTAATAAATTATATCCAACGATTGCTTTGATATTTCAAGCTATGCTTTAAAATTTTATACAGATAGAAAATTTTATATATCATAGAATTACTTGACAAGCATAACTAGATTAGACCTTAAGCATCTCCCCCGGGCTCCGTGTTTTTCCCCTTGTCTCTCTATCCGAATGATTTTTGCTGGGCGTAATTTTATTTGCCAAGTATTTTTATGAAGATGTAGAGTTTCTTTTTATCCTCATTGTGACTAAAATCATAAATGGGCAAGCAAAGTTATTACAATGTCAGGAGTACTGAATATAATATGCTTCATGTGTAAAAAAGTACTGCAACTTCAGAATCTTTATTACCACCAGCGAAACCTAGTAACGATTTTTTTACATGAGGCACATGCAAAAGGCCCATGAAAAAGTTACTTTTCACACTGTATTGAGTTCGGGCATCAATAGATTGAGCAGTGGACACTAGGGTAACAACGTTTTGTGTCGTTTTGTTCGCACGACCGCGTTAAGCGGAGCTTTATTGCAAACGCCTATATTTTCGCAGCAACACTCAATTTAGTTCGGCCGTTGTTTTTTAAAACAGAATGAAAAAGAGGAGCGTTGAAATAACGGCAAAGATGCTTTTGTTTTCGTAAAAATGTGTAAAAATGTCAGTTTACACCTGGATAACGTTGCAGTATGTATTCATGTTTGTATAACGAGGGTATGGAAAAATCTATCGTTATTGTGAACAAGTGTAATTTTATACTACTCTACTGCGTAAATTAATATAATATAACTCATCTAAATATAACTTAATTACCGTCATCTGAATACATAATATATGCTTATGAGAGTATACTTCTATTTTAGTATTCCTTCAAATATCAATAATCAAGTTTATTTTTCAAAACTACTACTTGAATCATGTATCGTCGATGACCTAAATATATCGTTATAGGCGAATTAATTAAAGTACAAACGTATAAATAAACTATTAAATATTATTCTTAAGGTCAAGACCGTGTTTTGCGCAGGTACATATAAGCACAAAAAGCTTCCACGTTAACTGCGAGGCTGTGAGTTTACACCCAAGGGCGATTGGATTACGCTGCGTCCTGTCCTGCATAATTTACTTGTAACATTATAATTTATACACCTGACACTGGCTTCGATTCGAATAATCCTACAAGGGATCAGGGTATTTGCATATGTAACAAATGTTAGGATCAAGGACTTTGACTCAATTTGGACACGAGACATTTGAATGTATAGTCCTTGTAAGATTATGGCTCTCTCTATGTCTCTTTCAAACTTTGATCCATGTGATCTTTTTCTTTATTTAAGTTATGTTTAAATAAATAAGTATGAATCCAGGAAGACGCATTTTTTTAGACTTTGTGAAAAGGTTTCTTTGAAAACTTATTAGATGACTCATCATCATCAGGTCTTTCTAGTCTCCACTGCAGGAGCACGACCCTCTCTGTACTACCAGAGCCACATACTAGCCTAAGTAGTCAGAGGATTTGGCCTACACTCTCCACGCTGGCCAGACGGGTTGGAGAGGCATCCCTGATGTTAATAAGCTTTGTTTAGCTTGTGTTTCCTAAGTCGCCTTTTACGACATCCACGGGATGACTTGGAGTGGTCCTATTCTACTCTGCCGGGAACCACACGGCTATTAGATTAGGCTATTTCACAATAATTGTAAGTTTATTTATAGGTATATTATCGTCCATGCTGGTTTGGGCGAAAAGAAAAAACATAGACTATACCAGTTGCTTTTCATCCCGCGTAGACTGGACGAAAATCAAAGGAATCACGTTGTAGGCGATGCGGCTAGCAACCCATCACTATTTTGATTGTACTTTCCACCTTAACGCTCACTAACACGCTAAACGCGACCTTTGGGTTTCATTACCTTGGGCTCTGTCTGACCCACAAGGGATAGAGATGTGGTATGTTTACGTACATATATATGTTATTAACATAAATGTATCTAAGTTTAATCCCGCTTCCAGACCGCAAGTGCAGGAGGAGCGAGAAGAAACTGCACTGCAGCATCTTCTAAAAGTGACGTCAACTTACAAATTAAGAATTTGAAACTATACTCTAGACCTTTGTAGACAGCGAATAACATTCAATTATTATCACAGAGATTAGGTAGGTATTGTTCGTTATAGGTACATTGTGTATACATTGTTTTGATTAAATGTAGGTAAAGATTGAAAATGATATTTAAAAAGACATAATTTGTTGAAATAGAAAACGTAACTTTGAAATATACCTATGTACCTTTTGTAGGATTGTAATCGCATATTATACATGTGAAGCAATAGATAAACGATCAATAAACGCGACTTTGTAACCAAATTGCTCCGGGTTTAAAAGTGTCGCGTGAAAATCAAACCAACCTCCTATGTTTATGGTTTTGTGTGATTCGTATCATATCATATGTTAATTTCTTTATTATTTACCCGTTGTTATCCACGGCTTTGGTCACGTTATATATAACCTATGTCCTTCTCAGTACCCTAACTTATGTGTATGCCAAATTTCATGATGATCGGTTCAGTAGGTAGAACGTGAAAGCGTAACAAATAAACAAACTCACTTTCGCATTTATAATATTAGTTGGGATTGGGATGGGAAGCAAAGCCAGGAGTCGTAGGAGCAAAGGTATTTTTTTATTAGAAAGCGTTTTTATGTAGGTATAGATTTTGCCAACAACTTGAAAATATCAAAAATAGTATTACGAGTATCATTACTGTAGACACCATGAATAAAACCAATGCTGTAAAATAATATCAACTTCACTAATCAAAATACAATCTTTGCATAGTTGCTGAAAAAGATAATAAAACGCAAAACTTTAACTTGTGAATAAAAGGGAATCTGTAATACAAGTATTCATGGTAATGGTAAGCAACCGGGCGGCATACATAACAGACTCACATCTAAACAAACATTATTTTCATGTAGGAGCAATCCACATAGCGGTGGGTTGGACATAAGGGAACTTAGATAGAAATAGGTACCTAGCCTTTGGAGCATTGACAGTTGAATTCCTAATTGACCGATTTCATCACAAACCTCCGTGGTTTTTTCTGAAATGTGTTTATGTTCTGTTTTATGTAAGTTTTAATATATGATAATAAATAAATAAAATAAAATAAATACTAATTACAGATAGCACAGTTTTCCGATATAAAATTCATCATCATCGTCAGCTTTCTCCCTGTATCTGCGCCATCCTTCTCTATCCCTAGTTTTCACAATCCAGCTATGTGAATTGAAACGATTAAAAAAACATATACGTAAATTGGTTTACTTGTAGGTAATAGACTACGAGTATATTGCAAAAAAATCTTGGATGCATCGTTGGGACGGAAACTTTTTGTTTAAATATGTTCGATATTAGAAAATCGTTTTATAAGTATCCTCGATGCAATCAGAAACTTCATTAACCAGATCTAGTCATTGATTCGAAAAGAAGAAAACTAAAGTGCTTTTGAGCATGGCAAAAAAAATAAGCTAGAATATAGAAAGACACTGTTACAGTAATAATAACGTTTTCACTTCTTTAGAGAGGAAAGCATAGAGCTTGCCAATGCATTTGATGGTGTTCCGTACTCATCCGTAGGGTGCAAATGGAACCTATTGCAGACTCAGATGAAGGTATCTACGTCCGTCCGTCTATCACAAGGCTGTATCTATTGAAAAGTTATAATTAAATACTTCAAATTTTTACATGAATGTAGAAACAAATGAATATAAATTATGAATAGGCTGCTGAACGTTTCTTTAGTTTTTTATCGTAAGAGATTTTGTCGTTGCAATTGCCGATTTAACAAGTTTTTTTTTTCAAATTTTTGAAAAGAAAATGAAATTTTTTAAATATATAACGGCAATATAACTTCTGTGTGAATCGCTCACCCAGTTTATAGGGCAAGGGTCGGATCGAAAGTGTATAAAGCAGAAAGCGACCCAATATCGATGATGTTTATTTAGGAGGCTCGTAAACTTAAACCATTATTCCGGATATGGCATAGTAATGATATACCGCTATTGGCCTAACGTATTTGATACGGTACACTGCGTATAACTTGTTTATTTTATTGGTCATTTGGAATATAATTTAAATCGATAAAATGAAAGTTGTTTAATAATATTTAAGTAAAAATATACTCTTATTAAATTAAGAATTATGAGATGCGGAAAAAATTATGTGAACAGTGTTTTACCTTTATCTTATTTATTAATTTAATAAGGGTATATCAGAATAGCATTGTGAATGCATAAAAAGTACCTATAAATAAAATACTCGTAGAGTGAAAATATGTTATTGATTTGTTACCCGACTGACTCACCCGTAGAAGGAGAGTAATGTTTTTCGCGCGTATGTAAGTGTCTGTTTCCACTGTCACCTCCGGTAGCCTAACCTACACGGCTTGACCAATTTTAAAATGTGTAGTGTCATTTGATTCGTGTTCTCTCCGGATTGTCACAGGCTATGTTACGTAAACAAAAATCTATATAATATGATAGAAATAGGTAATAACTGTATTACGAATAATTAACTAAGTCCGCTGCAGATTAGCAAAAATCAAACAATAATCCGGCCAAATGTAATAGTGCGTGAACGAGTGCGCGCGACAGCCGCCCAATTACAAAATCATTAATAAACGGCCAAAACACGGAGTGCCGAAATAATAAAGGCAGTGAATAATGCTGAGTGGCACACTGCTATGAAAATTGTACAGCAAATTTAATTTCGCAAAAAAAAACAGTAAATATATAAAAAAAAATTAATAACAACATTGTGTAGAAAAAACTCTTGATTAATGTCAAGGAGAATTATCAACTTAGTAAGTGCTCGAGTACGTTATTAGTTGATATTTATGTCAGTAAACATCGGGCTGTTTTATGCACATTAGAACAAACGGGAAATAAATAAGTTTTTATTTTTAATAATAATAACATATGAATGTCAACAAAGCATACAAACTCGCGCGACAATCTACCAATTACAAAATTATTAACGAACGAGTAAGTAAACCGAAAGGTTATAGAATGTTGAAAATATTTCGTGTGCTTTTGCTGATTTCACTTTCAGATTTTTCCAGCTGAGTACTTAAAGGCAACTACAGTAATGACAGGCACTACCATATATTATACTTACAAAGTACTTTCCAAGACATCTACATAAGTGAAAACATTTTTAATATTTGCACACAAGATGATAAGCCAACTAAAATGCAGGTTTTTGTGATATCCTCTTGCTGGGACAATATTTTAAAGCTTTTCACATAGAGTTTTAACGGATGCTAACGACAGACGGCCAATTACAAAATCATTAATAAACGGGAAAACATGGAGTGGCAAAATAATACAGCTGAGTGGTGTCACAGTGCGGTAAATTGTCCGGCGATTAATTCAAAACAGGGTTGGGCTTGCAGGAAATGTTAAAAAATCTCTTATTTTCGTGTAGGCATAGTTTAGGAAAATACCCTCGAAATTCACTTAAAGAAGAGACTCAGGCCGTTAATATGAACAACTTTAACTATGAGACATAAAGGGATTTTAAATAATCGATACTCCCATACAAATTGCCAGGATGCCAACACTTTTGAATGAAAATATTTTTTTTTAATTATTTATATTGACGCGCTGAGTCAGCCCTCTAGGGGAATATCAAAGGTTAATTTACTCGTATAATAATAAACCTTCCATCCAAATACAAATTTTAAAATTAGGACTAAATATATAAAAGGTAGTTAACCTATACCTGATCTAACTAACGTAACCGAACCTTTAGGGACGATAAAAAAACGGAACGCGACATTTGCCCAATAAAAAATTGATTAATAGGATATTAATTAGAAGATTAATATCATACAAAACATGAAATGTCGAAATAATACTCGTAAAGCTGAGTGGTGGCAAATTACGGGCCTGCCACCGCGCGGTTATTCATAACGGCAAATTGGCCACGTAGCCGACAATGTTGGTTTATTCCGTGATCGTCGCACCATGGTACCCTAAAGCCCGTTTTTATTAGGGTTCCGTAGTAAACAAGGAACCCTTATAGTTTCGCCATGTCTGTCTGTCTGTCTGTCCGTCCGCGGTTTTACGCAGAGACTATAAGTACTAGAAAGCTGTAATTTGGTATGGGTATGTAATATGTATATTAATCATGGCAAAAAAGTGGTAGAATAAAATCTTGAAAAAAAATTTTTTTTAGGGCAGCTCCCATACAAGTAAAGTCGGGGAGTATTTTTTTTTCTCTATTTACCCATCGTGTATCGTTAAATAGGTCTTTCAAAAATATTGTGAGGTTGAGAACAGCATTTTTCGATTTAGGGATCCGTTTCCGAAATATTTGGGTTTTAAAGTGCGGATTTTTGTTAGAGGTAAGTGCCCCCCCCCCCTGTTTCTGCTAAACGGTTATATATAGATACGTGAAAAAAATTACAGCAGTAGTATATATACTGAAGTTGAAAGAAAAACTATCAGAGCTGAGTACTAAGTACAAACTAAAAAGTTATAGGCAACCAACTTATAAAGTGTAAAATTTCATACTATTTTCATTGTTAGATGTTTTTGAGTTTTTGGTCGTTAAACTGTAAGGTGCGAGTGTGAATAGTGTGAACTCAAAATTGTCATTCGCAACTACGGAACCCTACACTGCGCGTGGCCCGACACGCACTTGGCCGGTTTTTTGATATTTTAGTAAAACAGATTCTATTATGAGAATTTTATACGTCTTTGGCGTATCAAAAATACTCATTTTTAGACTATTAGTTATTTATGAATGATTTGCAAAAAAGCTCACTACAGATTAGACCATGTTGATTTTTTATTTCGCGATTGTTAAAAATTTAAATTAAATTACTTTAAATGCGGTTTTATCGCGTGATTTATTTCAATTAAAAGTAAGTAAAAGTAAAATCGTGAATTTAACATTTTTTTTCTTTGCATTTTAGTAAAGGGCTAAATCAACGGTAGGTCAAATAACCAAGTTGTGATTTAATAAAATTCAGAGAGACATATTCGAGTTCCGTAAGTTTCCGTCAATTAATTAGAAGAAAAAATAAAACGGATAATATTATTTTGGGGCCATGCTGGTTTGGGAGAAAAGAAAAAATAGAATATACCAGCTGCTTTTCTTCCCGAAAGCCGGTCAAAAATAAATAAATAAAGAAGTAGTAAAGTAATAAAATCTAGGGGTCACATCGCAGCATGGAAAATTACAGGCGTCGCCGCCGCGAGGTTATTCATAATGGCAAATTGGCCACGTAACCAATAATGTTGGTTTATACGGGACTTTGTTACACTAAATCGTACCATGATTAGGGCTAACTAAAATTGTTGTGATTTTCAGAAAGGTGTTCGTAATTGAAGTTTTAAAGCCTATTTAGCAGTAATTTCTTAAACATTATTAAAATTCAGTTTTTACATATGAAGTATTATTAATTTCCATCAATTACGTTACTAGAAAAGGTACACCGAGTTCGGTAAATTCACTTATTAAAAATTAACAACTAATTCTTTTGGCGCTAGTAGGAACGTAAAGCAATAAACAAGCCAATAAATTTGTAGAGTAGTGAAATAATAAAGTCCAGTGGTGACAGCATGGCAAATTACCGGCGTCCACCGCCGCGCTGTTATTCATAAGGGCAAATTGGCCACGTATCCGAGTATCCTGGTAAATTGGGTGACTTCAGGCCATGATACTTTGAAGGGCTGTATATACTTTATTTACAGTTTTTTTAAAAACAGCCAGTGAGTGTTGGGCCACGCACTGTGTAGGGTTCTGTAGTTTAGTTTTCTTTGTAATTTTATTATAGCTCCAACAACAATTAGCACTTTGAAGCTTCATATATCACAAACGGATCCCTCAATCGAAAAATGGTGAGGAGACACCGCCAGCAAGCCTATCTATAACACCCGTAAGCAAGAGGTTGCCAAAGAAACAAAAAATTGTCCTGCTTTAAATGTATGGGAGAAAACCTAAAGCAATGTTTTTCGAAGTTGTATTTTACTACTTTGGCGGCGTGATTAATATTATACTCGTACTCCGGCCAAATTGCAACATTCTAGTACTTATAGTCTTAGCTAAACCGCAAATAGATGGACAGATGAACACGGCGAAACTATAATTAAGGGTTCCTTGTTTACTACGGAATCCTAAAAATGAGAAAGTAACTTCACTTTTTAACCATTCAACCGGTCTTGCTCGGCTTCCGTAGTGGAATATCCCCAAAATAACTAGGTATGTATTTTAGGCATTATTTTTGACAAATGTTGCGTGGGAATTTAAATTACAGTTCCGATCCGCCGCCTCATTCCAAATAATTTTGGGTAACTTACTAATTGGTGATATATCCATCAATTTCATCGTGAGAGCTGGAAATTCATCGAACTTTTGCTTTTAATAGAACAATTTATTTATAACGGCAAATTGGCCATGTATCTGCCAATGTCGGTTTATTCTGTTAAATCCAAGCTGCGTTACCCTAAACCCGTGCGAATTCGCGGAGCTTTTGAAACAATCCAGTTTATTCATAAGGGCATTTGGTCATGACTGTGTTTGCCAATGTTGGTTTATTTGCTGGGTATTTATTCAACATTTTCATTGAGAATAAGCTGTTGAAAAAGTATTTTTATCCATATTGATAACTCCTAAGTTAGGAGTTAAGTCCTAACGCATATACGAAGGAAATCGTAGTTGAGAAACATTAGGGAGTGGACCTGGATTGCTAAAGAGGCTGAGCTGATCCGGTTGCCAAGAACTGAGAGGAGTGTACCATAAGCTGATTGCTGACCTTCACTAATTAAAGAGGCACCATAAGAAGAAGAGGAACGCATATTAGACGAGCTCCGTGGCGCAGCGGTCACCACGCCTGCCTGCGACACGGATGGTCCCGGGTTCGATCCCCGGTCAGGTCAAGATGGAAAACGATCTTTTTCAGATTGACCTGGGTCTCGGATGTTTATCTATTGTATTTGTTATAAAATATAGCATCGTTGAGTTAGTATCCCATAACACAAGTCTTTCATTAGAACTTACTTTGGGGCTAGCTCAATCTGTGTGATTTGTCCGTATATATTTATTTATTTATTTATATACCCAAGTTTATTTATTGTGTTTTTGTATTACATCGGACTCATTGGAAAGTAGTAGACCAATCTTCCTGTATTCCTAATTATACAAATGGCAGAACCTTTCAATGATGAAAGACCAGAGCAGATTTTTTTTTATACCCATGGAGGAAATTGCGCAGTCATTAATTCACAGTTTGAAATAATCATTGTGAACACAGTTTGTCTTGGAATGTCTTCGTTATAACTGAAAATTGGCCAAATGCGAGTCGGGCTCGCCCATGAAGGTTTCCGTAGAAGCAAACTTAGATAAGCTAAAACCTCTAATTTTTCGCTTACAAAGATTACTTTGTTTTTCATAGTGTTTGTATTAATGATAAAGTTATTTTTGCGGTTTATGAAAAAGTACTATTACTTTTTAGTTTGTACTTAGTACTCAGCTCTGATAGCCGTATTTAACCGTTAACCAGATAGAGGATGGACACACATTTACGTCTAACAAAAAATTTAACTTAAAACCAAACATTTCAGAAACGGATTCCTGAATCGAAAAATGGTGTTAAAAACCTCACAATATTTTTTAAAGACCTGTTCAACAATACCACACGATGGGTTAGTAGAGAAGAAAAAAAATACTCCCACTTTACTTGTATGGGACCTACCCAAAAAGAAATATTCCGCTTAAAAATAATATTCAAAAAATAAATTTGAAATACACACAGAGCCGATTAAAAAAGCAATAAAATAATCCGATGGCAAATTGTTCATTTCGGCTAATCTCGGGAGCAAATAACGAGGTATTTATTTAGCTATCATGTATATTGAATTTAATCACATGTTAGGAGGATATTGTATTAAAACTTACAGACGTAAAATGCAAATAACGACATTTTATGACCGATATTTGGACGAGCTGACTCGTAAACCAAAACTTGTTACCATAAATTGGGAAGGTGTCTCCGCTGAAATTGAATGTAAAGAGCAAATAAAGTAAAGATAGTTTTATTTCTCTCACCGTCTGGCTGTAAAGGGGCAAACCCAAGAAATGCTGGATGGTTGTCATCAAAGATAATATGCGTGTCAAAGGAGTTATTATGAAGAAATTAACAGATTGAAATCGAAAAAGGTTTTTATTAATACCTCAATTTATTGAATTTTAGTTATGTTTGTTAGTGGATACTACATCTTGAATGCTTAAAAATCTTATAAAATATTGTAATAGTTTTCGAATATGCATGACATAATGAATGACTGAATGCACGAGTTAATTACATACCTATTTACCTGTTTTGCTTGAATAAATCCCAAGTCACGACCGATATTGTTTCAGTATCTTTACGAAAAAATAATACGCATTTTATTTACTAAAACATGAATGCTTTATGGTAATGAATAAACATTGAGAAATGTTTACGTTTATACTATATATATAGAAATTGGGCATTAATAAATAAATAAATAAATAAATATATAGGGACATATCACACAAATTGAGCTAGCCCCACAGTAAGTTGTGAACTTGTGTCGCAGGATACTAACTCAACGATACTATATTTTATAATATATACTTATATAGATAAACATCCAAGACCCAGGTCAATATGAAAAAGATCTTTTTCCATCTTGACCTGACCGGGGATCGAACCCGTGTCGCAGGCTAGCGTGTTGACCGCTGCGCCACGGAGCTCGAATATTATGTAAGTAACTTACATAATGTCCAATTTCTTAAAATAATTGAGACAATGATATTCATAAAAGGGTTCATCATGTAGTACGTGATTTTTTACAAGATAAGGCTTTTTTAAAACTTCTTCACTAGCTTTGAGCCGGAAGAGAGAGAAAAAGAATATTTTATTTCCTTATGAATAAGAAGCCAAAGCAAATAAATATAACAATGGGCCCGAAAACATTTCATTTCGTCGTTCAAAGCGAAGGAAAATAAATAACGAAGTCCAATTAACTAAGAAAAGAGGGACAACTTCGGTGTACGAAACAAAATGAGTCTTTAATGTTGAACTAGTTTTCCTTGTTTGGTATACAGAGATCGTATTTACTTCCATGCTCGTCTGGGAAAAAAGAAAAAAAAATAGAATGTGCCAGCTAATCTTTTTCCGCGCAAATTGTGAAAGCCGATCGAGAGAATGGGCGAAATCTGAGAAATCATGTGTCTAAAGGCGATGCCGTTAACAACCCATTACTGTTTTCACTTCCACTTACACGATACTTATAGACCTGGGCTCTATCTAGCCCGCAAGGGAAAAAGACATAATAGTATGAATGTGTGTGGAAAATAATAATAATTTACTCGGTTGAACCACTGCACTATGACTTATATTATTAAACAAACAAAAAAACAAACTCACTTTCGCATTTATAATATTAGTTAGGATTTAATATGGTTATTATAAAAAAAAAAATATTGGAGACGATAGCAAAACTTAACTTAAAACCTGACTTAAATTTACAGGTTATCATGGCTAATTCTTTAAAAACATTTTAACTACGTCTTTATTCCTGACTAGGTAGACAGATTCTAAGGTCATAAGACCCAGATGCCACGCATAGCGTGTTGCCCCCAACACGCTTTGTAGCCGGAAAACCATATATTATTATAAAATAAAATCGTCTCTAAAAACGAATTCAAAATACTCGTAGCAATGGAACGCTACGCTAGTCGCGTAACTTGTTGACATGATTCTTTTGTTTTTCATCCATTTTCCTTGACCGGTGTTCCTTGGTCTATCCTGCGCGGGCAGAAGTAGCTGGTGTATTCTCCGTGTTTTTTCTTTTCTCCCAGTCCAACAAAATGCTTCAAAAAGGGCGTGAAAAGATTTCTTCAGGTTCAGCAACGCGCTAGTGGCACGCCTGGTTTTGCAGGCTACGGTAATCACTTTCCATCTGATGGGCCGTATGCCTGTTTGCTTATTTAGTTGTATTAAAAGTCAAAGAATTGTTTCAAATAATTCGTTTTCAAACCACAACTGACCCCGGAATTCAACAGACAATTTAATACCAATTATAAGCAGAGCAAATATAAATTACACAATATGAGCAATTCCTAGTATTTCCCGTAATATTTGAAACCAGAATTATTCAGAATTGCGCAATTTAATTGTGGATTTACGGTCAAAGATGAATCAAATGCACAGTTATTATACCACGTATTCATATAATGCTTGAAATAGCGCAGTAGGAAGTTAAATTTGTTGTTTGCCAATGAGCTAAGTTAATTGCACTCGTTTTGTTGCACGTAATTCTCGTATGAAATCGGTCACATTAATAAACCGACGTCTAAAATACAGAAGATCGAAATATGAACGTCCAAAACATCTAATGGTGAAAAATACCTCTCACTCAGCTCGTCAAAATGAGAATAACTTACTTGGGACCAATGCTGAGAACTCAAAAATAAAATTTACATATTTCCATACAAAAATTGTCATTGGTGCCCTACAAAAAGTTGTTCATTTTAACGGGACGAGTCATCCCTTCAAAAGAATGGGTAATTTATACGTTGTATAGAAATTATAACGCGGTGCACTCAATTTATTAAATTTCTACATCTTTTATTGTTCGTGTATGAATGATGCTGAGGAAATTTCATTGCAGTGGACATTTCGATGCAGTAGACATTATGTATAGTGGACATACTGATATTATGGTTTTTTTTACACATTGGACAGTTCAATACATTATTAACACAGTGATCATTACGTTATGTATGATATATGCTTAGTTTTGAAAAAAAAATACGTCTTATGAAATCTTAATAAACAAATACTAAATATTTTAAGTTCCTTAGATCACTTAGCAATTATCGATTACATATAAGCCAAAGGACCGGGGTTCAAACCCCACCAATTTTAATTAATATTTAACGATAAGTAACTATATTCGAACATTTTCGAGCCAATGATTTGAAATTCGGTGTTATGATATATACCCGGGAAATCACTAACAACCGGCCGACATCCTTTATTTGCGTTGCGATGGAGTTATAACCGTTTATTTTGGTTGGCAGTCGTGTTAGCGTAGTAAACATTTTGAATTTGTGGAAAGTTTAGGAAGGTAATTAAATATGTTTCACGTGCATGTTGGTAAAGGATTCAAAGCGCACTCATTAAAGTATTTTAATATTTCATTAGATTTTTCGGTATGCATTTTAAAAAGCAAAATTTATCTAAATACTTTTTTTATCTTTAGTTAGTTTTGGTTTAATATTATATTTATATATAGAATATTCTCATCTTTTTGTATATCTCACTTTTTAAGGTGTTTAAATTATATAGCTGATTATTGACATCAGACAAACTTAACTGAAATAATTTTTAAACTTAAGATATGTACTAAATAATTTTAATCAAGGAACATATATCTAGATACTAAAAATAGCATTGAGTAGATCGACTTTCATATGTATGTAAATTAATTTAAATGAATTACCAACCCATTTTTGTTTTCATTATAGTAAATCGTTAAGTTACTATAAAGCTCTATACCATTTAACATATTGTGTAGCAAATGGTTCCAAATAACAATACGTTTACATTCTCTTATATTGTAATGTAAATCTACATAATGTTTGTAACAGTTGGTCTTTTCTAGCAAAGCTATACCTTCACGTCACGCGTAAAGGCGACTGGAGACATTTTGTTGACTATATATGTCGTCTCTACGTTATTGTTAATATGTAGGTGCTCCAGAAAATAATTCATTATTTACGCTAGGTAGGCTACAGTTCAAACAAATGCCAATAGAATTTGCGCTTGTAGGTGGCACCGTCTTGTATAAGAGTCGCTGGACGCGCATGTCTCCATACAAACGGAAAAAGGGAATTGTGGCAATATTTGATAATTTAGGAGTAAAATTAAGCATTTAATCAATTAATCTCATTATAATCTACGTACGTTCTTATACAACTTGGTTAAAATACCAAAGGTTTGAGAGTTACAAGCCTTTTCAAATTTGTATGGAAATTTTTAAAGGCGTATAATTCTCAAACTATTGATAATTTAACCAAACTGTATAGGAACGTACGTAGATTATAATAAGATTAATTGATTGGATGCTTAATTTTGCCCTAAAATTGACATATATTGCCACAATTCCCTTTTTCCGTTTGTATGGAGATTGGAGACATGCGCGTCCAGGCGATTCTTAAATAATGAGCTGAGGGAGATCTACAATAAAGTGCAAGTCTGAGCCTACTTTTAGAATAAAGAGTTAGTGAGTTAGTTAATCCGTAAACTCTTCTTCGATGGTTATGAACCATGGCATAGATTTCTTCTATGAAACGATCGTATAATTGTATCGTAAAAAAAACTATTCCATCGTTTTGGATTAGGTAGTTTTCGGAATAGTGTTATTCTTATATCAATACCTATTTAATTTATGGGGGTTCATTTTCTCAAGATTCATTGTGTTAATAATACTAATTCGTTTACTTACAACTCTCAAATTATGTTGGTAATTTAAAACGAAGTAAGTTAAGTAATGTGAGAATTTTTGGGTGGCATTTAAGTATATGTATATCAGTAAATAAGCAAACCGCGTACCTAGATATTAGAGTAATAAACGTTTAATGAGCTTAAATATTTAAAACGCAGTGGTATATCGATAGTTATACTGATAATAAGTAAATGCACGCAAAAGTAAGCTTACGTAGCCTGTAACGAAGCTTTTCTTTTTAACGCGCGTAAACTCTTGCGCCATAAATTGCAAACTCTTGACCTTGGGTGACGAATACTCGGAGAAGAATAGGGGTGAGCCACAGAGCAAGGTATGTCTCGTCACTCGCGCCCTAGCTACATAGAAATTCCTTGCTCTGTGGGATGAGCTATCAGGGCATATGCATGTCTTTAGTTGGCACTGTTTGTGTCTTGTTTTCTCGTTATGATAGACTTGTTCTTTCAGGAACGTCTGTTTGTTAAATATTTGCCAGAGATTTCAGTTTTTTTTTCAGATTATTATCATACCACTGCCATCATCACGGAGAACCCGCTTAGTGCCGACCATCTCCTTTCTGTGCATTCGCTGGTGGCACTGGCAGCTACAAGGCTTGGTACTCATGCTTGCTTACACTTGGTCACAGAATTAATAATAGTACTAACGCAATATGTCGTCCCCGCACTTTCCCGTGCTAGGAATTCCTTAAGGTTTCGATTCGAAACAAGGTTATGTTAAATTAGGGCGACAAATGAAAAAGGCACAGTTAGTATTTAAAATAATAAAATTATTTATTAATTCAATTATTTAAGGAGGTGTGTGTTTTAATACGCGATTATAAGCAACGCGTGCGCAGTCTAGTCACAGACGAGGGATAGAGTCAACTAGTACAGGAACCATACACAGCCCTTCCACATATGTTTATTTTAACGTCAGAAAGGGACGAACAATACAACTAATACAATATCAAAGTAAGATAGATTTATTTTTGTCGTTTAGGCTTTATACGCCTATACCAACACGCCCCCTCAAAAATAAATCCCGAAAATATTAATAACTATTTACAATTCAATATCACACACACACCTTCCTTTGTCTGGGACTAAACACAATTATAAAAATCTAATAATGGTCCAACATTCGTTGCACAGGATTAGGGAAACCCAGAAAAACCTAATCAGACCATTCTTCTTACTACTAATCTTAAAGTATAATACTAATCAATCAAATGCAGTAAATAAAACTTTCTAAAAACTATTTAAAACGAAACAGTGTTGTTAATATTCTTTAAAACAATCCAAGTTTTGTTCGCATATCGGTGAACCGAGCCACTGGTAATGATTTTGTAAGGATGTCTGCCAATTGATTACCTGAGGAAACATAAAACAGTTTAATCACATTTTTCTCAACTTGTTCTCTTGAAAAGTGATACTTGATGTCAATGTGTTTCGATCTCTTATGACTCGTGGGATTTTGTGCAATACTTATGCAACCATTGTTGTCTTCATATATAGAAATTGGACTTGTTATTTCAAGATTAATACTGGCCATTAATGATTTCAACCACAAAGCTTCTCGAACAGCCTCATACAAAGCCATGTACTCAGCTTCAGTGGATGAAGCTGCCACTGTCTGCTGTCTTCTTGTTTGCCAGCATATTACACATTGTTCAAATAATTTAAACAAATAACCTGATGTACTTTTACGGGTTAGTTCGTCACTTCCCCAATCTGAATCAACAAAGCCACACAATGCATGGTTATATTTATCGTACCGGCGGATGTAAGTCAACTTAAGATCCATAGACCCTTTCAGGTAACGTAACACTCTTTTCAGATGTGACCACAAAGATTTATTGTTCCTGTTACTAAATCTACTCAAAACATTTACAGTGAAGCTCAAGTCGGGACGGGTACATGCCGTGATATATAATAAACATCCGATAAGGTTTTTACAAGGGGCCTTTGTTGCTTCACTGGAATTCAAAGCACAATAGTCAACTTTGCTTTCCATGGGAGTGTTTACAGTATAACAGTCAGTCATGCCGAACTTTTCTAGAACAGTTTTTATGTACGATATCTGATCCATAGTAACTTTGTTATCGCGCCTTTCGACTTTGATTCCCAAGAAACACTTGATTTCTTTCAAGTCGACCATTTTAAATTCACTCATTAAGTAATTTTTAAAACTGTTCAAAGTATCAATATTTGCAGTTGAAATCACAAGATCATCGACATAAAGTAAAACATAAATGTTTTTCTGAATATCACCTTTATCTAAAAAGTAAATACATCGATCAACTGATGAGTATCGAAAACCAATTTTAATCAAAGCTTGTTCAAACGTTTCAAACCAACATCGTGCAGATTGTTTTAATCCATACAAAGATTTTTGCAGTTTGCATACAAAGTTTTCTTTACTCGGAATACCTTCAGGAATTTTCATATAAATTTCTTCCTTCAGATTTCCATTTAAAAATGCTGTTTCAACATCCATATGGTGGACATGCAAATCAAATTGATTTGCAAATGCTAATATGAATCTAAAACTTGCGATTCTCGCAACTGGTGCGAAAGTTTCATTATAGTCAGTTAGATATTCTTGGCTAAAACCTTTAGCTACTAATCGGGCTTTATATTTCAGAGGTTTTCCGAACTCGTCAGTTTTAATAGTAAATACCCATTTACAGTCAACAATATTTCTGTTATCTGGTTTTGGTACAAGTGTCCAGGTTTTATTTTCAACTAATGAGCTTATTTCTTTATCAATTGCTTTTTGCCATAAAAGCTTATCTTCCCGGGTTTCTATCTCTATAAATGATGTTGGAATTTTGCATGTCAAGGAGTTTGCATACAATATATAATTAACAGAAATATCATTATTATCAGTTTCGTTATAAGACACAACAGGTAAATTTTTAATCCTATTACTTCTCCTTAAATCACGTGAACTCAATCCATTCCGAGACGAAGTCAGTGTATTTTGAAAAGAAGCGCATTCTATGTGCCCATCTGACCCTTTGGCAGATTTATTAGGTGGTGGACCTAATTTTGTAGGTATAAAACTAGTTTGTTCACTGCTACTACAACAACCTGATTCCAAATCAGTCACGCACATCTTCTCCTGAGTGTGCTCGCCAGAGATATCACAGTAATCGGACTGCCCCGTCGGTCCAGCCATAATAACACCATCAGACTTCGATGGCCTAGTTGACAAGAAATTAATTTCATCAACAATTACGTCTCTGACTTTAACAAACTTTTCATCTACCACATCCCACACCTTGTACCCATTCGGTTCGTAACCAACCAATATTCCCTTTAAGGATTTCTCCTCAAACTTGGTTTTCCTCGTCTTATTAACAAAATAAACAGTTGAACCGAAAACTTTTAAATACTTGAGTTGCGGCTTTTTATCATGCCACAATTCAAAGGGTGTGATATCTATTTTCAGTGCACTCGTGGGGCTGATATTTATCAAATACGTAGCAGTCAAAACAGCCTCTCCCCAGAACGTTTTACTTAACTTCGCACCACAAATCATGGCACGACTTCGTTCTGTTATCGTTCTTATCATTCGCTCAGCAATTCCATTTAAAGCTGGTGTATGTGGCACTGTCAAGTGGTAGCTAATACCTTTTTGCACACAGAACTCCTTCATTTCATTAGATAAATATTCACCACCATTGTCACAATACAAATTAACTAATCTCAAACTGAAATGAGCTTCACACTTTGCAACATAATCTCGAAAAGTTATAAAAACATCTGATTTATGGGCAACTAAATACGTCGCACAGTAGTGGGTGTATTCATCGACAAAAATCACAAAATAGTTTTTGCCGTCAAGTGTTGGAGGAGTGATGGGACCACACACATCGGTATGCACATTAAATAGAGGTCGTTTCAAAACTTTGGACTTACTTTTATTAAATGGTAAACATGCTTGTTTTCCATTTATACAGGCTTCGCAAAGATTGTCATTTGGTTTGATATGATTAAATTTTTCGAAATCAGAAAACATGTGTTTATTTTTAATTTGCAAAAATTTAGATTTGCCAATGTGGCCAAGTCTTTGATGCCATAATTCGTAATTATTGTTTGCGACTCTATTTAATGAGCTATTTATGTTTAAAGCACATTTATTCAGTCGGAATTTCATGCCAATTAAATTGTTCAGTAACTTACCCTTGTTGGCTACCATCTTACCCTTACAATTGTGGTATATTTGTACACCACCGTCACTTCCAAAAATTACTGTCATTCCTGCTTGTTGCAATTTCTTAACCGATAAAAGGTTATAGGGAATTTCGGAGCAGAATAGCACATCTTGTATTATACCATCTTCTCCCAAGTTAGTAGTTATCGGTAAATTTCCTTTCTTTGTTGCTTGGACGTATGTTCCGTTTTTCGCAACTGATATATTTATGGGTTGATCGAGTTCTGTAAAATTCTGTGCCAGGTCTGCTCTGTTTATTAGGTGGTCTGATGCTCCAGAGTCCAGAACAAACATTATAGAGTCTTGAGTGTCTTCATACTGTCTTAGGTTTCCGCCAATCATGAAGGCAAATCCGGAGTAATTTGGATTTTCCATTATCTGTACGGTCTGCACTGTTCTATTTTCTGCGCGTTGTTTAATTTTTCTTGAATAACAATTCCTTTTAATGTGGCCAAGTTTACCGCAGAAATGGCATTTCATTTGTTTTGTCTTATATTTAGCCTTGAAAAACTTGTTATGAAATGGTTTCCGGTAGGATTTGTATCGTGGTTTTTCTGTGATAGTTTCTGCTTGTAGAATTTTCATGCTTGTGTCACGTTTTTCTTGCATTATTTTAATTTCATGATCAAGTAGTCTTGTTTTTACAAACGTCAGAGTCAAATCGTCATCTGCTAGCGTTTCGATTGCTGTTACCACGCCGTCATAACTGCTGGGCAAGGTCATGAATAGATGACACACTTTGTCCACTTCTTCGAGGTTAGCACCTGCAGCCAATAAGTCGCAAATCAAGTCATCAAATTTTTGAAAATGTTTTATTAGAGTTATATCGCCTTCCAGCTTCATGTTCAATATTCTTTTTCTTAATGCAAGCTGCGTGGCTATGCTCTTTCTTGCATAAATTGAATCTAATTTCGCCAAAAGTTGTTTTGCACTGATATCTTCACTAGAGAGGCCAAGCAAAGAATCACTCAAATATTCAATTATCGTGTTTTTAGCAATCCTTTCTTTTCTCAGCCACTTAAGATCCGGTTCCACTGGCGGTTCTTCGTCAATTATATTTAACAAATTAAGTTCATTTAATAAGTTTCTTATCCTTAATTTCCACACACTATATTTGTCTCCGTCGAAAGGTTTAATATTTCTTTTTAATTTCGAGTTGTCCATTTTGTTACTTCACTGTACTGTCCACTGAACTAATTCACCAACACACACAAAAGTCTTTCAAAGTCTTTTGATTATTTTAAATAAAAGTTCATAAAATTTATTTCACTGTGCCCATAATCCAGAGGTCCGTAGATGTTAAATTAGGGCGACAAATGAAAAAGGCACAGTTAGTATTTAAAATAATAAAATTATTTATTAATTCAATTATTTAAGGAGGTGTGTGTTTTAATACGCGATTATAAGCAACGCGTGCGCAGTCTAGTCACAGACGAGGGATAGAGTCAACTAGTACAGGAACCATACACAGCCCTTCCACATATGTTTATTTTAACGTCAGAAAGGGACGAACAATACAACTAATACAATATCAAAGTAAGATAGATTTATTTTTGTCGTTTAGGCTTTATACGCCTATACCAACAGGTTAGCCGTCACAAATTTCGGTCGCACCGTCTTTTATACATATAAGAAAAGGTGCGTTCCGTACTACGTATGGTACTACTTGAATTCATTCTGCCTTGAATTCATTCTGCAGTGTCGTTCCCTGATATTTAACTCACATATAGATGAGTGCACGGATGTAAAGTTTAATTTGTAGTAGTTTTATGTATTTATATCATTCTGCTTGAATGAAGCGCCATATCTGTGACTAGGTAGGTGTAAATATTTTGGATTGTTTACCAAAACCAGTGTGTCGTAGCCGTCTCGTGGAGTCGTAGCATGTACGGCAATATTATTATTGCTGCGTAGTAGACAGGAACCGCGCGTAGGCCACGTGTTCGCAGTATTCAATTTCGTAGCGATCCACTGCCTCTACGATGACGCATACAATGAGTAATACCTGTGCAACGCCGGCGCATTATGCGGGCGACGCGCGAGGCTCGTAGCAACCCGCCAAGGCGTGCTCAGGCCCGCCGCGGAGGTGAGGCGGTGAGGCGGAACGGGCGCTCCGCTGCAGTTCACTACGCAATTTGCCGATCGAGAGTTCTCTCACACAAAACGCAATTCTAATTACTAGTTTTAAGGCAACTTTTTAACTGAACGTAGATAAATAATTTTAAAAAGTATCTGGAAGCACGTCCACTCTGGGTGGGAGCTCAGACGAAAGAGGGTGAGACTATAATGTTTTCCATAACCATATGTAATGGTTTCCACATGGCGGAGTCCAATATCCTAGTAGGCGAGTATATTGGCCAAGGGAAATTTTTGATTGACATGTTTATGACTGGCATAAATGTGTCGAGCAAACTCTTTCTTTTTTTTCGGAATATTCTGAATATGAGCTTTCGGATGTTATAAACATACCAATGCAGTCGTACTTATCCGTTCGTACGTATACGTTCGCATAGGAACTTAATATGTCAAATATTTTGCAAATATTGAAAATATGAGCTTAGTTTTAGGCACAAGAACACATACTGAGTTGATAATCTTACACATAAAAATCCACTTTGAACTACTGCAATGATTTAGATTAAATTTACCTAAATAAGACCATTTCAAAAGTATAACCCCTCCAAATAAACAAAACAACGAATTAGTTAATAAATGAAGGAGTTTCGAGATATAGACAACAGTTTTTGTCTTGTAGTACATTTTCATAAACCGCAAATATAACTTTAACATTCATACAAATACGACAAGATAATTTTTGCTGGCGAAAAATTATCGCGGTATTTAGATAATGATGCTATGCATGCATACTATATAATAGTATGGCAACAATCATACCAAACCCTTCATGGGCGAGTCCGACTCGCACTTAGCCACTTTTTAAATTAATTTGTTCAGTAAATCATATCCCTATACCAACATATTCAAAGGCAGAAACGCCGACAAAATAAAGGATAATAACACGTAACCAAATACAAATACGAAACCAATAGAATAATGCGAAAAGGCTTTCCCATTACGCAGAGTTAGAAGGAGGGTAAAGGCGCACAATGTAACACTCGCAAAATGTATACTAACCGGTCTATTTTCTTTTCTGCCACTAAAGATTTAATGATGGGCACTATTTTGCGTTATGCGCGAAGAAATTGACATTTTGACATTGATCTTAATTGTATCCTTTTCCTCACTATAAAAGTAAACTTCATTGTTAAGAAGAAAGTGATAAATCTGACATTTTATGACAAAGCTTATGTAATGCACGTTCATTATTGTCTAAGTAAATAAAGGTAAATCAGTGCGATCAACATTCTACCAAGACTGACAAGGCCTGTCAAAATATAAAACATCTTATTAATTATTTCGCAATTTTGGCTTAACATATCTTTTGGCTTTTCGTACAAATTCCGGAAAATATTGTATAACACGCATTGTTTTTTGTATATAAGCAGTAATGACCATTGAAATTGGACGTTTAGAAAACCATACGTTATTCTCATCTGATTTTTTTATCTTTGATGAGGAAGGAAGGACTCAAGGACAAAAAGCCTAATTTCACAAGACAGGCTATAAAGATGGAAAATAAAAATAAAAAAACTTTTTCGTAAGACATTTTGCAAATCGGGCATAGTGCGCCTAAGGCAGTGGGAGGAAAGACGAAATAGGCCCCGCCATAATTCCGCCTCAATAAGTGGAATTATGGCGGGGCATATATATATACTACTCTTCATCGCGAGGGATTATTCCCTCGCGATGAAGAGTTGAATAAGCGTCTGGCATGTTAAGGTATAGTCCTGAACAACATTTTCTTAATAACTTCATGCTACTAGCAAAAGTGATTTTCGCTAGGAGTGTGACTCCACCAACTAAAATACTTCATAAGACATTTAGCAGATCGGGCATTTAGCCCCAAAGCAGTGGGACTAGTGGGAGGACAGGCAAAATAGGTCCCGCTATAATACCGCCTTATTACATATTATCCCTCGCGATGAAGAGTTGAATAAGCGACTGATGTGTTACGGCATATTCCTTAATATCGTTTCCTTAATAACTTCATGCTACTAGCAAAAATGATTTTCGCTGGTAGCGTAGCTCTACCTCAACTAAAATACTACGTAAAAGATTTTGTAAATCAGGCATTTTGCGCCTAAAGCAGTGGGAGGATAGGCGAAATAGGTCCCACCATAATTATGCCTATTATCCCTCGCGATGAAGAGTTGTGTAAGCGTCTGGCGTCCGCTAATGACCTTCAGGATATGGGCCGAGTTTTGTACCTTAGTTCCCCGTCAGAAAGTCAGCGGTCGACTGCCACCCGTCGCCCGCACGCATTCAAAATATTAAATAACATAAATTTAATATTAAAAAGAAGAATAATCTGTAAAATAAAAATTCCTCGGGAGAGTTTGTAGGTTGATTGATGTGTTATTAAACATAAAAATTGCGTAACTCTTAGACAAAAAGTTACGTAGTTTATAAATATTTGCAATAAAAATCGATGAACGCGGTACTTTTTTTTTCTAAGAAACTATGAACTTAAGAAAAAAGTCCTCCTCAGCAAGTAAAGATTAAAAACCATTCAACAATATATGTTTTTTTTTGGTATTGTGCTTTATCTTTGATAATTTTTATAGAGGTTAAACACAGTCGAAATGGCCAAGGACGACCCTTAAGGCAAATTCCTAAACAACGTTTCCTTAATAACTTCATGTTACTGGCAAAAGTGATTTTCGGCAGTAGCGTGGATCTACCACAGCTAAAATACTTCGTAAGACATTTTGCAGATCGAACATTTTGCGCCTAAAGCAGTGGGAGGATAGTCGAAATAGGCCCCGCCATAATTCCGTCTATTATCCCTTGCAATGAAGAGTTGAATAAGCGTCTGGCGTGTTACGGCATATTCCTTAATATCGTATCCTTAATAACTTCATGCTACTAGCAAATGTGATTTTCGCTGGTAGCGTGGCTCTAACACAACTAAAAAACTTCGTAAGACATTTTGCAAATCGGCCATTTTGCGCCTAAAGCAGTGGGAGGACAGGCAAAATAGGCCCCGCCATAATTCCGCCTATTATCCCTCGCGATGAAGAGCGTAATAAGCGTTTGACGTGTTAAGGCAAATTCCTGAAAAACGTTTCCTTAATGACTTTATGCTACCGGCAAAAGTGAAATTCGCCGGTAGCGAGGCTCTACTACAACTAAAATACTTCGTAAGACATTTTGCAAATCAGGCATTTTGCGCCTAAAGCAGTGGGAGGACAGGCGAAATAGGCCCCGCCATAATTCCGCCTATTATCCCTCGCGATGAAGAGTTGAATAAGCGTCTGGCGTGTTAAGGCATATTCCTGAACAACGTTTCCTTAATAATTTGTCTTGCGACAATGCTACAGCCAAGGCCTTACTAAGGTTTTTAAATAAAACATGATGTTTTATTGGAGAAAAAATGCTTTTTCCTTGCGGCAGCCAAAGTTTACTTTGATCAAAATTAAGTTACTATTTTATTGTCTTCCGTTACTTGATGGAAAAATATACAAGCTTTTACTTACTTCATGAAAAAAAAAAGCCTCATTATATAACAGTTAATTTTGCAGATACCTTATCTTAGCTCTAAAAATAATCAATTTTACAAAATAATATATAAAATTAATTGAAAAAAAATTCCTTCCTTTTTAACTTTTCGTACTAGCGAATAGGGCTGCGGAATCTGTATTAAATTTCAATCTTCCTGAAATATTACCGTAGAAATATGGTGTGAAATTCACGTCAATAACACACCAGTTGTTTTAAAGACTACACTAAAATACAAGTATGTTCCATATAATACAATATTCGTCGTAGCGAAGGCTAATCGAGTAACAATGGTTGCACCATGGGCGCCAAAGGGCTGGGGTGAGGGGGAACACCCTGCACCACTAGGTCAAGGGTCACTGGATCGTCTGCCATCGCAGGGAACGGACGCCCTAAATATATAGGATAACGATAATGGCCTATTGCGGCCTTATTACCCCCATATTAAGACCACTTATCAGCGAATATTTCGTCATCTAATGCAATATTTTAGTCATGGTTCGTATGTGAACATTAATTGTTCGTAACTGCGAGATAAGGGCGGGAAATATAATAAAAGATGAGGAAAATACCAGTTATCTTTTCTTCACCAATTTTTTGTTTTGTTATAGTTTTTTTATGAGGAAGCATAAAACAGATAAAGGCAGTATTAACACTTTGAATGGGAAACCAGATGTGAAACACGTTGTCAATGTAAGGATTACAGTGCGAATAAGAAAAGTATAAACAAACCTCTATGTCGTACGAAAGGCGTAATTTTTTTTCGGTATAGAAAATTGATTTCTAAGACCTGACACCACATGGAAGAAATTAGAAAGAATTAGAAGAAATAGGGTTTAATAAGCCTTGTACCACCACATTCACCACAATGATAGTTTTATGACCAAGGACGCCTTGTACTGCAGGAATGGAAAGAATAGAAAAATCACTGCCTCTTTGAACTTTAAGTCAAATATTAGTTTTTGTCATCTTAAGCAATATTTTACTCATGTTTCATGTTTTATTTGTGTCCAGTAATGCATGAATAAGTAGTGCAATAGAATTGTGAATGCATAAAAACACATATAAAATCTGTGTACAAAAATAACAATAATTGACAATAAATAACGATAAAAATCTCATTCATGACTCCATGTTTGTTTACTCATCAGCAAATAATATTACGTCATCTAATGCAATAAGTATTTTAGTCATGGTTCGTATGGTGAACATTAATTGTTCGTACTGCAAAATAAAGGCCAGACATATTAAATATTCGGAAAATGGCTATTTTTCACGACTGCCCAAAGAGGAATGTTATACTTTCAGGGTTCATGTACGTATATGAGTTTCTTTATTTCACCATAGTTTCTAAATTCTTGAACGAATTTGTATGCGTGAGCTATCATTAAAATTATCCATCATCCCTAGTAAAATACTTAAGTATTATTGTAGGGTAATCGTGTTTTTGATTCTATTCTTGTTGTGTTTTATGTCCTACTCTGTGATTAAATGTTGTTAACATGTAACCAAACACAAGCAAAACGCTCATAAAAATTATTTCTTTTTCTCCGACTTAAGCACCCATAATAAAACGCTTCGTCACGCTACTCTACTCCGCCGTAAGGAGCAGTAGAGAGTTTTTAAGAGATATCACAGATGGCGCTCTACAAATAGGGCTCATGTTACATTGTGTGTAAACACGCAGTCATCAGCCGGAAATAAAGCCACAAATACGTGATAAAGTAAAATTGTGGTGTGCGGCGAACATTGCTTGATATCAAATATTTATGTGAGCGAGAGCGAGGCGTAAAATAAAAACAGTGCAGATATGACACTTTATGGTTTTCAACAAATAGCGAAGCATAGTCTGACTCCTAAAATAGAGAAAGTATAAACTTAGCTTTGCCGTGTGGTTCCCGGCAGAGTAGAATAGGACTACTCCAAGTATTCCCGTGGATGTCGTAGAAGAAAGATATTTTTCTAATCGAATGGGATGAAGTCAGATTTTAATTAGTTTCGTTGCTTTTTGCAAGGTCCGCTCGAATCATATTTAATCTGTTTTAAGATATGGTTAAGTACATATTTCTTCTAAGTGGGTTTCTTTGCTTAATCCTATTCAAGATTAAATGATTTAAGTCCCACTGTCATACCATGAAATTGGAAATTATAGGACGTTATGATCGTCATCATTTCAGCCACAAGTTTTACAAAAAATCGATTTCAAATCAACTTGTTTGATCATAAGATCATTTACTACCAAGCAGTTTCGTATAATAGTGCTTCCACACTACTGTTAAAAATATTTACAAACATTTTTGAACATGATAAAAATGCATAATAACATGAAAATAAAAATCTATTACAACTAATATTGAATATAAATATGACTGGCAAATACGAATAAAACAAAATTACAACAATAAGTTACTTTATTTGAATGTTAGAAAATGTTTGTAAACATTTTTAGGGTTCCGTAGTAAACTAGGAACCCTTATAGTTTCGCCATGTCTGTCTGTCTGTCTGTCTGTCTGTCTGTCTGTCTGTCTGTCTGTCTGTCCGTCCGCGGTTTTACTCAGAGACCATAAGTACTAGAAAGCTGTAATTTGGTATGAGTATGTATATTAATCATGGCAAAAAAGTCGTAGAAAAAAATTTTGAAAAAATTTTTTTTTTTTGGTAGCTCCCATACAAGTAAAGTCGGGGAGTCATTTTTTTTTCTCTACTTACCCATCTTGTGGGGTATCGTTAAAAAGGTCTTTGAAAAATATTTTGAGGTTGAGAACACCATTTTTCGATTTAGGGATCCGTTTCCGAAATATTTGGTTTTAAAGTGCAAATTTTTGTTAGAGGTACGTGTCCCCCCCCTCTATCTCCTAAACGGTTATATATAGATACGTGAAAAAAATTACAGCAGTAGTATATATAATGAAGTTGAAAGGAAAACTATCAGAGCTAAGTACTAAGTACAAACTAAAAAGTTATAGGCAACCAACTTATAAAATGTACTGGAAAATGTAAAATTTTATACAATCTTTATTGTTAGATGTTTTTGGTCGTTAAACTGTGAGGTGCGAGTGTAAACAGTGTGTACTCAAAGTTGCCATTCGCAACTACGGAACCCTATACTGCGCGTGGCCCGACACGCACTTGGCCGGTTTTATTAACAGTAGTGTGAGCACTATTATACGAAACTGCTTGGTACTAAATGATCTTATGATCAAACAAATTGATTTGAAATAGATTTTTTTGTAAAACTTGTTGTTAAAATGATGACCATCATGACGTCCTATAATTTTCCAATTTCATGGTATGACAGTGGGACTTAAATCATTTAATCTTGAATAGGATTAAGCAATGCCATTTGGCATTAGTAATGTAATTTATGTCAGAAACCCACTTAGAAGAAATATGTTCTTAACCATATCTTAAAACAGATTAAATATGATTCAAGCGGACCTTGCAAAAAGCAACGGAACAAATTAAAATCTGAGTTCATCCCATTCGATTTGAAAAATATCTTTCTTCTACGACATCCACGGGAAGACTTGGTAGTAGTCCTATTCTACTCTGCCGGGAACCACACGGCAAAGCTAAGTTTATACTTTCTCTATTTTAGGGCTCCGACTATGCTTCGCTATTTGTTGAAAACGGCATAAAACGCGTTATCCGACAACGAGCAACGTTTTTGTGAAAACATCCCAGCGCTTGTCAAATTTACGTCGCGTTTATGAACAGTATGAAATAAATTTCACTTTGAATTGCTCTGTTTTTGATGAAATAACGATAACGTATAATAAGGTACCTACCCATATCATACAGAGAGGGGAGATGGGTCGTCGGAAATCTGACAAGGAGCGGTCATGAATTGAGTCTATGTGTTTGATCCTATTACGTTGGTATTTGGAATCAACAATAGGATTATCACTTTGCTTGTCAGTTCAAGAATTCTTACTCCAAGGTGAATATACAGCGGATTCAATTATGTCTAGAATTGCACGGTTCTTATAGTTTATATCAGCTTCTAAACATGTATTTCAAATTTTATCAGTCTATGTTCTGCGCCGTGTGGTTCCCGGCAGAGTAGAATAGGACCACTCCAAGTCATCCCGTGAATGTCGTAAAAAGCGACTAAGGAAAAACAAGCTAAACAAAGCTTCTAAACATCAAAGAGACCTCTCCAACCCGCCTGGCCAGCGTGGAGAGTGTAGGCCAAATCCTCTGACTACTCAAGCTAATGTATGGCTCTGGTAGTATAGAGAGGGTCGTGCTCCTGCAGTGGAGACTAGAAAGACCTGATGATGATGTTCTGTATGTTTATGTATTTGTCCATGCATATCTCAAAAAGTGTAAGTACGATTGGAAAAATTCTGTTCTATTTGGACTAGGTAAAGTTAAACTTAGATACATTTAAGTTTCATTAAAATCGGTCCAGTAGTTTATGATATATGAAAGTGACGAAGTTTCTTTTTTAAAATTTTTCTTGTAATTAACCCTGTGCCATCTGTAGCAAGTAAGTCAAACACTACCTTTCAGAATCGTTAATTATTGTTTGTATAATTTTATATAATTTATATGTATTTTTAAGTACATATATAAGTAAGTGTTTGTGTCAGTATGTTTATAAGAAGGCGTGGGTATAAGTATCACTTCTCGTCTTTCTTTTGTATTTTCTTCTAGTTTATGCCCACGCCAGCTAGCATTTAATGCCTTAATAAATTCTCCTCCTACCAGTCTAATGGAAGAGATTTCTTGAGAAATAAGTAGTGCCTTTGAACAATTTTTTACTGTAGGCAATTAGTTTTTTTATACACTAACTAGCTGTTACCCGCGGCTTCGCCCGCGTAATTTATAGCCTATGTCCTTCTCGGTACCCTAACCTATGTGTACGCAAAGTTTCAAGATAATCGGTTCAGTAGATACGGCGTGAAAGCAACAACAAACAAACAAACAAATAAACGAACAAACAAACAAACTCACTATCGCATTTATAATATTAGTTGGGATATAGTTGGGATTGGGATGGCTGGGTGGGTACATAAAACTGTAAGAAGTCTTGAGTAAAAAAATTGACGTATTCAAAGACCTAAAGATACACATAATATCAGCAAGTAGTTCCCCTATAGAAACAAGAAAAGATAATGCTATAAAAATACGAGATAGGAAAACAGACGATGAATGTTTCATTTCCAATAGAATCACAATCCTTCAAATAAATGAAACAAGAAAATGCATGTTAGTTTTATAACAACAAAAAAGTAAGTTGATGTCGATTGGAGAAAATGCGCTGAGCAGTCTGGAAGCGGTATTAATTTTAGCCATAAATAAATTACTGACGTCAACAACCTTCAGTTGTAAAATATAATACGTGTGACAGTTACGTGTTCTAATGAACGTATATTAAATAAACTTTTTTAATATGAATTCGATCATACATAATGATCTGAGCATTTTATATGTCCTATGACATAAAAAAATCCCGCTTGGATTCTCTATATATAGATAATTTATCTGCAAGTAACATCACTACATATTATAAAACAAAGTCCTCCGCCGCGTCTGTCTGTCTGTCTGTTCGCGATAAACTCAAAAACTACTCCACGGTTTTTCATACGGTTTTCACCAATAGATAGAGTGATTCACGAGGAAGGTTTTAAGGTATAACACATGCCCGGGCGCAGCCGGGTAGGGCTGCTAGTAGGTTATAAGAAACGCAGACAAAGTCGCATGAAAATTGCGAGTATTTTGTATAACAAATTCATAACTTAATATAAATAACCAAGTCAACCTTAACCATACAATTGCGAACCCTAAAAAGATCATCATACGATTTACGTGTTCTTTATTCTCCATTACATTCACAATCCCACTCTCAAATAAAGATCCTTCAAAAGCGATACATAAAAAGGTCGTACTTATAACATTGGGTTTATACAAACACTTCTTACCAAAGGAAGTTACCGTAACACGGGTAATTTATTCTTAAAGGTAAGATAGAAACCCTTGGGCGGTAAAATGCCTCCCTGAAATCCCGCTTATGACAATATCCTGAGCCTCGGTTCGCGGAATGTTATTGTCAGTCGATTGTATTGAAAACGGTTTATATTTTGTTATCGCATTATCTCAAAAATAAGGCGAAGTTATTTTGAGAAATTGAAACTATTATTCTAGTAAGGTTAAACCATAAGCTTAAAAGTAAACCTACCCCTTTGCCTGTCTTTGGGATGGTATACTGATTATCATCATCATCCTTGAGAGCCTTCTATATCCCACTGCTGGGTATATGCCTATCATTTATGACATTGATATTCGTTCACAATCAAAGATTGCAGGTTTGACACTGACAAAGATAACATGAATGTATACTTACATAATAATTGACCGAGCGAGCGAAGCGAGCAAGGTCTTTGAGTTGAGTCGGGGCAAAAAGACTTTTTTTCTATGTATTTATGTATAATATGTATGTTTGTTCCGCGATAACTCTTAAAACAGTGCTCCAAATAACACTCTTAAACTGTGTTTTCGCCCCAACTTGACTAGAACTCCTTTCTCGCTCGATCAATAAATCGAATTGGAAGAGAAGCATGCCTAAAATACTTTTTAAGTATTTTTTACACCCAATTATGTATGTGAAATATGAATAGGTACATATGTAGTAAACAATAAGCTTTATCGAGCTAATAATTCAGTTTCTAGTAGCCATACGGCTACTAGGCATACCCAGCTGTGTGGCTCCCGGAAGAGTAGAATAGGACCACTCCAAGTCCTCCTGTGGATAGAAGGCGAATTAAGAAACACAAGCTAAACAAAGCTCATAAACATCAAAGATACCTCTTCAACCCGTCTGGCCAGTGTGGAAAATGTAGGCCGAATCCTCTGACTGCTCTGGCTAATAATAATATGCTCTGGTAGTACAGAGACTAAAAAGGACCTGATGATGATGATGATTACAGAATATGTAGGTATTTCTTAAGAGTCCCACGTAAAGCCGCAATCCCATACAAACGTAGTTAAACATCAATATGCCTTATCCGGTCGTATGTACGGAATTTGGTTGAGATTGGCTTAACTGTTGTAAAACTAAAACGTAACTACGTTTGTATGGGATTGCGGCTTTACGTGGGACTCTTAAGCAATGTAACTTTATACTTTTAAATTCAAAGCCAGAATCCCATCTAAGTGGGTTGCAGCACCTACGGTTAATATTTTTGCTAATTTACGATAAAAGGTTCACAGATAACAGTTTTAATATTTTGCAATATTCAATTCGTATAGAGAAATCGACACCCACTATCCAGGCCAATAGTATGATGATAGTTACGAGTACTGCTATCATATCGCTATCTTAACTGGTAGAAAGGTAAGTTACAATATTGTTTTCAAAACCAGGGGTAATTTTTCTACTTGTTCTTTTTTCCTTTGAGTTAATAGCAAATTTGACGAGCTCCGTGGCGCAGCGGTCAACACGCCAGGCTGCTACACGGATGGTCCCGGGTTCGATCCCCGGTCAGGTCAAGATGGAAAATGATCTTTACCAGACTGACCTAGGTCTCGGATGTTTATCTATATAAGTATTTGTTATAAAATATAGTATCGTTGAGTTAGTGTCCCATAACACAAGTGTGTCATTTGCCCGTATATATTTATTTATTTAGCAAACAGACTTCCCAAGCACGAAGGAGTTCAATATTTTGCTACTTGCAACAACAAAGATAAGTTGTATCCACGCGAACGGCTGCTTAACATGAGTAAGCGAGCATCCTAACCCATTGGGCTATTGAGCTCCTCCTTGGAATTGCCGTTAGGTACTAGTAGTTCGTCGCAACTTTTGACCTCGCGAACGTATGTAAATATCTCGTTAACTGCTGAACCGATTTTGATGCCCATTCAACTTAAAAATATACTAGTTATACATATACGTTTTAAATGTCATCGTACTTGGAGCACCAGGTCGAGAGTTATCTTGAAACAAACGCACCTACACACACACAAATTTCGCCCCAACTCGACTAAAAGACCTTTATTTTGAAGTTCATATTTTTTCTAGATTGGATGACTAATGAGTTAAGTGACTATAAATGTATAATTAAATTGACACTAAATTTTTGTCTCCAGCAAAATAATGGGACTTGGTACGAGCTTAGTTCCATTTACATACAAGATTATGTGATTAAGTGTAAAAGTTAAAAAAACAGATGTGAAGCAACTAAGCTGAAAACACAACTGTGAACCACAACTAAACTTCTGTTTTAGATAATACTCATTAGTGTAGAAATCGTGCCCAGAAAATTAATGCAAATCTAATCTCAGTGCTATAAATGATAAAAGGTGCATAAATAGTAACTATTATTTGATGTTCATATTAGATATTTCATTTTATATTTACTATTATGATGTTTATGGTTTATTTGCAACTTTTGTAGTTACAACCGATCTAATTACATGATAACTCGACCAATTTACGAGGGCAATAATTCACGCGGCCGAGTTATGAAGTCCGCGTTTCACACGTACGAGAGTGTAAATGAAATTCAACGCGCGTAACAGTATAATGCCATCATATTATCTTCTTGGACGTTCTAGCATTTTTAAATATGACCTCTGATATTGTTTACCCCGTAACGGATAAAGACGTGATTAGTATGTGTTCGTTTATTCAATTTTTTAAAAGTAAAACTTCTTTAGGAGCGCTAAGCATTTTTGAGATGAGAAAAAGTCGACAAATACACTTTCTATCGGCTCTTCCGCAGTGCCATTAAATTTTTTAGTTAGCACTTTTCGTAGTTCAGATTATTAGGATATAATCCGTCTTATTTACGAAGGTGCTAATTCACTCGAACGAGTTGTGAGATCCCCTTTTTATGCGTTAATATGAATTCAACGAGCGTAACAGAATATTGCCATCATAATAAACCTCTTCAACGCTCTGTTATTTATAGTGTTCCGTAACTTAAGCGTTAAGGGCCCACACTAGGCACACTAGCGACGCCAATAATTTTATTCCTAATAATTTGCAAATAGAATTGTCGAGCTCCGTGGCGCAGTTGTCAACACGCCAGCCTGCGACACTGAGTTCCCGGGTTCGATCCCCGGCCAGGTCAAGATGGAAAACGATCTTTTTCAAATTGGCCTGGGTCTTGGATGTTTATCTATATAAGTATATGTTATAAAATATAGTATCGTTGAGTTAGTATCCCACGACACAAGTTCACAACTTACTGTGGGGCTAGCTCAATTTGTGTGATATGTCCCTATATATTTATTTATTTAGAAAGAAGAAAGTGTGTAATATTAAACATGATTCCAAAAATACTTTAGGTTATTTACTAAGGCTTATATGATTTACATTCTTGAATTTCTTTCTATTTGTAAAGTATTAGGAATAAAATTATTGGCGACGCGAGTGTGCCTAGTGTGGGGCTTTAAGTCAATGGGACCCTTTTACACAGCTTAATACAGTGTGTAAACTGAACCTCGTTATACCCTTAAAGGGGTGACTCAGCCCGTCAACATGAATAACTTTTCATATGGGATCAATGCTGCCTCTCTTGAACTTGCTGTCGTTACAGCATTCCGTACCCAGTGCCAATAGGACGCTTTACGAAGCTAAAAATCATCTTAATTGTAATAATATACTTTCCAAATATCGCGTATGTCCGTATCTTTTAAATACACTACATTTGAACAAGTATAAATATTAATTGGGTTACGTTATGTTATAAGTCTCTCGCACGCCCTGGAATTTTTACAGCTCCGTGTCCAAAAACTGCAAGGCTTTTGTACGAAGCCAGAAATCTTTTGTTTTCATTAGCATTTAAATGTACTGAGAAAATAAGTTAATTCCTACATTTGTAATAAATATATATTCAATGCACGTAACAGAATATTGCCGCCATAATAAGCCCCTTGGACGCTCTGCCATTTTTATTCAAGAAGTGTGCACTCCATTTTATTTTTAAACAACCGCTGTGCATATTAAGTTGTCTTGTTTTGTAAATGATAGCTTTAATATCTAATAAATTATGAATTATTAAGATTTTATTACCTCTAAGGCTAGATTTTTTAAAAGTTAATTTTAAATGCATAGGGAAAAGATAAATAACACACTTATTTTTATACCTGTTTAGAAATGTATAATTTTAGTTCCTTTTATTTACATTATTTTAATTTAAATAGCGCACGGCTATAATAAAATGTCTACTAAAGGTCATAAAATTGTAAGTTGACATTTTTTAAAATTTTCATAATCTTTAAATTATATTCAGATAGTGAAATAATTCAATATTTCATTAAACTTTTTTTTAAATTATTAAGGTTATTGCGTACGTTATTATGTTATTTAGGTACACATTTGATTCAGTTACACACGGATTTCTATTTCATACAATATTTTGTTTCACAATAGAACTTTTGTTTTATTACGTTTTTATATTTAATTTAAGTAAATAACCCAGCATAGAACTTCACGAAAACTTAGAAAGCGTTCGACATCAATATTTCGATTTATTGTGACTTACAACAAAATACTTAGCTCGAACGTATTTCGAAGATTGTGTACCTAATTCACAGTTCGCATGAACCAAACAAATTCCCAGCGTTTACGAAGCAAGCCCCAGTTTTAACATTGCCAAGTGTAACTCCGCGAACTTCTTAGTGAGACTGTGGGACTAGTTTACTGCAAATAGAAGCTCGGCTGTAGATCCACCACACGCGTGCGGCAACTATATAACACTTTAGTAGAAATCGCAACAAAATATGCCGCAAACAAAAAGCCTATGTTGTGATTGTGACATGGTTTTTTTTTATGCCGTATATTTTGTTGCAATTGGGTCCACTATTTTATGAACTACCGCTTACAGTTTAGTGAGAACTTGAAGCTTTACTTTGCATTTTTGCGTTAAAAAGTTAGCGTTTTAAATAAAACACTTCACGTTCTCACTTTAAATTGTAAACATTTCAAAGTTTGTCAGGCCTTCACAGAAACAAAAATAAAGTGATCTCTCCGTTTCCTTTTAAATAATTATTTCATTAATATTCCTTTTAATATTATAACAAAAAGGGGCAGCACTTGACTCTATATTTTGTTTTATTTTATTTATTTCCAAACGTACAACTATTTATATACTTTAATTTTCGTAGCACAAAATGAATAGAGCTACTTTTGTAAATTCATTCAATGTGCAAAAGAACATGTATGGTCTTAACCCTAATCAGTCAGTAAAAAAAAAAAATAAGCAGCCTAGTATTCGTTTTCGCAACTATGTTCAATTATTGTTTGCTGTAGTTATAATAAATTTTCACTTTACCTATATTGTTTCATTGAATTTTGTAATGAGCAAACTATTGCTCACGGCTTTGTAAGCTTTGTTGCTTCTTACTGAACGGAAGGTGCCTCATGTTTTTAAAGAATGAAAAAGTTCATGATTTTCATCATTACATAGAGTTAATGATAAAATCTTTAAATAATGTTCACGTTTTATAATACTTTTTACAACAACAACAAAAGTTAAATATTAATATTAAGTTTAAGCAACAAGTTGGCTCTATGTATTAATTCAGTAAAGTACGGACTAGGGTCGTAAAAAAGCAAGTAATTTGCACTTCGCAAAGCTTCCTCGATTTTTGCAGCTTGTTATTTTTCCCGCTGTATAAATCCAAATAGCCGTCCATGTGCGGCCGCCCTAACCACGAATACGGTCTAGTGTAGTGGTTCTCAATCTTGTTTCATTAACTGAATCACGATAGACTCAGGCATTTTTTCACATTTGTAACGTACTAACTGCTTTTTTCTTTTCACGAAACAAAACAGACAAAGTTAAATGAAGAACATACGAAGATCTGTTCAAATAAAAAAATATAGAGATATTTAGTAAGAAGAATACTTTTGTTTCTTTTCTATACTTTGTCACTCATTAATCTTCTAATTTATATATTTAGTTAAGAGTTAAGTAAAGAAAAATTTCCGTATTAGTTTGAGTTGTATAATTTAGCTGAAATAGGCACAGACAAAAAAAAATGTAACCTGAGTAGTCGATGCGTATTGCTGATACTTGTCCCGCCTAATAATCCTATTCTTATCTAGCTATTCCCGTTGTTTTCTCGTATATTATAAGATGACTATGAACTATTCTGATATGTAAACTATAAGACTTCTTCTTATCGAGTCGAAATGGTTGCATACTATTATATTAAATATCTTTTGACCAGTATTTGGCAACCCTAATTGCCCTATCGTTGGCCTCATTAAGGTCCTGTACGGTGCAAATAGTGGGACAGTTTGGGCACGACAAAAGGTGAGACATGGTTTGATCGGCACCGCAGTCACACAAATTGTTTGTAGAGAAACCCCACCTGACCCTGTTTTCTCGACATCTCCCAACTCCAGCTCGGAGTCAGTTCAGGGATTTCCAGGTTGCCCAGGGGAGGTCTGCACCGGGTGGGAGTTTCTCAACAAGTGGAATATCGAACGGATTGTGTGGGTACTTGTTTTTCCAAAGAGTAAGCCTGGTTTTGGAGGATTGTTTAGGATTTATATTGGACTGCCTTAAGAAATTTTTTCGGCTCTTAAGGCGCGATGGTGGGGCGATTTGTCCATAGAGCGGGTGGTTCTTGTCTCTACTCTGTCTGTATTTTTCCATCCCACAGATTACGTCTCGTCGCACTTGTGGCGGGGCTATTCTAGACAATGAATAGAGGTGGGACAGTGGTGTAGGTTTTAATGTACCAGTTATTATCCTACAAGAATCGTTTAGGGCAACGTCTACCTCTTTGCCGTGCACCGAGCGTGCCCACACAGGGCTCGCATACTCACCAGCCGAGTTACACAACGCCAAGCCACTTGTACGAAGTAAATGAGGAGATGCCCCCCAATGCGTGGTGGTGAGACGGCGTAGGATATTGTAGTTTAGTAGAAGTTCCTACTATAAAACTATCAAAATCCGTACAGCAATTTTTGAGTGAAGGAGTATCTTAAGTCGTCACAACCATCCTTGCATATATCATCCATTCTGACAAATATTTACATTTTATAAAAATAACCAATAGGTCTCACAGTTTGGGAAATACTGGTTCTAGTGCTCTCGTTTCGTTATTATTTTATTTTCCTGATGGATATTGCTTGTAACCCGTAAGAGGTAAACAAAATCTAAAAGACTGGCCTTTGTACTGTTTGTTATTTTCCCTCCAAATCAGTTCTTTGTGTAAATTTAATATGATTCCGGTCCATTAGGACTGTTATTTATTGAATCATTGCTTTTCTCTATTAGGATAGGATGAAAAGTAAAATGTGATCTAATAAACTACATAGGCTTCTAAGTAAGTAGATCTTTTTAATCAAATTATATAGATTCACTAATATCAATGTATGTTTTTGTGGTGCCCATACAAGCAGATAAAAAGAAAATAATAAAAATTACTATTCTTTTACAATAATTTACTACTTGACCTTTTCGCTCATCTATACTAATATTATAAGGCTCCGAAACTGATGGACCAATTTTCAAAATTCTTTCACCTATAGACAGATAATTATCTGCGGGTGACATAGGCTACAATTTACGGGGATGAAGTCACGGAAAAATTGCTAGTAGAACATAAAACAGTTGAATTCTATTATGTTATAATTTTGGTTTGTTGTTGTACAAGTACATGAATCTTATTATTAGAAACATATTCATCTTTCATTTTGCCAATCAGAGACAACGGTACGCGCAATTAACCCGACGTTGTTTTTTTCTTTTAATTAGACATGTTATTTATTAAATAAAGAAAGTAAGAAATGGTAAAAAAAGGCAAGCCTCGATGCGTGTAAGAGGAATGGGATATGGTGGAGAAATTCGGCGCCGGGGCTTGAAACGCGGTAGCGTAATTGGCAACGCATAGATCGTACTGAGATCTAGACGCAGGTTCAAGTCCTGCCCGCGTGGAATTTATTCACCATTTCTTATTTTCTTTATTTAATAAATAAAGTAAAATAGCATTGTGAATGCAAAATAAATCCCATATAAACTATAGACATGTTATATTTACAACATGATTTGATGAGAGAGACGGCAAATGAATTAATGCCTGCTACTTTTAATCTGAAAGGATTTGAAAGGAATCCCAATTCCTGGCCGTCGCAAAGAATGACCCACTAAAGAACGCCATCTCGCAATGCGCAATGCACACGATTTTATATCTAACAATATTTTCGATACTTCCTAGAATCATTTATTTTAGCGTGTATGAAACAATATTTTTTCTGATGCAAATGGTATGTATACCTATTTAAGTAATTGTATTTTTAAAAGATATTTTTTTCATGTACCGCTGTGTCACAAACAAATTTTGTAAAATATATTGTTTTTTTTTTGTTACACGCTGAAAATGCAATTCTTGATAAAATTAAATTACACATAAGGCTATATTAGGCTGGTTACTATATCAACTAGTTAGTCACTAACCTGGGTCATGGTGTGCAGAAGGCGAGGGCGCGGAGAAAGCACTGCTGCATCCTGCGCGACGCAACTCAGCCACTGAACAAAACAAATAATATAACTTATTACACATAAATAAAAAAAATCGTCTCTGTTATAACAGAATATAAGAAAAAATAAACCAGTTTGGATTTAGGGAACGAAAATGGGAACTGTAACAAATTTTCATAGGATCAATTTATGACTTTATCGATTTTTGCCTAAACGGGAGCAAAAACAATGTATCGCTAACCACATTTCTAGTCATGTTAAAAATTTTTATCAATTAAAAATTACATCAGATTTGTATTAACATATTGTCAGCAAATTGTAATAAATTTAATATTGCAGTAACTAACATGTGTTTGCTCAAATTATTCAAAATATTTGGAACATGTAAGTGGACCATAACCTTTAAATCTTTCCAAAAATATAACTAAAAATCAACTTCCACCTTATTAACTTCTCAGCCTGTTTTCCTAAAGGATAAATGTATAACAACTTGGAAACATACATTTTAAAGCAACACAGCGTTCACCTCGCCTCCGGGAGCAAGGATGCTTTCTCGTGTCATATATAATAACGATATTTGCTGGGATTTTGCTCATTTTGCGAACATTGTTGTTTTGGCTCAAGCCGAGCACACATATTACGTTGAGACAGACTGTTGCTAACTTATTTAAAATATCACATGTTAATACGATGCTTTATTGAGGGATACATTTTAGACAACTTGGGAACATTTTCAAACAATACAGCGTTTATCTCGTCTTAGGAACAAGGATGCCTTCGTGTGTCATATACAATAACGATATTTTCTGGGATTTTGCTCATTTTCCGAACATTGTTGTTCTGGCTCAAGCCAAGCACACATATTATGTTGAGACATACTGCTGCTAACTTACTTAAAGTATCAAATGTTACTACAATGCTTTATTGCGAGATAAATTTAAGACAACTTGGGAGCATTTTCAAGCAATACAGTATTCACCTTCGCGTGTCATATATAATAACGATATTTGCTGGGATTTTGCTCATTTTGCGAACATTGTTGTTCTGGCTCAAGCCGAGCACACATATTGTGTAGCGACAGACTGTTGCTAACTTACTTAAAATTTCAAATATTACTAAGATTCTTAATTGAGGGATAAATATAAGACAACTTATGATAATTTTAAAACAATACAGCGTTAACCTCACCTTGGGACTAAGGATGCCTCCGCGTGTCATATATAATAACGATATTTTCTGGGATCTTGCTCATTTTGTGAACATTATTGTTGTGGCTCAAGCCGAGCACACATATTATGTAGCGACAGACTGTTGCTAACTTACTTAAAATATAAAACGTTACTATGATGCTTTAGTGAGGGATAAATTTAACACAACTTGGCAGTATTTTAAGCATTACAGCGTTGGCCTTCGCTTGTCATATTTAATAACGATATTTGTAGAGATTTTATTTATTTTGCGAATATTGTTGTTCTGGCTCAAGCCGTATCTGACTCTACTTATTATGTGTGTTACGTGGAGACAGATTGTTGCCAACTTACTTACTTTTAATATCAAAATGTTGCCAAGATGCTTTATTGTGGGATACATTAAAGACAACTTGGGAATATTTTAAAGCAATACAGCGTTAACCTCGCCTCGGGAGCAAGGTTGCCTTCTCGTGTCAGATTTAATAACGATTTCTGTAGGTGTAAACCGTGTTTGCTGGGATTCTGCTTATTTTGCAAATATTAAGGGATAAATAAATGACAACTTGGCAATATTTAAAAGCATTACACCGTTCTCCTCGCCACGGGACCAAGACTTCTCATGTCTCTGTATGTTTAAGCGGTATTTGACGGGATTTTGCTTATTTTGCGAATATTGTAGTTTGGATTTAGCTGTAACCCTATTATTATGTAAAAGCAGAATGCTACTTACTTTATAAAAAGATAAATTGTTTCTGCCTATTTCATTTAAGGGTACATACGTTATCTGCATTTTTTTAAAATATAATATTGATCTCGCTTGTGAGGAGGTTATTTCCTGTCATATTTTATAACGACTGTAGGTTAAAGTTGTATTTACTGATATTTTGCTTATTTTATGAATTAATATTGTTCCAGCCGTAGCTCTACATCATTATTATGAGCCAAACTGTAGTTCACATTGTTAAAATAACAAATGCCACAAGAAAATAATATATTGCAGAGTTATTTTTAAGTCCCAAGAATCAGTTAATAATAAAAGTTTAGTAAAAAATAACGACGAATTTAACAGACTAAAATTACGTCATGGGTATAAAATATTGTCTCAATCTCCGCTCCGAGCTCCGTGGCGCAGCGGTCAACACGCCTGCCTGCGACACGGATAGTCTCGGGTTCGATCGATGGAAAATGATCTTTTTCAGATTGACCTGGGTCTTGAATGTTTATGTATATAAGTATTTATTATAAAATATAGTATCGTTGAGTTAGTATCCCATAACACAAGTCTCGAACTTACTTTGGGGCTAGCTCAATCTGTGTGAAATGTCTGTAAAAAAAAAACTACACGTTCACAGTTTGCCACCTATTGTTTACACTTCAACATTATTTTTGTTGACATTTTTTGTTGTTGACTGTAATTTCTCGATATTTTCTCATCTTAGCCAAGCCAACAAATGAGTCACGGCGCTTATTCTCTAATCGGGTTTTGTGGAGATGGAATTTCGCTAAGCTATGAAAATTAAACGCCTCACTCTCAAACTGGAATGAAACCGTGATGAAAATTAAATAAATCCGAAAGTGTTACGTGTGAGATTGCGTTTTGTTTCAATTCACTCCGTATGAGAATTAATCTTATTTAAATTTGCTAGTAACTGCGTCGTTTTTCGAGAGACTATTTGTTTTATACGAGTTAACACATATATATATTGTTCAATTTCTAATCAATGTTCTTATTTGGTCATATTAGTAAATAAAAGAACTCCTTATTAAGCACGACTTAATCTGAGATGTTATGATCCTTTCTAACCCGTCTCGCTTGCGTGGAGAATGAAGGCCAAACCCCCTGACTACCTCTTGCTAATAATTTGGCTCTGGTAGTACACAGAGGGTCGTGCTCCTACAGTGGAGACTAAAAAAGACCTGATGATGATGAATCTGAGATGACAATTTAATAAATCCGAGAGCTTTACGTGTGAGATTGCGTTTTGTTTCAATTCACTCCGTGTGAGAATTAATCCTATTTAAATTTGCTACTAACTGCGTCGTTCTTTCGAGAGACTATTTGTTTTTATACGAGTGTAATAATAAAGATTGATTTTCTTTTTTTAGTACCTTATATAAGATTTTTTTTCATCTCGATGGCATATATATCTTTTGTTTATTAGCGTTGTTATTATTTGGTCATATTCGTAAATAAAGCACCTTCCCATTCCTAATTTTAAGATTTTTTCTGTTCGTTAAAATTAGCACGCCGCAAATTTGGACCTCGAAAACATTTATTTAAATATTTTGTAAACTACTGTTCCAATTTTGATGCTCAACTTTATTGGAGCACTTGTTTGAAAGTTTTTGTGGAATATAAATATGTACATGCAAAACTACCGTTCGGTTATTTGCTAGTATTCAAAGAACTATATAAATGAATTAGGTGCAAGCTTGAAACAAACCTACATGCTCTTATGAATCTCATTTCTGGCGGACCACTGCAATCGTGGCCTTTTACAAAATGCGGAGCACGTATCTTTAAAATTCAATTAGAGTCCCATCTTGATTTAAAACGGTATTAGATTGAATATCTATAAGCGATAGTGCTGATTTGGAGCCGAGATATGGCGGGTAGATAAGTAAAGGGTATTTAATATCAGTGGGTTTGGACTTGGCACTGCGCCACGGCCGGACGACTTACTATGTCTGTGGTCTAGATGTATTATGACGATTACATACTCAAGATTAAGGTTATATTTTATGATTATACAATGCCTATAGTTTTATGTAGTGATGTTTACAACTTGTCATTTTATTAAGATAATGCTGATATAATTATGTTTTAGTAACTTACATAAAATTGAATATCAAATAGCGATAGTGCCAGTTAACAGCCTAGATGTGGCGGGTGGAGAGGGCCTATTTAATATCAGCGGGCATGGACTTGGCACGATGCCATGGCCAGACTTTTACGACGACTGGTAGTTGTGATGTTATATTAGGATTATTAATACTCACTTTTCGCAAGAAAGTCAAATATATAAATTACATAGGAATCAGGCAAGGTATTGAAGACTCATTTATGTCTGTAACTTTCTCTAATGGTGTGTGTAAAACGCATATCAAAGTTTTGATATTCTCATTTCAGACTCTATGATTCCTCTAATTTCAGGCTGCGCAATCGCGATTTTTCACAAAGTGCGAAGCACGTATCTCCAAAATTCAATTAAATTCCCATCTTGTTTCTGAATGGATTTAAATTGAATATCAAAAAGCGATAGTGCTGATTTGGAGCCGAGATGTGGCGGGTAGATAAGTGAAGGGTATTTAATATCAGCGGGTTTGGACTTAGCTCTGCGCCACGGCCACGATTATGGTTATGTTTCATGATTATTATACAATGACTTTAGTTTTATAGAGTAATGTAAAACCACTGCAACTTGACATTTTATTAAGATAACGCTGATATAATTATGTCTTAGGAACTTACATAAAATTGAATATCAAATAGCGATAGAGCCAGTTTAGAGCCTAGATGTGGCGGTTAGCGATGGACTATTTAATATCAGCTGGCTTGGACTTGGCATGGTGATATGCCACGGCCAGACGGTTTACGACGGCTGGTAGTTGGAATGTTATATTCAGATTGCAAGAAGATGATTACATACTCAAGATTAACGTTATATTTTATGATTATACAATGCCTATAGTTATATGGAGTGATGGAAACCCACTGCAACTTGACATTTTATTAAGATCATGCTGATATAATTATGTTTTAGTGACTTACATAAAATTGAATATCAGATAGCGATAGAGCCAGTTCAGAGCCTAAATGTGGCGGATAGCGAGAGATTATTTAATATCACGGGGCATGTACTTGGCACTGTGCCACGGCTGGATGGTTTACGACGACTGGTAGTTGTGATGTTATATTAGCTAGCCCCAAAGTAAGTTCTTAATTAAGACTTGTGTTATGGGATACTTACTCAACGATACTATATTTTTATAACAAATACATATATAGATAAACATCCAAGACCCAGGTTAATCTGAAAAAGATCATTTTTCATCTTAACCTGACCGGGGATAGAACCCGGGACCATCCGTGTCGCAGGCCACCGTGTTCACCGCTGCGTCACGGAGCTGAGAAGGTAAACTCATATGTGCCTGTAACTTCCTCTAATAGTGTGTGAAAATACGCATAATAAACTTCTGATTTAGTCTCTTTTATTACTCTAATTTCAGGCTGACCACTGCATCGCGACCTTTCACAGAATGCCGAGCACGTATCTACAAAATTCAATTAGATTCCCATCTTGGTTCTGAATGGATTTAAATTGAATATCAAGAAGCGGTAGTGCTGATTTGGAGCCGAGATGTGGCGAGTAGATAAGTGAAGGGTATTTAATATCAGCGGGTTTGGACTTGGCTCTGCGCCACGGCCGGACGGCTTACTACGATTGTGGTCGGGATGTATTATGACGATTACATACTCAAGATTATGGTAAGGATTTACTGGCATAATGTTACTGTTACGTAAATAAAAGTAGGGATATTGCATGTGAGGTATCAGATATTGTATCCTATTTATTTTTGTTTGACTTCAGAAGTGTCATTGAAGGTGTGTCTCGAAATTGAATAAATTATGTATGGAATCTCTCTCTCTCTCACACTCCCGGGCCCGGGGTCCACTTTAGTCACATTATCTATGCAGCAGGTATGTGCGCAAAAAACACATGTTAAACTTCTAATAAGTTTTCAATGATTACTCTAATTTCAGACTGACCACAACAATCGCGGCCTTTACAAAATGCGAAGCACGTAACTCCAAAATTCAATTAGATTCCCATCTTGGTTCTGAATGGATTTAAATTGAATATCAAAAAGCGATAGTGCTGATTTGGAGTCGAGATGTGGTGGGTAGATAAGTGAAGGGTATTTAATATCAGCAAGTTTGGACTTGGCTCTGCGCCACGGCCGGACGGCTTACTACGACGGGATGTATTATGACGATTACATACTCAAGATTATGGTAAGGAATTACTGGCATACTGTTACTGTTACATAAATTAACTATATTGCATGTGAGCTAAATACAGATTATTTTTTATTTAATTTACTAGGTGTAGACGAATGCCGTCCGTGATAATGTTGAGCCCCTCCTAGTATGGAATGCAAAGGTAAACTACAGAAATGACGATAATTATTTTCAACAATTTAGACTACAATTTGATTTTTCAAGCTATTATACGTAACATACATTGTGTAGCTTAAAGCTGCAATGCAGAAGTAAAATGGGCATTATTAATACTACTACTGTCTTGCTTGATACATACAATATGGCCGATCAGCTGATCGGACTTAGTATCGAAAGGTGAAATTTTTTGTCGTATTTCATTACTGAAATGTTTTTGTGGAAATAAGTACGGTCAGTATAAGGTACTAAACTTGCTGTATATATTAGTAGGATTTTACGCAATGATTCTTTGACATAGATCGTCCAACGTATCTTGCATGTAAGTTGCTTACTTGTATGACACGCACCCCCTGACAATGCATCTTTTGCATACAATCGTTATAGGTTTAAAAACATGCAACTATGTGATGACGTATCTAGGACCACCCAGGAGTATTGAGTATGTATTTACTTAGGGTAAATAAAGTATAGATTGACTTTTTCATTCAAAAAAGTTTTCATTGAAGACAAAGGTAAACAATTGTTAACTTATTGTACTTTGGCCACAATTCAATTAAATTAAAGTTCTTTTTACTAGTGCGAACAAATCTAAGAATTCATAAAAATATCATATATAGATTTTGACTTAACCAAGCAGGTGTTTCCTCCTAAGATTCCAACAAATGTTTGTTAATTAATAAGTGTTTGCATTCACAATGCTATTTTAATTATACTCTTATAAAATTAAGAAAAAGATATGGCTAAAGAATTCCACGCGGGTAGGACTTAAGGGTAAAATATTGTATGGCTTCCTACATACTAACTGATTATCAACTTCATTGTAAAATTGGTTAAATCAGATACCACACTTGTAAAAGTGGGGTAGTTATGTTAGGTGACGCAAGCAATAATGCCTTGAAGGGGAACAGCATATGGTGGAGAATTCGACGTGTAGGACTTGAACCGCGGTGGCCTAATTGGTAAAGCGTTCGAGTCCTGCACTCGTAGAATTTTTTAACCATATCTTATTTCTTAATTTAATAAGAGTAAATGTTTGTTATTAAGCACGAGTAGTTATCGATGCACACCTCCAAAATAACTAAACTCCACATGTTGCTTGAAAATGAAAGGTAAGTTTCATAACAAGCACCCAACTTTGCCCAGCACCGCATCTGCTAAGTTTAAACGAAACTGAATGACCTGTTATTCCGAAACCTTCAGGCCAATGATTGACAACGAGTTTAAAATTCAGTGAATATGACAGGTTTTATACAGCGTGTAATTATCCTTGACATTCCCATTCTGAGGTGATGCGGCCCATCATAATGAATTCCTATAAAACCAATGCTAGGAACTCAATAACATTTTCATACAAATTGTCTATGAAATACTTTTGTGTATGAAAATGTCGTTGTTCATTTTGACGGGCTGAGTTAAGGAAATTTCGAGGGTAAATTTACACGCCATTATAGTATTTTGAATCAATTATATTATTACAGGTGCGAAAAGATACTCAATGCTAATTATCCATATCTATCGAGGGAATTTGCGTGAGGAATCATTATAAATAGCGATACGGCTAGCAACGCATCACTTTTTTATTTCCGTTCTCCACCTACAAGCCCACCAACATGCTAAACGTGGCCTTTAGGTTTTATAGATCTAGGCTTTGTCTACCTTGTAAGGGAAAAGATATGATTGTATGTAAGGTTAGTGCCCGAAAAGTTTGCAACTTTACCTGGCGCTATGTATGTAATTATAACAATAAAGTGTTAAAAGTAAACTTAATTAATCTGTTAAAATCTGTAAGGTACTGTTAAGTTTTAAAGACCTAATGGGGGAGTTTGACACTGTAAGAAATATAATTGCTCTGGCTATAACTGCTAGCTTTAACGTATAAATATACAACTTTAATGTATAAATAAGGTTGTAAAAATGTAGCATATCATTAATTTCAGGATATTTGTTTATCGATGCATATAAAACGATCATCTAACTTGACCATGTTGCTTGAAAATGAAAGGTTAGTTTCCGAACAAGCGTCCAACTTTGCCCGGCGAGGCGCCACGTACAGCCAGTTAAAAGTAAACTAAATTGAACTGTTACAGTTCTGGAAGTTTCTGCTCGGACCTGATACACTTTAAGAGGATTAGAGCATCCACAGGCCGGCTCTTTGACAGTTGAAACACGCTAAATATGGTTGTAACAGCAAAAATAATGTTTGTGGATTTTATGATGGGTAGAGCATGTAATGCAATGATATCTATAAACCCGCTCACTTACTATCTAATCAGATTTTTTGTAAGTCTTCGATTTTCAAAAGGAAAAAATATATACGGATAATTTACACAGATTGAGCTAGCCCCAAAGTAAGTTCGAGGCTTGTGTTATGGGATACTCCACTCACTCTATGGGAACTTAACGATACTATATTTTTGTACAAATACATATATAGATCCAAGACCCAGGTCCATCTGAAAAAGACGATAAATTATCCTATGTTACTACTTGACCGGGGATCGAACCCGGGACCATCCGTGTCGCAGGCTGGCATATTGACCGCTGCGCCACGAAGGTAGTCAGGTACAAATTCCATAGATTAAAAAAAAATTCGTACATAAATAAAAAAAAAGATTTGGCAAGTTAAAATTAAAGAAAACAACGAAATTAATTACACCATCATTTCGTTGACAACCAAGAAGAATAACTCGCCAACTGGCGAAATAAATGAAGAAAGGCTCTAAAGGACTTGTATCCAGGGCCGTAAAACAATAGTTAAAAAAAAAACAAAAATAATTGTGTTTGTGCCAATCACAGTGTTTATCAAATAAGTTGACATTGAAAGTTGACGTCACACTCTGTCATGTCCTATTCTATTCTATTTAGAATTTCTATACTAAAGGAAAGTGGTAAATAAGCAGAAACGAGAAATAACATGGAGAATGGAGATTACAGCTAATACGTGTTATAATATTGTGGATGCCTACAAGACATGCATTGACATCTGAACATCTGGCGAGCTGCCAGTTGTTAAGGCGGGCAATGTTGCTGTAAAGGCTGCCTTTTATGTTCATTTGAGAGTTGCGGCTACAACCAAACCCAAACGTCTAAACTTCCCAGTGGAGTCGAATTCAAAGCTTTTCTTCAACTGACGAAAAAGCTATTAAAAACTTTAAGTATATTTTTCTAATATGACCACGTATAACTTTTTGTAGATTAGTACTTCTTCTTCTCTTCTCTTCACCTTTTACCACTTTATGTGGGGTCGGCACAGCATGTCAGTTTCTTCCACTTCACTCTATCGCTGGTCATGCTCTCTGTTACACACTTCTTACACATGTCCTCCTTTTCATACGCATTCTATCCACCTTTTCTTTGGTCTTCCCCTATTTCTACGACCCCTTACTTCCATTCCCAAAACTCCTTTCGTTACATGATTTTCATTCCTTCTCATAACATTTGTAGACTAGTACGATTTTGATAATTTTTCGTTTATGGGAGAGAGTATAACCCGAAGTTGGTCCCATATTTTTAAACAAAAATCCAGTCCTAAGAGTAGGATAATTGATTTTCCTTTACAGTTTATTTTAGCAGTTTATTTTTTTGTTAACAAGATTTTATTGGATGCCTGCGAGTCATGCATTGACATCTGACCATCTGGCGAGCTGCCAGTTGTTAACGCGGGCAATGTTGCTGAGGGTTGCCTTTTATGTTCATTTAAGAGCTGTAGCTTCAACCAAACCCAAACGCCTAAACTTTATAGTGGAGTCCAATTCAAAACTTTTCTTCAGATAAATTCATTTGACATGCAATATTATTTTTTAAATTTGCGCGCTACAGTCACATAATTATTAATATGAACAGGACTTAGCAAGAACATGTTACTTATTTATTTCCGCTGATCTTTCTATTCAGTTACATCCATCTTGGTCGCAGCGAGACTACGTCAGCGGAAATAAATAAGTATAAGGTTCCTGTTTAGTAAAAATATTCACTATTACCATAATACACACTTACATATTAGGGCTTTTTAGGGGTCCGTACAAAAAGGCAAAAAGGCACCCATAAAGGATCACTCTGCGTATGTCCCGAATGTGACAGTAAATTGTTTCGAATCTACTGAACCAATTTAGTTGAAACTTTTTTTTATTTGGTACAAATAGGAGGTTTAACGAAAGCCGCAACTCTCAAATAAACATAAAAGCAGAATTGCCAACGTTAACAACATAACAGCCACTGGCATTTAGCCAGACAAACTCAGTCTGCTGTCAATGCATATCTTTGTGTCCATGTTTAATATTCGTTTTCACTAATGCCTCTTGATCCCTAATGCACCTTCTTTTATGTAGTGAAGTGACATTGTTTGACTGAAAATGTCACATTTCCCGCTAAGTAAGAGTTTTTATTACATCAATGCTTTCGAGTTCTTATATAACTATCACTACAATAACATTACTGTTTTTTATTAATTTGGTACAAGTATGAAGTATATCAAAAACCGCAACTCTCAAATAAACATAAAAGCCGAATTGCCAACGTTAACAACATAACAGCCACTGGCATTTAGCCAGACAAACTCAGTCTGCTGTCCATGCATATCTTTGTGTCCATGTTTAATATTCCTTCTCACTAATGCCTCTTGATCCCTAATGCATCATCTTTTATGTAGTGAAGTGACATTGTTTGACTGAAAATGTGACAAAGTCACATTTCCCGCATAGGTAAGAGATAAAATACAGGGTGCGGATTGAGTCGGTATATAGCCAGTCAAATGCAAGAAAGGAAATTGGTCTTTCTATGCAGCATTTGAATTCCACTTTTGTATCAAATAAACTATACATAGTCGGCTGCCGGCAGCTTACGGCGAAATGTATTTACTTAAGGGGGAACAGTAGGCACAGTAGCGACGCCAATCATTTTATTCCTAATACTTTACAAATAGAAAGAAATTCAAGAATATAAACAATACAAGCCTTAGTAAATAACCTGAAGTATTTTTTGAATCATGTTTATTACTATCGGAATCAGTGAGAATTATGAGAATCTGCCGTTTTTGGCGGTTATCACTTTTTCTCTCAATGACTGATTCTCATAATATCAAAACATGATTCCAAAAATACTTCAGGTTATTTACTAAGGCTTGTATTGTTTATATTCTTGAATTTCTTTCTATTTGTAAAGTATTAGGAATAAAATGATTGGCGTCGCTACTGTGCCTAGTGTTCCCCCTTAAGAGTCCCACGTAAAGCCGAATTCCCATACAAACGTAGTTTGGTTTTAGTTTTACAACAGTTAAGCCAATCTCAACCAAATATTGTACATACGACCGGATAAGGCATATTGATGTTTATAATCAGATTTAAATTTTAAAAACAATACCTATACAAAATTACAGCGAGTAGTGAGAAGTTTTTGATACGAAACTTCTACTCTTAAGGGTAAATTTCCTATGGCACCAATTGGTAAGTTTTTAGCTTTGATGCAATAGAAAAAGTTGTTTATATCGATGGGATGAATCACCCCTTTAAGGGTCCAAAGCAATCAAAATGTACCTACAGCCAATAACCATCGTTAGCTACTGACAACGCATCAGGCATCAGGCGTCATGCATGTGCAAAATGTCGCCAGGTATAGTAGTGTACAGCCAATCGGCATCATTAGCTACTGACAGAGCATCAAACATCAGGCGTCATGCATATGTTGGAGGCATGCACAACATTATTATAACAGGTATTAACATAATCCCCACGTTTTCTCCTCGTTCTAATGACTGAGCCTTGGAGGCATCGTCGTGGTCATTAGTCTGTCGACATTTTACTTGTCATTGAAACTAGCTCACGCGTAAACAACATCATAACAGCCACTTGCAGTCTTTTTTGTTTTTTTTCATTAGCTTATTTGAGTGTCCCACTGCTGGGCAAAGGCCTCCCCTTTTCGTCTCCAGACATCCCTATCAAGAGCGGTAGTTTTTATACAATATAAATAAAACCCTGTCCGATTTTTTTAATGGACAGCAAACGAGCAAGCGGGTCGCCTAATGGTAAGTGATCACCGCTGCCCATGGACAACTGCAAAACCAGGAGTGTGGCAATTTTTTTTTTTTTTTTTTTTTGAATGGACTACGTAGCTAGCTCCAAGTGAGCTTTCGCTACTTCACCGGACTTTTGAGGTGAGGGCAGAATGCCCTCAACCTGTAAGGCAAACATCACCAAAGGGTTCCCAGGAGGGACGAACCTCGGCTTTGGGCGTTGCCTGGGTGCGCAAGGCTTGGAGAGACAGCAAACTCTCATATGCCTGATGGGCCGCGATTTGCATGCATGACCTGAAGGGCCGAGCTGAGAAACAATGGCAAAGCCTTTAGAGAGCAGCAACTCTCATGTTTTGCCGTATGGGCCGAAGGAGTGTGGCAAGAGCGTTGCTGGCCTTTTATTTTCCCCTCCCATATGTGAGGGGGGATGGGCCTCCAGCTATCTCACTCACCTAACGAAGCATAGAAGCGGTTAAGCTACGACTCAGACGTCGATTTCCTGTAAGAGTTGGTATTTTCCCGGACGAGCCCGCCCATTGCAAAAGTGAATTTTACCGGTAGTGTGGCTCTTCTACTTCGACTGTATTTAAAGAGGCGACACAGCCCAAGATGAACAACTTTGTCGATGAGATCAATGCTGAAAACTCAAAAATGTGCGATATTTTCAAACAAAAACGTCGAGCAATTTGTATGGAAATAATAAATAGTTTTTATTTCAATCCCATTATTGTTCTCGTAGGAAAAGTATGGACGGACTGAGTCGCCCCTTATCCTCCTGACTCCTAGTCAATCCTATTCCTGAAAGAATCCCCCAATTATCATTGTTTATCAATGAATGAAATAATATCAAGCAACATAGTACAGCCGTCATTGGCCCCGACACGACGGATTCAGCGCATAAGTCTCGTCCGTTGCTCAAGGCCGTGTTGTCGATACATTAACCCATTTACGTTTGAAGTAACGGTAGCAGACAATACAAAGTTAAAAATATATTTTAGTCACGAGACAACTCAATCTTTAGAGATACGGGAGATTCCTAATGAAAGACGCAATTGAGAGCAGCTAAATCTTGACTTGTTGTCTCCTATCTAATCCTAACTATCCTAATCCTAACTAATATTATACATGCAAAAGTGAGTTTATTTGTTTGTTTGTTACGCTTTCACGCCGTATCTACTGAACCGATCATCATGAAATTTGCATACACATAGGTTAGGGTACCGAAAAGGACATAGGCTATAAATCACGCGGGTGAAGCCGCGGGTAACAGCTCGTACATTATAAAGCATTTATTATCTGACTTCATGTTTGAGTCCAAGAAGCGATAGCAGAATCACGATAGCGCCAACGACAAGATTTTAAGTGAGAGTGTTGTAGACCCTACTTCGATAACATATTATTGAAAGGAAGGATATATTACCACAGAATTAATATAGTTACTGCTATAAAAATATAATATGTATAATTATGCTTATTGGCAAGTATGTGATATTCTATCTTTTTAGTTACTTAAAAAATTAATGTAGCAAGATCTAAGAGCAAGATAGACATCCTTCTCTAAATATTTTAGAAAATCTACAAGGAGTTAACGCTTACAATCTTCGTCTATCATATAATAGCCTGTCTGTCTTTATTGTCTCAGTATTTTTCGAATAAATCATCGTCTAGGGTCAATATTAGGACAGCTTCATACTGTTATATGATTTAACGAAAGTTCTACGGCTGCCTGCTTGATGCCACCTCTAGTAGAAAAGCTCAAGTACAAGTATTTGCCCGAGAATCAAACCCGCAGCCCCTCGTGTATCAGGCTAGCATGGCATATCTACTACTGCGCCGCAATACAGAATCTGTGTTATTGAACATGAAATACAGCAGAAAATATCACTAGAAATCTTTAAAAGAAAAAAAAATTAAATCTAAAATTCTTATCCTTTTTCTTTGCCGATCAACATAAGAGTCAAGTCAAGTTGTTTCAGATCAACTATAGGAAAATGAACATAACATAGGTACATCCGATAAAACAAGAGAACATGAAGAGACGAAATCAGTGGCTGCGCTCGCGCCGAGGTCATCTGACGAAACATTGACCCATTTACTGCACGTGTGACGTAACGGTCGAGTCTGCAGCACAGCGCTCTCGTATGATGTGAGACGCGTGAGGTCAATTTTTAAATTGAATGAGAACAATTTGAACTAAGTAATCCGAAGAAGGGTTGTGATCTTCGCCGACAATATATGTACGTATTTCTGTAAGCCTATATCGTGTTTAAATAAATAGATCGACTTTGAAATCTCATTAATATTATATGAATTACTTGTGAGATACATCGTGTTGCCACGCAATGGCCAAGTCAGTCTATTTATTTAATACATCAACCGATTTGGTGTTACATGGATCTCCGACGGACGTCGAGCTCCGTGGTGCAGCGGTCAACACGCCAGCCTGCGACACGGGGGTCGGGTTCGATCCCCGGTCAGGTCATGATGGAAAACGATCTTTTTCAGATGGCCTGGGTCTTGGATGTTTATCTATATAAGTATATATTATATAATATAGTATCGTTGAGTTAGTTTCCTGCGACACAACTTCACAACTTACTGTGGGGCTGGCTCAATTTGTGTGATATGTCCCTATATATTTATATTTATTTATTTATCTTACAACCTTTGAAGGTAGAAGAACTGAAATGCGAGACTTGATGTTTTTACAACAATTGTTTTTGACGGCATTTCAACATTATTCCATGGAAGTTCAAAATATGCTAGCAAAAATAAAAAGTATACGTTCTTTCTTGTTTTGTTTTTTACTTTATAGATGTACTAGCTGTTACCCGCGGCTTCGCCCGCGTAATATATAGCCTATGTCCTTCTCGGTACCCTAACCTTTGTGTATGCAAAATTTCATGATGATGGGTTCAGTAGATACGGCGTGAAAGCGTAACAAACAAACTCACTTTCGCATTTATAATATTAGTTAGGATAAGGATAGGATTAGGATATTGTATTTTCACTCTATCTTGAAGAAAATATGCATGACTAGCTTTGCTCTGTGGCTCGACTCGCATTAATGTCGATTCTTCAAGAACAGTAACTTTTGCGGGATAAAAATAGCCTATGCGTTATTTTGAATTATTGTAACCTTCTAACTAATTGTAAAGTTGCATTAAAACCCATTCAGTAGTTATTGCGTGAAAACAAACACCCACACATAAAAATCTTTAGCATTTATGTCTAATATTAGTAAGGGGTATGTGGTATTTGACGAGCGCCGTGGCGCAGCGGTCAACACGCCTGCCTGCGACACGGATGACGCGGTTCGATCCCCGGTCAGGTCAAGATGAAAAATGATCTTTTTCAGATTGACCTGGGTCTTGGATGTTTATCTTTATAAGTATCTATTATAAAATATAGTATCGTTGAGTTAGTATCCCATTAACACAAGTCTCGAACTTACTTTGGGGCTATCTCAATCTGTGTGATTTGTCCGTATATATATTATTATGTATATTTCTAAGGATATATAAACACAGAAATAAGAGGCGCGTGCATAATAAATACGTTCAATAAATAGCGCTCCATACATTATTTCGGTTTAAATGGTAAAAAAATATGACAGCTATTCTATCCCCGGTGGAGAGTGTAGGCCAAATTCTCTTGACTGTCCTGGTTAATTATGGCTCTGGTAGTACAGCTCGTGCTCCTGCAGTGGAGACTAAAAAAGACCTGATGATGATGATACTAACCCCTAAATCAAAATCTCGGTCTCATAATATAATATTCAGTGAGCATAACTATAAAATATTCCCACGAGATTTTCAACTTGTTGAACTGGCTAGTTAGGTTTTAAGTCAAATAATTCTGCTGTCATACTGGAAAGAAAAAGTATTTTAGAAAACTTATTTAAAAATATTAGCAACCTTTTTTTCTCCCGTCCGAGGGTCTATCTGGTTGCGTCCTTAGCTGTAGAGTATCCAGTATCCAAGTTTTATCCTGGATACTAGGTGCTGGGGGGATGTGTACACCTGTGTTACGTGGCGAGCAACAAAACTTGTTTTTTAAAAAATATTTTATTTACCAAGATATTAACTATTAAAATTTAGATGACTTACTGACTAAGGGTTGTTGTGGGTTTGAGTATTTATAGGGATATGGTAGGAGTGGGGGTTGTAAACATTACATTAATTAATTATGAGAATAATAAACAGAGTACTTAACCAATAGAACTAGTATGGGAATAGTAAACAAAAACAGAATACTTAACTAATAGAACTAAATGGTAAAGGTAAGATAATGATAAGTTATACTAAATAAACAAATGGTTTATGAGGGATATCGTAACACCTCCCCCCTCAGAACAAAGATTGGGCGTTTCTGGCCGATCTTTGAGGTGATGTCTGGCATGGCGGTTCGTCTTCCTCTTCCGAAAGGTTTGATGTATTCAGCGATGATAATGGAATGGGGACCTCGATGTGTTGCCGACGCCTTGAATTATCGAAGCAATTGTTGAAAATCTGAATACAGCTTGCATCAGCATTTCTTCGTGAGTCCCAGCGCATGATTTTGCAGGGGTAGCGGCAGCAGCATTTATATATGAAGAACATGAGCATTATAATTCCAATAACTATGGTGAGGATATTTATTTTGGTAGAATGTTTTTCAATGAAGAGACCTTTGTTCCTTGCATCCATTCTTTGCTGTTGCATTTTTATTTCTTCTTGTATGGATTTTAAGGAGTCTAGTTGAAAGTTATTAAACTTTATTCTGGAAAGTGATTCTTCCTTGATATCGGGATTTTCGTGAATGCAGTCCGTCGCGATATTAACGGTAATAATCGGATGACTGATATTTGTAATAGTTTCTTCGTCTGCTGTTAATGTTATGAATGCAGTGTAGACTTTGCATCCTGGATGTAGGTTTAGTATTCCTGTGCCTGAGATTTCTTCATGTTTGATATTATCTTTACATTCTTCGGTCACTGTTGTTTTTTCATGTAATATGAAGAGCCATTTGTTGTTTCTTAGAGCTTGAAAAGTGTTTATTTGGGCTGAGAACGTAGTCATCTCGCAGATTTGAGGTAGTTTTTCTTCAGTGGATAATAATATGTCCATTTCACAAATAGGTCTTGCATTCGTGTTGTACACAGGTAGGTTCTTGCACACTCTGGTGTCGGTTGTGAAGATCTTGCAATCGTCGAGACTACTCGTGGTGGTGTATTCTTGTCTTGTAGGGCTTGTGGCTATATATGTTTGCTCAGGAAGGATAGTGGAATATGTTAGGGAGTTAGGGTGTCTGATGGGAACAGGATAGATACGGTATAATGTGAATTTTTCATTTCTAACTAATGGGAATTCTAATACATGAACAAGTTTATTCATATATATATAGGAAGTTACTGAGGATGACTCGAGAATCTGGTGAATGTTATTTGGGATAATTGGTGCTACTAAATATTTATTTTGTCTTTTATTTCCTGAAATTAATAATTCGTTGTAAAGTCGCATCGTGGAAATAATTGAAGGATGAATTGCGCCCGATTTAATGAAAAGTATACTAGTTATAATATCATCTATTTCTTGCTCTAATGATAATACGGATTCTAGAATTTGTAACGAAATCGAATTAATTTCTTCAATGATGGTTAAATTAAATATAACGTTTCTTGTCGAGTTAAAATAGTCGTTTATTTTGTTTATATTTTCATTAAGGATATGTTCATCATAGGAAATTTTAAGGATAGTCTCATTGAAATTTTTGATAGTGGAAGAAATAATTTGTAATTGTTGATTTAAGATATCGTCTGTAGAAATTTGACGTCTTTCTAATAGTTCAATACATTCGTCATAATGCTTAGCATCTTTAGCGTCTGGTGTTCCAATTAGCCATTTAAGAACTGAGCTTAAGCCGTCGAGTAATTCACGTTTGACTCTCTTGTTGCTAGTGTAGTAATTAAGTTCATTAAGTCTAGAGTCGATTTTATCAATATTAGTTTTTATAAATGAATTAGTAGTTATTATGCTAGGAACATTCGGATGCTTTTGAATCAAGAAGTTATAGTTATTGATGAGGCGTTTTAGAGAATCTCGAGATAGAAATAAAGGTTCTAAATTTCTGTAAACGATAATTTTCCATGAGCTTTCGGAAATGAGGATTTGGCCTTGATTTTCATAAAACAGTCCGGAATAGGATGGAAGGGGATCAATATGGAACCCATTGACTACTGCGGATGTGCACCTGAAACAGGTGATTGGTTCAAGTTAATATTAGTAGATTTCTTAACCTTATTTATGTATAATTCTTTAAAAAGTATATACGATTTGTATAATATAATGTAAATTAAGAGTTTTAGTAAAGAACATATTATGAAACTAATATAAGGGTTTTGCATAAGAGAGTTTAAATTATCTATTAGATTATAGGAATTATTAGGAGGAATGGGATGTGCCATATTTTGTTGCAATATCCTGTAATATAGAATTAAGGTTTTTTTTAATATGTACATTAGACTAAATTATAAAATTAAAGGCTAGTAACTTAAAGTATCTAATTATAATAATGATGGTGGTGAATCGTGCAATGGTCGGAGGCGGTTTGCATGTACTAAATGGTTTCGACCGGATTTACGAATCACATAATTTTCGTTGAAACCTTTTCTGCTAATCGTGTATGGACCTTCCCATTTAATATCTAGGTTATTAGGATTAGGTACTTTTAGCATAACTTTGTCTCCTACGTTATATTGGGCAATGTTTTTAATATGACTGTCATATCTTTCTTTAGCCTTTTCTTTCATGCTTTCTAAGTTTCGTCTCGCTATTTCCCGTGATGTCTTTAGTCTTTCATTTAAATCTCTCAAGTAGTCATTAGTAGTATAGTCATCTTGTTCTTTCATGGAATATAAAGATTTTGGTTTATAACCGAAGAGTAACTCGTGAGGAGTGAAACCTGTAGATTGATTGACTGATGTATTATGGCACATGATTGCAAAGGGTATTATTTGATCCCAATCAGATTTGTTTCGTTTGTGGTACATTCTTATGTGATCACGAAGTGTGGCATGAAAACGTTCTAAGGAACCGTTTGTTTGTGGGTGATATGCAGTACTCACAGTATGATTACAGCCTAACAACTTCATGAGTTGCTTGGTAACACTGTTTACAAATTCGGTACCTTGATCAGAATGGAACCGTTTCGGTATACCGAAGTGTTGGCAGAAATTAAGTAAAGCTTTGGCCACCGTTGTAGCTTGTTTATCTTGAATTGGATATGCTTGTACAAATCTAGTTAGGTCATCCTGTAGGGTTAGAATATATCTGTTGGAATCGTTGGAGACTTCAGAATACGACACTAAATCTATAGTAACTCGTTCAAAGGGTTCTGTTGATAGTGAGGTTATAACCATTGGTGCTTTGTAAGTACTTCTCTGAATTTTATTACGTTGGCAAGTTTGGCAATTATTTATATAATCTTTAATTGTATCTGTCATACCTTTCCAGAAATACTCGGTTCTAATTTTTCGCATTGTTTCAGTGATACCTCGATGTCCTGCAAGTGGATCATCGTGAAATGTTTTTAATATGTTAGGAATTTCTTGTGCTGTAGGATATTTGATTGTATTATCGCATATAGTGATTGTACAGTTATACATGTCCGCCAGATAAGCTGTGATGTGAAGTTGTTCGTTACCACGCATTTTACAAGTAGGATCGTTTTTAAGGTTAGGAACGCAAAGAGTTTTGAAGTTATGTTTCTGAAGGCAATTGAGTAGGGTTTTAAAATAGCTTTCGGAGTCCCAAGGGTCAAAGTGGTTTGGCCTTGAGCACCCAAATATAATATTTTGGTTTTTGTCTGAAACTAATAAATCTACGTCGTAGAGTGTTCTCGACTTTTCGAGGTATGGTTCCACTTGGGAACACATGGAAATGGCCTCATTGAAAAGGTCGTTTTTATCTGAAAGTTCACATGAGATAGGGATAAGAATGTTTTTATGACGGTCGTCTACGAGACGATCCGGAGATTCTTGTAAATTTGGAGTGTCTAATTTATGTGAGGTTCGTTCTTGAAAGTATTGATAATTAATTTCTAAGTAATCGTTGTCAAGATTATGGGTTGCATTTGGTGTTGAATTGTCATCGTCGTTCGTAAGATCGATAAGATTCGTGTTAAGAACAGGGGGTCTTGAGAGTGCGTCTGCGTTGGTGTTATTTTTACCGGCTTTGTACACTACCTCATATTCGAATTCTTCAAGCTTTAATCGCCAACGGACTAGACGACTGCCAGGGTCTTTGATCGAAAAAAGCCAAGTTAGAGGTTTGTGATCCGTGACAATTTTAAACTTTCGGCCGAAGAGGTAGGGTCGAAAATGTTTCACGGCCCATACGATGGCTAATAATTCGCGCTCTATCGTAGAATAATTAGACTCGGCTTTGTTTAGAGTACGTGAGGCATATGCAATTGGCAAGTCTTTGCCTATTTCACCTTGTGATAATATGGCGCCGATTGCACTCATAGAGGCGTCGGTAGTTAGTATAAACTCTTTTGTGAAATCAGGGTATTGGAGTATTGGGGGATTGATTAATAATTGTTTGCATTGTTCGAAAGCCATTTGTTGACTTTCCCCCCATATGAATGGAACATCTTTCTTCAATAAAGAGGTTAAAGGTTTTGTAAGTTTACTAAAATTTGGGATAAAACGGCGATAATATCCGGTAAGACCTAGAAAAGCTTTTATGTCTTTGCAAGATTTTGGAACTGGGAATTCTTCAACTGCTTTTATTTTATCTGGGTTAGGTTTAACGCCTTCATTTGAAATAATGTGACCTAAATATGCTACTTCGCGTCTGAGAAATTCGCATTTATCGGGTTGGACTTTAAGTCGATATTTTCTGAGCCTATTGAAAACTTCTTCGAGTTTTTGTTGGTGCTCTTGGAGGCTTGAGGCGAATACGACAATATCATCTAAATAAACGAAGCATCTTTCACCTTGTAATCCAGATAATACTGAATCCATTACGCGTTGGAAAGTGGCGGGAGCATTTTTAAGGCCAAAGGGCATCCTTTTGTATTCATAGTGACCATAGGGCGTGCTGAACGCGGTTTTAGGTATATCTTCTGGCTGTACTTCAAGCTGATGAAATCCTGATGCGAGATCTAAGGTCGTAAAATACTGAGAGTGTCCTAATTTATCCAGGATATCTGTAATATTGGGGAGTGGATAACTATCACCTACTGTGACATCGTTCAACTTACGATAGTCGATGACTAGACGCCACTTTTGTTTTCCGGATGCATCAAGTTTTTTAGGGACTACCCAAATGGGGCTACTCCACGGTGAAGAGCTAGGTTGAATAATATCTTGATCGAGCATTTTCTTCACTTGGGTTTTGACTTCTTCTTCGTGTATTTGTGGAAAACGATATGTTTTTGTATGAATTGGAACATTAGTAGTAGTAGGAATGCTGTGTTTTGTATGATTGCTAAATGTTAAAGGATCACCTTCGATGTAGAAAATATCTGAATATTCCAGGATTGTTTTGTGTAATGATTTCGATTCTTCTTCATTTAAATGGTCTCTCCTGATAAGACCAAGAACGTGATTCTGCCTATCTGTTAAGCTTTTGTTATTGAGATTGTTTATCTCTACTGTGTTCTCATTACTTAATGAGGGTTCGTAAGGGATAGCTTCTATTGTGGGGATTTCAATTTGTTTATCAGCTTTGTTTGTGTTCACACAAGTAATATTGAATGTGTTGTTCACGACAGTCACTAATGCGTTGGGGATAACAATACCGTTATCTAAATTTTGTTTTTCGATAATTGCTTCCCCTGAGTTTATGTTGTTTGTTCTGCAAGTAATGATAGTTTCTGAACGACCACTCAATAATTGTATGTTAGAACTCATCTCAGTTTTGTCGTTTAAAAAATGGAGTTTGTAGGTTTTTCCTTTAATTTTCATTGTTTTGGATTTTACGAATATATTGCAATTAAAATTTTGTAAGAAATCGTTACCTAATATTCCGTCGGCTTTGATGTTTATGTTGGCTACATGGAATTTATATTTTGATAAATTATCTAAAGATATTTCTGTGGTTCCCAAACTAGGAATAGAAGATGTGTTACCAGATATACCTACAATTGAAACGAGTTCATTCGAATTAAGTGAAGCTGAACCTATTTTGTCAGATTTAATAATTGAAATTCCAGCTCCAGTGTCTATGAGAAGAGTAACTGGTTTGTTATCTATCTGGAAAGTACAATGTAAGAGATTTTCAGGTGGTATATCATTTAAAGATGTAATAGAATAAGATTTTGGTTTAGTAATTGATTTAGCATCTTGTTTTGGATTGAATTTAGGATTCGATTTGGATTTTGAGATTTTAGTTTTAGATTTAGAATTTTGTTTTGATTTCGAGAAACCGAGAGTTTGGGGCTGGTTACCCTGTTCGTGGGTTTCTTTACGAGGTGGGACTTGTATTGGTTTAGGAGTATCTGTTTGAGTAGATGCGTCCACGAATTGTCTCCGATAGACTGGGTTAGTTTGTGTGGAAGCATCGATAAATTTTTTGTTTATATTGGTTATTGGAATTGAATGAGGTTTTCGTCTATGTCCTGTGTCTGTAATGTCTGTCTGGGGGCAGCTAGTAAGGGCACTAAAGCGGTTTCCGTGGAGGTGCCCATTTCCACGGCCGCTTGTGAGTTTAAATGATTGGCTGAATGAGTGACTGAGGAGTTACTTGGTGCGGGCAATGCGCGTTGCGTTGTATTTTGAGCCCTTTGGTTGTTATAAGCTCGTTTACGACACTCAGAAATGATATGCCCGGGGTATTTGCAATAGTTGCAAAATTCGGGGACTGCCGAGGTAATTTGACCCGTCGGAGGAGCATTATATTGGGGTCTCGTGGGAGGATTAGATTGAGGTCTAGATGTAAAATTTATTTGTGGTCTGTTAAAATTGGGACGAGTAAGTGGACGTGATGAATTTTGAATTGATGTTTTAAATAATGATTGTCGTGCGTTATTCATGGCACGAATTTTATCTTCCTGTTTTGCGAAGTTTCCTGCCTCTGACAAATTTTTAAATCCTTTTGTTCTTAGCATAATTCCTATGTCTGAAGAAAGGCCATTTATGAAAACATTTAAGGCTGTTTCTTCGGTAGTAGCCAGTCTTCCTAATAAAGTTTTATCTGTAATTTCGACGTTTAATTTTTCAATTATTTTGCTTCTGCATAGATCTACTCTGTGATAATAATCTGTCAGTGATTCGTTCTGTTTTTGGAACATCGACTGCAGCTCTAGATTTAAATGGCTAAGTGTTTTAGTATTAGAAAATTTGTCTACCAAAAATTCTCGGAGACCATGCCATGTATTGAATTTCCTACAGTGAACGTCAGCGGCATTAGGCCCTGTTATATTATTTAAGGCAAACACTAGTATGAATGGTTTTTGAGATTCGGATGCTAGTTCAAATGCAGAATTACATGATCTTATAAATTTGTAAACCTCTTGAGGGTTAGCTGTATCGAAATTTGGAATTAATTTCACGAGGTTGTTTAAATTAAGGAAATCTTCGTTTTGCGCGGCGTTTTCAGATTTTCCCGGAGTACTCATTTTTAAATATATATTTAATATGTATAAATGAAAGATAAAAGAATGAGGAGATTTTTGGAATTAGGAAATGGTAGAAATAGTAATAAAAAGATGGGAACTGAGCAAAACAAGTTGAGCCACTTACCACAACAATAATATTATGTGGGATCGCATTGGTCCGGCGAAACTTCCTTAAAAGCCTTTGGCTACCACGCGACGATGTCTTCACTTCGGCGATGTTGTCCTTGTGGTGACGGTGCGCGCGTTTTGTTTCGTCTTCACTCGCGTATCCTACCGAGACTGCGCCAGATTGTTACGTGGCGAGCAACAAAACGTGTTTTTTAAAAAATATTTTATTTACCAAGATATTAACTATTAAAATTTAGATGACTTACTGACTAAGGGTTGTTGTGGGTTTGAGTATTTATAGGGATATGGTAGGAGTGGGGGTTGTAAACATTACATTAATTAATTATGAGAATAATAAACAGAGTACTTAACCAATAGAACTAGTATGGGAATAGTAAACAAAAACAGAATACTTAACTAATAGAACTAAATGGTAAAGGTAAGATAATGATAAGTTATACTAAATAAACAAATGGTTTATGAGGGATATCGTAACACCTGGATATCAATTTGTGATTTTATGAGTAACCACTGACGGCTAGAAGTGCTTGAACTTGAACGGGCTCGGCTGACAATGGCCTGCGCAACGAAGATAAGCCTTCGGTAAACGCGTAAACAGTAGAGAACTTACTTTGCTTCTTACTAGTAGTAGTAAGTATTCTACCATCTAGAGTAAACGGTAGAGAATACGGTAGAGTACTTACTTTGCTAATAACTCGTAGCATAGTAAGTACTCTACCGTTTTACTCTATGCGTGTGCCGGCGGCTATCAAATGTTATATTATCAAAGGAGATATTGCTTTTGTTTATATGACACAAAGGGAGGAGCCCGTTGGCCCAGTGGGCGTGAGCATTATTAGCACTTTTACAGGTTAAGCAACCCCGGGCGCAGTCCCCACTTGGATGGGTGACCGCAAATGTCTTACAAATATCTCAAGGTACGTCAAGGGTCCATCATGCTTCGGAAGGTACGTTAATCCGTTGGTCCCGGTTGTGATCATAGATAGTCGTTAAGCTAAGTCAGATGCCTCTAGGCAGCTTGAAATATGTGACACCCACCAGTGGCTACGTACATACGTGCAAACCAACAAACAATAGGACTTACCTGGCCCACTTACACACATGAAAAAACAAACAATAGAACGTACCTGGATGTGGATGAGAGTGTTCCGCCGGTGGCTGCATGGAAGACAGCGCCGATAGAGGAGTGTACCGGGCTCCGTCCTCCCGCGAGCATCCCTCCTGTCAAATTAGTATGAGTATTATAATGAGATAAAACTAAAGTACACTGTTTGTCATTAAATATTAGTTCAGTTGCGCTTCGTGTCGTCTCGCTTAACTTGAGGCGCAAATGGTAATGGTGTATCTCTACCTACCAAATTGAGTTAGCCCGACAGTAAGTTGTGAACTTGTGTCGTAGGATACTAACTCAAAGATACTATATTTTATTATAATACATACTTTAAATAGTTAAATATCCAAGACACAGGCCAATTTGAAAAGTATATTGATTTTCATCATGACCTGACCTGAAGATCAAACCCAGGACACCGCGTGTCGCATGATGTCGTGGCGGTACGGAGGCCGTGGTATTTTTGCATGCAAAAGATAGTCACTTAGCTATACCATTTTTAGAAAAACTAACTTTATTCAGTTAGGCTGGGCAATAAACCCAAAAGTATATTTTAAAACCATTCATGAAACCTACTCGATCCAACATCTTATTATTTGTGCAAATGAAAAACGGAATAGGAGGGTCGTAATAGTCAATTTCAATTATTTAATTGTAATCGTTCCGCTTGCATTCGCAGATTGCCGAAAGCAGTTAGGAATAGACTGGAGTTAAACATAACATTAATAAGGTTTAACGCGTCAGACGATATAATCTGCGAAGGGTAACACGAGGGTACTCCTTTCACGCGTAAATCGTTTACGCCCCGATTGATAGCTGCCCGCACTCGAACTTCACCATTTATAACAAGTGCAAAAGGCTTACTTTTCTCTACACATTCGTCGGAGGTAAAGCGATGAAGGATAATGTAGGGATAAGGTCCTGAGGCGTGTTTACATAGAACTTACTTCATTACCGGGTATTAATGAGGCCCGGAGCGACGGTAGGAACATCGTCTTTATTACGCACCAGAATTACGACCAATTTTCTGACTTTTAGCCGATTGGATCTGCGGCTTTATTGTAATTGTTTTAAAATATCAACGTGCTCCATTTGTTCAATGAACTGAGATACAACTGACTGAACTAAACTGAGATAGAACTGAGATACAACCGCTTTAATTAACGTAAATATAAATAATACCCAAAAGGAACACGCACCTTTTCGCAGTTGGCCGTAGCTGTGGTCTGCGTGTGGCTTGTCGAGGAAATACGATACTGCATGGCAGTGCAGAAGCCCTCGTGATGAGTTGAATACACGCCAGTAATGGTCACATCTGTATCTTGATTGACTATCACTTCAACTTTTTGCTTTCGGTCAGCAACAGCCGGTTCTTCATCTTCCTTCTTTGGTTCCTCATTTTTTGCTTCCGACTTAACGCCGGAAGTTACCCCGTTTTTTGGCTTCTGAGTAAAAGATTCATCGCTGCATGAGTCTGACGTTGTATCTTCTTTATTTGATTTTGGGGATCGTTTCTCGTAGCTAGCGGCTAAAATAGCCGTGGCATTCAAACTAGCCATACGTTTTTGCACTACCATATCTTTTAAGTCCATCACTACTTCATTTCTGTTTCGTTTCTTTTTAACAGGTACTCCAGCCGTCTTTTTCATTTTGGCTGGAGGTTTATCTGAATCTGATGATTTAGGTGTTGATTTCACTAGTGTTTTCTTTTTATCTGAGACTTTCTTCTTGGTTTCCATTTCACTATCTTCACTTGATGAAGTCGATGACTTAGGATCCCAGTATTTGCCAGCACTTCTGATACCTGGAACACCTCGAAGAGATCTTTGTGGGGGACTATCATCAGAACTTTCAGAACTCTCACTCTCTTTGCTTTTTTTGTCTTGTTTATTTTCGTATTCTGACTCTGAGGTGGTTTCTTTCTTTTCTGTTTCTTTTGGCTTTGATTCTTTCTTTTTAGCAATGGGAACTTTAGATGTACTTGGAATAATTTGTCTATCGACAGTTCTCATCAATCCTAATTCCATATGTGTTCGACTTTCATTCTCGTACAAACAGTGTACCTTAGCAATAGCGTTAAGTGAAGCCATTCTATGTTTCTTAGGACCAGACCACATTGATAATAATTTCAGTCTTCTCTTGCTTGGTTTTTCACCCAGTAAGATTGATGCACCATGAGAATCCTTTGATAGTTCCTTTAATTCTTTTGACGTCTTAGAATTGTCTGAAGTTTTCTTATATTTTTTGCTTTTGTTTTTCTTACATTTACGAGTGTCGGATTCTGACGATTCTTTGGTCTCGTTATCGTCATTTGATTCACTGACACTGTCTTCTGAAGACGTGTAGTGTAACGTTTTAGTGTTTAGTGCGAACTTACATGTATCTATTTCTTCATCTGATAAAGTATTCTTCTTTTGTTGTTTTTTAGTCTTAGTAGGCGTTGTAGGCTTTTTTGTTGAAGAAGCTACTTTACTAGATTTGTCAGTTTTGCTTTGAGAGGGTGCTTGCTCTAAAAACTTTGTTGGACTAAACGGTTTTCCTGTTATACTAGACTTCCTGGCTACCATCTTGTAAGATTTACTCACTATGGGTTTGGGTGTATCATCTACGCTTTTTTCTTCATTTACTATATTGCTGTCTACATTTGATGAAAGTAATGACGATAAATTATCATCAGAATTAATATCTTCCGACCCTTTGTTTGCTTTAAGTTGTTTTACAACTTCTTCAATAGGCCTGTGTGGGGAATACTTTTTTCTCTCAATGTCGGTTTTTTTGTCAATAATTGTACCCTTAACGCGAGCAATAGGCCTCACTCTGCCGATATTCTTGTTGACTGGATTACGGAAATCAGACAAAATGCTTTTTGGTGAATCTACTTTTTCTGTGAATGTATAAACATCTATATCGGGTCCTTGCGATACTAGGGTATTACTAGAATTTTTATCTTTGTTAGTTTCTTCTGTTTTAGTTTCCAGTTTCATAGATAAAAATCTTTCTGATACACTTAAGTTACCTTTCGAGTTTTTACAGCATTTTACATCTATATCAACTGTTCTGGGTGACCTGGTTGAAGTGAAAAATTTTGGTGGTCTTTCAGTTTCAGGTTTTGGAGTCTCAGGTAAAGTTAGCGACGCAAGGATGCTCGGTGATCCAACAGTTTCAGCTGGAATATCGGGATTATTAACAATTTCACTATTTTTTTCTAATTTTTGATCCATTTTGCAATCAATTTTTTCATCTTTCGGGTCATTCGAAATTTCTTTTTTTATGTCGGAAATCTTTTTTTCATCGTTATTTTCAGGCTTTATAACACACTTATCTGTTTTTGTTTCTTCATCGTGTTCTTCTTTTGGAAATTCTTGTTTTAATTGAATAACTTTCTTTTTATTTTGATGGCCAATAAAACTTTTCTTAACAATTGTTTTAGCTTTTGAAAATTTTGCTGTATTTTTCTTAACAACCCCTAAATTAATTTTGTACTTTATATCATCATTATCCTTTTCGTTGCCTTTAGCGTTAGGTTTAATAGCTTTCATCTTTTTGGTTTTTAAAACTTTTTTCACTGTTTTGGGTTTTTCAGGTGTAGTTTTAAGCGTGTCTTCTTTCTTTTTGGGTTCTTTCTTGGATTTTTTAGCGGGCGAATCACTTCGAGGACTGGATTTTGATGAGCCCACCTTAGAGTTGTCGGACGGCGAATCACTTTTGTCACTCGAGCTAGAGTCTTCGTCATTTTTAGTGCTGGCGACGTCATCTTTGCATTCCTTTGGAGAGTTCTTTTTGGAAGCTTTTGCCAAATTCTTGGTTGCAATAGTTTTAACTTTTTTTGGGGGTACTTTTTTCTTAGTTTGTTTCGGGGTGGAGCTCGCCTTGAATGTTGTTTTGCTCAAAGCTCCTTTTTTGGCTAAGGGTTTCGAAGCTTGTGACCGCATTGTCTGCTGTGGTCAGATGAATGTTACCGACATTGACGGATGGACGTTGGCTTTCACATCCTGAAACAAAGGAAACAGTGGTTAGTACAAAGAAATTGGTGTATTTAAATGAGGTAAGGCTGCCGGGTGCTCCGCACAACCCGTTTTGGCTATGAAGCGATGCAGCCGTTGGCAGTGGAGCAAAAAACCTTTTGTAGTATGATTTGGCCCGCGACAGATGGCCGTTATTGTAACGCTCGGCTCCTCGTGCAACGTAACGGTTGCACAGGTACTCGCGCGGTGAATCGTTTGCAACCGTCAATCTATTGCTATGATTCCGTACCCAAAGGGTAAAAACGGGACCCTATTACTAGGCCTTTGATGTCCTCAATCTGTCACAGGGCTGTATCTGTTGAACTGTAATACGAAGATACATTATTTTTTTAGAGAATATGTACTTAGATATCAGTTGCAGCTATTACAACTAATAATAAAATTCAAAATTAAGGGTGAGTGTATTTTTGAGCGTTTTTTGTAGTGAAAGTTGAAAGGTACGGTACGGAAACATTTTTGTGCAATTCCGACTCGCCAATTGGCCGCAATTGGACAGTTATTATTAAAACGACAGTTATTATTAAAACCACAGTTATTATTAAAACGACAGTTATTATTAAAACGACAGTTATTTTATAAACTTAGTAAGTAACTGAATATAATAGGTATATTAAACATATAATGGTTGTATAAACAGCAAAATAAAGTATTTGATTTTGCCCTTTCATGACTTAGGTATAGTAACTTTAAATTACAGCCCACATCCAAATGCCATTTTGCGATTACGACGCTTTAAGGCCCAGGCATAAATGAGGCAAAAATTAATATTAAACAGGCATAAAATTCGATAACCGAAGCCTTTTAAGTGTTTAAATAAAACATAACCATAATTTTTTCATTCAAACAACATTAAAGAATAAAAGTTATCGTTTTTTGAAAAGGCTGGGGCAATAAATTTGAAGCGAACGAACATCTGCCGCGATAACGCTCACTCTTGCATGATTGCCCCTTGTGTGTTTATCTTGACGAAAAAGGGCCAAAACTAACCGATTTTATACCTGCGGACACGTGCCGGGTCATTAGGAGCTATAAAAAAGTGGCATGTGTTAACAGACACAAGACTCCGGAGATTACAACATCGGAGCTTTTTTTGTGGGTTGTAAATTATGGACTATTTTGGAGTTAACTTTCTTGTATAGTCACGTGTATTAATATGTTTACACATTAGTTCTTAAGTAAAAATTATAAGGTCTAAAAAATACATTTGCGTATACAGGGTTACTTGTAAAACACTAACAATCTCGCAGGACTAAACTAGCTAATTGTTGGTGTTATGTTTATGATGTTAGCTATTAGCTAAAACAAAAACTTTTCTTAAAGAATCAATGCCGAGATCTTGAAAAAAAATAACATTTTAATACTTAAGTTTACGACCGGTCCGGCTATTTGTGTCAAACAAGATGGAACCGGGTTTAATTCCTAGCCATACTTAGTCTTGATTTTCAATGTTTTGTTCGCGGTTTTGGCTCTACCTTAAGGAGGATTGACAACAGGCAAGGTCGGCCGTAAAAAATTGCTAGATCATAAGCATGAATGCATCCTCAGCTATTTCACATTGGAACCAAGGAATGACAATCATAGCAGATTCAAAGCGCCGAGGCATCACATCTGAGGCAACCGGAACAACGCTGATAATAATAACGATAAATATTTTTTTATACTTTTTTTATAAAGGTTGTAAAAAGAAACAAATTCAACAGAGTCAAGATAGATAAAACTGCTTTATGTATTGACAACAAAACTACCAATAGAATACCTCAGTTTAGAAAGAAATAGGTAAACTGACAACATCCATAATTTGAGCTTGGATTTAGCCGAATTACAAGAGAATATATTCAAGACTTATTTCGTTGGCGTGAAACGAAACAGAGGTAGTAAAAAACGCAATATTCATCCAAAGCTACCATTCGAGCGCTGGAACGCAGAACTATTCCAATAAAAGTTTTTAAACAGGCCTCGATTGTATTTCAGCAGGTACCTTACAGGCCATACTGGAGACTTGCCTCGATTTTACCCATTTTTACCTCAATCTGTAGAGACTGAGATAAAATCGAGGCAATGTATGTGGTATGAAGATACCAATATATTAATTTCGTAAAAATGCATTAACTTATTGATGTGTCCGATCCTTATAGGAGCGACTCATCCTATCAATATGACAAACTATTCCTTTATTAATAATGAAGGAAATTTGAAAAAATTAATTTACATTTAGAAACAAATTGCGACCGGCTGAAAAATTTTGCATGTGGGATTGTCAATTTTTTTTTAAGTTGTTCATTTTGACAGGCTGAGACAGTCATGTAAGATTGGACAGAGTTTTATTAACATGTTGTATAAAGGTAAGATTTGTTAAAAAAATACAGTTTATACAAGAATTTGGTAAAAAAGGCCTTATCAATCACTTAAAGCTATCTCTTTCACGCAACTGTTCAATGATAGAGAGAAAACAAACTTATAAAAAGGTGGCGCAGAGTAGGTGGTTTTATCACACTTTTGTTCATAACGATCGATGCAATAATATACCAACGAAAATACCTAAGTGAGTGAAATGGATAAAATCAAAAACTACTGAACTGATTTTAAAAGTTATGTTACTTATAGAAAACTACATTATCAACACAACAACACACCGCAAATATAACTTCGTCATTAATGCAAACAATATGAAAAACAAAGTAATTTTTGCTGGCGTAAAATTAAAGTGGTATTTTGGTATATATAAACTTATGGTATCATTATCGGCTCTGATATCTATGATTATCGGCTACAGTTGTACTCCGCTTCAGAGGTCGAAACAAAATCAAAACAAAAACGCTAACTGCTAACGTGCAATAAGCTTCAGCAAGTAGCTACGCCCGCATATAAAATAGTTATTTATGGTGTATGAATATAAAATAATTACTATTTCCTTAAAATAAGGCTTTATATAATTTATATTATTTATTAATGGGTCTCACTGTGTTTAAATCCGCTGAAGCGCTCGTGTTAATTTTGTATGAAAATACGGCCCTAAAGTGACAGCAAATAACCGGTAAAGATTCAACATCATTAAGTTAAGACTGTTCCCAAATAATATTAATTATATTCACAAAACGCATAAAACAAACTTTTCTTAATTGACTTGCCTCAAATAAGACGAAATTAATTCACAGTTCAACAATAAACGTCTTAACTTCAATAGATACGATACAAATTACAAAATGAAAATTTAAAGCCAAACGAGTTTAGCGTCGCGATATTTCTTTAGCGCTTTAATTACAACTTGGCACTTTGTGATTCAGTCGGTGCTTTCATCCGAGGTTGTGGGTAAATAATTAAGAGATGACTCGACCGTCTTTTGTCAAGTTAATCTAATAGAGGCGCAGCAACAGCGAGCACTTGTTATTGTTTGAACGACCACGCCACCCCCCGCCGCCCGCACCCGCGGGGAGACGTTTATTTTTATCGTGGATGAAGTTCAAGGGACACTAGTGATTGCAGTTTTTGTTTTAATCACGTTTCTCATAGTTTCCAGCTTTAATAACATCTTCAACTCTTTTAATGAATTTCTCAGAAGCTATAGTCCCACGAGTTATTATTTATAAATGTAACAACAAAGATAGCGTTTCTTATAAATTATTCCGAAACTGCTAAGAGCGGAACTCCGGGATTCATTAATATCAACGTCAATCAAAAACAATTAATCTTCTAATACAATAATCATCAGTGTCTGTGTCAGGACGAGGCCGAAACAGAGGCATTTGAGCAGCACTGGGAGTCGAATACTGAAATATTCGGACGGCAACGAATGCGAATCTCCATAGATTATTTTTAAATTCAATGTCACTCGAATACCTATTAACGGCTCAAACGTAAAGGCAATAAGCAAGTAATACTTTTACAAACGAAAAAATCATTCAAATAACGGTCTGATAAATGCTTCGATTCGTTACTAGCTTTGTATCAGCGTTAACCTTTCAGATGCCTGCTTCAGCAAGTTGAAAAATCTGACATCACTGTTAGCTACTAACACACGCGAAAAACAAAATTAACAATCATAGCTTCCATTCTGCACTGATTAACGAAATAGTATTATTATTTTAATCACAACTCAACATTTGAGTCATTTAAATGACAAAAGCATATCAAGTGACATCGTTCGAATAATATTATTTATATGTGAAAGTGATCCGAGTGCTGACTCCAGAGATGTGGAAGTCATACGAGCGGCTCAAAAATCTCTCTGAGCTCCTGGGAACTCCGTAATGCTGTTTTTGTGTAAAGTGTCGATGATCTCCGTATTGCGGTTCAACAAGCGAGCATCGCAGAATAATCTATCTATTTATGTGAATAAACAGCATCCGCTAGATTCCGTTAGTGGTAGAAATATTTACTGCAGGTATAACCACAGGAAATCATTTTTGAACCGCCGGAAATTGTTTGTCAGAAAAATTCTTGGTATCTCTAAGTTTGAATATAACGTTATGATTTTGATAAATCAATATATCTTAGCATGATTAGCGATGCATTAAGAAAAATTTCCAGATTGCGTTTTAAATTCTATTAAAGTGAAGTGTGAAGTTTGTACGGATGTGAGGCTGTTTGTTACTAATTCTAACGGCGAGTGCCGTTGACGTTTCATAAAAATTCGTGACTATACCGCTCCCGTCAGACTTCAATATTTAGAGTTTCATCAAAACCCATCCAGCAGTTTTGTGTAACGAAACACATAACTGCTGGAAGAATTATGTGCTTAGATTCCGGTATCTAAGTTTATAATATAATCTTTAAATAACGTTTATTTAAATAACGTTTATTTTCTCTTCACATTTTCACAATATTAGTACTTAACTAATACTTATCACTAGTTACGCAACTTATGCTAATACAATGTAGTCTTTGTGAAGAGACTAGTTCCTGAAATAGGTCCCATAGGGACCTGTGCTACAGGTGACTAGGCCCGTCCCTCTGAGTACTTGTTGTCGTCGTTGCATATGTAAGGTGAAGGTAACGGACGTATATGTTATTATGTACAGGTACAAAATTTTTGAATTTGTGGCCTATCAGTAAAGGTAGTGATGTACATTTGTGCATACTTAAGTAGTTAATACGACTTTTGATTGTTGCGCATGATTGTGTTGTGAGTGGAGGTAATTGACTGTGTGTGTGTGTGTGTGTGTGTGCGTGTGTGTGTGTGTGTGTGTGTGTGCGTGTGTGTGCGTGTGCGTGTGTGTGAGTGTGTAGTGGGTGTATATGTGTGTGTGTGTATTGAGGTGTGTGTTGGCGAATGGGGATAGCATTTAAAATAAGGGGTGGAAGGGTTATTTGTCAGTTTTAAGAAGTTTTTCTGTTTCCTCGTAGTTTAATGGTTTTAGATAGGATATTATTTCTCTTTTAGCGCTGTATTTATGGAGAGGGTATATGTTTTTATGTTTATTTATTTTAACATAAAAACATATACCCTCTCCATAAATACAGCGCTAAAAGAGAAATAATAATAAATCTTTAACGTGTTCATTTGCTATCGTTGTTGTTTAAGAAATACAAATGCACTATTGCCGTTACTTTAGATTCCGGTATTTAAGTTTATTATATTTAATATATTACGTACTCTGCAATCGTTCTTGTATAAGAAATAGAAATCCGCTTGAATCGCCACTACAGTTGAAAGACTTTCTTATTAGATCATGGGTAAACAGCATCAACAGCGATTCGAGAATCCGTGGTAAGGCCGCGGGGCGGTCGCGGGGAGAGCGGCCGTATCGATCGGTCCCGCGGGCCGCCATTCCCGCCATCCGAGACGCCTCAGATTCACTTTTACGCCACTTGGACGTCAATTACGGTAATTCAGATAGGGCCCGCCAACTGCCAACACCGCGTAATGGCACTATGAGGAATCATTCGCTAATGATACGATGGTATCATGATACGGTAGGCGTCTAGACGAGAGGCGGGAAGACGTTCTATGTTGTGCGCTTCATTAGCTTAGTTTTTTGAGGATAAGAAGTGGGAATAATATGTTGCGCTTGTTTATTCTGTAATATAAAAAAGATTTCCTAAAAACTCCTTTGTATAAAAAAGAAAGTACTGAACAACGTAGTTATCTTTTAAGGTCTAAAACATATTATTAATATCATTTTAAATATGACACGAATGTTAGCCAGTTCTACTTCTTCACTCAATCCCACTTATATTTATTAGGATTAGCATATCGTTTCAGTACTTACTGAGACTGCTCCTGTAAGAGAAAATATCAGTCTCTTTTGATGCCTCTTTCCTACTAGGTAATTTCTGTCTGAAACTAAATTAGCCTCTTACAGGTAAAAGACGAAGAAGCTATTGTTGACTAGTTAACTACATAAACAATTATAGGCCGTAAAATAATTGCAAATTTCTATAAAACCAATACAAAGGTTCAAATATTTGTCAAACTGTACTATTCTCTCCAGTGCAAAAATCCTCAAAAACAACATCTAAAAATCTCAGCTCCGCCTCTTTGATGTCAACTAGGCAATGAAGTTCGGTTGTCGCGTTTTAATTTCCTGACCACAGTCGAGGGAATGGCTCAATTGTAAATAAATTCGGTTTGTTCAAAAGTGCAAACAGAGAGCAATGGCGGCTGCGATTGACACTCATTGCCACGTGAGATGGAGCGAGCATACGTTGATAAATGTTTGCCCCGACACATGCATTTGCCGCCCCCATATTATATCTAATTGAAGAGAGTGGCATAAGAATAGCGAAATCTCGTAAAACGCGGTTTTTTTTATCTAATATTAATAAAAAAAAAACTATTTTTTGTAAAGAGTTACTAAATTCAGGGATTCGCAGCTCTACTTCTATGAACAGTTTATTGTATTGATTATAACTTCTGATTTTGATAATGTTCTGCATTAAAGTTAATTATGGTTCTTTGGACTTGCAAATTTATTCCTTTCAGTAAAAATATTGCCTCGAGGGTAGCATAGCCCACTTATCAAGAGCCAACCCTCGGATCCCGCCAGCCTGGGCAATATGCTTAATTAATACTAAAACAAAAATAAAAGCCAGCAAAGTGCGGCCTAAAGATTGTACTCAAAACAACGGAAATAGCAAACAAAACCATTTCAACACCTTCCAAATATTCATTTCAAAATGTAATGGGTGGAGCAAAAAGTTTCTTTGGACTAGCAAATATATTATCATCAGTGAAAACATGAGTTGTATAGGGTAGCACAGTCCATATAACAAGAACCATTTCTCAGACCCTGCAACCCGGGGCGATAGACTTTAAGGAATAGGCTCCGTTGCGCAGCGGTCAACACGCCAGGCTGCGAAACGGATGGTCCCGGGTTCGATCCCTGGTCAGGTCAAGATGAAAAACGATCTTTTTCAGATTAACCTCGGTCTTGGATGTTTATCTATATATATATCTGTTATAAAATATAGTATCGTTGAGTTAATATCCCATAACACAAGTCTCGAACTTACTTTGGGGCTAGCTCAATGTGTGTGATTTGTCCGTGTATATTTATTTATTTATTTATATTTATTTATTTAATTGTCATGTGTCCTAACCTTAGAGCATGCTCTAAGGTCCAAACAAATAAAAGCCGGCAGAGTGCGGCCTATCGTGCCCAAAACAACCGATCAGCCGCAAACAAAACTAAATAACTTTTAAATATTCGTTTTAAACTGTAATGGGTTGAGCAAAAAGTTTCTTTGGACTAGGAAATATATTTTCATCAGTGAGAACATCAGTTTACTCGGGGATAACACAGTCCATCAAAGAGACCTGTCCTACCCGTCTGGCCAGCGTGGAGAGTGTGGGCAAATTTGTGATAGTACAGAGAGGGTCGTGCAGGAACAGTGAAGACTAAAAAAGACCTGATGATGATGACCCCTCAGACCCAGCAACCCGGAATGGTAGACTTTTAGGAATAGGTTAAGCACGCCACTGCAGTCAATTGTCATGTGTCCAAACAAATAAAAGCCGGCAGAGTGCGGCCTATCGTGCTCAAAACAACCGATCATGCAAACAAAACTATATAAACACTAGCGCCTTACAAATGTTTGTTTAAACGCCAAAAGGTTTCGGCAATCGAAACGAAATAGTGTTAAGTGAAATCAGTTTTAGCGTATTATTATTAACGACTTGATAAAATTTAATACCACTATTTTATGATATCTGTAATAAACCGTTGCTTTAAATGTATTTACCACAAAAAACCTAGAAGTAAACACCGTCAATACCCAAGTCGGTAAGTACTAGGATTTTATGGAGTTCAATCATCATCAATCATCAACAGGTCATTGTTAGTCTCCACTGCAGGAGCACGACCCTCTCTGTACTACCAAAGCCATATATTCGCCAGGGCAGGCAGATTAGGCCTACACTGTATAGGTAAAAAACAGCAGTTTTTGTTAGGCAAAATTAAGGTTTCGATATACCTATATATATCTAGGAACTTGAACTACATTAATTAAACGTATGTAATATCTACCTTCATAAACATATTAAATAAATTAAGATATTTTTAACAAAAACCGACTTTAACCCTAGGAATTTGTTTGAGTAACCTTAAAAATAAAATGGAAGTAAGTGTAAACCGAACAGCATACTCGTATATTTTTGTTTTTGTGTATTTTTTCATAAAGTGCTCGATACATTTCGATAAAAAGTTAATGGAACCATCAGTAAAGTATTACCTATCAAACAAAAAACCAATTTCTTGAATCGGTCCAGGCGTCTTTGAGAAATCGGGGAACATACATAAAAAAAAGATTATTACGAATTGAGAACCTCCTCTTTTTTTGAAGTCGGTTAAAAATATACGTCTATCTATGTTCCATTTGGGTAATTATATTTGTGACTTGAGTTTCGTTAAAAAGTATGAAGTATGTTTGGCTATTCAATGAAATTTTGCAATGACGTTGTCAACGATAAAAAAAAAAGAAATAAAATAAAAAAGTTTACTACCAATAACCGAGTCACTTAGTTACCAATCCACAAAACACAGTGGACAAAAATATAACTTTTCAGGCAGGTTTATTCCGACCCAGTAAAGTTTAACCTTAATAAAGTTAACTGCCGAGTCTGAAGTAATATTTAATAACTTACGGCTGTTTCCAAGTAGCATTTATACCAGAAGGCTAGTCACAATGGCGGAAAATCGCGTTTAACTACTAATAAGTATCTACTACTAGAAACTTGCATAGAAAGTTATAAGTAACTTTAACAATAAATATGTACTCTTATTAAATGAAGATATAAAATATGGGAAAAAATTCTACGCGTGCAAAGTTCAAAGTCAATCATTTTATTCATCATAAGATATTTCAATATCATTTAGTGAACGTCAATTTTTTTCATAATTACAATTAGTTCACAAAAATATATTATTGTTGACGTCAATAATTTACTTTCGGCTAAGTTTACACCGCTTCCAAGGCGGAGTGCTGAAGAAGCGGCAGCAAAGTGCACAGCGCATTTTCTCCAAATGACGTCAACTTACAATCTACGACATACCTATTTAAAATCACAGGATTTGAACAGTCTTTAGTCATTAGTCGTACAAAGACTAAGGACTGCTGGTACAAATCCTGAGCGTGTGGATTTTTTTCCATGTCTTGTTTCTAAATTTAATAAGAGCAAAAAGGCAGGACGGAAGTATTTGATACCCCTGAATATTCAAAATAATCCCCACTTTTTCTTAATCAGAACGCGATTTGAGATCGTTTTATTAGTGAAAATATTCTTCTAAGATACCTATGATACATGGTATTTCTTCCTCTAAAGTTTATAGCTGTATTCAAATTACAAATATATGTCGTTCTTACACCATTTTTATGCCTGAATAAAAAAATATTTAATTCAAAAAAATAAATCAGTACAAATATATATTTTTTATGCAGACCAAGTGTACAAAAGCTAGGAATTGGTAATCTGGTAATGGTAGAAGATTTAGCTTCAGTAATCAAGTAACCGTTAAAGCTGCCATTCGACTGTCAACGTGCATTTGTTGCACCTATAATATCTCATTTGTCTGATCTGAATCGTTTGATAAATTCATAGGACAGCAGTTAGTGACATAAACTCTATCTAAACGATTTGTAGCGTTAGCAGAATTGAAAATTAAATCGTATTTATAGGTGAACAAGAAAATTGATCTCGATAATGTCAAATAGGAGAAATAAATGATTACTTTTTGTCTTATCAAGATTATGTGACTTCATATATATATATATTTTTAGCAACCAGAAGTAGTTTAATTTAAAAAAAAGAACAATTTCTTAACAAACTTAAGTTTAATTCAATAATCGATGTAATTTAAATAACAACAAGTGTTTACTAATATTTCAAGTAATTTTCAATATCACAAACAACCGTTACTTTCAATCAAAACAAAAATCACCACAGGAAAATAAATAGGGAAAACTTGACTCACGCAATGTTGACACCAACGACCTTACCGACCGACAGATGAGCAGCAAATGAGCTCGTTCGCGAATGAACGCCTGTATTTATAGGCAGAGGTGGGGGTCAACACTACCCGAGCCAAGCATAGCTTATACGGCCTCTCCTGATCGTGTGCCGTCCTCGGCCACACTGGAGATATCTTCTGCAGAAGCACAGGCAGGCATGGCGGAATTTGGCTCGCCATCTTCGCCTGTACGTGGCTCGCCTTCACCTGTAGCGCTGGCGAGATTAGCAGGGGCATCATCATCGTCGCTATCTGCGTGAGAAACAAATAGGTTATTCTCTGTGACGTTATACACTTTTGCCTAGTCTGTCATACGTCACACATACAAGGCCCTCATACAGAATTACACTTTCGAGACAGAACTAAAACACTTTGCTCTCATAGGTATGCATACATCTTCACACAGAATATCTCAGTTATACTCATACTTGAACTTGTACAAGTTCCCCCCCGTTACGTAACGTAAACCAGCACAGCGGCTGCCAGGACTGCGCCTGATATGCGTTCGAAGAACACATAAACCGGGACAACACCCGCCGGGACAGCGCCCGCCACGCGTACAGAGTACACGTCTTCCAGGACAGCGCCTGCCACACGCGCAGAGTGCGTGTCCACCAGGTCAGCGCCTGTAACACGCGCAGAGAGCGCGCCCGCCGGGGCTGAACACTCCACGGCGCCGACCACCTCGGTAGCATGCCCCAACTGGGCCACCCTGGCGGTTGGTTCCAGCCAGCAAAGCACGCACGCGTCTCGCTTCCGCGCGCATACACACATCATACGTGCTACTGTAACATAAAAATATAGCAAAGTTAAATTCCGTCGGGAACTTACTTTCAAAAAATGCAGCACAACTCTCAGGACACCATTCGCCCTTCCAGGGTACCATGTACTGAGCAGCAGCCTGAGACGTCTTGCCTCTAGCTCCACTTAACAGCTTTAGCTCATAACGATCGCTCGGTAACGCCTTTATGACGCGGTATGGACCCCTCATGCCAGGATCGAGTTTCCCAGCAGATTGTGAATACTTTATCACAAATACTTGATCGTCAACCTGGAATTTTCTAGGCGGGTGTCTCTGACGATTCACCCGTGCGTCCTGACTGTCTCGATTCTTGTCCAGCAATGTTTTGGCAGAGCTCCTGCAGAGTTCTCTCGTGGCTTCCCGATTAGGGCTGGAGTTCTCAATGGCAACATCGCGGATCAGGGCACGTATAACAGGAGTGGTTGCATTTGTACCGATTAGTAGGTACAAAGCAGAATACTGGGTGGTTTTTTGTTTTGTTACATTAAGAACTAATTGGATCTTACATAAAGCATCAGACCAAGTACATTTTTTATTGTTACTCTCTACACGAATAAGATTCAACACACTCCTTATATAACGCTCGGCCTGCCCATTAGAGTGATGCATTTCGGGCGTTATATAGTGGATGTCGCAACCCATCTCAGATATCCAACTAGTAAAAGCTGACGCTTCAAACATACGACCACGGTCGCAAACTATTAGTTTGGGCGTCCCAAATAAAGATATTGCGTTATTAAAAACTCGTTTTAATTCGTTTGTGTCTTGTCTGTACATAGGATAAAGTAGACAAAATTTGGTGAAGGAGTCAACCAAAACAAGTACAAATTTATATCCGTTGGATTCTGGTAAGGGTCCTAATACGTCAACGTGCACCGTACTAAAAGGTACATCGGACTTTTCCCATGACGTAATAGGTTGACGGGGTGCTCTTGGAACACGTTTCTTAGAAATACAGATCAAACAATGAGAGGTATATTTTTGAACGAATTGTTTTAGACCGGGGAACCAAAAATGTTTTAAAATAAGATCATAAGTTTTATCAGCCCCGATATGCTCATGCTCGTCATGGAAGACTCGCAGTAAACTGAGCCTGTGCCCTTTAGGGATATAGCACAATAAGCGCGACTCCTCACCTACAGGTGAGTAGCGGTAATAAAGGACATCATTTTGACAAACATATCGATTGGAATCTAAAAGACCATCTCTAAGTTTTTGTATGAGGTCAAGAGTCTCGGAGTCAGCAGACTGAGCCATTTGTGCCCAGTTAAGGGGTCGCTCAATATTATTGACTTGCGACGTTGGTGGATTCCTGCTTAGATAATCTGCGTGGCCCATCATCACGCCTTTACGATATTCAATTTCAAAATTGAAATCTTGCAGATAAATCCACCAGCGTGCGACTCGTGGAAGGAGATCCTTTTTACGCTCGGTGGCTTTCAAGGCATTGCAGTCAGTTATGATTTTAAAATTAACACCGATCAAATAATGACGAAAGTGTTGCAGTGCCTTGACGACCGCCAGCGTTTCCAATTCATATGAATGGTACTTTGCCTCTGCGCCTTGAGTGACTTTACTGAAATAGGCTACCACTCGTTTACCGCCATCCGCGTGGACTTGCATAAGCACTGCGCCATACCCTGCACTACTGGCGTCGGTATGTAACTCAGTGGGAAGGTTAGGGTCAAAAATCGCAAGTATAGGCGCACTAGTTAACTGTTTAATGATATCCCGTCGGACTTGATCTTGATCAGGTCCCCATTCAAACTTAACGTCTTTTTTGGTGAGACGCGAGATACAAGCGGTTTCTGTTGCGTAACCTTCGATATAACGTCGAAAGTATCCAGCAAGGCCTAAGAATTGACGCACTTGCTTGACGTTAGCCGGGGTAGGTCCATTTACTAAGGCCTCTATTTTGTGCGGGCTCGGCCTAACCTGGCCATGACTGATAATCCGACCCAAGTATTCTACCTCGGTTGTAAGAAAGGTACACTTCCGCAAATTGATAGAGAATCCGGCCTCAGTTAAAGTCCTCAAAACCTCACATAACAAAGAAACACCTTCATCGGCAGACATGCTTACGATGAGGACATCATCAATATACACAAGTACAGTCCCAGCTTCTATGAATTTGCGTAAGGTATTATTGATGATACGCTGATAAACGGTAGGAGAATTACATAAACCATACGGCATCTTTAGGTACTCATAGTGAGCTTCATTAGTGACAAACCCGGTCTTGTGTATCGAGCCCTCATCAATAGGGATCTGATGGAACCCTGAAGCCATGTCTAAAGATGAGAAGAATTTCGAGCCTCCAAGCCGATCAATGTGGTCGTCAATCAAAGGCAAGGGATATCTATCCTTTACGGTTATACGATTCAATGCACGAAAATCAACGCACATTCTGTCTGTGCCGTCCTTTTTCTTGACCAGTATGATCGGGCTTGCATACTCGGAATTAGATTCCCTGATGATCTTTTTGTCTAATAAGTCCTGGCAAATCTCACGAACCTTAAGTTTCTCCTGGTAAGACAAGCGATAAGGATGGTACGCTACGGGTACATCACTAGTCAAGTTGATGTGCATTTTACCGGTCTTCACAGTCGTAGTCGCTGTACCAGATATTAAAAACGGAGAGAATTCTCTTATGACAGCCATCAACTTGGCGAGTTCAGCACCTTCGAGAGGCGTATTTATTTTATCAGGCTCGCTAGCGCTTATCGTATTTGCCTTAAGTACCCTAGCCTGTGCATGAGTCAGATACTGACCATGTTTAGTCCGAATAAACGTAACACCATCGCGGTTTAAAACATCTGTCCCTATGATAATTGGCGTATTCATGTACGACGCGGGCACTATAACAAAGTCAACTTCAAGCGCTATATTACTAAACTCGACCGTTAGAGTAATGTATTCACGAGCAATAAACCACTTATCGCCTATTCCCTTCAAAGAACAGTTTATCTGTTTTCGCGAACCGGAAAAATAATTCACTACGGCAGATGATATCAAGGACACGTTAAGCGCACCACTGTCTATAAGGATATCAACTGGTATGCCCTGAATTACAGCTGTACTTATGTCACTGTTACGTTCTGCACTTGAAAGCTCACTACATAAATTAACTTTTCGTTGACTGTTGTTGTTATTTTGGGCCTCAGAGCGAGCCTTTGTAAAACAGTCACTTTCTTTGTGCCCCACTTTTTTACAGAAAGAACAAACCGGTTTAGCGCTACTATCGGTTTTGTCGGTAGCACCGCGCCTTTTCGGGCACTTATCTTTATAATGGCCCATTTGGCCGCAAATAAAACACTTATTTTCGGGTTTACCAGAACTATTAAAATTACGCTTCTTAGCTACACTGGAATTTGATGGCAAAGGTTTATCATAGTTGCGACTATCAAACTTACGGGTAGGTTTTACATAAGTGGCTAAAAATGACACTAAATTTTCTGTGGTTAAGTCAGCATTAGTGGCCGCTGCACGCACCTGAACATCACTGATACCGTAGATTACTATTTGGACCATAAGTTCCTCGCTTAATCCCTTTATTACTCGTAAGCGTAGTAGTGAACGACGTGCATACTCTGCGTATGACATAAACTTTTCAGACGTGGAGTTTATAACCTCATGAAGAATTTGCGCGTAATTCCTTCTTTGCGGACATAAGGACTTAAATTCACAAACGAAGTTAGACCATGAGCGGTCATTAGTAGCCCAGTCATTTAGCCAAGTTTTCGCGTCACCCTTCAAACAATGAGCTACGCGCGAAAAGCACTCAAGATCATCCCAACGGTTCGCGCGCCTAGCCCTCTCCACCTCGTTGCACCACACCTCGAAATTATTTATAGCCGGATCAAAATTTGAGACATAATAATTGCTAGACTTGTTTTTTGTTAATGCACCTAACGCATCAACAAGTGCTTGGGTTGTCGAGGCGTTATTTTTATCTAAAGGGGTTGTGTTACCACAAGCGGATGACGGGACACGCGAATCACTGGCCCTACTTTCCTCAATAGCGGTTAATCGCGACATAATCGAGCCCAACGCAACTTTCACCGAGTTGTCGTAAGGGTAGGAGCGCGACTTGCTCCGACGATGCCGCGGGCTAACCGAACGTGACCTTGATCTATCACGCGAACGATATATGTCACTAGAACGCGAATGAACGCGGCGGGAACGCGTTTTATTATGACGCGACCGCGACCTGGCACGACGCGAATCAACACATGGAGAACGCGACCTATCACGACGCGAATGCGAGCGCAACTTATAGTGACGTGAGCGCGAGCGCGTGCCACTACGACCTAGCCGCACACGCGGTCTGTCACGACGTGACCGTGAACGGTGCCTACTATGTCGCGAGGATTCACTGCGACGACCACGCTCGGCTTCGGAACGAGGTGGCGTCTCAATAATACGATCACGCGACGCACGTGGCATTTGAATTTGAAAATAACGGTTGTTTACTGCTAATTTGAAACGGGAAAATAAGGCTAATTGTGAGCGAAATCCTATCCCACTTCTGATTTTAGCAACCAGAAGTAGTTTAATTTAAAAAAAAGAACAATTTCTTAACAAACTTAAGTTTAATTATCGATGTAATTTAAATAACAACAAGTGTTTACTAATATTTCAAGTAATTTTCAATATCACAAACAACCGTTACTTTCAATCAAAACAAAAATCACCACAGGAAAATAAATAGGGAAAACTTGACTCACGCAATGTTGACACCAACGACCTTACCGACCGACAGATGAGCAGCAAATGAGCTCGTTCGCGAATGAACGCCTGTATTTATAGGCAGAGGTGGGGGTCAACACTACCCGAGCCAAGCATAGCTTATAATATATATATCAACGGGTCACTCACGTGCTATTTGTCCATTTTCAAGACAGTTCGGGATCAACCGCCGCGCGTCCCGCACTCGCCTTGAAAATGGGCTCCTGACGAGTCCGAAACTATAGTCGGCAATCCCGACAAATAGCACGTGAGTGACCCGTTGATATATATATATATGATGTCTTTATCTCACGTTAGTTTTAATGATATAATTATGTGGTTTATTTTGTATTGATGTCACACTTATTTTATGCATAGTTTAATACATGTCGATTACTTTTATTACCTATATGAAGATAAAAGGCACACGTATAAAACCTTTATTTTTAATAAGGTAGAGCCATCTTAAATTAAATGATTTTATTTAATTTGATATTTGCTTGTTAGATATTTAGTTTTAATATTTTTATCAATACGTCCTTATCACTTTGAAACTTGGATCGTTATTTATATTCCATAGACTAGGTCCCTGTAGACGCAAATGCATGAAACACATCGTATGATGCTTGTACTCAGTAAGCTGGCAATTGTACCTAGTCATCGGTTGATTATAAGCACTCGGCTTCGCCACGTGTTATAAACACCTCGATTATAATATTCTACTAGCATTATAATGTATGTACTACTGTCCCTAATAGGTACTTTATTAAATTACATATCACAAACACAGTTTTTTTTTGTTACCTCACCTTCATCATGTCAACTATGATTTTTCTCTGATTTTTTTTATTTTTATTGATAGAAACATGCAGTTATCCTATTTTCTACGTAATGGCAATTTTAAATAAGCACGTTATTTTTCGTGGACTTCCGCGTCCATAGACGAGAAAATTATGGTCCTTTCAATACATCTGGCTGAATGTTCATAAAATGGGTTGCATGCATAAAATATTCATGCATTTTTCCTATAATAATAAAAAATCTCATAATCACACGTGACGGGTTGCCCTTTAGCATCTATTTTTACTTCACAACACTCGTTCTGGCCGTCCAATTTAGACAGTTGATTTCTTCATACACGGCTATAAATCATATTGAAGGATTGCACGCCACAAATTACTTTATTTGTAAGCAACTCCGGTAATTTGGAGATTTCTTTGACGGCTTATCAAGATTTATAATGATTTTGCTGACGGCTGAAAGGGGAGGATGGATATTACAAAATGAAAGAAAAAATTCAAGGTGGTGGTGTCAGAGCATTACACCTGCTGCTACATTTGCAAAGTAATTGTGATCTCGGGCTTAATAACTTTATACAAAGTTAATGATTTAAGTTTTAAATTACTTACGCAAAATGATGATAAAAACAATTTACTTAATTATGATCAAAAATAAACTAGTTAATGGTCGGTTATTTAAACATTAAAGCTGACTTAACACATCGCGTAGAGTCATATCATTCATTAATGTAAGAGGACTTATAAAGATTAATTAGTCTCTATTCGGAAAAACACTCACGTATTTTTAGTAACTGTATCGACGACACAGTGTGTATTCCGCGTATCTTTTGATAATTTTGCTTATTAGAATTTTTAAATTTTTGTGACAAACCTACTTATTCTTAACTAGCTTTTGCCCGCAGCTTCGCCCGCGTCAAATACAATCTTTGGACCTAACAACACTCTGTTAAATGGTTTGAACTGTAGATGTGATGATGGATCAGTCAGTTATGGTTGCCTGTTATATATAAAGAAGAATAAGAAGATAAAGTAAGTCATCATCATCATCATTTCGAGTAGGTGACATGATCAGTCGACCATGCACACCCTGGTGTCAGAGTTCTTCGGAACTGCCCTTCGGCCTCTGACGTGGTTCCTTTAACGACTACCAGATGGCAGCCGGGACCAACGGCTTAACGTGCCTTCCGAAGCACGGAATCATCTTTCTTATCAGACAATCAGGTGATTCATGCCTACAATATCCTAACCAAACTGGAAACAACTTAACAAAGTATGCTTCCCGTGGGAATCGAACCCACGACCCCTGGGTCAGTAAAGCAAACGCCTTAACCACTGGACCACAGAGGTTGAAGTAAGTAATCGTAGAACTATGAGCGTACACTCTTACCACTATGAAAATCTCTTACTGCCAACAAAATGACTAAGACTATAAGATAACACAATACTTCAAACAAAAAGAAAAGCAAACCGTGGCAAAAACCGTAAAAAGATAAATAAAAAGTACAATCAACTCCAGGAAGAAAAATATTCACCATATTTAAGAAATATAGAAAAACAACAGTTGGAACCTGTTTCAATCACGTTAAACTAATTGACCCAATTCTTGTAGAAACGGAACGCATAGTTTCATCACTGGGTAAGTACAGTGTTCTAATTAAATTCCACTGGTTTCGTAGCCGCTAATGAGATGGCTGCATTAAACGGAACGGACGGTCGCTGTCCATCTCCGTCCAGTTGTGATTTTTATCCGGGAACTCGATTTCCTTTCGTTTTCCTTCGTACAACCTTTTTACTTAAGCAAAATAAAGATAAATGGTGGGTATAGCAATAAAAATACGTCGTCATAAGATATAGCCTAGTGACAGACAGTCAGACGGGCGAACATCAAAGTATCAGAAATCCTCTGGGTACGAAAGCCTTAAAAATAATTTTTGATTTTGGTTCGGATTTCTCGAATTTTAAGTCAAAAAGAAGGACTACCATGAGTAAAATGAAATATGTAACCAAATATGACATGGAATAAATAAAAGAGTAATAAAATAGTCCAATAAAATCCAGAAAGAAATACTCATCATATCCACGTAACAAGGCAAAATGAATGCAGTCGGTACCTGTTCTAATCACGTCGAACCAGGTGACCCAATTGTTGTAAAAACGAATCGCGTAGCTGCATCACTCGGTAATACAGTATGCTAATCAAATACTGCTGGTTTCGTAGCCACTAACGAGATGGCTGCGTTAAACGGAACGGACGGTTGTTGTCCATCCACGTGTAGTTATGATTTTTATCCGGAAATTCGATTTCCCTTCATACAACTTTTTTAATTTTTATATATTTTGCACAAGCAATTTTCCTGCGACGTCGCCCGCGCAAATTAGCCTTTATAGCGGTCGGTTAAAAATGATACTCGGTTAAAAACATATCCTACTTCAAAAAAAGTTTTCATGCTGAACATCAAAAATAGATTTTATAAAAATAGATTGCTCGTATTTTGTGAAAAAAGTTCAATTGTGCATTTATACCATTGAGCTGTTGAGCAGTTGTGATTAATGGGAAGAAAAGGGCCTACGCCGTAAAATACAATATTACGATCCAAATTTCGATGTCATAAGGGCGTAACAAAACATGACATAAGAATGAATAGAATAGTCCACTAAAATCCAGAAAGAAAAATACTCATCGTATTAAAGTAACAAAAGAAAACAAATCCAGTCGGTACCTGTTCCAATCACATCGAACTAGGTGACCCAATTGTTGTAAAAACGGAACGCGTAGCTTCATCACTCCGTAATACAGCATGCTAATTAAATTCCGCTGGTTTCGTTGCCGCTAACGAGAGGGCTGCGTTAAACGGAACGGACATTACTTTTATTCGGGAAGGCGATTTACTGTTATATATTTACATTACTTATTATAAAAATTCTTTTTGGTTTAAAAAATTGAATCTTCTTATGCATCTTATGCCTGGTAATCAATTTTATTCATTTCTCAATCGTCATCATTTTAGTGACTTTGTCATGCTTGATCGTAACAAGATTGTTCTCTGAACGACAGGCACGTTAAGCCGTTGATCCCGGCTGCCATCTTGGCTTATTAAAAGAAACACGTCAGAGGCCGATATTTTGTTCGGGGAGGCCCTAGATGAGGCTTTCTATAACCCTTTAATCTACTTTATGAACAATTGTTTACAGTTTAAAGTGCGAAAATGAAGTTTTACTTAGCGTAACACCAAAAGTATCCGTTTTTAGCAAAATTTTAGCAATTCAATTCAATGTCTCACTTTTTATTGTGAATAAAGTAGTTTGAAGGGTAGAATAGAATAGAATAGAATAGAATAATGTTTATTTGAAAAGGACACACAGTTACATTTAGAAAAAAAAACATTAAATAAAAGTGAATATGGGGTTCCACTCGACAAAAATGGAACTCCACCGCAGCACTGTGTCCGTTTTCAAATAGGTCCCAACTCAGCATGTGCTGGCTTTAAGGCCAGCGCTGGTCTTCCGTTGGGACCCATGTTGACGTCACGGGTGTGCGCGACTTACTACTTAAATAGAAAATTTTACACCCAAAGTAGTAATTAAGTTAAAAGAAGAACAATAATTAAGTATTTAAATATATAAAAAGGACACAAATACAGCGAAAACATTAAATATTAAAACTAACTATACTCAAAAAACAAAGTATTGTGCGGAAAAGTCGCTCGATCACATACAGCCGCTTTTATAAACCCCAAAATAAATGCCGGGATGAGATTATGAAATGTCGTAGTTCGTAAACGAGCGGCTATTCCATACAAAAATCGTTCGAAAAAGAGTGATCACATGTTCAAAATTAGTACTCCTGAAAAAATTTATAAAATTATTTTTAAACGATATTTTTGACTTGATGTCTTGACATTGACATAACATCCATCTTTGACTCGTACCTACCTAAACAATAATGGATCAATCAACTGTTGATCATCAACTTAGAACATTATGAATGCGGTAGCCTAACCTACCCGCCAAAGAATATTTATAATTCACTTCGCTCTTGTACCCGCCGATAGGTCAAAACGAGAAGGAAAAACAAAGTAGCTACATAGGTAAATGTAAAACATTTCAGTTACTTACAAATTTTCGCAATTGTTCAAACCAAGAATATAAATTACAAGGACAAAATATAACCAATCTACGAAATAACAAAATGCATAGCGTGAAAACTTGTCGTGGCTAAAATTACATCAAATATCGAGTCTCATGACTACAATGACTACAATGGGCGGGACTACGAGGGTCTTCTAATACAGGTCCATCTAGGGTAAAAATTCATATGTTTTCACCGTTTCCTTTCAAATAGAGACAGCACTAGACTCCTGTATCCCCTTAATTAAAAAAAACCATACAAAACACACATCTCAAAATAAATATAACCAAGTCTACACTGAAAGTACCATTTGCAATGAACGGGCCGTCAATCCGTCATATTCGGCATTCCTATAATTAAAACGTGCTACTCACGGATTGCCGTTCACGGATCGCTATTCACGAACAATTAGCTTGCATTTTAATCGGCTTTGATTGGCGGAACTGACATTTACAGAAATCGAAGTGCGCTTATTTTGCAATATAAATACCTGCCTGATACTTTAATTTCTAGTTTATATTTACTAGCTGTTGCCCGCGGCTCCACCCGCGTCATATATAGCCTATGTCTTTCTAAGTACCCTAACCTATGTGTATGCAAAATTTCATGATGATCGGTTCAGTAGATAGGGTGTGAAAGCGTAACAAACAAACTTAACTCACTTTTGCATTTATAATATTAGTCAGGATTAGGGTAAAAGTTTTTTTAAGGGCTATGTTTTTTATAAACATGGCCATGACTAAGTAAATTCTAAATCAGTTTTTGAAGAACATTTGATGTTAGACGTGAGACTTTTGTGTGTTGTTTTAGTGAAGTAATTTTTATTAACATAATTGAACAAATGGCTTTGGTTTAAATTTCCAGTGTAGATATGTAAATACTTTAACTTCATTTCCACTGGTATTTGTCTGCAGTAGATCCCCAAAGCTAAAAATGCAACTAACTAGTCCTAACTTAATAGAGGATTTCCTCACAAATTTTTGGCGAACGGAGAATGCAATCTCACTAATAGACTCGAATAATATTTACATGACTAGCGCCCGAATTTAATTGAATCAGAGTGTTATTTCCAGTTGGAGTACGTTATCAATTGATTTAATTTCACTAGAATTAGAGAAGTAATTTTAATTTTCAACATGAATATGTAATAATTTTAATTTTTAATATAATATTAAGTACCTAGTCCTAATAAATATTAAAGTACACCTTTAAAAGAATAAAGTGATATTTTTTTTCCTGATTTGTTCGATATATTTTCCCGATAAATTACACTACTACTGCGAGCTTTTTTTTATTAACCTATGCTGTCCCACTGCTGGGCAAAGGTTTCCCCCATTTCCGTCCACACCTCTCTTTTCTGTACTAACCTACCAGCTTTTATGATATATGATTTTTAAAAAGATTTCTTATAGATAAAGCTAATACTTATTTTGTAGAATTGGACGGATAAAACGTAACCGTTAAGATGATTCTCGGACAAACATTATATCAATAGGCTCCTTTCACGCAATCGCAAACTGGGTCTTTTATAAGGGTTATTCTTATGACCCGAAGCTATTCATTCTTCGGAGCGGGATTCGTCTCTTGAATATATCGCTTTTGTGAGCGTAGATGGCACTAGATGTGAATGCTGTCCTCAAGGAAGAAAGTCCTCAATACGCATTCAGGTAGCGCCTTAACATAGCTCTATTTTAGGCTAATGTACCTCTGAGAAGTTGATAAGTTCTATAACTAGGCCTAAACAATTGATAGTAAGCCGTGATTTATGATAGAGTAGACTAGGACTACTCCAAGTCTTCCCGTGGATGTCGTAAAAGGCGACTTGGGAACACTAGCGTAACAAAGCTTTTTAACATCGAAGATTCGTCTCCAACTCGTCTGGCCAGCGTGGATAGTGTAGACCACATCCTCCGACTGCTCTGGCTATATGGCTGTGGTAGTCAAAGAGGGTCGTGCTCCTGCAGTGGAGACTAAAAAAGACTAATATTTCGTAACTCAGTACACCGCCTGTATTTATTATTCGAAGCTATACATCCTTCGGATTGAATACCTATGTTTTCGCTTTTGTGAGCGTAGATGGCACTAGATGTGAATGCTGTCCTCAAGGAAAAAAGTCCTCAATGCGCATTCAGGTAGGGCACCTTTACATAGCTTTCTTTAAGGCTAATGTACAGTGGGCCACATAAAAAAGTATACTATCCCCGATTCCCTATACTATTGGTTCTATAGGTAATACGCGTAGAATTGGTGGTAAGTATACTTTTATACCGACAACTCAGGCTAGTATATGGCTCTGGTAGTAAAGAGAGAGTCGTGCTCCTGCAGTGGAGACTAGAAAGACCTGATGATGATGATGATACTTTTCTATGTGTTCCCGTTGTTCCTCTGAGAAATTGATAGTTTTGTTCCTAAAGCTTAAAAGGACGGCTTTCAACCCTGTGTTCAAGATATAGATGGGATTATTAAATCTATACTTAAATTTATCTATATGAATTGCTCCAAACCTACTGGACTGGTTTTTCGCCTATAAAAAGCTACTTTATCTGGGGGTGATATAGGCTATAATTTACGCGGACGAGGTCGCAAGATAATGATAGTACTCAATAAACAAATAAGCCTATTTTATCTTTATTAAAAAAAAACAGTTTCGCCTTTTCCCTACGTCCATATATTTGGTATTATTTTTAATAAGAGATGTTTTGAAGTATAAAATATCATAATATTACATTTTGTTTCTGTGACAAAAATACGTGTGCATGTTAATACATTCGTAGACATTCAATTAGACAGAGGAAATAGGTTTCCAAGTGTGTAAGCTTACACATAGAGAGGGATTTATAGGCGTGTCTTAAGGGCTCAATTATATTATATTTGACCCTCAATAACTTGTACAATGTTGTGGTCCTGCTGGTAACCATTAATAGGATTAGGGAGACATGAGCGTTTTTGCCTGTTTTTGGTCACTCCTTATGGGAATAAATATAGGAAAAATAAGCGAATGTGCGAAAACAAATCAACACTGAGCAATTCAAAGATAAAATGCAATTATAATACTTAAAAAAATATATAACCGTTTGGTGTGATATAAAATACACAGATATTGGTATGAATAGTGGTCATAAAAATACAAACCTTTCTTATACCACTTTAATCCTTACTTTATTGGTGCTTGCGGGTAATATCATCGTAAACGGCCACGGGATAGATCAGGGGTACGATTTTTGAAATATCGCCGTGCGCAAGCGGGCGATTTTTCCATACAAAAATCGTTCGAAGCCGAGTGTCACGCGTTTAAAAATAGCACCCCAGGGATGTTGCGGATGCCGAATTGTTCACATCCGCGGAGGTGAATGCGAACCGATGCGATTGCGGATTTCTGTAGGATCACATCCTCAAAGGGAGATGTGGATGCGGATTTTTCGAGGAGCCAATGAAGGGCAGCCTAAGCACGAATGTTAATGGAGATACTATTGTACGTAACGTAAAGTTTGAAGTAAATATATTGTTTGAAACCGAACGTAAAGTATAGCTTACGTTTATTACACGCTTTGCAATGTCATTCATTACCTACTTAAACTTCGTAGTCTGTTGAATTGAAATAACGCTTCAATTACTATGGTCCATGATTAGTGGCAGATTTGAACGTGGTGTTTTCATACCTATTCAAAAACTCTTGCAGAAATGACAGTGTCTGCATCTTGTAACTAAAACCAAAGTTTATGAATATAATCTTTAATGAGGACGACATATTTAGAACGCTCATAACAAAGACAAAGTATTCAACGGTAAAAAGTTAATTATTGGTACATACATGGAATACATATATTGTTGTTGAGAACCTCCACCTTTTTTGAAGTCTGATAAAAATAGCAGACTACGAAAAGTGCTCAATAGCTGTCATTGTGCAGTCAGAATTGTGACTCACGATCGAATATTTTAATTATACTTATAATCGCTGAATATTTGTTTTAAATGTCACATTTGCAAATTGTATTCAACAAGATGTCGTGCAATACTCACAACAATACATTAGTCGGCGATAGACAAACAACAGTTGTTTATGCTATATTCCCTGCTAACAGCGGCTTTGCCAAAACAATGTCAATAAAGGCTTCACTCGACAGTTTTGTTAGTAAGCCGCAATCAAGCGAACAATATTTATATATCCCAATCCCAATTAATATCACAAATGCGAAAGTGAGTTTGTTTGTTTGTTTGTTACGCTTTCACGCCGTATCTACTGAACCACTCATCATGAAATTTTGCATATACTTAGATTAGGGTACCGAGAAGGACATAGGCTATATATTACGCGGGCGAAGCCGCGGGTAAAAGCTAGTCAATTATAAATCAATGAGAATGTTACAAGTTTGTATTGGGAGGGTAATTCATTATTAATATGACTTATTAATTTATGCATAGTGAGTATAGGTACATGGTACATGCCTTGTGGTTCTCGGCAGAGTACGAGTTGAATAGGAACACTCCAAGTCTTCCCGTGGATGTCTTGAATGGCAAGTTAGGAAACACAAGCTAAATAAAGCTAATGAACATCAAAGAGATCTAGAGAGGTCCCTCTGGGTTAGAGAACCCATCTGGCCAGCATGGAGAGTGTAGGCCAAATTCTCTGACTACTCTGGCTAATAAATTGCTCTGATAGTACAGAGAGGGTCACGACCCTCTCTGTACTCTCCTGACCCTGCTATAAGTATATTCTGTTTTTCCTTTTTTCCAAGCCAGCATGGAAGAAATGTCACATTTGCAAATTGTATTCAACAATGAATCTAACAGATGGCGTGCAATATTCACAACAATACATGAGTCGGCGATAGACAAACAACAGTTATTTATGCTATATTCACTGCTAACAGCGGCTTTACCAAAACAATGTCAATAAAGGCTTCACTCGACAGTTTCGTTAGTAGGCCGCGATCACGCGAACAATATATATCAATGAATTGTATGAAAAATAAAGTTACTAGCTTGTATTGTGAGAGTAGGTAATTCACTATTATTATCACTACTTATTTATTTATGTATGGTTATATTATAGACACTTACTTAACTCGATTTAGTAGCCAAGATTACATTTGAGTGTGATTGTCGTTGCATCCTTTTTCCTTGATCCTCTTCAGAGCCCGAAATCCGCACTGATTGAGTAATATTTGCTTTTTTTAAAAATTTGCATGCATTAAACATACATTTATTTATATATATTGTATATGTATAAACAGGACTTAGCGCGAATCTTCTATTTGTTTCCGCCGAATTTTTAATGGAGTCGCATGTATCGTGGTCGCAGCGAGACTCCGACCACTGATGATGTAACTCCATTGAAACGTCAGCGGAAACTAATAAAAGGTTCGGCTAAGTCCGGTTTATATACATAATTATAGGAAATTGTTGTTTGCACAGTGAAGTCCTCTTTATGTGAAGAGATTTTTATTTTTTATTTTTTTAATCGCGTTTTTGAGTAAGATCAATCGTCCTTAGTTATCTATGCTATTGTAAAAAATCCAATTTGCGCGAAATTCAAGTGCATGTGATTTAGTCTCCTCGTACGACATCTTTATAAGACAAAAGAGTGGTTCTTTCCTTGGCTAGAGAATTTGCAAAACTAGGATGACAATACTTTGTGTAACCAAGTAATGTATGTGTTATCCAAGCTTACATAATAACTTATAAAATACGAAAAAGCAAAGAAATAAATCTTAGATTATACCGGTACATTTTAATTTCCTACACCAATCTTCAATTAGACCGTGTAAACTCACCCCACGGCAAGCTGCGGCGCAACACGCGAAGTGCTTAATTAAAATTTCCTCTTAACTAATTGTGTATAAGTTAATCGGATAATAGCCGGTAACAGCTTTGCCAGAGAATAATTGGCCAGTATGGGGCGCCGCGTTACGTACTAAAACTGTAATTTAAAGAGTGTGGTGGATGCGACACTATTTTTAAGTAGGTATGCGCCGCCGTTGCTAGGTACTAATAAAAAAATGTCCTAGAATAATGTTTTCAGGCTGGGCTACAAACTCAGAAGTACAGGTTGAGCCTAGTGGAGTGCAGTGAGTGCAAGCTATATGAATAGGTTAGTTGCGCAAACATCTGAAAAAGACTACGCAGCAGAACTAGACTTGTCTGTTGCCAGAAAAGGAAAGCAGTTGATTCATTTAAATATTTTTGCGAGATCACATGGCAGCGATTAATTTTGTGATTTATCGGCTATTTTAACATTATATGCCATGGTTTATAGTTTCAGAGAAATATCAATAATAGTGCTACCTTGAAAGCTTAAAAACAAACACGTAAGATATCCTTCTGTTTTCTCTCTTTAGTTTGTGCTGAAAATACCTCCATAGTACTATATGAGGTGGGTTATTCCGTTTGTGGGGACGTATGTGGGAGCGCTGAATGAGTCCTTGGTGAAGGTCGCTATGATTGCGAGTAATTAGATCCCGCTCATAAGCCTCATTGAAAAAGCATGGAAAAAGCATTTACTAGTATGTTCTAGTTTAATGGAATTAATTATTTTTGAGCTAATGATGAGAATTAATTATAGTGATTTTTAGAACACTTATAAATTGTCATACACACCTATTTCTTTTCCTTCAATTGACGTCAACACACAACTATAACTTACCTTAAAAACTAGGCATGTGGATTGAGTGTACATTGTCCTAACTGATTAAATGTCACGGTCAATTTATGTCGAAAAAGTGATGTGATGTCATATGAAAATATATAGGTATGCAGAATATTGAATTCGAAAAATGTGAAAATATTTAAACTAAAAAAAAAACTTTATACATATAAATATTATGAACAGAATGTTCCAAATATAATAAGCATATAAACTGAATTAGGCATCCGCACCAGGCACAAAATTTTCCTGTCACTAAGGAAATCTTCAGTCCTACAATAAGCCTTTTTACTAAGTAACTGTTTGACATGACCTTTGAATTCTTCTATCAGGCATGACTATGATATACTATCTGTAGTTTAAGGGGGCACACTAGGCACAGTAGCGACGCCAATCATTTTATTCCTAATACTTTACAAATAGACAGAAATTCAAGAATGTAAATCACATAAGCACTAGTAAATAACCTGAAGTATTTTTGGAATCATTTTAATATTATCAGAATTAGTGAGAATTATGAGAAGCAGATGAAATGATTGGCGTCGCTACTGTGCCTAGTGTGCCCCCTTAAGGGGGAACAGTAGGCACAGTAGCGACGCCAATCATTTTATTCCTAATACTTTACAAATAGAAAGTAATCTTGAATTAACAAATAAACAAAAACTAATTTTACGTGTATTATATTATTTGTTAGGATTAAGTAGGGATATTGATACTTAATAGTTGTTTTGGATTTTTTTCTAAAAGATCCAGTTCAACAAACTGCACCAAAGAAGTACAGAAATATGCGTTATATAGGTAATTTTTTATTTATTTATCTCATATACAAAATGCATCCTATCCGTCACTTCCTTAAGGGGGAACAGTAGGCACAGTAGCGACGCCAATCATTTTATTCCTAATACTTTACAAATAGAAAGAAATTCAAGAATATAAACAATACAAGCCTTAGTAAATAACCTGAATTATTTTTTGAATCATGTTTATTACTATCGGAATCAGTGAGAATTATGAGAATCTGATTACCGCCAAAAACGGCCGTTTTTGGCGGTTATCACTTTTTCTCTCAATGACTGATTCTCATAATATCAAAACATGATTCCAAAAATACTTCAGGTTATTTACTAAGGCTTGTATTGTTTATATTCTTGAATTTCTTTCTATTTGTAAAGTATTAGGAATAAAATGATTGGCGTCGCTACTGTGCCTACTGTTCCCCCTTAAGGAAGTGACGGATAGGATGCATTTTGTATATGAGATAAATAAATAAAAAATTACCTATATAACGCATATTTCTGTACTTCTTTGGTGCAGTTTGTTGAACTGGATCTTTTAGAAAAAAATCCAAAACAACTATTAAGTATCAATATCCCTACTTAATCCTAACAAATAATATAATACACGTAAAATTAGTTTTTGTTTATTTGTTACTAGCAGCCCTACCCGGCTGCGCCCGGGCATGTTTTATACCTTAAAACCTTTCTCGTGAATCACTCTATCTATTGGTGAAAACCGTATGAAAATCCGTGTAGTAGTTTTTGAGTTTATCGCGAACAGACAGACAGACAGACGCGGCGGAGGACTTTGTTTTATAATATGTAGTGATGCTTTCACGCCCTATCTAGAAAATAATTAAAAATTCAAAGTAATAGGTGGTGGTACCAGTGGTATTCGTTTGTGGTATTGGGGTTGCAATAAATCATCTACTGAACCGATCACCATACAATTTGCATACATGTTGTCTGGTACGGAGGAGGACATAGGCTGCCTTTCATAACGCGAGCGGAACCGCGGGCTAAAGCCAGTCACCTATATAATTCAACTTTCTAATTTGTTTGACTTTACGGCGAAATGAAGTAGCGAACTGATTTGCATCGTAGTGCTATACTATAGAGGGATAGCTATAGACAAGTAAAAAATAATTAATAAAACATTTAATGCAAGAATTTTCATACATGCCTGTGTATTTAATCATTCCTATTAACTCATACGGGCGAGAATAAACATGTGTCGATCCATTCTGCGTCGGCATACCGCTGCATTTAATTAATTATTCCGAACTTAGTGCTGACAGGTGGCCATTAACTTCCTACCGTAGGTTGATTACAATTTTATTGTGTTTAATAATATGTTAGGTACCGGATATTACAATGTATTTTTCGCCAACAAATCCTATTTTTGAAGTGAAAAAGAGGCGCTGTGCACTTTTTGTGATAGGAAAAAATATTAACTCGCGACAGGTCACGTGACCTGTTGCGAGTTTAACATTAAAAATTCATAAGACCTTATCGAAAAACTAAAATGCAAAACGTTAATATTCAAGTTTTCACTTCTGCCGGCAGTCCCGGAGTGCAACTCGTTTTATTTATTTAATTTACTCTTGGGAAATGTGGATTGCCGTGTGGTTCCCGGCAGAGTAGAATAGGACCATTCCAATCCTTCCCGTGGATATCGTAGAAGGCGATTTAGGTATCAAAGAGACCTCTCCAACACATCTGGCCAGCGTGGAGAGTGTAGGCCCAATCCTCTAACTGCTTTGGCTTATATATGGCTATGGTAGTACAGAGAGGGTCGTGCTCCTGCAGTGGAGTCTAAGAAAGACGCGTATACTTGTGCGTGAAAGACATTGTACTTTTGAAACGCTTAAAAATAAAAAGGTCATAGGCGAAGCATCTTTCAAAATACTAATCAATTTTTTAAAGTTATGAAAGCTAAATTAGATGAAACTTAATAAAAGCACAACATTGTAGTCAATTAAACATTTTACAGGTCTCAATTAACAACCGACAATTTGAAAAGCAATTTAAAGTTCGAAATCCTTGTATTAATGAGTGGTGATCAATCTCGTAATTGTTTGTTCTGCGGTGAGTGCTTTGCTTTGATCCCACAGTTAATTATCTAAGCCTGTCGTGTGACATTGTAACGTCACGAGCAAGACTCTGTATATTTAGATGTCTGTCACTCAACACAGTTTCTCAGTAGAACGGTATCCGATCTGTATATGACTTTTCTTATAATACTTTTTAATTTGAAATCGAGATACTGTGAAGTCAGGCGGATGGAGCTGCGAGCATTTTTTTTATTACGGTTGATTTTGAGTAAAAGCCATGTATTGGATTTAGTTAAATACAATATAATATAGTACAGTATGTTATACTAGTAAGTGCTAGTAAATTAATTTAATTCAAATGGATTTATGACAAAAACTTTAACTAAGTATATATAATAAATGCTGATAGACAAAACATCTCTCACAAATATAACATTTCTTTTTTCAAAATATGAAAGCTACATTCGATAAAACTTCGTAAAAGCAAAACATTGTCGTCAATTAAACATTTCAAAAACCTTATTTACAACCGACAATTTGAAAAGCAATTTAAAGTTCGAAATCCTTGTATTAATGAGTGGTGATCAATCTCGTAATTGTTTGTTTAGCGGTGAGCGCTTTGCTTTGATCCCAAAGTTAATTATCTAACCCTGTCGTGAGACATTGTGACGTCACGGCCAAGACCCTGTTTGTATATTTAGATGTCTGTCACTCACAACAGTTTCTCAGAGGAACGGTATCCGATCTTAAGTACAGAGATAGACTGACTTAGGATACTTTTTATTTTGAAATCGAACTCCTGTAAAGTCACGCGGACAGAACTGCAACCAAAAATTATTTTTGGAAAAACTTATACGTTGTTATAGTTCGTAAATTCCTAAAACGAAAAGACAGTTAAAAAAATATCTAACTTTAGCTTTAGAATCTAAAAAACCGGCCAAGTGCGTGTCAGGCCACGCTCAGTGTAGGGTTCCGTAGTTGCGAATGACAACTTTGAGTTCACACTGTTCACACTCACACCACACAGTTTAACGACCAAAAATATTAAACAATGAAAATTGTATGAAATTTTACATTTTCGAGTACATTTTATAAGTTGGTTGCCTATAACTTTTTAGTTCGTACTAAATACTCAGCTCTAATAAATTTCCTTTCAACTTCAGTATATATACTACTGCTGTAATTTTTTTCACGTATCCATATATAACCGTTTAGCAGATAGAGGGGGTGGACAGTTACCTCTAATAAAAAATTGCACTTTAAAACCAAAAATTTCGGAAACAGATCCCTAAATTGAAAAATAGTATTCTCAACCTCACTATATTTTTCAAAGACCTATTTAACGATACCCAACACGATGGGTTTGTATAGAAAAAAAAATATTACTCCCTCTTTACTTGTATGGGAGTAACACAAAAATTTTTTTTTTCAAGATTTTCATCTACTACTTTTTTGGCATGATTAATATACATAACCATACCAAATTACAGCTTTCTAGTACTTATAGTCTGAGTTAAACCGCGGACGGACAGACAGACAGAGATGGCGAAACTATAAGGGTTCCTAGTTTACTACGGTACCCTAAAAATGGAGACTATTTTTGGTAAAACTATACGTTGACCAGGTTAGTAAAGGCCTGTTTAATTCAATTAAATAAAAAACGAACTCCAGAAGTGAAACGCGAATAAAAAAAAAACTAACTTAAGTTTTGAGACATTTTAATAACAAAACAATCAAAACAATCTTCTAAAATGAAATAGAAAAATAAATAGAAACGTAAAATCTGAAAACCTATTTGAAGTTTGAAATTCTTGTAAAATAATGAGTGGGGATCAAACCCGTAATTGTGTATTCAGTGGTAAGTGCTGTTTACACAGTTACTTTGATCCCACTGTTCATTGTCTAATCCTGTCATGTGAAGTCACGGCCAGGACCCTGTTTGTATATTTAGATGTCTGTTACCCAACAATATTCCTCCGCAGAACGGATATACATTAGACATGTGCGATACGATACTTTTTGTTTTGAAATCGGGATTTTAACGGACAGACGCGAACGGAGCTGCGAGCAAAAGTTACATTTGGTAAAATTTATACGTTGTCAAAGTTCTCAAATGCACGTGTACAAGTGTACGAATTCCTAAAATATGTCAGTTTAAAATCTTTTCTAACTTTAAATATGAAAAAAAGCAAAGAATATTTTTGGTAAAACTTACGCGTTGAAAAGGTTAGTAAGCTTGTTTTATAAAGTGCATTATGAAATAAATCCTGAAGTAAGAATCTTATCAAAAACTCTTCAGAGTTAAGCTTTAAGTCCTTTTAATCTGTAAATTACTTAAATTAACTTATGGTACGCGCGGCATCAACTTTTTAAGTAAAGAAAAATTTAAATTAAATATGAAAATCAATTTCAAGTTGTGCAGAGAGATCTCGGCACGTCTGATCGACGTCTCCAGGGACCCAAGGGCTGGCGCTCATTTTGGACAACTGCTGAGCCTAGCGATTCAACGTGGAAATGCGGCCAGTCTCTTCGGTACATTACCCTGTGATGACAGCGATCTGGCCTCCATTTTTTATTTAGTTTAAATTATGTTTTTTTATTATTCTTAATTTTTTTATTCCTAAGTATTAATATTTATTTTTGTTTATATTTGTAATTATGTGTAAATATGTGTAAATATCTTTGTCCACATTAAATAAATTATTTGAACTTGATTTCAAGTTTGAAAATCCTTGTATTAATAAGGGAAGATTACTCTCGTTATTGTTTATTTAGCGGTAATCTTTGTCTCGCTGTGAATTATGGGTATCTAATCCTGTCGTGTCACGTCATTGCTGGCCGGGACGGGATACGCAAAGTGACGTATATCCCTTGATGTAATGAGTCATAGCCGTCATTAACCCTTCGTGAAACTGATCCTCTTTCATTATTCATTATGAAACTCGTGTTTCGTAGAGATTCAAGCTTATAAATTTATAGAATTGTAACAAATTTTACTAAGTAACATTGATTGAAAAGTAAACCCATTTTATTTATTCCCTATAATTTAATAACTCTTCTCGAATATTATAAAGCTTATTATGTAAATTCCAAGCAACTTAATCAATTCAGTTACTTAGACGTTTTCACAATTTATTTTATATTAGGTTCATACTATTAAATGAAGCCTTCGCAAAAAGTAGGCACAAAATTAGGTGAAATAGACATCCTGCTAAAATAAATATTTGCAATTATAATGAAAAGCAATTTCAACTTGGAATCTTTGTATTGCTGAGTGGAGATCAATGTCATAATTTGTGTATTCAGCGGTGAGCGCTGTTGCTTTGATCCTGTAGTGTGACGTCACTGCCGGCCGGGACGAAATACGTAATGTGACGTATATCCCTCGATGTAATGAGTCATTGAGGTCATTAACCCTTGGAGAAACTGATCCTCTTTTATTATTTATTTAGGAACTCTGTTCCAAACAGATTGAAGGTTAGCAATTTAACATTGTTACAAAAATAACTAAGTACCACTATTAAAAAAGTATACTTATTTTATGTATGCCTGACAAGTCCTAAAACTAAATAACTTTACTCTAATAACAGAAAGATGTAAATTCTAAGTAAGAAACTTAATCAATTCAGTCACTTATATTTCTTTATAACGTTTGTACTATTAAATGAAGCCTTTGCAAAAAGTGCACAAATTAAGGTGAAATAAACATTTACAATTCTGATGTAAAGAAATTTAAAGTTCTGAATCTTTTAATTAGCGGAGATCAATCTCGTTAAATGTGTATTCAAAGCGCTGTTGCTTTTATCCCTCTGTTCATTCTCTAATCCTGTCGTGTTACGTCATAGCCCACCGAGACGCGATACGCAATGTGACGTTCATCCCTAGATAAAATGAGTCATTGACATCATTTACCCTTTCAGAAAGCTATCCTCCTTTATTATTGCTTCAGGATCTCTGTTTCGTAGCAACTGATGTTTGATAATTTTACGAATTGTTACATTAGAAACTAAGTTACAACCGTTTAAAAGTATTAGAATTTTATTAATTTTCCAAAATTTTATAACATTTCTTGGATGCTTATTATACAAATTCGAAGTAACTAAATAAATTCAGTTGCTTAAACGTTATCACAATTTATTTTATTTCGCGTTTATACTATTAAATGAAGCCTTCGCAAAAAGCATGCACAAAATTAGCATCATACCAAAATAAACACTAACGATTGTAATGTTAAGCAAATTAAAGTGCGGAATATTAATATTATTGAGTGAAGATCAATCTCGTAATTGTGTATTCAACTGTAAGCGCTGTTACTTTGATCCCGCTGTTAATTATATAATCCTGTCGTTTGACATCATGGCCAGTCGGGACGAAATACGCAATTTGACGTAAAGAGATATCTTGATGTAATGAGAGGACGCCATGTGGTTCCCGGCAGAGTAGAATAGGACCACTCCAAGTCCTCCCGTGGATGTCGTAAAAGGCGACTAAGGAAACACAAGCTAAACAAAGCCCGTCTGGTCAGCGTGGAGAGTGTAGGCCAAATCCTCTGACTACTTAAGCTATATGGCTCTGGTAGTACAGAGAGGGTCGTGCTCCTGCAATGGAGACTAGAAAGACCTGATGATGATGAATGAGTCGTTGACATCATTAACCCTGCGTTAAACTGTTTTTTTTTTATTATTTATTTAGAAACTCTATTTAAAAGAGATTGAAGGTTAGCAATTTAACGAATTCCTTCAAATTAACTAAGTACCACTATTTAAAAAGGATTATTCATTCCTTCAAACTTAATAACTTATCTCGAATAACCGAAAGATATAACATAATTAGTGGAGATCAATCTCGTAATTGTGTATTCAGATTGCTGTTGCTTTTATCCTTCTGTTAATTATCTAATCCTGTCGTATTATGTCACGGCCAACGGGGACGGGATACGCAATGTGACGTTCATCAAGGGATATCCCTTAATGTAATGAGTCATAGCCGTCATTAACCCTTCGAGAAACTGATCCTCAAATTATTCTTGATTGAGGCACTTTGTTTTCATTCATTGATGCTTTGTGTTGGTTTCATCCATTTCAATACTCACATAAATCACGATACGCGTCACTTTTTGAAACAGCAGCTCGAGGTTTTGGGCTTGCCAAATATGTACTCGTTTTTAATAAAGTTACCTGAAACAATAAAAATAACGCATATTAGTTAAAGTTTTAAAAGTAAACTAAACTAATATAGTCCTCATGGAATTGAATTTCGACGGATTCGACGAAATAAAACTTGAGTAAAGCCGGGTTTCCTTAATGTCTTTATTTCTCGTAGTTAAAATATTATTACATTCTCATTAGTCTAGTCAACTAGCAGTGAACCTACCGGGATTTAACGATTACTTGAAACTATTCTTTCCAGAGCGCGTAACACCTGATGGATACCTAATATCTATTCCTGAAGAATTATAATATGTATCATAGCCATAGATCAAAGCAGATATAGGGGACAAACGGCGGGATGCGAATTGTATTTTTTAATCATGCATTTTTCTTCTACCAATTTTTATGCTACGCTTGTGCTACGCATATATTGATTATTATTTTTACACATGTGAAGAAAGAGCTTTACATTTAAGAAGGTTTTGAGAAATCCTAATGTAATGGTTTATGATAAACAAAAACACTAAAAAGCTGAACTAAGATATATTTCTGACATAAATGATAAGTAGAAGTGCAAAGTTTCCCTGTCCGTCGGGTCTCTGCGACCCGTCCCTTAGGAAATCATATCAATCTCTACAATACAGTTATTGGACGCATTATTATTGTGTCGTGTTTCAATAACGATTATTATTTGGTTATTTGTTTACTGAAAAACTAAAGGATAAAAGCATATTATTTTTTAACTAATGTGAACAATCACTGGACATTTAAAAAGAAGCTCTTTTTAAGCACTTCCCCCTTACTAAATGGTTAATGATAAACAAGAAAACGAAGAAACTGAGATCAAATATAGTTGTGACATAAATGATAAGTAGAAATACGAAGTGTCCCTGTCCGTCGAGTCCCTGCGACCCGCCGTCCCTTAGGAAATCGTATCAATTACAATACAATTATTGGACGCTTTATTATTGTGTTTCAATAAAGATTATCATGTGGTTATTTGTTTACTGATAAACTAAAACATAAAAACAGTAAGTTCTAAAGAAAAAAAATATACGTAGTGTACTAATAAGAGAGTTTATCAGAGATGATGAGTCCAAAATACTCTTATACCTTTTATCATCGTCATCAGGTGTTTTTTAGTCTCCTCTGCAGAAGCGCAACCCTCTCAGTACTACCAGAGCCATATATTAGCCAGAGCAGTGAGGGGATTTGGCCTACACTCTCCACGCTGGCCAGACGGCTTGGAGAGGTCTCTTTGATGTTTATAAGCTTTGTTTCACTTCCTAAGTCGCCTTCTACGACACCCACGGGAAGACTCGGAGTGGTTCTATTCTACTCTGCCGGGAACCACACGGCGGGACCTTTAATACTAAGTTCCAAAAAAATATTGTATTGTTTAATGGGAATGTAAATGTGAGCATTTTAGTCCACCATAACTTATGCCTGAAGGGATTAAGAACTTATGACGTGTCGTTTCTTGAGTATCACTCGGAAAATAATCGGTTTATTTTGTGACTCGTGTAATATTTTTAAAAAAGCTTGTTATATCAAAGTTAACGAATTTTTGCCTTCCTTACTCTACCTCATTTCCTCGGAAAATAAAACATGCTAATTGGATGAAAGTCACGAAAAAAGGGAATACTTAGGCTTCTCAAATCAGAAAATAATATTCAAGTTTAGATTAGTTAAGATTCCAAAAAAATCTTCGTTATTTAAATCGATTTAAAATACACAACGCGTAAGCAAAATTTCACGATGATTGGTTCAGTATTCAATGCGTGAAAGCGATACAAACAAATAATCAAACAAACTCACTCTTGCTTTCATAATATTACTTTTGATGTAAAGTTAATCCATACAAAACGGCTCAGTAATGCAGCAGATAAAGGGTTAGCGATGTTCAGGAGAATGATGTGTCCCTCTATATTTAGGAGGACGATGGTACTTAAGTAGTTTTATTAGAGTGATGATATTCCATATTTTTAGATTCTATGTATTTAAGCTGATGCCTAAAATACATAGACTTCAAAATTTTTAGTATCGGGCTTAAAGTAACGCAAAAAGCTCAATGCTAAGAAACTTTTTCATACGAGTATATGCTACGCCTTTATGCGCCTCATTTATCCTTACTGTATGTCAAAGACCTTAATATTAGAATACTGAAATCCGAAAAGTATTTTTATCGAACCTAAAAATATTTGAATTGTAAAATTGACATTATCTGTTTACGCTTCTATTTTCAATGAAACGATCCTTTATTACAACAGACCATTCAATATTATATTCTCAGATGCGATCAACATAAAAAACTCCTTATTTGCATTGCAAACTTGACTTTAAGGACTACATTAGCGAAAATATGTTATCATTTCATTTACTTTCTCAATCTATCCAGGACTGTAAAGCGGGAGAAATATTTGAATCCAGAATCAAATCCACTGTGACAAGAAACTGAGTAGCTTTATGACATATTTGCTGTGTGACTTATTAAGCGATCTTTACACTAAGGCTTATTTTAATTTAATAGCAAACAACGACGTAACACCCATATTTACAACATATACAGGCAGTTCAATATTATACGATAAACTTACAGCGTAACCTTAACTAATATTATAAAGAGGAAAGATAAAATCGGTTTTGGAGACAAACAAACAATCATGTTTGTTTGCATTAAACAGGCTCCGAAACCGATTTTCAAAATTATTTCACTTATAGAAAGCTAATTTATCTGCGGGTGACATAGGCTATAATTTACGCGGACAAAGCCGCGGGAAAATTGCTCGTGTTAAATAAGGAACAAAAGATTTAAACGTATTCATGACAATACAAGTTAATTTTAACTCACGTGTCCATTGACTGGGGTATTTCTACACTGCGACTAGGGTTGTCAAAATAATATTTTTTTTAAATAGAGTTCTTGCTAGTAAGGCTAAGTGCTTCATTCATTTTGAACTTTAATCACAGTTTTTTAAATGAGACTAGAAAAAGAATCGAAAATTATTAATTATATATAAAAATAAATTAAATATATAATGGGAACAAATCACACCAATCGAGTTGAGTTGATAGTCGTAGGATACTTTATCAATTTATAGATAAAATATATACTCTTAAATAAATTTACTTTTTAAAGGGGTTTTTCGCGTTAAATACGTTATTTATACTACTTTCAAGCACTTTTTTTGCAGGTAGACTGAGTTGACATTTGTTTGTCCATAATTATATATTTAGAAATCATTAAAATATGTAGATACTCTCAAGACCCATGCCATATAATTTCGAAGGACGTAGCAACCCTACTTGTGATATGTGACACTTGTTATGTCGTGTCGTGTACGAAGGATGTAATAGATATATTTTGACTGTTCGATGAATATATATATCCGCTAATTAACGGCATGTAGTTTGTTTAAAGAGGCTGTTAAATGAGCACTTATTGAGAAACCAATATGTTGAATGGATGGAGCTGTAGAAAGATGGATATGTCTTAAAATCATGGCCCAAATTTGTACGTGCCTCGTTATAATTACAATATCTGCATATCATTTTCCACCTATACGCCCACGAAAAAACTAAACGTGGCTTTTGGTTCTTGTGGCCGCAGGTTCTCTCTAGCCCTTAAGAGTTTAAGACATGCTTATACTTTATGATAAAGTATTTCCAACTCTTTGGATGTAGCAGCCCTACCTGTGAATTGTGACACTTACGATGTCGCATGATTGATGTGTCAGACACGTTTTGGCACGAGCTGATACTTATCTCCTGAGTGACAGCAAGTGCATACGTCATTCTCAATTGCAGTGAACAATGACCTTTGTTTAATTTGTGCAATGACCCTGGCCTTGCACTTTAACTGTAGTTGTTTGAAGTACCATTAATAATTAATCACCTGACGTATGAGATATTTTTTGTATCATTTACTTGTATAAACATCTTGTGCTACTGTGACTCTTTGGCTGGTAAGCGTTTAGACCTTTTAGGATCGGCGTATCCTGATCTAGAAGACTACAGGCACTACGCACCAGGTGATATCCTGAGGCTCATGCAGTCCTTCTTCGGGAATCACCGTGTGGTATGAGTGAGTAAGGCATGGGGTAATGTTTTCTTATGTTTTCGCGATTGTTACACATTTAAATAAAATTATTTTAATACGGTTTATATCGCGTTTATTACATTATTCATCCACCCTGGCTATGCCGAAGATGTTCAAACGGTACGTAGATGATACTTTCGTTGTTCGCCCAAAAACTCAAGTATCTTTATTACTAAACCATCTTAATTCAATTAATAACAAAATTAAATTCACCTTAGAAACTGAGACAAATAATTCATTAGCTTTTCTTGACATTTTAATAATTAGAAATCCTGATAATACTATTAGTCATACTGTGTATAGAAAGCCTACCCATAACGACAAATATCTCAATGGCAAATCCCATCACCATCCATGTCAGTTGGCTACCGTTGGTAAATCTTTGTTTCAGAGAGCACATGGCATCTGTGACACCCACCACCTCAAGGAGGAGCTTCAACGAGTAAAATCGGTTTTAAGAAGCAACAACCTCAACCTCCCAAAAACACATCACAGAAGCCGCCCAAAGCCTCACACAGTTGATCGCTTTCCTGCCATCTTACCATATGTAAAGGGAGTTACAGACAAAATTGGTAATATACTTAAGCGTGCTTCAATCAAGACCTATTACAAGCCGCACAAGAAAATAAACCAACTTTTAAGACCTGTCAAATCTAATATCCCGTTACAAGATGCTGGAGTTTGACTGTGAGTGTGGTTTATCATACATTGGGCAAACAAAGAGAAGCATCGGTACCCGTATAAAAGAACATATTGCTGACATGAAGCATAGGCGCTCAACGAAGTCTGCAGTCTGTGAACATGCCCTAGACAAACCCAACCATTATATGCGTTTTGATAATCCTCAAGTCCTTGCAAAAGAAAACAGATACATTCCAAGAATGCTTCGTGAGGCTATTGAAATTAAAAAACATCCTAATTTCAATAGAGAGGATGGTTGGCAGTTACCACCAGCTTGGGATCCAGTCATCAATTTAATCAAATCCCAAGCTAAGCAGAAGACTGCAAGACCTTCAGACACCGTGAGCCAATACTGCGTACATCCGGAACGTTATCAATAAATATTTTAGGCGGTAGATTTTGCAGTTCTTATAAAATACTAGACAAATGTCAACTACCTGCGACCACGAACACTGTAAAGTGCTCGAAACGTTAGGTGTATAAATAATGTAATAAACGCGATAAAAACCGTATTAAAATAATTTTATTTAAATGCATGGGGTAAGTACAAAATAACCCAAAGGTTAGACGTGCTTCCGATTTACAATCGGCCCCAATTGAAGATAAAATAATGTCATAGATGACGTCTTGAAGAAAACGCATCAGCAGCTGGACAATTGTCCATTATACGAGTAAATAATTAATATACTTGTCGTGGGGAAATAAAGTTATAAAATAAATTTAAAAAAATGATTTTTTGGGTTCCATAACTGATTGGCCAAAATCGGAACCATATACGAGTAGATTGTGCGCGTCTGTCCGTATGCCACAGCTGATAATGATGATAAAAATATTACGGATTCCACTGATAATAAATAACTTTACCAAGTTTCAACAATGTACGAGTAGCCTACATTGTTGAAACTTGGTAAAACCCCGCTTAAAGATTTATACAAAAAATTAAAAAATTAAAGGGATCCTTGTATTTTTATTTGAAATAAAATAGTATCAACTTTTTTTCGCATATATAATACAACTTTAAGAAACAACTAAAACTGTTAATGTGTTAGATTTTTTTTCGATCACACAGTTAAAATTCGGGTAAGGTGGTGAAATTCGGATGGGTATGTGTATTTCCAACAAATTCCTGAGAATCCTGGACTAAGATTGAGCTCAACAAAAGTGAACTTCTTCCCCAAAGGCCGATTCACAGGGTCGTTTGATTTGTTAGAGCGATTTGAGATTAGGCACAAAAGGCAGTGTTCGAGGAAATTTCGATTTCCGCCAATTGTGAAAGGTCCCTTCCAAAATGAAATCACTTGTTAGGTTCGCCGAAACAGAATCACTTTTCCGCCACTTTGAATCCGCTCAGCCAATATCCGCCAAGTCAAAGTCAGCGATTTCACAGCGTAAGGATTTCACCGTACGGTTACAAAATGTGTCAATTCTGAGACGTTCTATATTCATACGGGACAAGTGGCTCTCTATTGATGCTCTTTGAAATTTCAATCGCGAACATGTCACATTTTTTACGATTCTTATCTGCTAGTAAGTAAACGATAAAAGGTATTACTTTAGTAACCTATCAGTCTTCTTCTTAGTCGTTCACTCTTGACAGAGTGGTCGTAGTTGTACAGATGGTCCTGTTGCGGGATCTTCTTAGCCCGTCCCTTGGGCGAGGGTCGCTGCTTGTGTAATGGCTCTCCACTTCTGCCTGATATTTAATAGCATTATGAGCACATTGGACAATGGAATCCTATCAGTGTGTTCTAGAGATTTTTTAGTACGCGATCAAGTCTAAGATTAAGAGTTTCCAGAGGGTTTAAAGCTAAAAGAGGGATTATTACAAAATTCACCCCTAACTAGTAGATTTGTAAGCCAATACGACTATTTTTCTTTTTATTTTAGTTCAAATGAATATCGGAGAGACATCTAGTTTTTATTAGGTACATCTATTTTCTGTTAGTTGGTACGATAAAATTTGTCTGTCTGTCGATGTTTGCGAAAAATACCTTTTAAGGTACAGTCGGGGGCAGATAAACCTAACCCCTCTGCGAGCTACTACTACTACTACCCTAAGGGATTCTTATTTATCTGCCCCCGATTTAACACGCTTTAAAATAAAAATAAAAAAACATATTTGGTTTCCTAAAAATTAACATTCTCAAAGTGAGTCACGTTTTTAGTTGGTTTCGAAAAAAGTCTGTTTTGCTTTACACTGTAAACTTGTTGACAAGACTAACTTCCCGACAAGGATGGACTATACCGCCCCCAATTCACCCTAGCTGACCTTTATCGCTTTTCCCTGTTATTTGAATAAAACCGCACGTTTGACTCGTGGTCTATTTATTTGACCCGACTGCGGCGAAGCGAAAAGAAGGGTTATGTCATTGATGAAATTCATGTATGGATATACGTTTATCAAATCAAAAACATTACATTAGCGGACATACGGACTTATTACTGCTCAAAATATCCCAATGGCTGAACCGATTTTAATAAATAATACGTCATTAAATTTGTCTTGTGGTATGAGTGTCACTGAATACATAAAAAGAAAATAAAATGGCCGATTTTATGCTCTTATATATCCAAGCTTTTTTGGGACTTAAGGGATTTGAAGGCTAAAGAAAATATACATGACTTATTTTAATTACCCGATTGTTGTCCAGAATAATATAAATGTTTTTAAGAGTCATCGTAGTCTCAACTACTTACTGGGTAGTATTTTAATGTTCAGGGATTTATTTCACTCAAAAAATGCATTTTACTTCAAAAAAAATATTTAAATACAATAATTTTTAAATTGAGCTACTTTAAATAAATCGTATTTGATTCTACAAAGAAATTCTGTTTTCCTTTACAGTGTAAACTTGTTGTTAATCTTTTATTCTACAAATGTTTCATTTTACAGAATCTACTTTAAAATAACAATTATTTATAGACATTTTCTGAATTTTTTAACAAAACTAAGTAATAATTTATCCTACACCAAAAATAAAATTATAGAAACAAGTAAGTTTAAGTATTATAATTATTAAAAGAAAACTTAATAGTGCCAAAATGAACTGTTACTATTGGCGGACTTAATGCTATGAACATTCCCTCCCAGTCAACCATGATAAGGAAACACATAGAAAGTTGTATGGCGCAAAGAATAAACTGATTAAATAATCCCAACTAATGTTTGTTTGTTTGTTTGTAAATATTATATATATTGCACATAAACATAAAATCAACATACAATAAAAAGAGAACTTAAAACTAAAAGAAATGTGCACATTGGCGGACTTATCCCTGGAGGGGACCTCTTCCAGTCAACCAGGCATCTGAAAGAAGACATCATTTGGGTTAAGTGGGGCAGAGGTATGAGATTAAAAAAAAAGAACTTGGAAACAAAAACAAACAATATTAACTGCGAAAGTGAATTTGTTTGTCAAGCTTTCACGCCCTATTTACTGATCTCTCATGAAATTTTACATACTTACCTACACGTTGTCAAGTCTAGAGTACGGAGAAGGACATATAGGACTTTCTACCCGGAGAGTAAGTAGTACTGTTCCCGAGGGATCGAAATTATCGCGAGTGGAGCCGCGGGCAAAAGCTAGTAATAATATATATTTTATAACAAACCTGCTCTGTTGATGTCTACCAAGGTGTTAAAAAATGTCTGTATCTCCTAACATCTCAGTTTGTTTTAGTTATTAATCTGTGATCTCAGTACATTGTTTTACGGCCCTGGATACGAGTTCTATAGAGTTTTTCTTCATTTAATCCGTCAGTTGGCGAGTTCTCCATCAAACAAACGAAATGATGGTGTATTTCGTTTGTTTGATGGAGCCCATGGCGACAATTCTTCGCGAATCCACTGGTTTCATCATAGACGACGCAGCAAGGCGGACAACCACTAGCCCGCTAAGTAAATCTCACTACAGCCGCACCATGACAGTCTATTTTAGTTAATTCACACATTGTTCATAATTGTGAGCATTTATATTATAAAGTCCACTAGAATCAATTTGCAAAAAATCTAAAACAAACACCGTGTAGTCCGCTAAAACTCCCGCCAAGAATCACTCTTTTATATTCATGGGGAGAACGAGATGTCAAGTGTCTTTCTATTGATACAGCTCTTTGAAACCTCTGACGTAATATTTTATTGCGATTCTTTCCTGTTTTCCTCTCATTCGTTTTATCGATTTGACCATAGAAGTATGAATACTCTCTAGAATGTGAATATTGCTTGATCTGTCCTACGACTTATACTCGTAAAACATACACGCGGCTTTCTCGCGACCCCAGTCATCTGACGTCTGTCGAAGTGCAAATATCAGAACGAAATTAATTGTTTATAGCCGTAAACATGCCTAGTTGTGCAGTGAAATCCTGCAAAAATACTGACAGAAATATTAAAATGTTATCCCGACCTGTTACTTTTCACATGTAAGTAAGGCAATGTATGTTTTATTTTAAAAAATTAAATGTATTTATACGCCATTTTAAATGTCAAAATCCTTAGTAAGAGAAGATAGTACGAATAGTGATGCCCCTACTTACTCTTACAATATATCGATAAACAATGTATATGAATACGACATGAGTACAAAGGAGCGTACCAGAAGTATAATTGTGACCCGATTCTACTAACTCATATAACAGACCATGTCTTACCTCTATATCCTGTCAATCCTTGATTTCAAAATATTTCTAATGCAATGCCTTTAATTTTTGCTAGTTTTCATTATTATTTTTTCTTAGAAACATATATTTAATTTTTCGTATTTCTCCTTTTTTTGACAATGTCAAATAATCAAAGTAAAAGTAATTTTATTTTTAAAATCCTAACCGGCCTTTTAGTAAACTTCTTTATAGACAGTACTTCTTCTTCATATATTTGCCAAATTATATATTGGCATGAATGCCTTTGTAGTATAGGAACGGACCCCACATATGTTATACACGTTCTTTATGTACAACTATATATTATTCTAAGATTCATTTAATAAATCAGTGTATTATTGCAACTCGGCTGTTTCACTTGTCTCCTTCGGCTCCCGACAGTTCATGGCGACCTATTGCCAGTAAAATGAGCCGCCCTCCGCATAAGGATTGGTATTCGTAAACATCGTCGCGATCAGTGCAATTTAGAGTGCAAGTTTAGAACAATGAATTACTGCGTAAATAATCGTTTTGAACTATCGTCGTGTGAGAGGACTGTTTTTGTTATAATTAATCAAAATGGGTTCGCAAACCAGTAAAACTGAGGAAGTGACGTATAATACAAATGCGGCAGTAGGGGTTGACAATTCCACCCACTTGACGAAATTGAGCGAACGTGCATCGGTGACTAATTGCATTTTGATAGCCATTATTACTCTTATGGCCATTGGGGCGCTGCTCATTCTGTATAGAATGTATAAGAAATGCCACGGTAGATTGGTTCAGCGCGAAGTTAATGAGTTTGCGTTAAGGCGGTACGCGAGCTTGCTACGACGCCAGCCTGGTCACCCTGCGGCCCGGGGTGTAAAAGCAGAGGATCTCGTGTAACTCGGGAGTAAGTGCAGTGCAAAGGTGAAAAAAAAAGTGATGTGAAGTGTGCGAAGTCGCGTAAATATATCGCGAATCGTATGTATATGCCTACATATGACGTCTACATGTTAGTTGTAAGTATGTACTCATAGAATATAAGTTAAATATGCATGGTTAGTCTTTGAAACTTGTTTAATGTTATGGCCGATGTACTAGAAAATTTAGTAAGAGATTTGAAAGAAGTTCGTACATATTTGATAAAAATTGGTGAAACCAGAAGGAAAGGGAATATTAGTATAGTAAAGTTGAGCGAAGCTAATAATTTATATAGTCAGTACGTTACTTTGGTTGATCATTTGAATAGTGAAATAAAAAGCGGAACTTTATCAGGTAGTTGTGTAAATTTAATTAATAAATGCTGTGCTGAATTTATAGATTTATATAACGAAATTGTAAATTTATGTTCGACCGTTCAGAGTAAAGAACAAGCCAGCACCATGGAGAAAAATACTTTATTTGATTTGAAAATAGCTTTGAATTTGTTACCGGTGATGAATGGCGATGATAAGATTACAAAACAATTAATTGAAAATATCGAATATTACGAGTCTACTTTGAGCCGGCCTGAGTGTAAAAAAAATTTAATTATGTTTGTGTTGAAAAGTAGGCTTTCCGAATCCGGTAAATTGAAATTAAATCCTACGTATGACAGTGTCGCAGATCTTATAAAGGATATGCGTAAACAGTTGCTTCCGCAGAAATCCTTTACGGCGATCCAGGGCAAACTACAGCGAGCGCAGCAAGGCAATAAGTCGATTGCGGACTTCGGTAAAGACATATGTGAGTTGTTTGTTGATTTAACAATTTCGCAAGCCGACGGCAACTCGGACACCTATAATGTTTTAAAACCTTTAAATGAAAAGTACGCTTTAAAAAGGTTTGCTGACGGCTTGCGAAACCCTAAATTAAGTACAATTATTGCGGCGCGCAACTACTCGAGTTTAAAGGACGCCATACAAGCGGCGCAGGACGAGGAGGTTTCCTCATCAGCGAGTACTACTGAAGTTATCGGTGTATACAAGAATACAGGTTTTCGCAGAAATTTTAGACGTGGGACTTTTAGGCCTGTAAGAATGCAGTCGGGACGCGGAAGGTGGCAACGCGGACTTTATACAGGTAATGGTAATTCATTTCGTAATAATTTTACAAATTTTAATAGACATTATAACAATCAGGGCTCATATCAAAGGAATAATTGGCGTGGTTATAATAGGGGTAATCAACGTAGAGGATTCCGAGGTTCTTCCTTCAATAATGTTAATACTATAGGAATTAAACCAAATTCGGTTGAGCCAGAAGACCACACATTAGATGCGAATCTGAGTCATTTTTTTCGATCCTAACCTAATTTGTGCGTGTCATTACCTAAACAAAGTGTCGTTTCAGATAGGCAATGACAAATATGGATGGCTCGTAGATTCTGGGGCCTCCATATCTGTGGTCAAATATGATATAATAGAATACATGCGCATTCCTTTCCATAAGAAGAGAGTTCTTATAAGAGGTATAGGTGGAAATACTGTTACAGAGGGATATAGTTACATTAAATTACGCCTTAATAACGAATATTTCATACATAAATTCTTCGTTTTAAAACAAATCCCTTCGAAGACGGATGGTATTTTAGGTCAAGACTTTTTGAAAACATTTAATGGAATTTTAAATTTTGAATGCAATACTTTGTCATTAACTACGGAATTTAACAAAAAAGTGACGGTCCTCTTATATTGCCAATCAGAGAAATGCAATTATTTGACGATTAGCGCAAGAAGCGAGTCGATTCATTTTATTGATACCTGTGATAAGGAAGAATTTGTTATAGAATGCCAGGAAATATGCGACGGAGTATTCTTAGCCAGTGCTATAGTGAAACCAGAAAACGGAAAAGTCCCTGTAAAAATATTAAATACTAGGGAAAGTGAGGTAACATTGTCGAATATTTCCGTAAATAAATCGAAGTTAAATGATTATTATATTTGCAACTTTAATAGGCACAATATGAACGCAGATAGGGTTAAATTATTGTTTTCGTCATTAAAATTAGAAAAGTTAAATGAAGAAGAAAGAAAATCGATGGAAAATATTTGTGCAAAATTCCCAGACATTTTTTATTTGCCGGGTGATAAATTGAATGTAACTCCTTTATATGAACATACCATTGAGTTAGAGCCTCATAGTACTCCTATATATTCAAAGCCCTATCGTCTGCCTCAAGCTCAAAAATTAGAGGTAGAAAAACAAATACAGAAAATGCTGGCAGATGGTATTATAGAAGAAAGTACGAGCGCCTGGTCAAGTCCATTATTACTGGTACCGAAAAAATCTGATTCTAACGATAAAAAATGGCGTATTGTGATAGATTATCGAAAGTTGAATAATAAAATTAAAGATGATAAATTTCCGTTGCCCAATATTACAGATATACTCGATTCATTGTCTGGCGCGGTATATTTTAGTCATTTAGACCTTTTTCAAGGTTTTTACCAACTTAGTTTAAATCCCAACAGTAGACCCTATGGCGAGTGCGTAAGTTAAACCATTGAGATCGATACCAGGATAAGTGATGATTTATTAGAAATGCTACTCGTAACTTATATACTAAGGAAATATACATAGGTATCGCATTGGTAGGGGAGATCGCTGATTTAGGAATACGTGTATATTCTTACGTGATGTACGTGTCTTGCTAAGTTAACAATATTTAAACACTTCCTGCAGGTACATCACGTTCGTATTCCTAAGGTCGCAATAGTACTCCCCCTTTTGTAAAAAATAAAAACAATTAACAATAAAATTAACGAAAAATTCATAAACTGTAACAACAATAAAATAACAAAAATGTAAAAACTGTAGCGAATGCAAATATGCATAGTGCACGTGCTGAAAAACGCTGTGTAGGCAAATATTTCTGCGCGGCAAATTATGCGTTTATGCATTGACATTGACCCTGTGAATCGTTTTTTTTTTTCCTTATACATAGTTGGTAGATATTGCAAACTTCTTATATCTCTTAATATACATTTTGTCAATATGGTCTTGATGCGCAGTCTGAGCTTCTCGTATAGATACGTTTTCACTTGCCAGTTGTTTCAATCCCAGTGAGTCGGGAGATAATTTCTGCTCGCTCGTAGTCTTTTGTGAGACTGTAGAGAGCGATGTCGACTAGCGCCGGTGGAAGTCCTGCCGAAATGCTCCGCTGAAGAGTGGCCACTCTTTAAAAATTTCTAAGCGTGAGCTCGGCGGCTGTGCCGGACGTTATAATTGTCGAAAATAAACATTGTGGGTGCTCTGCTCAGGACCAGGAGCTCGGTGCGTCGGCTGCTGTGGCCCTGAAGTATGACCCGTTTGCTGGCTTGCTCTTGAGACTGCTTGCTGTGAACCATTTGCTGCATCTTGAGAGACGTAATTTTCAGTTAAAGTAGTGCTTCTGTGATCGCCATTTTACTTTAATGTTTTCCTGTCAATATGTTGATCGCTGTTCCATCTTAAAGTTGTTCGCTCTTTTGCTTGCAGGCTTCAAAGTTATCAATTTATTGTCCTTGTTTGCCATGAAATCTATACCACTGTGTAAGTCGGTAGCAATTAGGCATTAGAACTTAATGATATCACGAAATGCGGTGCAAGATTCTTTGTTGCCAAACAAATTCTTATTCAAATAATAGGCAAATATTTATATTATTTCTCATTACGCCTTTTTTGAACAACATACGGCCATCTGCGGCCTTGCGATCTTGACATCGTTCAATTATTTGTTGCAGTTGCACTTTCGTTCGTTGTTGTTTCCATGTGAAGTGATGCAATTTGTGACGTCAAATGCGTCATCATATAGATATCAGCTGTTCACGTTGCGTAATTGTTTCTATTGTATTTAATAATTTCGTTGATCCTCTGTGACATCATTTTCTTTATAATTCTGCCGCTCGCGATGAATTTTTCTTCTGTGCATGCGCTTTCTTATTTTTCTTGAAGTTGACGGCTACAGCTTGCGGTTGCGCTGATATTTCCCGGATTTTTCTTTGCCTCGTGGTTGCCTGGTAGTTCCTGTGCCTCCTGTTTTATGAGTTTATGACCGTTCAGCTATGGTGCAGGATTCGATCAATGAATCGTGTGAGCCGGTGTTGATTCCTTTTTTCAGCGTGGTTGGAGCCATTTTTGATGGTACTTGTTGTCCTTGTGGTTCTGGTTACTGCCGGAGTGCCTCTTGCATTTTCAAACCGGTGAGACCCGCTTGTGGGAAGCCGGTGAAAATGTGCACGTTGATTTATTCGTTCTTCAGGCTTGCGTCGTCAGGGTCTTTCATGTTGAGGCGCGTATCCATCACGTCGGACTACATCACGACGGCTTGATCACGTCGGTTAGATCACGTCGGGCTGATCACGTCGGGGTCACCAATTATGGAGAGTGCGTAAGTTAAACCATTGAGATCGATACCAGGATAAGTGATGATTTATTAGAAATGCTACTCGTAACTTATATACTAAGGAAATATACATAGGTATCGCATTGGTAGGGGAGATCGCTGATTTAGGAATACGTGTATATTCTTACGTGATGTACGTGTCTTGCTAAGTTAACAATATTTAAACACTTCCTGCAGGTACATCACGTTCGTATTCCTAAGGTCGCAATAGACCCTACACGGCGTTTACAACAAATAAACAGTATCAAATGACTAGGTTACCTATGGGCCTTAAGACTAGTCCTAATGCGTTCTCGAGAATGATGACCATTGCAATGACGGGATTAAATTATGAAAAATGTCTAGTATACCAAGACGATCTAGCCGTTTTTGGAAGATCTCTACATTCTCACAATCAGAATTTGCTTGATGTATTCAGTAGACTCCGAAAAGTGAATTTAAAACTAAATCCAGCCAAGTGCGTTTTTCTTCAAAAGGAAATGCTATATTTAGGCCACATCGTATCAGAAAAAGGTGTTTTGCCGGACTCGTCTAAAATACAAGTGGTAGAAAATTACCCGAGACCACAAAACACGCAGGAAGTCAAACGTTTTGTAGCATTTATGAATTACTACCGTAGGTTTATAAAAAACTTTGCTGATATTGCATTTCCATTAAATAAATTATGTTGTAAAAATGTTCCCTTTATATGGACCGATGAATGTCAAAATAGTTTTGAGTTACTAAAAAACATGTTGATTAACCCTCCGATTTTACAGTATCCAAATTTTTCCAACGATAATGTTTTTATTTTACAAACAGACGCATCGGGGGTTGCGATTGGTTCAGTACTATGTAACGGCGACGGTCGGCCTGTAGCTTACGCGAGTCGAAGTTTAAATAAGGCGGAACGAAATTATCCTACTATCGAAAAAGAACTCCTTGCGATAGTATGGAGTGTTAAACATTTCCGACCATATTTATATGGAAGACAATTTAAGATACAGACCGATCATCGACCTTTAGTTTTTCTCTTCGGAATGAAAGACCCGTCGAGTAGACTTATTAAATTCAGATTACAGTTAGAAGAGTATAACTTTACTGTTGAATATATTAAAGGGTGTAACAATGCAGCTGCAGACGCATTGTCACGCATTGTAATATCGTCAACAGATTTAAAGAACTTAAATTCGGGTATAACTGATGTATGTGTAATGACGAGAGCGCAAAGGCGAAAACTAGAGAGTAATCAAGGCGGTCAAAATTTTCCGGTTGTTAATAATCCCACTTTAAACTCAAGGCCTGATCAACCGAGGGTTGTGGAAATTATTAAAAAACCGAAAAATTTTACTGAATTTTCTTTAATTACTATGAAACAATTCAATAAATTATGTAATCAAAATATAGCAATGGATTTTTCTAAATATTTTATCTATGTATATGAAAAGTCAATTATTTATTTAAACCCAAATTCTCGATCGCCGTTATCGCGAGCCGAAATGACGAGAGATTTGAGTTTATTATGTAAAAGTCACTGTATTGAAGAATTGTGTATAATAATAAATGAAAATAATAAAGATTTTATAGCTAGCTTTGTGGAAGAAATAAATAAATTGAGTAAATGGTCCGGACCACGTATATGCGTATTAAGAGGAGTGCAAAGAATAAATAATTTGGATGACAGACGTGTCATACTAAATGACTTTCACTTATTGCCTACGAGTGGCCACGCGGGCATTAAGCGAATGACTAACAATATTAGGAAATATTATTTCTGGCCTAATATGAATAAAGATATAGAGGATTACGTAACTAAATGTGAAATGTGTCAAAAGCAAAAATATTGTGTGAAAACTAAACAACCTATGACTATAACAAGTACGGCTAATTCGGCATTAGAAAAAGTTTATTTAGATTTGGTAGGCCCTTTGCCAAAGGATGATAGAGGTAATATTTATATTTTAACACTGCAATGTGAACTATCGAAGTTCATAGAGGCATATCCGCTACGTGCAAAAGACACGGTAAGTGTAGCAAGGTCATTCGTAGACAACTTTATTCTCCGCTACGGGATACCTCGCATAATCGCAACTGATAGAGGCACTGAGTTTGTATCGCACACAATGAAGGAGGTATGTAAATTATTAAATATTGAAAATATCACATCTACGGCTTACCACCATGAGAGCCTTGGTGCGTTGGAAAACTCGCACAAACATTTGGGTGCATATTTAAGGATACATTGCGAAAATCACATTAACTCATGGAGCGATTGGATTCCATATTGGTGTTTTGCCTATAACAATAGTGTTCACTCAGAAACCCAATACACGCCACATGAGTTAGTGTTTGGTAAGTCATGTAATATACCTACCAATTTTAACGGAACTGTAGTTGATCCTTTATATAATCTCGACAGTTATCCGCAGGAATTAAAGTATAGGCTGCAATTAGCTCAAAGAGACGCTAGAAATAATTTATGTAATAGTAAAATAAATAGAAAAATATATTATGATAAAAATGTTAAGCCAGTTACCTATAAGAAAGGAGAATATATACTGTTAAGAAATCCCTCAGGAGATAAATTGAAAAGTATTTACCTGGGCCCTTATTTAGTTTTAGAGGATTTAGATTTTAACGTCAAGATTTTGAAAAATGGTAAGGAGGACATAGTTCATAAAAATAGGACCAAACTTTTCAAATCATAAGATTAGTATTGTGACATCATATGTATTACTACGTATAATTGTAAGTAATTTTTTTTATTTTTGTTAATAATACTTAAAGTTGAATAGAAAGTAATGACTATTAACTTGTTAATGTAACGTGAGCATTTACTTAAAAATGACTAACCATGACAATGTACTTGTTTAAGCTATATACTCACATATTCATTGAACTAGGGTTAGAATTTGTAGAAAAAAAAAATGTAACTAAATGTAATTTTTTTTTTTTTCAATAAGGGGGAAGATGTAGTATAGGAACGGACCCCACATATGTTATACACGTTCTTTATGTACAACTATATATTATTCTAAGATTCATTTAATAAATCAGTGTATTATTGCAACTCGGCTGTTTCACTTGTCTCCTTCGGCTCCCGACAGTTCACCTTAATACGCTCTCAGATTATGATGATATATCTATACAACATGTTACCAGTCAAACTTGTTGTGCCAAGATAAAAAAGTTTGTTTCTAATGTTTGGATGGGTGTGATTTACAAATACATAACTTCAATTTTGGGATCCAAGATTGCGGACACCGCCTATGAAAATTCGATAGGGTTGTAGTTTTAGAGGTGTGGTATACATCGCAGATATGATGAAAACCTTTGGAACCAAGATGGTGGACACCATTTTCCATGAAAATTCGGTCAACCATGCCGAATTTTCATGGATTTTTGGAGATTCACTTACACAATTTTGATATTCAAAGTCAGTTTGTCCTGGGTCAAACTAGGTTATCATGACAGGCTGAAACAAAGTAGTCATTAAATCGTGTTTGGTCGGTAACATTTATAATGGTTTGGTTTTTCTAATATTCAAATTAAATTTCAATAGCAAATAATGTAGGTATTATTAAATAAAAAAGTAAAAGAAAAATGGATAAATGCAGTATGTAGGGAGAATTGGTTTCCTATTCCTCGAACCACAGTTTGTTCGGAGCATTTTGATGAAACGTGCTTTGATTTAAGCAAACAAAGGAGATGTTTATTTCCCAATTCAATCCCAACTTTGAAACTAAACGTAAGTATTAAGTAGGTAGTTATTTTAATTTATTCATTTACAGTAATTGTTAAGCGTTTATTTTGGTAATTAAGGTAGCTATATAACGTCAGCTGTAATACCAAGCGGGATAGTAATGACCATTATTGTTGATATATATTTATTAACATTTTTACACCTTTAAGGTCGTACGTACCTGAATGGTACGATCAGTAACGTTTCCAGTATAAAGGTAATATTAACGTAAAGCATACAGTATCCGTAGGGCATGCAAATACACCACATGAAATAATGATAATCCCTCCCTTATGGGGAGCCATTCTTGTTCCCTTGTTCCTCTTTATTCTCATTTACTTTCAGTTAAAATAATGACCTCAAACTACTCAGCCTAGTGAAGTTTTGTCGTGTAGCAGACAAGCAAGAGAGGGTAACAGATTCGATGTCTGGCACGGCTAAATATTTTAACTTAAATTTCACATGTGTATGTCCGGCGTTCTGAAGCTACCCACGGACATACAACCCACAACATACATTCATATAATCACGTTTGTTTCCCTTACAAGCAGCCAGAGCTCAAGGTCGGACCCAAATGCTACGTTTAGCATGTTTGTATATAGGTGGAAAACGGAATTAAAATAGTGATAAGTTGCTAGCCGCATCATCTTTTGATATTGTTTAATATATTTTCGCCCTTTCCCTTTGCCGGCTTTTACTTTCACTTACATTCTACATCTTTTTCATTTGTCTCGTAACAGCCGTGCCGCAAAACTTTGCCAATTCTCATTACCGCATAAATACGGTCATAATAGCGGAACAACAAAGCTTATGATGCTATTAGGAAATAGCTCGGACAATGATGACTAATAAACTAATTTTGATGGTATTTGCACTCTTAGGTAGCTACGCAATGATAATAGAAAACATAATTTCACATTCAAAAACCTTTGTTTTCTAAATTGCAACCGCAGATCTGTATACCTACATTAAATCTGTGATTGCAACAAAATGGTTTGTTTTGTGTTTTCGATATCGATATTACGCGGTGTTGATACATGACTTGTGACAGCAGTGTCAAAAGTCATGAGTGCTATTTTCAAACTGGCGACTAAGTACGCTGGTTTGAATTTCGGTTGTTTGAAAAATCAAACGAACGATTTCTATGTAAATTTTTGTACGTCTTCATGATATCACCCGTTCAAAAATAGCAGCCCTATAAACCCGTCCCCCTTTCCTCTTTTTCACACCCCCCCGGCTTGACATACTAGGTTTTCATACAAAAATGGCTTTATGCGACATCTATTCAGAGTGACGAAAAATTTTTTTTTAAATCTATGGATTTGACTGAAGTTCAAATTCTAAGGAATTGATGTTGACTACGATTCAAACCGGTGTAAGGCCGTCGTCGTATTTATACAATACCACGAATTTTCCCACGCCTTCGTCCTTGTAAATTATTGCCACGGATAAGTTAGGTAGGTGAAAGTATTTTTTAAAACGGTCCAATAGTTTCGGGGCCGAACGAACAAATCTTAATGCTTTATGATATAATAATATAGCAAAAGGCACTATTCGGTTTACGCCTTACTGTTTGTCTGAAGTGTACTGTATGGATATGTAGAAAAGCAAGAAAAAAAAATAGTTTAAATATATAATTATAATGAAAATATATCCCTTATCACATTGAATTAAGAACCTACCATATTGATGCTCGTATCGTGACTTGTACAGCACAGTTTTTTGAAATCTCTATCACGGAGACGAACGGAGATATCATATTTTATTACGATTCTTTCCTGTTTGTTCCACACGTCCGTGTTATCAATACCACTAAGGAACGGTAAAATTCTAACGCATTGATGTTTACTACAATACTTCAAGAGCGGAGTATTTCCTCCGACTCAAAAAAAAAAAGAATGCTATATAAGTTTGAATTTTTCTTAGTCTTTTTTTATGTAGTAAGCATTTTTTGCAGCAATGGTTCTGAGTCATGTTTTATTAAAATTGGTATAGCCATTAACGACATACATATATTTTTGTGTCGGGTGTTGCTTAAATTTTTTAAATAACTTGTAGTTGAAACGATTTGTTAGAGAATACAAGGACTAGGTAAACAAATTGGAAAAGTTATGAAAGTGAATCTTGCTCTAAAGTTGGTTACATAGAAATCCCGTAACAGTATATTTTTTTTTGTCGATAGAACTAAGTAAACTCGTAAAAACGGTTTACTCCACTGTTTTCCTTCTCATATGAGCGTATTATCGTTTGCATTTTGAACTGTTGGAGCTTTGTTTAATTAACACTTTTCATGTTGCTATATTATTGTTTGGAAGAGTTTGCAAAAGTTTTAAAATGATTGGCTGCTTGACGCCAACCATCCCTGGATAGAGTAAGAACGAGTTTTCCCGCGCTAGATATATATCCCAAAACTTGTTGTAGTAATAAAAGTATACTGTGTCATGCACTTGATCACGGACGCCGCGAAATAATGATAAGTATGTACCTTTATTCGCCGTGTGGTTCCCGGCAGAGTAGAATAGGATCACTCCAAGTCATCCCGTGGATGTCGTAAAAGGCGACTAAGGAAACACAAGCTAAACAAAGCTTATTAACATCAAAGAGACCTCTCCAACCCATCTGGCCAGCGTGGAGAGTGTAGGCCAAATCCTCTGACTACTCAGGCTAGTATATGGCTCTGGTAGTACAGAGAGGGTTGTGCTCCTGCAGTGGAGACTAGAAAGACCTAATGATGATGATGACCTTTATTATGATACTGTCTTTATTCACTGATGCTCTATTACAGAGACAATATTCTTTACAACTCCTTCCTGTTTGTTCCATCGATCGATTTAACTGTGGAGAGGTAAAATAATTAGGTCATCGATGTTGACTAAATATTAAGAGCGGGTTTTAGTTGAAACAATTTGTATGACAAATAAAAAATAATATTTAATATATAGAAACAAAAAAATTGAAAGAGAAAAATAAACAAAAATTTAGCTAGCCCCATAGTCAGTTGTGAACTTGTGTCGTGGAATACTAACCCAATGATACTATCCTAATCCTAACTTCCTAACTAATATTATAAATGCGAAAGTGAGTTTGTTTATTTGTTTGTTTGTTACGCTTTCACACCCTATCTACTGAACCGATCATCATGAAATTTTGCATACACATAGGTTCCCTAACCTATGTGTATGCAAAATTAATTATAATGTCCTTCTCGGTACAGGGTACCGACATAGGCTATATATTACGCGGGTAACAGCTAGTATTGTATAATAGATACTTATTAAATTATAAATTTCCTGGATCCATATTAATCTAAAAAAGATCTAGAGATTCGCTAGTGTGTGAAAATTGGCCATTTTGAAGTAGGCCAGTGGTGTAAATCAAAATGTCACCGACGTCGGACAGATTTTATTTACGAGCATATGAATTATTAATATACTAAAACGCTTTTAAAGTCATGACTAACTGACGTAAATACTGCTATTGTGTCGAAGTTCAATATATGTCAATTCATAAAGATGTTCGACATGGAGAGAGCGAGATGTCAAGAAGCTTTCTTTGGATATTGCTCTTTGAAATCCTTCCTTAACTGGGTAGGTAACTTCCTATACTTAACTGCGTCAAGTGTTCTAAATCTTCAATTAAAATACCTCAACAAAAAATGCTCATCAGGTTGAATAACTTTTGCTAAGGCGTCATTTATATATTTATTATAGTTTACCTGGACTAGTATGCATCTGCATAAGGTGTTCCAAATTCTAGAATTTTTATATTTCAACAACAATGCAATATAAAAGTGGAGCCTTAGCAAAAGTTGTTAAACCTGAACAGGTTTAACAACTTTTGCTAAGGCTCCACTTTTATATTTCTTATAGTTCAGCTGGACCATTATAATGCTGCATCATGTGTTCCACTTTTCGAAATTATTTCTACCCTATATCTTGCCCAGGCTTAATAGCTATATACCAAAAAAAGTTTCATTCGAATCCGTCCAATATTTCCGGAGATGAACGTGATCATACATACAGACAGACAGAAAGACAGACAGACAAGAAATTCTAAAAAATTTTTTTGCTTTCTATTATTCTTTTTGGACACTTAAAATTTCAGTCAAAAATACTAAATGTACAGACAACAGAACAACTGTACAACTGTACCTATTAAAATCGCTTTTTTTCATTTTAATACACAAACCAAACAAGATTCGATATTTACCGCATACAATGGAATTCTAACTTATCGATACTTACTCGTACTAACTTAAAAGCACGTTTTACTTAAAACAATTTTGTCGGGATTGAAAAATCGAGCTTCTCAAAGTGATTCATGTTTAAAGTTGTTTACAAAGAACCCTGTTTCTATTGCTTTCAAGTGTAAACTTGCAATCGACTTACGCCGCAATCTACGCCACAATACACGTTGGCTTGTACCTACAAGGGCTACAAGTAAGAGTCTTATATGACTGTATAATGTGAGTATGAGTTTGTGCCACTATAGCTTCAAAATTCCCAATCAGTTTTGGGGTTTTCAAATATCGTAATACGAGTACTTCTTATATCTTTACGAGTAAAAATAGCTTAGTTAAAAAATAAAGTAGTAAAAAAGTATGTACTACGTACATTTTTAATTTCTTTTATTATGTAACTTTATAACATAACATTTACAGTGCTACAAGGATATTTTGGCACGTGGCTATAATCGGATCTTAACGCTGCAACTGACGTCATCTTGTAAAGCGAAGCATCTCGAAAAGATATTCATAAAACTAAGAATATTTTCTTAGCTGGTAATCCTAATTACATTCGTAATTACACACTGCGCCCCCATATCAATGTCATAGAAGTGGCAAATAATCCTTGCCGCACTGAATAATATATCTATGGATAAAATGGTTTCAAATTCAAATTCAATCGTTTATTTAATATAGGTTTCTTTGAACACTTATTAATTGTCATATTTGTGTTTACAATTTTTACAACAAAAAAATTTTGTTGACGTCAATAACTTTAAGCTTTAAGGTTGTGAAGATGGTGACAAATTATCATCGAACTCCTGTATTCATTTTGTAAAATTTAATGCAAATAAATCATATTGTTGATGCTGTGAACACTCTCTAACAAAAGTTCGTTAAAATAAACTTATATTCATTCGAAATTTTGTCGTACTAGACAAAATCTTTTTGGTATGATATTCGGACAAACGTCTCGCCAGGGACGGATAGACTACGCCGACCCGCTCCAAACTGGCACATTATCGTCCTTCATCCCATTTTGTAAACAATCGCTAATTTTATTCCCCATTCTATTTATCCGCGATAAGAATAAACATGTGATGGGTCCACTGTTTTCCTTAAACATAAATAACAACACATATATACTTATCATTCTTTACAAATATTTTCCTCTCCACACGGTTTAATCTGTTCCGGTATAGTGAAATATCCAAAAGTGAGTTTTTTTTTGTTTGTTACGCTTTCACGCCCTACCTACTGAATCGATCATCATGAAATTTTGCATACACATTAGTTAGGGTAAATCACTCGGACGAAGCCGCGGGTAGCGGCTAGTAAATCATATTGTTGATCCTGTAAACTCTCTTTATCGCAGGCGTATAACTCGCGGACTAAAGCTCGTAAAAATAAACTTCTATTCATTCGAAATTTTGTCGTAGTAGATAAAGTATTTCGGTATGACATTCGGACAAACGTCTCGCCAGGGACGGGTGGACTTCGCTGCCCCCCCATCCCCCCCCCCCCTAAACTGGCGCATTATCGTCTCGCACCACTTGTTTGTAAACAATCGCTAATTTTATTATCCATTCTATTTATCCGCGGTAAGAATAAACATGTGATGGGTCCACCGTTTTCCTTGAACATAAATAACAAAACATACTTATCTTTCTTAACAAATATTTTCCTCTCTGCTGGGTTTGATCTATTCCGGTAGTGACATATCCGAAAGTGAGTTTATTTCTTAGTTACGCTTTTACGCCCTACCTACAGAACCGATCATCATGAAATTTTGCATACACATTGGTTAGGGCACGGAAATGGACATAGGCTATGTCCTTACTTCCTAACTAATATAATAAATGCAAAAGTGAGTTCGTTTTTTACGCTTTCTACTGAACCGAACATAATGAAATTTTGTATACTCATAGGTTAGGGTACTGAAAAGGACATAGGCTATAAATCACGCGGGCGAAGCCGCGGGTACTGGCTAGTAAATCATATTGTTGATGCTGTAAACGAAAGATCGTTTACAGCATCGCAGGCGTATAACTCGCGGATAAAAGCTCGTAAAAATAAACTTATATTTATTCGAAATTTTGTCGTAGTAGATAAAGCGGTGTGACATTCGGACAAACGTCTCGCCAGGGACGGGTGGACTTCGCCGATCCGCCCGAAACTGGCACATATCGACTTTCACCCCACTTGTTTGTAAACAATCGCTAATTTTATTCCCCATTCTATTTATCCGCGATAAGAATAAACATGCGATGGCGGTCCACTGTTTTACTTGAACATAACAAAACAACACAAACTTATCTTGGGTTTGTGCCGTGTGGTCACCGGCAGAGTAGAATAGGACCACTCCAAGTCTTCCCGTGGACGTAGAAGGCGACTTAGGAAACAAAAGCCAAACAAAGCTTATAAACTTCAAAGAGACCTCTCCAACCCGTCTGGCCAGTGTGGAGAGTGTAGGCCAAATCCTCTGACTGCTCTGGCTAATATATGGCTCTGGTAGTACAGAGGTAAAGAATGATGACTTATCTTTCTTTACAAATATTTTCTTCACAGCTGGTTTTGATCTATTCCGGTAGTGACACATTAAAAATAAAATTTATGGAGCATTTATGTAAATATTTGTTTAACGTCTCCTGTTTAGTGGGTTTATCTTAATATTAATGTGTAACACATTTAGCCTTTTCTGTCTAATGTTTCCTCGTGTGTTTCACCGCGCGCCCAAAAAGGTTTATTTACTTAACACGAGATTTCCTGAGCTTATTTTTAACTCAACGTATTTGAATGAAAAACAAGCTAGCAAGCTTTAAGTTTACTTATTTAAGAACATTAAGGTACAATAACATATATCGAGTATAATCTGTATAGGTGAGTTACTACAGAATTATTTGTTGGTCGACATACATACATAATTACATATACATTGAATTTTGATAAAAAAAAAGGTAAACCAGATTACCTTATTTAATAATTAAAAGTCTTCGAAAGACTCGAAATCTACTTACTGTTTCAGAAGGTATACTAGCAGTGCGTTTTCCATACAAATGTATTTCTCTATTTTCTCGCTGAAAACTGCTTCTAGAGGCACAATTCTTTTTACATACAATCTATTACTAAAATAGGTATGTCCGTATGTTTTATTTTTTTCTAAAAACCTGTTGAAAAGAACAAAAAATTGTACAAAAACAGTTTTTTTTTTGAAAATTTAAAAAATAGAGGCATTCCTATTTTAGTACTAGATTTTATAAAAAAAGAATTGTGGCTCTAGAATCAGTATCAGCGAGAAAATAGAGAAATACATTTGTATGGAAACCATATTGAAAAAATACTGCTAGTATACGCTCTTAAGTGTTAAAGTTTATAAACAATACAAATTAATTACTAGCATTACAGAAGATGATGAAGACGTAACAAAAAACATAATATTAAAAAAGGCTAAGGTATGATTCGAGCTTATATCCTTTAGGTTTACGGCGTGTTTACTAAGTATTTGTTTATTACTATTTTCTACTTGGTAGGTAACATCTTATTTCCCATTTTTAATCATTATCATCCATCAGACAACGTTACTTCAATACGTATTATATGTATTAAGCTTCCATGTATCTGTGTTATGCAACACAGATACACTCATGAAACGATATGTAGTAACCTAAGAATTGACCCATATAAGTTATATGGGTCAATTCTTTTTTTTTAGAAATTAGAAATTATTGGCAAAGAACAATCTGTAAATACTTACGTAGAACACATAAACTACATAATAAACAATCTTAAGAGAATCAACGTAACTTGATTTATATGAATCAAGTTGCGTTGATAGTCTTGAGTTAACCAACTAGTTATTAACAACTTTTAAATTATAACAACTTGTTCATTTGTATATATAAAATACCTGTATCCAATAGCAGGTAAAAATTTAAATATTGTACCATATTTTTAAATGACCCTGTAAATTACAATTAAACATTTTTGTAAACTTTTCTTATGCAATACACTCACCTGGAAAGTGGCGTAACTTTCTGGGACAAAAAAAGCTTCCATTATCTTCCGATCGATAAAACGCGGTTAATAAACTATCATACCATCAATAAATCGATTAAGTACCGCTATGGTTGACCACAAACAAAAAATAAACGAAACAATAACTGCGACCCGAGCGGCCAAGTTTTCATTCGGAAATAAAAACACGATTCTAGTGATGTCCCTCGATAGCCGCTATCGATAAAACCCATCATTTTTGTGGTGTAGTACAACATAAAAATACTAGCGGTTGCCCGCAGCTTCGCACGCGTAGCGCGTTTTAGCCCTTGTTCTTCTCGGTAGCATTATCAAAGTGTATGCCAAATTTCAAGAAGATCGGTTTAAAAGATAAAGCTTGAAGAGGTAACAAACAAATATACAAACTCACGTTCGCATTAGGGAAGTAGGGATCGGATACGACCATATTGACTTGGTCTATCGAGTTGGACTTGGTGAATTATTAAAACTAGCCTGTTATTTTGATGCTATTTGTTGCGCAGCTCCACTATGTTTTTATATCTCAATGCCTACATTTAAAAGAAAGAAGAAACCCGATTTCATTACTCTCATTTTTTCTTGTCACTTATCATCGGCGATAAGTAAGCACCACCCGGGAGTTTGTGGTGGGAAGTCAAGGGGTGCAGTTGGGGTCTACCTTGGACGATTTTGCAAATTGATTTTGGTGGACTTTATAATATGAAATTGGTGTAGTTTGGTGTTATAAATGCTCGTGCTCGTGAACAATTTGTGAAATAGTTAAAGTGGACTGTTATATGGACTCGTATAGACTTGTCACCATAACCTCCCGACCTCGAGGCATTAAAGAACATACGCCATCTTTGATGCTACTTGTTACAACTTCACCGTACAACACCGATACTTAGTATCTCAATTTACTGGACATTGGCAGAATCACTGAAATCTCGGTGGAAGCCATTTCATAAAACAGAAGAAGAAGAAGCACCACCCGGCCTTATAAACAATTAAAAGATGCAAAATGTGAGTAATTCTGGATGTTGGTCTGGTAACAAAAAAGAAAAAATGCCAGCTGCTTCTCTTCGCGCAAAAACCGTAGAAGCCGGATAGGAAAGGACAAAAATCTTAATTATGTCAATAGGTGATTCGGCTAGAAACCCTAACTATTTTGATAAGGTCTTTTGACCCTGAGTTTTACTCACTTGTAAGGGAAACAGACACGAGTAATATGTATGTAATATTTGAGAAACATTCATAAATAGTTAAAGTCAGCCATCAAATGCGGTACGACTATCGATAGTTTAGCATCACTACTACCAATTCCACCTTAGAAAGTTAATCTTTTCGGCCACCGGATTTTCCGAATTGGTTATCAATAAAAGTCGGAAAACAACGCTTTTGCTAGAATATACTATATTTGAGAACATTTCGATGTAACAACATTTTCCTTTATCTAACTTTGAGAGGAATGCGGTGAAATTGATTTCTGTGAGGTTGCCAAAGTAGGTTAGGGACTTGTTTTCAGTTGAAATTACGATAATATTCCACAATTCCAAGTTTGAAGGATGTTTGTGGATATATCGTGATTTCATTTTCGTTCAATGTTGTGTTGTTGTTGTTTTTTTGAAGCTTGAAAAATCTGACACTAGATTTGGACACTTCTACACACGAAAAACAACAACAGAAATATTGTGTTGATATAAGAGTAATATTTAAAAAAATATTTGACTGTTTTTATCACCCTTGATTCACTCGTTCGGATTATGCTGATGTGAATTACCTGTAACAATACAAAAAATTTGATTTAATAAATAAATATACATACTGATTAAAAACATAGGGTACAATTAAATAGATTATCAATCAAGATATTACTGATACGGTACTTTATTTTCCACAAAGGTTTTTAATTGAAAATAATACGGTCTCACATCATAAAACATAAATAAATAGATGTTATACCTTTCACTTATGCATTACCTACACCCGAGAGAATTCGGGGCGCTACGTTTGTTTCATTTTATATAATACCCGTGAAACACTCACGTCACTTATACAATATATTCTCCGTCACCCGTGATGCCCTAAAATATGTAAAGTAAAAAGAGCCCGGAGACGAAGGGACGTTATGCACGTCAGCATAATCTACCAGTTGACAAGGTAAATTATGTCAACATTTTGACATCGCCATTAAAAGATAAGTATTCATGAAGGAAAAGCTATATTTTATATTTCTTTCAAGCGACAAAAATCATGGAGCTGCTTTCTTCGTATGTCGTACATACATAATAAGTGGCTTAGATAACGCCCATTCTGGGAGTAATCTTAGTATTACAAACGTAGCCTTCGGTTTACCTTCTATTATTTCTATCAACTGGGGAATAAAAATAAGACATTAGTATTTATAATCCCATGGTACACTCACGTCACCTGTACAATATATTTCCCCATCACCCGTTATCCTTTGAAAGCGTAAAATATGTAAAGTAAAACCGGCCAAGTGCGTGTCGGGCCACGCGCAGTATAGGGTTCCGTAGTTGCGAATGACAACTTTGAGTTCACACTGTTTACACTCGCACCTCACAGTTTAACGACCAAAAACATCTAACAATAAAGATTGTATAAAATTTTACATTTTCCAGTACATTTTATAAGTTGGTTGCCTATAACTTTTTAGTTTGCACTTAGTACCCAGCTCTGATAGTTTTCCTTCCAACTTCAGTATATATACTACTGCTGTAATTTTTTTCACGTATCCATATATAACCGTTTAGCAGATAGAGGGGGGGGACACGTACCTCTAACAAAAATTTTCACTTTAAAACCAAATATTTCGGAAACGGATCCCTAAATCGAAAAATGGTGTTCTCAACCTCACAATATTTTTCAAAAACCTTTTTAACGATACCCCACACGATGGGTAAGTAGAGAAAAAAAAATTACTCCCCCACTTTACTTGTATGGGAGCTACCAAAAAAAAAATTTTTTTTCAGGATTTTTTTCTACGACTTTTTTGCCATGATTAATATACATACTCATACAAAATTACAGCTTTCTAGTACTTATAGTCTCTGAGTAAAACCGCGGACGGACAGACAGACAGACAGACAGACAGACAGACAGACAGACAGACAGACATGGCGAAACTATAAGGGTTCCTAGTTTACTACGGAACCCTAAAAAGAGCCCGGAGACGAAGTGACGTGCACAACGTCGCGTAATCCGCCAGTTGACGACGTAAATTGTTTAAAAGATAAATATTCTGTATGACAAGTAATATTTTGTGCTTTATATTTCTTTCATTGTGGCTTGCAAGCAATAAATACCATGGAGCTACTTTCTTTGCTTGTAAGTAGGTACATAATAATTAGCTAAAATTACGCCCAGAATGGGCGTGATTTTGATCTATTATTAATTATACATAGCGATTGATTAGCTATTTTATTAAATGTAGCCTTTGGTTTTAGACCTCCGTTCTGTCTAACAAGTGAGGCATAAAAAATAAATATGCGTTAGTATTATTTTAATTCCATGGCACACTCATGTCACCTGTACAATATATTTCCCCATCACCCGTCATCCTTTGAAAGCGTAAAATATGTAAGAGCCCCTAAGCCGAAGTGGCGTGCATAGCGTCAGCGTAATCCGCGAGTTGACGACCTATTTGTGCCGGCATTTTGACATCGCCATTAAAAGATAAGTATTCATGTATAGAGAAAGTTTTATTTTATGCTACTTTGTAATCGTGCCTTTTTGGCCTTTTCGTCTTTTCCCATACCTATGTATCTTAATAGTCGGCTAAGAGAATTAGCAGAATCTTATTAAGGCCGCACACTAGGCACAGTAGCGACGCCAATCATTTTATTCCTAGTACTTTACAAATAGAAAGAAATTCAAGAATGTAAATCATATAAGCACTAGTAAATAACCTGATGTATTTTTGGAATCATGTTTAATATTATCAGAATCAGTGAGAATTATGAGAATTAGATTAGCCAAAAACAGCCGTTTTTGGCGTAATCACGTTTTCTCTTAATGACTGATCCTCATAATATTAAAACATGATTCCAAAAATACTTCAAGTTATTAACTAGTGCTTATATGATTTACATTCTTGAATTTCTTTCTATTCTTCTTCTTAGCGTATCGACTCGGGCAAATTATATTTGTGTTGACCAAAACTCTGCTACTGATATAGCGTTATCAGTAGCATTGTATAGGTCCTCGCGTGTACAGGTGGTAGGACACGCAGGGCAAGATAATAAGTGTGCCATGGTCTGAGGGATTTTTTTCTATTTGTAAAGTATTAGGATTAAAATGATTGGCGTCGCTACTGTGCCTAGGGTGCCCCCTTAAATAGCAGTCCGCCCTGGCTTCGCCCGTGGTACATACATAGCCTATGGTACTCAGGGACAACGAATCTATCCAACAAACAAACAAACTCTTCAGACTGATAATATTAGTACAGATTATGGAAGTGTCCCAACCGCCTTCGAACTAGGGACTGGGGTAGGTCGCTGTAAGCATAACTTAGCGCGGTGAGGTTTTATAGATTAATCCGAAGCATGATGTGTGTGGTCAATTCCATCAGATTATGCTGCTTCTTCTTTTATGCCTTATGTCGCATTTTTTTCAGCAGGTTGGGCAACCTGCTGCAAAAAATGCGACTACCTAATACTCAGCAACGGAGTGTGGACATAAGAGTCGTCACATACTACTGGAAGTAACAAAATTTGATTAATATTATTTGAGCCTATCGACAAGACAAGAAGAAGACGTCATCATCATCATCAGGTCTTTTTTTCAGCACGACCCTCTCTGTACTATCAGAGCCATATATTAGCCTAAACAGTCAGAGGATTTGGCCTACTCTCTCCACGCTGGCTAGACGGGTTGGAAGTCTTTTTGATGTTTTAACCTTTGTTTAGCTTGTGTTTTCTAAGTCACCTTTTACGACATCGAAGAACGACAAAGTATCTAATATAAATTAGCAACCAATCAACGATCTTATTAAACTTTTTTCGCAATATTAAACTGTGTCTATCTAGTAACAAATTGAAACGAGATGTTCCCTTGCGCTACCATAATCTCACAGTAAACAAACACGTCACCTGTACAATATAATTTCGCTGTCACTCGTCATCAGTCTCAAAAAGTTGACGACGTAATTGTGCCATTAAAAGATTTATGAAGGAGAAGTAATACTTTATGCATGCTACTTTATATTCCTTTCATTTTGGCCTGCAACAATAAAAATCATAAAGAGAGAGGTCAATTTTTGAACTGGTACTCGTAGAACCGATCCGCAACTCGTTGTGATTTCAGTTTTGAGGAATACATACGTGACATTTACTAATATTATTACTAGTAGTTTTGGACCTGTAGACCTTGCGAGTCTGTCTTTGGATATATTAAAACTGAAAAAAAGCATCTTTAAACAATAAGCTTAACCCTTGAAAACATCGGATCTATGGCTTATCTCAATCTCAAGTTTTAAATAACAAAAATCAGATAACGTCAGTTTAAAATAAATATTTAAATATATACGGACAAATCACACAGATAGAGCTAGCCCCAAAGTAAGTTCGAGACTTGTGTTATGGGATACTAACTTAACGATACTATATTTTATAATAGATACTTATATAGATAAACATCCAAGACCCAGGTCAATCTAAAAAAGATCATTTTCCATCTTGACCTGACCCGGAATCGAACCCGGGACCATCCGTGTCGCAGGCAGGCGTGTTGACTGCTGCGCCACGGAGCTCGTCAAAATAGAAAACTTACAAAAAGGAATACAGACAACACCGTCTACCTTTTTGTTTGTTTCAAGCTGCCTAAAGGCATCTGACATAGCTTAAAGACTGCCATCTATGATGACAGCCGGGACCAACATCTTAACGTGCCTTCCGAAGCACGAAGGAGCTCGAGATATTTTTATGCCACTTGCCCTCTACCTAGCATCTACCTAGATTTATGGAAACAATCTAATATCAATACTTCGATTAAAAACTAACAATGATACATAAAGAGGAATGCAAAGTCTGTATGTAAATGTAAACAGGTCGTACAAAATTTTTCGCACGAAGTTACGCGCTGACAACAAAAATGAAATATTAAAATCACACCGCTTTAAACCAGATGGTAAAAATAACAATTAAAAATTAACTTCCGGTCGTATAATACAAGTTCAACAAAATACCGCTTTTAATAAATAATGAAATATTAAACCCGCGGGAGAAATATTAAGCGCGCATTTTTCGGGGACAATAAGTAATTATTGCGATGCGGCGAACAAAATATTTAAGGTAAAGAAGATTAACTCATGCATGATTTTAGATTTTTGATGTACGTGATTTCACAGCAGCTTTTATTATTTTTTGTACAATAATAATGCAATGTTAATCGGTATTTAGCTTGCTGAAACTGTATGATAATAAACAGAAAAGTTGTTACAACAGCAAATTAAGAGTCGCCTGGACGCGCATGTCTTCATACAAACGGAAAAAGGGAATATTGGCAATATTTGATAATTTTGGAGTAAAATTAAGCATTTAATCAATCAATCTCATTATAATCTACGTACGTTCCTATACAGCTTGGTCAAAATACCAATGGTTTGAGAATTACAAGCTTTTTCAAATTTGTATGGATATCTTGAGAGGCGTATAATTTGATAATTTAACCAAACTGTATAGGAATGTACGTAGACTATAATGAGATTAATTGGCTAAATGATAAATTTTACTCCAAAATTATCAAATATTGCCTATGCCAAAATTATCATATATAAAATATGGAGAACTCGCAACATCAGTAGCAATACGAAAATTAGACTCATGCGAACCTTAGTTTTATCCATTTTTATGTTCGCTGTAGAAACTTGAACTTGGACTCAGACATGAGGATAAGACCAAGAAGAAGAATTACATTTTTCTTGTTAAGGCAAAAGTGATGCAAATCAATATTTTCTTTATATATCTGATCAAAGTAAAGTTAGTTTTTAAATATTTAGTTTTTCACTAATTTTTGTAAGATTTGAATAGGTATATAAGGAGGAGGAGGAGCTGGATGCGAGCAGCCGAAGATAGATCTCGATCGCGTGCAATTGGGGAGGCCTATGTCCAGCAGTGGACAAGTATAGGCTGATGATGATGATGATAATTTTGTTTTGTTTATTGAATAAATCACAATAAATAGAGCTGATTTAATATTTAGTTCTAGACACGTCATCACAGTTTCTCTTTAGCATTGCAATTACTTTTTTTATACAGTGTTCATATTCAGTGCTCTTTTTATTTTGACCGCGGCATCTTTATGCAAATGATATTGCGGTGTCGGTGGCTGCCATTCGCGCCTAATTAGTGCCGTTTTTACTCGGCCCTTCAAAGGCGTTAAATGCTGCGGTATTGACAACTTCGCGCTAAAAAAACGGCCCGTTGCTCATTTGGAATATTTTATGAGCTGAAAATATTTCCTTTTTATGAAGTTAAAAAGCCCTCCAACGAGTATCATTAGTTACGTGAACAGTTTAGCATTAATCGTCTTTTTAACAAGTGACAAGTAAATAAATAGGTACATTTATATAATACACATAAAACTTCCTTATAGGTTTTATGTGTATTATATTATACTTATAAATTTATAAGTTTGCATAAAGCTACTTGCATATGGCTTTTTTACCCAACTGACACTCATAAGGAGAACTAGAATATAATCATCAAAAAATTATAAAAACTACTTAGTTACACATACTTAAAAATTAAAAATATTAACAAATCACAAAGTTCCTTCATCGTGCTCGAAATAAAATACGGTGAGCTAGGTAGCTTAAGTCTTAATGTTTCTACCCCAAAAGGCTCAAATAATCTCGTAAAAGGCGCAAAATGTAGGTATCGGACGTAATTACATAATATATAGTCACCTCCAATACTTACATATTTACGCCTTTTAGAGTTTATGCTCCTACAGCGACTGTGCCGACCTTCACTTTATGCTCTACAAATTTAAATACATATGAATAATCATAGTGAGCGCACAAGATATTAAACTTGACATTTACGAGAATTATTGAAGGTCTTTACGTTTGAACATTGTTTCATAAATGTTCGACGTTACTTCCTCAATAGAACTCATATGAATAACGAAGATAATGTTTTGACATAAACGTTGTGGAACGCAATGATTTCTTGTCGTTACATTTGTACGTAAATAACAAATTATAAGGACATTCGATTTGTTAAAATCAATTAAGTAATTTAACTACAAACACCATTTTATTCATATTCTGATCATTTTTAACCGACTTCAAAAAAGGAAGAGGTTCTTAATGCGTTGGAATCTTTTTTTTTTATGTATGTTCCCCGATTACTCGAAAACTACTGGACCGATTTAAGAAATTCTTTTTTTGTTCAATAGGTAATACTTTACAGATAGTTCCATTAAATTTTTATCGAAATGTGTTGAAGGCTTTTGGAAAAAAAACACAAAAACAAAAAAAAAAATTACAAGTATGCCGTTTGGTTTACACTTATTTTCATTTTATTTTTATGCATATTCAAACAAATTGATAGGGTTGAAGTCGGTTATTGTTTCTAGTTAAAAATATCTTAAATTATCATTAATTGACTAAACTTTGAAAAGAACATTAATTTTTATCTAGCTATACTTATATTACAAGAAAAGATTGTTTGTTTGAATTCAATGAGCTCTGAAACTATTGAACCTTATGATTTGTGGTGAGTATTGTGTCGACGGTTACAGGAAAAGTCAACATCATTTATTTAGCCGTGTCACTGTGCGGTTTCAATAACCCCGCTTAATTACAGCATAACCCAAAAACCGAGGGTACACAAGAACAACTTGCGAAAAAAACACGTTATTTTTGGTATATTGAAGATACTTTATTTAATTTCAAGGTTAAGCGGACCTTGATATAACATTTTAAATAAACAACATCAGTCACCGCTTATAATTTAAAATGAGGAGCCCGATGGTCCAGTGGGTGTGAGCTCTATGAGCGCTTTCGTATGTTAAGCAACCCCTGGTGCAGTCCCTACTTGGATGGGTGACCGCAAGTGGCATAAAAATATCTCGAGCTCCTCCGTGCTTCGGAAGGCACGTTAAGCCGTTGGTCCCGGCTGTCATCGTTGATGGCAGTCGTTAAGCTATGTCAGATGCCTTAAGGCAGCTTGAAAAATCTGACACCAGTGTTGGCCACTTACACATACGAAAAACAAAAACAACAATTTAAAATAATTATAATTATTCTAATTTCAAATGTCAAAATATGGTAAAGTCTTAAAGTATTTCTTATGAACGTCTATTAACTTCTCAAGCTTTTCACTAGATAAATAAGAATGAATTCATACAAATTTATGCTCACGTTATTTCTGGCATAATAAATGCGACGACCTAAACGAAACAAAATACTTCACGAACATGTTTAGGCGAGCCGTTTAGGATTACAAAATGGTAGAACGGTTTGCAGTTTTTTTGGTGACATCACATAGCCTATGACACTCTGAGTAAGAATTCGAATCTAATGAAAAGTTACATTTTAGAATCGGTGAAGCCGTTCAGGCTGCAGGATTTAACAAAGGAACAGCAATAACTCTATACATACACGAAAAAAAACATTACCTACCTACTGGGCCGGTCAGTCGGGTAAAAAAAGGATGAGAATCTTTATTAGACTAAGTACACGTTTTTTTTTAATGTAGAAAGTAGACAATAAAATGTGTCATATCTGTATAATTATTTATTTATGACATCAGCATATACCCGTAATGGAAAGCTAATCTAACACTTTAATCTCAACTATTTGTTTTGAGTGCTGGCAGCCGCAAACAATACGTTTGTATTGCATTTACTTGTTTACTAATTTGTCTGTTTGTTTGTTGGAAACATTTCGTTTTTACAAATGATTTCAACACGAAAAAGTTTCACAAATGAGTTGTTTGAATATTATTTGGCATCGTTAAGAGTCATGTCCAAACACAACATTAATAAATCAGATATTTTAAAATGACATTTTTGCTATAATTCGTGCTTGTTTCTTAAACATGATGTCTGTCTCTTAAACAGAACACTATTGGGTTTTTTAGGGTTAAAATAGTTAAAAATACAAAAATGGTGTACCTATAAGTACGTTTTCAAATGGTTGAAATGAAGAGAAAGTAGAGCGTGTGTGAACTTGTGTCAGTCGCAGTTTCACCTTAATTTTTGGAGAATTTTGGTAGTAGAATACTTTCTTCTAAAATTGTTTATAAAAAAAAGATTCAAAAGACAACGTTAAAATTATATTATATTAAAGGGATATTTTTACTTTTTTGTACCAAAAGCAACGTACCCAAATTTAATTGTCAGTATCACCGCTATTCACCCATATTGGCTTGTGTTATCCCTCTATTAAACACCCTATCAACAACGTCTAAATTGTGTCCATCTTTCATTGACTGACCTGTGTATGAACATTTTACACAATTATATTTTGACGCCGAAGATAAGTGGGTGGGATAAAACCAATAAGCATCCCCCCAGTCCCCCACATTTAAATGCCAATGTACCACCGCTATTCACCCATATTGGCTTATTTTATCACTCTATTAGACACACCATACGCAACGTGTATAAATTGTCTCCGTCGTCAATTGACATGCCTGTGTATAAATGAACAATTCACACCAATTATTTTGGCGTCAAAGAAAATAAATGGGTGCGATAAAACCCATAGTTTTGTGCGATAAGCCTCAGTTTATATAAAATAGATAGGAAGTAATCCGACTACCAAAAGCGACATACCCAGCCCCCAGCGCCATTTAATTACCATTGTATTACCGCTATTCACCCATATTGGCTTGTGTTATCCCTCTATTAGACACCCTACAACGTATACAAATTGTTTCCGGCATCCATTTTGAGCCCTATGTCTGAATAGTTCACGCAAATATATTATGGTGGCTAACACATCTGTTACGCTGTCAGTTAAACATATTTCTATATCTGCTCAATTCCACTGTCATATTGACTATTATTTGTTAATAGTTAGAATATTTTGACGGAGCGCGTTTGTGATAATTTAAACTTGATTTTTTATTTATCTTTCTAGTACCTAACTTCAAAGTAGAAACTTGGTTAATCTTAATAACCTACTCAATTAACCTACATTTTGAATTCTTTTAATAAATATTGACATAGATTAAAAAAATAAATGCATTCATTTAATTAGGAAGTACGCTACTTTTTTGTACTATTATTGAATATCTTAAAAAATACCATAGATTTATTTTATTTGTCAATGATGAGTATAATAATGATCTTTTAGTAAGTGAGCCTACAGTCGTCTGCTGATGGTTAAGTATTTGCAAACAATATTTCATCAGAGAACTACTAGCAAACGAAACTAGTAGTAATTTAAACGGACTTATTTTTTCTAATGGCCGAAAACCACGTACAAACAGATTTCGATAAAATTTGCACTGTTCGCTAATTTATGTAATATCAAAGTTTTAATAAACTGTCGTCCAGCTATGCGCGGACAAACATACAAAATATATACAAATATACATATTACTACATTGGTACGTGTTTAGAAGTTACTATAGACTGACTTAAACAAACGCTGTATTCAAAGAAATTGTAATACTAACAATATCACATTCGTATACGGGTCGAAGTGATAACCTCTTTTGTTTATTTCGGTTGAAAAATAACCGCGTTTTTTACTACACAAAGGTACTTTTCGTGTCGATAAATTTGGCCCAATCGCGGGCAAAGGCCAATATAAATATAAAGCATTTTATGCAGCCATTTGGGACTTTTTCTATTAACGGAATATAAGGGACCAAGAAATGGGCAATAAAATATTTATTACACCGAAGTTTGCTAAAGGTCGGTTTGTTGTCACAGAAGACGCTCGAAAGACACACAGACTTAATTAAAGGTCATTAAAGAGCCATTAGGTTTTTAAAATTAGGACCAGAATAGAGTTATAGCACATTAAAATGTTACAGTTCTTTTTACCCGACTGCCTAAAAGGGTTTTGTATTTAACGCGTATCCTGAATGTTTCTATATTATTTTTCCTTATTAACTCGTATCTTTTGAACTCCTGGATAAATTTCGTTGGTTTGTCTCAAAAACCCAAGTGTCCTAAGGTGATTAAAGAAAGATAAGCCAATCGGATATTTTATTTATGAAATAATACTACTTACTTGTTTTATACGATGTGCTGACTCGGTGTATAATACTCCCTGAGTAGACAATCGTTTCCGAGTGAGGCCTGCCATTCAAATACTTTCAAATTGCTTTCTTTGCAGCAGACTTGACTGTCGACGGAAGAGAACGGTAAAAGATATACTTACATATTTACCATGTCTACGCAATAAAACTGAGCAAGCGCGTATGTATTTGAGAAAAGTCGTTGAGAAATCTAAGTATTAAATCGTTTTCCATCCATAAATGCTAGCTAAATTACACATATTCTTTGCAAACATAATGAGACTCATCTGATTTTATGGAAACGCGACAATTAAGTTAAAAAGCGTCAAGTTACTGCACGAGCAGCAGTAAACGGACAGCAAATGAATCGAGGATGAGCAATGTCGCCTTATACGGCTTCTATGCGGCCCTTATACGACTGTGCAGGTGCCGCTTGCAGGAAACATTAATTAGATGACGGGCAGACCATAAATTATGGGACCACCAGCATTTGCCGACGATTATGATGTTAACAATTGTAGCAAAAAATCGGTTCGCACTCGGGAGCTACACGTCAATTAAATGTTGGCAAGAAGGCTAAATACGGAAATGTTTTTATAGAACTTATAGGTTCACGATTTATTTTATAATCTGCGTAGGCAAATATGCATACGGCCCACCTGCAAAAAAGCGTTAACTATATGCTATGCTCGTCAGCGCATTATTGACCTTGACATAAAATTATTAGAGTGTATGAAGTAATCTTGCTTAAACAATATGTTAATAAAACCCTGTCCAATCTTTTAAGGGGTGACTTAGCCCGACAAAATAATTTTTTTCCTATGGGAAAGTTTCTGGAAATTAAAAAAAAAATTACGTTCTCATACAAAAGTTAGACTTAACCGGGAAATTTTTAGTATTTTTCGATTATTTTTAGGATCGAATTTCCATCATAAGCCCCATAGGAAACGTTGTTCATATTGGCGAGATGAGTGGGTGGACTCATCCCATCATTAAACGTTGGACAGGTTTTTATTAATAGGTATATTGTATTGTATACTTACGTTTTGCAATATAGGTAAGTATTTAAAGTAAAAAAAACTTTTATAATCATATGCGTTTAAAATTTAAGTACTGTACAAATACTGGTAGTGTAGTCCGAATTAGTCGAGAAGGCAGTAGTTGTAGGTAGTAGATAGGTAGTAGGTAGGTAGTAGAGAGTAATCTACCATCAACTTTTCCCGCACATCTCAGGCTTAATACCTTCCCAGTACTTAGTATCAGCAAGTCTGAGATGCGTAAACTTTGTCATCACGTCGACACATCATCCAGACTAAGTTTATTCCGCACGAAACAAATCTAAACTGGGGCGGGAACTTGCGATAACAACTTGTACATTGCACGTTTACATGAAGCTTAGTGCCAAGTATTATTTTACCATCTCAGGGAAATGAGAATCATAGATGTTATAGTTCTACAGGGAATAGATGTTTTTAATCCTGAGTCCTGAGGTAAAAGCTCTAGCAAGCTAAGTTTCAAAATGTGATGGTTAGATAGCAGTAATTCCACTGCTTGTAAAACTTGACTAATCAGAATGTGTTTTAGCGTAAAAAGGACAGTAACTTCGCATTTATTTGAGAAATAGAAATTTAATCTGACCAAAGGCAATAAACGGAAAGTTCTTTAACTATAGTTCGTTGTAATCTTTTAAATATAGCGCCTAGCTCCATCTGTGTATAGCAACAGAGCGCAACTCTAGTTTGAAAGAACCTTCGTGGATACGTCAAAGATGTAATAAGGTTTATATACATTGATGTGTTATCTATACATATAATAAAACAGTAAAAATATTTTGTCTGTACATTTAGTATTTTTGACTGAAATGGATAGAAGAGAGGGACAGTTACAAAGAATAATAGAAAGCAAAAAAAATTTTTTTTTTAATTTATTGTCTGTCTGTCTGTCTGTCTGTCTGTCCGTCTGTCTGTCTGTATGTATGATCACGTTTATCTCCGGTAATATTGGACGGATTCGAATGAAACTTTTTTTGCTATATAGCTATTAAGCCGGGGCAACATATAAGGTAGAAATGATTTTGAAAAATGGTACACCTGATGCAGCATCATAATGATCCAGCTGAACTATAAGTAATATAAAAGTGGACCCTTTGCAAAAGTTGTTAAGCCTGATGAGCAATTTTGTTGGGGTATAAAAATATCTTAGATTTGGAACACCTCATGCAGAACCATAATGGTCCAGGTAAACTTTAAGAAATATATAAATGACGCTTTAGCAAAAGTTATTCAACCTGATGAGCATTTTTTGTTGAGGTATTTAATTTGAAGATTTGGAACACTTGACGCAGAACCATAATGGTCCAGGTAATCTATAGGAAATATAAAAATGACGCTGAAGCATAAGTTGTTTAGCCTGATTAGTATTTTTTGTAGAGGTGAAAAAATCGAAGATTTAGAACATGTACGAGACACGTACACTGCCAACTCAGCATGCCTACTCGCGACAATTAAGTAAAGACTTCATTTTCAATTTAGTCCGTAATCAGCATTCATACGTATAACACATTCCCATTTATACATTAAAATCAACTATTGTGAAATCGGAAATAAATCGTGTGTAAAGTTCGAACATCTATTATTTATAAAACAACATAATAACTAAAATCTAAGGTGTATCGTCCTGGACTGTACAGAACATCTGATACACTAAGTACTATATGAAATTTTATATCGACAATTTTACGAAGTCACCCTCTCCTCTGGGATAGAGTGCGTAGAGTACGATTAGCTCATATTACTGGTGACCGCCCAGCTGTCTCCCTTTTGGCAACGTAGTTTTCAGTCCATACAACAAAACATGAGAGTTTGATGTCTCTCCAAGCCTTGAACACACAGGCAACACCTAAAGCCGAGGCTCGTCCCTCCCGAAGGCCCTTTGGATATTTGCGATAGGTTGAAGGTGCTCTGCCCATACCTCAAATTAGGTGAAGTAGCGCAAGCTCACTTGAAGCAAGCTATATAGTCATTTATCGTGTCGGTGGCTGAAAAAGTATAAAAGAATCCTATATTTTATTCCTCCAATATTTAGCAATAGCCAATGCAATGCAATTTAATTTTATAACACTGCTACAAGTATTTTCTTATGTTTGTTTAGTTCGTATTAAGGTATATTAATACACCGGAGTATTAATATACCGTACGTATCTTTTTTAAAATTCTTGTTACTATCTCTATTTGCAATTAGCGATTATATAGATAATTAATTTGGTATTAGAAGATGCATCAAAATGTTTGTAAATGTTGGTAAAAATACATAAACTCGTCAAATCACTGCTCCTATTGTTTACCCAACAAACATGATTCATATGTATTATTCCACAGCCATCAATTGTGTACGTGCGGCCCAATTTCCGATCAGTCCCCTGCACTTGGGACCCCATTATGGGTATTCAAATGTACTTATATAGCTCCAGTGACTGCCATATTTATTTATATTTTGAAGTAAAATTTATTGCATAAAAATAACTTTAACTAAACCGTTCTTGCATCATTGAACTCTACATGATAAAAGACATCATCACTTTACTGAGGAAATTCACTTATTATCCTTTACACACTACTTATTCAGAAATTTTTGTGTTATAGTCCCAAGAGTACCTTATGTCGGTATTTTAAATGAGGATCTGCTTTTAATTAGCATAAAAAAAGCGTCAAAATGTTTGTGATATTCGTGAGAATACAAGTAAACTACCACAAAGGCCACCAATCACATTCGTCAAATCAGAGCTTGTATTGCTCACCCAACAAACGTGATTCATGTGTATTATTCCACAGCCATCAATTGTGTACGTGCGACCCAATTTCCGATCAGTCCCCTGCACTTGGGACCCCATTATGGGTATTTAAATCGCCGCGCGATCAATCTTGTTCGATGGGAGGTCTAAGTAGCTTCGAGCGATTGTCGATATATTAAGGTGTCCAAGTAATAGTTTGATTGAAGTTTTTATATTTTGATATTGAACCCTATTTTTAACGTTTAAAAGCAAAGTTAATGTGGAGAATAAAAATATTTAAAATTAAACCAATAAAAATAAATATGTAATGTTGACCTTCAGAATAGTAAAGTGTTGACCTAAGAAACGTAATAACACGTTATATATAATGCATCCTTACCAGTGTGATAAACGCGAAAGCAAGTTCGTTTTTTTATTAATTACTAGCAGCCCTACCCGGCTGCGCCCGGGCATGTATTATACCTTAAAACCTTCCTCGTGAATCACTCTATCTATTGGTGCAAACCGTATGAAAATTCGTGGAGTAGTTTTTGAGTTTATCGCAAATATAATATGTAGTAGTGATTTGTATGTTGCGCTTTTAAGCTTTAATTACTTGACCGATCATCGTGAAATTTTGCATACGCGTTCTTTGGGTTACGGAGCTGGACTTTAGAGGCTTCCTTTCATCTTGGAAAAAAGTAAAAAGGACTGTTTCCCAGTAAACAAAATCAACGCGAGCGGAGCCGCGGGCAAAGGTTGGTTGGTACATAATTTTACATCAAAGAAGATTAGGCAAAAAAGAATTTAAAAGCCGTGTAAAAATATTTAAAAGGTGATTTTTACGTAAGATCTTTCGTAGCTATATTAATTACAACTACATATGAACACATGTTAATACTTAATCATAAAGCGTAACCAGTTACCACAAGCCAGCATTGTTAACATAATTCATAATTCGTAAGCAAACTCACAAACAATACTCATCCCGCGTTTATTTAACACAATACCTTACTTGCATAATATTTGACGTAAATACAAATATAGAAGATATAGAATTTACATTTAGTAGCGAAATCCTCACGGAAAAAAAAAACGTGCAAAATTCGAACATTTAAGTAAGTAATTAACAAATGAAAATTAATAACAGTCATAACTAATGCGTCGTAGTAAAATATTCGTATCTATGGGAATATAAATAACAATAGTCGACTTCTCGAAAGACACCACTGCATAACCATCTTTTGTTTGGGCAATGTATAACTTCTCTACTTTTATTTGAATAGGACTTTCTTTCTCTTTAAATATTCATATTCAAATATACCTCATTTAAACACGTACAACTGTTCTTCGCCGCAACAACCAATTTTATAAAATGAGGCTATGTGATGCTATGATATTATTTTTTTTTTATTAGCTACAAATAAAAAAATATCATAGCTTCCAACTTTAATAGCTTCTGTCAGTTCCGAATCTCGCACGTACTTGACAATATTTATTATTCTGTACCATTATACTTCTGTGCTACCGTTATTTTCCCTGCATATTTTAGCACAAATAAGATGATGTAAGAGTAAACTCGCCTTTAAAATGTAAAATGCAATAGAGGATACAGCGAAGGTTAACTGTCACTTTTGTGAGATGACAATGATAATCCTTGCGTTTGACATACACCTAAGAATAAATCTAAGAATAACAGACAAAAGTTGTCAAAGTTGATATTTACATTTGTGACATATTATTTTACAATGTTGCGTGTTAATATTTTCATTGTGTAGAGAATATTATGTTGTAATGCTACTGATGCTCTTATCTGTATCTTAAGCCGGTTAAATGTTAAAGCAAGTGCTTTTTTTTATTTAATTTTCTTTTGATATTTTTAATGAATGTACTATATTTGAGTGAGTAGAAATATCTCACAATCAAAATATAAAACTCTACATGAAATTAATGTATTTATGTAATTACTATCTGTTAAAAAAACCGGCCAAGTGCGTGTCGGGCCACGCGCAGTGTAGGGTTCCGTAGTTGCGAATGACAACTTTGAGTTCACACTATTCACACTCGCACCTTACAGTTTAGCGACCAAAAACATCTAACAATGAAAATAGTATGAAATTTTACAGTTTATAAGTTGGTTGCCTATAACTTTTTAGTTTGTACTTAGTACTCAGCTCTGATAGTTTTCCTTTAAACTTCAGTATATATACTACTGTTGTAATTTTTTTCACGTATCTATATATAACCGTTTAGCAGATAGAAGGGGGGGACACTTACCTCTAACAAAAATTCACACTTTAAAACCAAATATTTCGGAAACGGATCCCTAAATCGGAAAATGGTTTTCTCAATCTCATAATATTTTTGAAAGACCTATTTAACGATACCCCACACGATGGGTAAATAGAGAAAAAAAAATTACTCCCCCAATTTACTTGTATGGGAGCTACCCTAAAAAAAATTTTTTTTCATGTTTTTATTCTACCTCTTTTTTGCCATGATTAATATACATATCCATACCAAATTACAGCTTTCTAGTACTTATAGTCTCTGCGTAAAACCGCGGACGGACAGACAGACAGACAGACAGACATGGCGAAACTATAAGGGTTCCTTGTTTACTACGGAACCCTAAAAAAGTAAGCATATCTTTGTATGCTAATGTTGTGTAAGTAAAAAGAAAAAAACAACGGGTTGCACTCCAGGAGTACCGGCAGAGGTGAAAACTTGCATATATCCGTAGTTTTTCGATCAGGTCACGTGTCCATCTTACAAATTTTCAATATGAATAATCTGTCGGTCACGTGACCTGTCGCGAGTTTAACAATTTTTTCCCCATCACGAAAAGTGCACAGCGCCGCTAAAGAAGTTTACTTCAAAAAATATAAATAGGACAACAGAATATAAGATCCCAAATTAGGTAAGTAGTTTTGTTTTGTGTATTTCTTCAACACAAATATCGAGTTCATATATCCAAGAAAAATCTCGGTACTGCTGCATCTTCTACTTTTTTATATTGAGTAAAAAACATGCGTATAAGTAACTCGTTGGAAGATTAACCAGGTGATCGCTAGGCGATTTAAAACCGATACTTGTTCAGCCGCTCAGAGGTGTTGAACGTTGTTATTTTGCCATTACGAGCAGAGTCAATATTGACAGTGTTTTATTTTTTATTTTCCAAGTTGCGAGCTATCAGCAACGCCAGCTTTATTTTAAGCCATGCTTTATTTTAGCATAAATTTGTTAATGCTCACTTTCTCTTCCTGATTCGAGTGTACATCTGAGTGTGTTCAGCTGTGTGAATTGGAGCCCATTGTCCGCTATTCTAAGAGCATGATACATGCATATCATCAACATCATCATTAGGACTTTTTTAGTCTCCACTGCAGTAGCATGACCCTCTCTTTACTACCAGAGCCATATATTAGCCAGAGCAGTTAGAGGAAGTGGCCTACACTTTCCACGCTGGCCAGACGGATTGGAGAGGTCTCTTAGATAAGCTTTATTTAGCTTGAAGTCGCCTACTACTATATCCACGGGAAGACTTGGAGTGATCCTATTCTACTCTGCCGGTAGCCATCAAAGGACCTCTCCAACCCGTCTGGCCAGCGAGGAGAGTGTAGGCCAAATCCTCTGACTGCTCTGGCTAATATATGGCTCTACTAGTACAGAAATCTAGTAGTACAGGGTCATGCTCCTGCAGTGGAGACCAAAAAAGACCTGATGATGATGATGATTTTTGAAAAACTATAGAGATAACAAGTGCATACATGTTTTTTATTTTCATTTGAAATAAGTGTTTTGTAAAGGAAAAGCAATTTGCTTACAAAACTTACAAGTAAACAAGTTGAAGTAACAAATCTATCACTTCTTAGGTGCACTTTAAAATCGGTCAAGCCGGCTACAGGAGGCAACAAAAGACCTAACATACTTTTAGGATATACATGCATACATACGAGCGAAAATCAATACCCTCCTTCTGATCGGGTCCGTCGGGTAAAAAGTAACTTTAAATAAACCAAAGCAATTCAAATCGGTTCAAAGGAAAACAGAAAATTCATGTTGAATTTTATTACGCGACACAAAGAAATAAATTGTATTTTATATAACCGTGTGAATTTTATTTCATATTGGAATAATTTATACACAAACTAGATAGAATAAATTTCTTGAACAATGAAAATTACGTGAAACAAGTGCAAATGTGACATTTATTGCTGAAGTGGAATGAGCACCCATTTCTATTACTTTCAGTAAAAGTTCACCGTTTTATAATAGCAATTATGACATTTTATACTCTTTGTTTAGAATTAATATAAATGTTAATTGTGTTTTTTATAGTATGGTTCCAAATGTAATAAAGGCAGTTTAGTAACGGGAAGTAATTTGCGATTAAATGTCAACTTTTTCTGATAATGATATTGTTTAATCTTTTTTTATATATACCGTTATATTTACCACGATTAACTGTCACCCAAGCGTCTTTCCGGTTGCATCCTCAGCTTTTATACTTCAAAGACCGCGGACTATGAAAACATACTTATATATACATACATACTATCACGTCTTTATCCCTTGCGGGGTAGACAGAGCCCCTATAAGACCTAAAGCCACGTTTAGCATGTTGGTGGGCGTTAGGTGGAAAATGGAATCAAAATAGTGATGGGTTGCTAGCCGCATAGCCTATTAACATGATTCCTCACATTTTTGCCCATTCCCTCGATCGGCTCTTACGATCTGCGCGGGAAGAAAAGCAGCTGGTATATTCTATGTTTTTTCTTTTCTCCCAAACCAGCATGGAAGCGAGAACTTACATATATATTTTATATATGTATTTTTCAGTGTCCACTGCGGCCCCCATTTGATACAAAATTATTTAAAACGGAGACATAATTGAAAAATTTGTGATTGCGAGGCCCTTCATCTTCTGTTTACAGTTTAAAGTTTGATCGTGAAGCTTTACTGAGGGTATTCGCAAAAAGTTACCGTTATTGAAAAATAACGCTAAAATGCTTCACGCTTGTAACAACTTGTAATTGTAAATAGTAGTTGAGAACATAGTTTTAAGGGTTATCTAGGGCTTCGTTGAATTTTATTTTAATTATATCTCAGTTTCTTTTAATTGATTTATTTCAAATGGGGGCACTGGTCCGCGTGAAATTCGTGTATTGTTTTCATGCAAGATGAGAGTTTTTAGAGTGTTAGTACCTCTTTTTTTTGTCAGCGGGCCCTTTTTGGAAGCAAAAGATTAAACGGAACCCTAAGATTGTAGTATTTCTAAAGACAGGGAAGGTGCAAATTAACGCCACCATGCCGCTCTTTATAATGATTGCCGCCTGCGCAGACAACCTATCCGGAAGGGAAAGGTATTTTTGCAGAGCGCTTACAGAGGCTTTGCTCCTATAAGCACACTACAAGAATATTTGTTGTATAATATTCTGTTTAAAAATTATTTAAACCATTGATTACCCAAAATAAAATAAACGAATGTGAGTGTAACATTTTCTGAACAATCTCAAGAGCAGGACCAATCGCTTCTGATTACCCATTCTATTTAAGTGAAAGCCAAGATGTTTCACGTTTACAAAACCAATAAAGACTGGAAATAGTTTTGGCTCGAGTTTGACTGTATCACGCTTTATACGAGTATATGGCCACACATAACTTTTTATAGAGTAGTCCGATTCTGTTTTTTTTTTCTTTTATTTAAAAGGTGTACCTCGAAGTTGGTCCCATATAACTTTGGAAAAAATCTAACCCAAAGGGTTGATTAATCGGGGATGATTGGTTTTTCGCTTTTTTTTTTTAAAAGTTTTATTTATTGTTTAGTTTAGCTTGCTTGAAATAAATGTGAAAAGAGATTCCACTGAATCCCGAATACTGATAAATAAATATATACTTACGGACAAATCACACAGATTGAGCTAGCCCCAAAGTAAGTTCGAGACTTGTGTTATGGGATATATACTTATATAGATAAACATCCAAGATCCAGGCCAATCTGAAAAAGATCATTTTCCATCTTGACATGGCCGGGGATCGAACCCGAGACCCCCGTGTCGCAGGCTGGCGTGTTGACCACGGAGCTCGAATACTGGTTCAAAACTATCTGATCGGTCATCGCAACCTACGCACTAACTACATAATTGCGGCATTATTTAACTGGTGACATTTACTACGATTCGAATTTAGATAAACCAACAACTTTATCCACGCGTTTCCAAGCAAGTTAGTTTAAATTTGTCTGTTTGGTTTTATCATGGATATAAATGCCTTTTGGCCTAAGAATAACTAGTTAAATATTTAGTCATAAGATTTTCTTTTCACTTTAGCAATGTAGTTAATGTGAAAAATAAACGTGATAGAGACAGACTCGGTTTAATAGAGCAATTAGCAGAATCTAGCCGGTATTTAAAAGCTTTCCGTATTACTTAGGTATCCTTGGGGGAGGGCTATGTCCAGCAGTGGACTTCTTGCGGCTGAAATGATGATGATGATGATTACTTAGGTATCTAAATGTAATAGAGTGTTAAAGTTAAATATGAGGTTAAGTTATGTTGCTAGCTTTAAACCAGTGATAGACAAAACGTACTTATGTCTTGATGAATTTATTAATACTTTCAAAGTAAGCGGTTGGTTGGGATAATATTACGTTTAACAGAGCAATAATAATTAGACAATTTAATAATTAATTGATTTATGCGTTTCGAAGAATTGGGTTTATATTTTTTAACAATAAGTAACTTCTAATAACTGGATTTTGCCTGTGTCCTTACAAGTGCAAAGTAAAGAAAAACAGGCGAGTAATAAGAGTAAATTACGTTGCTTAAGAAAATCCTAGAATACATTCAAGAGCCCATAAATACTCTTTTTATTCGGCCCGTTGCGTACAAAGTAACAATAAGTAATGTTCTGTAACAATTCGTAGAACAAAACTAATCCGCGTGTTTGGCGTACAGTCGGCAAATAAATCGGAGCACTCAACTGAGATCGATGATCCGTCGGCTATCACGTTTTATTGTTAGAAAACAGCAACAACACGCATGACAATATATTCCCCTCTTGCTCCCTCTCGCAGCGAAAGCTGGCAGTAATGAATACCTCAATATGTCAGTCTCAGCGTTGACAGATGCGACGCGCGGTTGATCATTTAGTTCTGTATAAATTCAGTCGAAACAAAATGATGAATTAGCGATTTTGCTTTCGTTGGTTGGAGCTGGTGGTAAATGTGACATGGCTGTGAAGCGATGCATGATTTAATCTAATATGAGTATGGCTTTGACGCGTTTAGTGCTGTTTTGGAATGTTTATGTTGTAGTTGACTGTTTGACAGTGAAAATAGATTTTGATTTGGTTTTTGGAGTAGGATTTGGTTTGATACTGGATTTCAGTGGCAATACATTGAAAATCTATTTCTTTAGCAGTCTACATTTCTATCGATGGATATCAAATGTTGGTTATTAAATGAAAATAACATTATCATAGACATTTTTGAAATCTTGCATAGATATACGATACAAATTTATATTGTTCTTATTATCGCTATTAAGTATATAGCATTGATTGCTCGATAAATCTTATACCAACGACTACATATAAGCAAATTAAAGAATCCTTAAACTTTCTTATATTTTTCTGCCTGTAACTAAATAGCAGATAAATAAATCTTGCAAAAAGTGCATTATACCTATTATGTTTTAATCTTAAAATTAAGCTAATTGGATACTCAAATTCAGACCCATTTCAAGTTAAACAACTGCTAAAGTTTCATTATAGTAGGTATAACTCGAAACCCAAATTAACTACTTAAGTTTTTCGGCCGTCGAGTGGCAACCCTAGATTTCCAGGCGGCCCAATTCGAAGTCCGGAACTGTGCTTACGGAGTTAGCATTACGAAGAGGTACAGTCGGCAATAAAATTATTTGTAAAACGCCCTATAGCAACAATGACCTATTCTATTTAGTGCAGAAAAAAGCTTTTCGTGTAGTGTTTATCATTAATTGTTTGAGACGTCTTTCTTCTTTATTTCGGTAGCGATATTTTTACTAACAATAGATACTAAGATATCAATTAATTTATTTCGAACTAAAATAATCTACTTAGAAATAAATTTTACTTAAAAGTTGAACTACCTACTCATAAATAATACTAATTATTTTTTTTAATTAAATACCAATAAATATACACTACAAATCGTACAGCCTCTCTAGAAACTCACCCCGCGGGCATCAAAGCAGTAACTAAAGTGAGATGAAAAAGTTTACCGTTAAGTAAAAATACTGATAACCGTTAGGTAAAAATTAATTCCGAAATATCGCACACAGGTGCAAAAATATTGATTTGACAAGTCCCAGATTCAATGAATGAAACGTCTCTGAAAGATTTTTATTACTTCAGGTCGTTATGCGAATTACCGATAATTCAGAGTTGAATAGGCTGACTGCCAGAGTGGAGATTTTAACTTGTTATTAATTAACTGTCACTCCGAAACTCTGCGGACGTGAGAACACCGACAGATGGCATGGCGGTGTTTTGCGAGGCGATTACGCGTAAATTGGCGGATAATATTTTCTGCGGAAACAGACTGAGAAATTGAGCCGAAATATTCGACGGAAATTCTGGTATTTATAGTCGCCTTTATGCGATTAATGTCTTGAAATTAATTTCTTCTTCGCTTATATACGAGTATAAAGCGAGCGCGTGTAATTAAAAGCTTATTGTTGTTAATCCTTTAACTTAAGTAGACATCCTCGGGAAGACTTGGAATGGTCCTATTATACTCTGCGGGAACCACGTGGCACCGTTGATAAGTATATGATGTTATTTAATGAAATAAAAGTTTATCACATCAGTCAAATAAATATATTTTTGTACATTGTGATTACGCGTGAATTGGGCGGAAAATATTTTCATTAACAAATGGAGATATTGAGCGCTCTGCGCCAAAATAATCGTATTGTATTTAGCAATTGCAAATTCTGCTATTTATTATAGTCCGCCACACACGATGAATGCCTCAGAATTAATTACTTCATCGCTTATACTGCAAGCGCTGGTAATTATAAACAAGCTATTGTTGAACCGTTGATTATTGTAATAAATAAGTATTCTTTACGTTTATTCCACAAGTAAGTTGGGTATAAAATTTTACGTAAGCTGTTTAAAGTTTATATTTTTAAGAAACTTACAAGTCATTCAATCGAAACACCTTACTATCTCATTATTTCAAGAAAATAAATGAATATTTTTATGATTTAAAATAATTCGCTAGGCTATGGTTTTAAAAAAATTGCTCGGTTTTATCGAGTTTATTGCTACGACACGCACTTATAATTAGTATTAAAACAAAATTTATTAAATTAAAAATTACTAAGATATTTTAAATAAATTAGAATTGTCACACTATCACTATGTTCATACTTAATTCCGGAAACTATGTTTAAATACCAGCTTTACTTTGAGTGCGTGGTTACTAATTTTAAAAGGCATAAGTAGATTAAAAAATGTGTCTTAAAAAGTTAAACCTAATATCACTGCGTTCACAACCATTTTGCACCTAAAATTACTCTTGCCAGAAATTATGTTTAAATACTTGCTCTGCAATGAGTACTGAATTCCCGTCAAAGCTACCAGCTTCACAGAGTGTACTTAATTACTAATTGCTCTGTTAATTCTAGTATCATTGCGATCACGCTTACTTTGTTCATTAACATGAGAATCACTGTCAGCTTTGCTTCATATGCTTTATAAATTAAACAAATAAACATTATACAACATAGAGAGGAGCTAAAATAATAAACTATATTATTTTACTTAAATTAGGACGGAATTTAAGAACGGCTCGGCAGAGTATCTAGTTAATTGCTAAGTTAAATCTAGTATCATCATGATCACAAGGTTTTACAGACCTGGGCGCTGTCTACCCCGCAGGGGAAAAAGACGTGATAGTATGTATGTATGTATCATGATCACTTTGTACGTTTATTAAACGAAAATATCACACGCAGCTTTGCGACATATTTCAAACAAGTTAACATTTCTTAAATGCCTATACCAATTACAGATTTATATATTTAGTACATACATTTCCAAATAAATACAACTGTTGAATCGGCTTTGTATGGGAATGTTAAAATATTTTAGGAGTTCCCTTCTATCCTCATTTCTCAGACTGTAGCTGATTACCAGTGTGGTTATCTATCAAATCTCTCGCAGTTGTGATATTTATACCTCGCTTATTCCTATCACTGAAAAAAAAAATATTTTTTACTAGCTTTCCTTGTCCCACTGCTGGGCAAAAGCCTCCCCTCTTTCCTTCTATTCTTCTCGGTTCCCTGTGGTAACCTTCCAGTTGTTATCAAATGTCCTTATATCGTCCGACCACCTTTGGTCTTCCTCTTTTTCTGTGGCCATCGGATGGGAGCCAGTCAGTTAGAATGCGAGCCCACCTATTTATTATAGGTGGGCTCGCATTCTAACTGACTGGACTACTTTTTACCCGACTGATGTACATAATTCTATAAGAAAAAATATTGGTATTAAATAATAGATTCAAAGAATGGTCAAGAAATCCAGAGCTGATCTGCGATCGCATTTCGCTTTTCTCTCGACTGAGAACGGATACAGAAAATATTTGTCAGGAGCAATGGTGGGTGATTCCCAAGTGACAAATGCGCTGTCTGCAAGACTCGGCGACGAGATTCACCCATAAAACTACTAACATCAGTGCACTGTGTCTTTAGCTTGTTTTTTTAAATTATATTCAGTGCTTTATAATGCTGAACTCTATGTTTCTTCTTCTTGCTATGACTTGGGTCCCTTCAAAGAGCGTGTTTACAGGTATTTTAAGTATGCTCGTTTGCCGTCAAACATACATAAAAAAGATTTATATCTCTTTTTCAAATCAAACTTTTATATTAATATACTCACAATGTCTCAACATTTAACTATATAATAAGATTATCAGTTAGGTAGGTATCAGCCGTAACTATCATATTGACTACTATTCTATTCAGCTAAATCAATATGATATTGTAGAAGTAAATCCTGCTACAATCCTAACTAATATTATAAATGCGAAAGTGAGTTTGTTTGTTTATTGGTTTGTTACGCTTTCACGCCTTATCAAGACAAGATTCGCTCGTAAACTACAAACATCGCTGCACTGTGTCTCTAGCTTTTTTAACATAATCAAAACTGAGCAATGCTGAGCTCATTTTTTTTATATGTATCGTACGTGTTTTTCATCTCTTTTTCAAATCAAACTTTCTAATTAATTGAGACTATTAACCATTAATAAAATTGTCAGGTATCAGTTGTTAGGTATCAGCTGTAACTCAGAATTGCCATTCTATCCAGCTATATCTATCGATGTTAAATGAGTACTTTAGCTAAAATCCGATATAAAAATCATATTACCTATTCGTAGTAAAAATATTAGTCTTGAACGATGGCGGACGACTCCCAAGTGACAAATGCGCTGACTGCGATCATCGGCGACAAGATTCGCTCGTAAAACCACTGACATCGCTGCACTGTGTGACTGTGTCTCAAGCACTTTTTATCATAATCAGATCTGAACAATGCTGAGCTGGATTTTTTTATATCCATCGTACGAGTTTTTATCTCCATTCCAATTCAAACCTTTATTTTAATTGATACATTTGGCAATGTAATTAGTTTGTCAGTTAGGTATCAGCCATAACTGTCAGTATTACTATTCATTATCTTCAGGTCTTTTTTAGTCTCCACTGCAGGAGCACGACCCTCTCTGTACTACTAGAACCATATATTAGCCAGAGCAGTCAGAGGGTTTAGTCTACACTCTCCACGCTGGCCAGACGGGTTGGAGAGGTCCCTTTGATGTTTATAAGCTTTGTTTAGCTTGTGTTTCCTTAAGTCGACTTCTACGACATCCACGGGAAGACTTGGAGTGGTCCTATTCTACTCTGCCGAGAACCACCCGGCATACTTCATAGTATAACTATTCTATTCGACTAAATCAATGTGAAATTGTATGTTAACTTCTGCTAAAATATTAGTCTTGAACGATGGCGTAAGACTCCCAAGTGACAAATGCGCTGTCTGCGATTCACGGCGAAAAGATTCGCTCGTAAAACCTCTGACATCACTGCACTGTGTCTTAAGCACGTGTTTTTCTTTATTACCAGAAGTCAACGATGCGGGAACATTTTATCTAGCAAAGGGTGCTTTAACTCCTTTTATCTGTAGGTATTTTTTCATCTTGTATGCATTTACTTAACGTTAATATTGGCTATTTGGCTATATAGAAAAATTTAACTTTATCGTTATTTTTTCCATCCCGTTAATAAGATAGAGAACTCAAGTTTAATAATGTCACAGCAGGTAAGTGACAAGAGAGAGAGGAATTAAATTATTCGTATCTTTAAAATGTTAAAATATAAAACATAGACGGAATTTTTAGGCCAACAATGGACGAGTAAACACCACTTTAACGTTCCTGCTGAAAAGCAAAATTATCAAACCTAACTTATGTAATACTCGTAAATTCGTAAGTGAGTTTGTTCTTTGATTCATTTGTTTGATGAAATAATAAACAGGAGCAAGCTAATGACTTTATTTACCCATTTTTATTTGCTTTTATTTTACCGTCGGAGATGACTTCATAAGCTGGTTATTTGAAATCCTAGCTTAGTGTAAAATGACCATTGAACTTTATCACGTCCGCAACTAGCACATTATAAACATACATACGTAACAATCACGTTTTTCCCTTGACGAAATGGACAGAGTCTAGGGCCATTAAAATAAGGGTCAGTTTGAGCGTGGTGGTGGTGTGTGAATGAAAATGGGAATACAAATTATGATGGCTTTCCAGCCACATCGTATATTGCCTTGGCTCGTCATATTTGCGCCCAGTCCTCCGACTAGCTTTGAAAATTGAGTGGGAGAGTCAAGAGAAGTTCTATCATGTTTTTCTTTCCTTTCAAAGCTGTGTAGAAATGAATATTGTAGTTATGAGTTATTTAATTAAAAGTACAAGTCACAAAGCTACCTTACTATGTTAAATATTGTTTAATGTTTGCAATACAAGCACATGCCGCATGAAATTATTACTCGTGAGTTATAATTTTATTAACGTAAGAAGCAAGCTTAATTGCGATGATACTAGATTTAACGAAGCAATTATTATGCGGAGCCAGATTTAAAATAATTCTGTCGCTATTTGCAGTAACTCACTAAAATAATATTATCATAAATCTAATTTGTGTTGTTTTAAATATAAAGTAAAATTAACACAAATAGAGATACATGTCTTAAGTGCTAATACCATTTAATCAACGAACAAACTGAGCGTGATAGCGATAGTACAAAATTTAACAGAGGAATTAGTACACTGTGGGAAGCTGGTATTTGCATATACAAGGTGACTGGTAAGAGCTATATAAAGCGAAAAGTGGTATGTAAGGTATCATATGGACATGCTAGATAAAATAACATCTTGTAAGAAAAGCGTCACAATACCGAGTTAATTAACATTTCATAATTAGACAAAAATCTTAAGGTACCAACCCTACATCAGCTGTTGTCATTCATCATTACGAAAATCTACAATTTTTACTATCATTTGACCAATGACCTAGAATACCAGGAGCTAAGAAATTACAATTACAAAGACTAAACAACGACCATAACGAATAATCATTGCCTAAGATCCTTGTGTCTCTGAGAGACAGATTTTTAATTTAAGTGGTAGTTCAATCACTAAAATTTAAAATCTGTCAATTAGTGATTATCACTAAATGAAATAATTTACTTACGTAAACCATAATCAGCAAACAGCATAGTAATTTTTAAAAATAATTTAACGGCGAATCAAACAAATGGATTTAATTATGCGTGGATTTCTGACAAACTTGCTAGTTGGTTTTGATTTTTATTACATATCAATAACAATAATAATAAAAAAATCCTCATAATGTCACTGGTATTACGGGTAAAGTTAAATCTTCTTACAGAGTAGAAGCCCATCATTAAAAGTAAAAACAGCTGATATCAAATCGTAGGTATGTAAACTCTTGACATAAATTAATGCTTGAATTAACAATAAACAATTAAATTCTATCGACTTAAAATTAAATTTCAAAAGACAAAAAAACATTCATGTAATTTCGAAAGTAGAAACAATTTACCGAGATGCAATGCATTATCTCTTCTGCGAATATTATTCATCTTCATGCACGTAATTTTCTGTCTCGCTCTCTCATTATTCGCTTTATTTTATGATATTTTAGGCTTGGTTCCGTATAAAAATTTTTAAATACCGTTTTTTGCTATCAGATAAATAAGTTTTCTTTAACTGTTACTGGAACGATGAACTAAATGTTAACTTAGCTTTGTAAAACATTATTCGTACATGAATTGAATTAATTAAAATCCTTGAAGTGGCAGTGGGCGAGGCACTAACGCGCAAGACTGACAGCCATTGGGGTAATAAAGTTCTCTCATAACGACCACGTACCGCCAAGCGCAATGTTGGAATCCCACTGACCAGAAAAAGCAGTTATCACGAATTATTATTTTTAGTTTTTCGCTCTTCACATAAAAACATTTTTTTTAATAGGATTTGTTTTGCACTAAAGAGAATACCGATTCATAAATAACAACAGATACCTCAGATACAAAAAAATGCGTAAAGAAGTTGTAAGATTTTTCACATCTTCAAAAGATTTTTGATATCGCAGCTGCTGTCCAAAAACTTCGGTAAACACGACGGTCAGTTAGACTGGAAGTCTTTTGTCTAATTAAATAAATTACTTTATCCACGTCAAACGCACTTGTGGCGGTTTAGAAACTCTGACACCAGGGTATGTGGGGTCGTAAGACCTTACCTAACTTACCTACACGAAATGAAGAAAAAATACTTTAAAAAAGGTTTTTCCTTATTGCATTGCGGAACCATAATTAAGTAGGTACTAGGCATACAGGATAGATGAAAGAGGTCACTTTGATGTCGCCGCTTGCGCTTGTATCGGAACTCGGAAGGAAGTCAGTCGATCGGTAACATTCTTAGCGAAAAGAGTGATTATCTCACGCGTTCGTGTCATCATTACTATCGACTTTTTCGAACATGAACTACTCAAATTCGGAGTATTATGATATGGTTATGTGTGTGGGGTCATGCGACGGCAACCTGGCGGCTGCTCGTCGTTTGTATGAGGATCGCTACGTGTTGGGTAGGCCCGACGCCCGTCAGCTTCCTTCCTACGCGTGCTTCAGGAACCTCGTGAACCGGCTGCACACCACCGGCAGGCTACAACCGAGCCCTGGCGAGGGCCCACCGCGCGGGCGAAGTGACTTGGAAGACCAGATCCTGGACCATTTTTCGGCGGACCCCACGACCAGCACACGTCGCTGTGGAGCAGTATTAGGAGTGTCACAGTGGAAAGTGTGGAAGACACTGAACACTGATGGGCAACACCCTTACCACTACCGGAAGACCCAGGAGCTCCTGACTCGGGATTTTGCCTCGCGTGTTCAGTTCTGCACGTGGTACGATCACGAAGTCACGAGGGACCCGACGGTGGCCATGAACATTCTGTGGACAGACGAGGCGTCTTTCACAAGAAGGGGCCTCTTTAACTGCCACAACGAGCACGTCTGGGCGCACGAGAACCCGAAGGCTTCCCGCGTGGCAAGTTTCCAGCATAGGTGGCGGATTAATGTGTGGGCAGGCATTATTGGAGACAGGCTCATTGGTCCAATTTTTTTGCCGGAATCCCTTAATGCCGAAAATTATTTATTATTTTTAAGAACTGAGCTGGAAGAGATGTTGGAAGATCTTCCAGTAGCAGCCTACAGGAGAATGATTTTCCAACATGACGGCGCTCCCGCTCACTTCGCCCGCGAGTGCCGAGCGTACCTGGACCGGCGGTTCGACGTGTGGATAGGTCGGAGCGGTCCCGTGGCGTGGCCGCCACGATCACCTGATTTAACCCCACTCGATTTCTTCTTGTGGGGTTACATAAAAACAAAAGTGTATGCCGTGGAATGTGAGAGCCCGGAAGAAATGCGTGGGCTGATACTTGCGGCGTTTCAATCTGTCCCGGCGGATATGCTTTTGAACGTCGTAAGCTCAATCCAAAAGAGGGCGCAATTGTGCAGAGATCGTGGTGGAGGACACTTTGAGCCGGAAATTACCTGAATTGTGTACCTAAATCTAAGTGGTGATACATGTCGTGCTCGTGTATGATTCTTAAATTTTCATTTAATCCAGTTTAAAACTCGAGATCAGTGTTTTTTTTTGAACGCAACAGATTTACAACCTTCGATAGAAGTACATAAGTGTCAAATTTGTGAAACAATGTTGTTGCTAAGTTCCGCAAAGCGTATGCCGCAAAGGAAAGGCGGCTTCTTTGAAAGAGCGGCGCGGCGGCCGGCGCGGTGTCAACAAAGAGGTAGGTGTCTGAATTGTACTAGGCTGGCAGAACATAGCAAGAGTTCGAAATGATCTCAGCTGTGTTTGTGTTTAGAAATAAATTGCTATTATTAGGATGTGTCTACAAAAGTACTAGGAACATATGACATACAAGGGCTTTGCCGCAAGTAACGAAATTTATCAATGAGTCTTTCTTTTCTTTCTAATATTATGCATAATTAGGGGTGTGACCAAAACAAAAAAAATATGTTTTTCTACTTTTGTATGGAAAATATCTTAACAAGATTTTCGTTTCTTTTCACCGCCATATGATTTTCATAACCCTCGGGGTATGGCCTTGTCACGGCTTTATATAGCTTTTACAAGTCGCCTTGTATATTTGTCATTATTTGCTTTAACTTACAAGCATAAGGTATATTAAGTTCTGCTTTGTGCTGTAATACCAACTTCCCAACTAATATTATAAATGGGAAAATGAGTTTGTTTGTTACGCTACGCTCCATCTACTGAACTGATCATCATGGAATTTTGCATACACTTTGTCTGGAGCACGGAGAAGGACATAGGCTACCCTTTATCCCGTACTGTTCCCGGGGGATCAAAATTAACGCGAGCGGAGCCGCGGGCAAAATATAGTAATAATTAAGTCTCATTTTATTTACAATGTAAAAGTGATAATGACGGCACTCGATTTAACAGAGCAATTAACTCATCCATCCGGTATTCAAACACTTAATACTATCCTACCTACCCGTTTTATGATGTAACAACATTACTATGTTTAATTAGCTTTTACAACGTGCGCGGAGTGAAAAGCTTTATTTAGATACATAAAAGCTCAGCCAAGTATATAGTTCTCATTGTAGTCAATTCACCTATCTTATATCCGGAAAATATACTTTTGAATTAAAAAATAAGCTTGCTGATACTACAAAAAGTAAGTTTTGTAGAAAAGATATTATAGCACGTTATATATTATTTCTGCACAATTTCCTTCAGCTTGTACGAGTATGTAATGCCATCATAGTCGTTCTGCTGAACGCAATATCTAGTGTTGTACTTAGATAGATAACTTTTTCGAGTTGGCTTCAACTTTATGATGTTTTACTTGGCTGTTTTCTTTTAAAAGCTTTCTGTTGTTCTGTTTAAGTGAAGAATATATTTAATTTTATTTGGCTAGTTAATGGAAAGACCTTAATTTTTCCCGATTCAATTCATCAAATTAACTGAGCATCAAACAACATACCACTATATACGTAACTGAGGAGTTGTATGGGGTTCTCGCTTTGATATATAGGTCCATCCCACTCTGTTAAATCATCGTGTGTAGGCCGTTTGATGTGTACTTGATAGACATAAATCCAAAACAAAAGCCTGTATGGTCGAATTTGGGTCTACATTTTACATTATTCGAATATCTTAACATAATGCGTATACCCTCGGGTCAATAGTTTACCATAGTTTTTTAAAAGTTATCATTAAAGACAGTTTTTACTATTTTCTCATTCATTTTTTCTTACAGTATTATTTACAAAGCGTTTTATTTCTAACTAGCTTTTACCCGCGGCTTCGCCCGCGTAATATATAGCCTATGTCCTTTTCGGTACCCTAACCTATGTGTATGCAAAATTTCATGATGATTGGTTTAGTAGATACGGCGTGAAAGCGTAACAAACAAACAAACATACAAACAAACAAACTCACTTTCGCATTTATAATATTAGTTGGGATTACTTTCCAAAGAACCGTTCACAAGTTGGTTTTCAATCGCAAACATCTATTACACGCAATCGCCTCCGCATTAGCCGCCTACTTCCGACGCATCACGTCACAGAGAAACTTGTTACGTCGCGATTGGTGGTAAGCACGTGTGGCTTTATGGATGGTTGTTCAGTAAAGCCTTATTAGGAGAAGCTGCTTAGGCGATCGACGATCAGCCATTTGTAGTCCATTTTTAACAAAGGCCTTACCCAGTTCCTCTCTTCTTTTCTTTCCAGACGATCGACGATAAACCAGAAGAATTGAAACAAGAATTTAAATCGTTCACAAGTTGGTTTTTAGTCGCAAATATCTATTAACCGAAACGTATCCGCATCAGCCGCCTACTTCCGACTCGTTACGTCACAGAGAAAATTGTGACGTCGCGATTAGCGGCAAGCACGTGTGGCTTTATGGCTGGTTGTTCAGTAAAGCCGTATTAGTAATCTGCAGTAGACGATCGAAAATGAGCCCAAAGAATCGAAACAAGATGTAGCTGATAGTATAATTGACAATAAACATTTTATTTCTAATCATTCTCCAAAGAACCGCTTAGAAGTTGGTTTTCAATCGCAAACATCTATTACACGGAATCGCATCCGCATGAGTCGCGTAGGTACTTCCGACGCGTTACGTCACGGAGAAACTTGTTACGTCGCGATTGGCGGCGAACACGTTCGGCTTGTTGTTCTGTAAGCCGTATTAGGAAAAGCTGTTTTAGGCGATCGACGATCATCATCGTCAGCCATTTGTAGTCCACTTTTGGACAAAGGCCTCTCCCAGTTCCTCTCTTCTTTTCTTTTAAGACGATCTAATTTCTTTTTTAATTAAGAAAGTACATACAATTTTGGCATTAAATAATTTTTTATTTATATATTTATCTACAATAACCCGAACGTTTAAAGTAATCTTTTCACGCGCTTTTTCAGTAATCCCATGTTTTAGTCTCCCGGGAAAACCATGTTGCGATAAAAAGTTAAAAGCAATCATCAGCCTGTATAATACACCGCGTAAATAAACCACCGAAATTATCTTAAAGGTGTTACTCAAATTGTCAAAATGAACATCTTTTACGATGGGACCTATGCAAAGTAAAAAAATCGTATTTTTCATACAAATGGCCGGGCCGGCCAAACACTTAAATATGACGAATTTTCGTTCGAATTCCCAGCAGGTCCTTTAGGAAAAGTTTTTTATTTGCCGGGCTAAGTAAAAAGAATGTTGGTGGGCAATTTACGGTGTACGTGGATAATAATAATAAATTTCATATAACCCACTATATAAATTATAATTATTATAATAATAATAAATTAATTATTATAATTATTAACGTGAAACATTCAAATATGTTTGGGCAGAAGTAACGGTGGTGTAAAGAAATGAAGATACATTTCATGAACTCGAAAAAAATATTTTTCCTTTTTTGGGCAAATTGGAAGTCGAGTAAATAATGCCCATTTGCCACCGTCTGAGTTTTTACCGGTTATCATATTACTATGTTAACTTTGGGCGTAGAAATTGCCTCTGAAATTCAATGTTACTCGTATTAGCAAACGATTCAAAACTACCCAAGAGTATTACTGTAATACCGCTTTGTCGATAACACTACCCCGACATATAATAAAGAGTGCACTTTATGAGTCTTTAAACTTAAGAGAACAGATTTTTCTGGAGGGATTATCTCTGTATTTACGAGATGCTGTGGTTCGAATTGTTTAACTTCGCTGTCATATTCTCATTAAATATCAGAAATGACTATTTGTTTATTTAATCATAATTGGCAAATATATTTTTAAATGTATGCATATAATATTTAATTGAATAACTTTTAGCTATATCGTAAATTTATGAAAAAATTGGTACCTATGTGTGAGTTATCCTCAATGACCTGTTAGAGTCAAAAGGTGGCCGTAGGAACTCCTAAGGTTAGAAATAAAACCAATCGTGTTATGTCTGTTGTGTTAAAAATGCGATTAAGCTCTAAATTAAAGCTTTAACGTACAAAGAATTTTTTGACAGCAAAAATGTGTTTATCTGGATTCGGGACACGAAAATGATAAATTTTTCTTGAACGTAAATTACTTCCAAAAATGCAAATATTACAAAGGTTGAACATAGTTAACAATTAATCAAAAAGCTCAAAGGTATTACCGCTTTGTCGATAAAACTACTCTACCGTCGAAGCAGCTTTGCTTTCATTTTAAAAGCATTAAGTACGGCACTTTACGAGTCTTGCAACTTACGGGAACTGATTTTTCCGAGAGCATTATCTTCTATCTTCGTTCTATAATATGCTGCTACTAAGATACCTACAGAGATTCCTTCGATATGTTATGCTCCGATTTTAATATGAAACTATAGATTAATTAATAATGTTTATTAAAATACATTGAACAATTGAATAGAGAAACATGGCTGTTCCCCGTAAAATAATAATAAGTATATTTAATTCCCTAAAAACCATTTTATTATTTCTGAGATATTAAGTAATGAAATGAATTTTGAATTTATACTGATTCTTTTTCACTGATAGCATTTAATGAAATTTTATAATATATATATATATATATATATATATATATATATATAAATTATTTTACTTTAATAATAATTATACCTACTTATAATAATTGTTATTGACGATGAACAACAAAACCTTTCAAAAACACGTTATTGTATTTTTAATAATAGGCAGTAGTTACTTACTAAGTTTGTGTTTCACCGCCTAATCTCTGTAATTAACTGAGGTAATTAAGTACATATCTACTTAATTTAATGTGAGTATTTTCTCTTGACGTCTTATTTGGCTTAACTATCATATTGAATTGGTACCTACACAACGTACTAAATTCTTGATAGTAAATTTTTAACATCTACTAATTTAAATTTTATTTAATCATAAATAAATAAAAAAAGGGAAATTCAAACTGATATTGTGTAAATAATGGATTGTATAGGTATTTTATTTTTAAATGATTCTTGTTGCCTATTTTCACGCTGGTCTGGGAGACACAGAATGTATCAGTTGCTTCTCTTCCCACGCAGATCGTAAAAGCCAATCGAGGGAATGGGCGAAATCTAAGAAGTCGGTGCAATAGGCGATGCGGCTAAAAAAGACGTGATAGTATGTACCTATGCATTTTCTATTGCCTTAAAATCTACACTAAGTATTTTTAATGACTACTGTGTAATTAAACTGAAACCCACACGGAAATAATCACGGGAAACAGCCAGTCTAATAAGACAGGAGATAATGCCTTGAGAAAAATCTGCTCTACCTTACTTGAAAGACTCGAAGTTCTGCGCTTATTACTTTAAAAATAAAGGAGAAAACCGATTTCTTGCTGGAGTGGTTTTATCGACAAAGCGGTTATATCTTAGACTAGTTAAACTTATAATTTATTATGCTTTACCTTTAATATTGAGAATTTCTTGTATGAAGGAGTTTGAAAATGTAAGAGTTAGTTTTAACTACAAGAACTTAGTAGAAACTGGTGGTCTAGCTGTTTATCTAACTGCTCGAATTTTTAATTAATAGCTCTTAGCATGCATTAATTTTAAATTTACTATCTAATCAACTGCAGATCCTTTTAATCAATACTATCTATCTAATTCTATCTACCATTATAAATGTAAAAGTAAGATTGGTTGTTTTTTTATTAAATTATCATCATAATCAACAGGTCTATTTTAGTCTCCACTGAAGGACCACGACCCTCTCTGTACTATTAGAGCAGTCAGAGGATTTGGCCTACACTCTCCACGCTGGCCAACACAAGCTAAACAAAGCTGATAAACATCAAAGAGATCTCTCCAACCCGTCTTTTATTAAATAAGAATCCCAACTATCCCATCCCAATCCCAACTTCCCAACTATAATATTATAAATACGAAAGTGAGTTTGTTTGTTTATTTGTTTGTTACGTTTTCACGCCGTACCTACTGAACCAATCATCATGACATTTTGCATAAACATAGGTTAGGGTACCGAGAAGGACATAGGCTATGTATTACGCGGGTAACTAGCTAGTAAAAAATAAATATAAGGAAAAATCACAAAAAAATGAGCTACCCCACGGTAATTTGTGAACTTGTGTCGTAGGATGCTAACTTGACGATACTGTATATTATAATTGAAAATTAACTGGCGTTAAAGTGACAGGACGATCATCTTGAAACAAATGAAGAGAGATAATTGCGGCATTATATAATAACTAGCTGTTGCCCACGACTTCGTGCGCGTGAGCGATAGTTTATCGCGCAATCTATTTTACTCCTTTTCCTCTTAAGAGTTGCCTGGACGCGCATGTCTCCATACAAACGGAAAAAGGGAATGGTGGCAATATTTGATAATTTTAGGACAAAATTAAGCATCTCATTATAATCTACGTACGTTCCTATACAGTTTGGTTAAATTATCAAATGTTTGAGAATTATACGCCTCTCAAGATTTCCATACAAATTTGAAAAGGCTTGTAATTCTCAAACCATTGGTATTTTAACCAAGGAACGTATGTAGATTATAATGAGATTAATTAATTAAATGCTTAATTTTACTCCAAAATTATCAAATATTGCCACAATTCCCTTTTTCCGTTTGTATGGAGACATGCGCTTCCAGGCGACTCTTAGTATCAGCAAAGATATTATAATTCCACGAAAATATTAATAAAGGTACACAGATGAGCCAGTAATTAAAGTTAAGTAATTATAAAGTTTCACCGAGATCGCAGCAACGATTCTTTGTTTTTTGGAGACAAAGATAAAAAAAAAACTGTTGTTCTTTTGACATGTGAAACTTAACATAGTTTCATTGTGGATTAATCCTTCAGCTCAACTTCCATCAAATGTGTTAGTGAGTAAATTCCACCGGAGCTGATAGAATTGTGCGGCTGAATGTACATTTCAATTTACGTTAGGCATCAAACAGAAATCGAACTATACGTTAACCCGAATTTTCACGTCGCAAAAAGTTATATTGACAGAGCTTGATATCTTCAAAAATAGAGGACCTGTTATATTTAGTGTAAAGTACGGGAATTGTGACCTTCTGACCTAAATTAGTCATCAATCGCAGGAGATAGAGATGAGTGGCGGACGAGAGGGGAGGACTTTGCCCAGCAGTATGACAGTATAGGCTAGTAAAAAAAAAGGTAGTGTCGATTCATTGATCGATTAGATTGTTAGACTTAGATCTTAATAAACCTACCTTCTTTAAAACAAGTTCATTTTATCAGCGTATTCATAATGTAAATTGCTATCTAAGGTAAATCAAAGGACAAATCAACATAATCCATCGAATTAAAACCTAAGTACCTTTAGGAGTCTTTCCCGTCTTTCCGTTATGTAGATTCACGAAATTTGGTTAGAAGCAAGGATTTCATCACAAATTAAAATAAAAATCATATTATTTGGTAAATCTAAAAATACTTAACTTTTATGCTCGATTTCGAATCGCTCGACTAAGCTCGGTTTCTCCTCTTAAATGTCAGTCTGAAATTATACTTCGATGAATAAAAAAATATCGCGAAAAGTATCATGAAAATCCAGCTTATCCGTTTTATCGTCAACAGAAATCTGCGAAATACCTCGCATTGTGTAGGTAAACCACTTTATAAACATTCACTTTCAGCTCAACATTTTTCGCATTCCAGGCCGGCTAGGGCCATTTCAACGGAATATTATATTTGAAACGGCATTTCACAATATATTTCATCCATTTTTATACCAAATAACATTTCAATTTGTCGATACAATGATACTTTTACCAAGTATGGGAGTATTTTGTGTGTATTAGTGTTATTTGTTATGGCTTGTAACTAAAATGCCTTGCCTCGTCGAATTTTGAAGCTTACTCTTTAAAATCCGACAAGGTGGCCTTATTCTTATTGCATCTTTTTGACGACCTTCATGGCGCAGTGATTAACTCGAGAGTCTGTCTGTCAGCCGACAGGAGTGGATCCGAGTTTAAACCCCAGCCAGCAGGCCTATTTGCTAACTTTTGACAGCTACGGTGTACATAATTTTCATGGTAACTTCAATATTCATTACGGCTTCGGTATGAATGATTATTTTTATTTAAAATATGAAAACCGTAATGGATGCTAAAGTGACAGTCAAATCGTTGTACACCGAGTCAGCAAATCGGCCTGCAGGTCTTGATGTAAAACGGTATTTTTCAGAAAATGATGATTAACAGATAGACATCAAACAAAAGTATTTAGTATTATTAATATAGGATCGATGAATTAGTATCCTGAGACACAAGTTCGCAATTAACTGTGGGGCTAGCTCAATTTGTGAGATTGGTTCCTATATTTTATTATCTTCAGCGGTGGAGCGTCGATCAACAAATCAAAATAAATCGGTTACTAAGTTGAAAAAAAAAAAAAATTTACAATACATTTCAAACACATTTGTACATCAACTATTTGCCGATACAATGATATTTTTATTGTGAAATCAAACGGTGTACTCCGTAATATAATATTCGATAAAATCTGCAGTGAAATGGTCGTTCAAGCGTAAACCAATTACGGCTTTCGTACTTAAATGGCTAAAAGGCAATTTCAGACAGAGTTATAGACTTCGTAAATCATTCTTGAGAGTACTTGCTATCATTTCTTTCAACACTTTACTTTCAATGTGTGCGTTAAGATCTTACTTTATAATGATGAACGGGAAAGTTGGTTGAGGTTGTTAGTGAATAAGTATATACAATACGGAATAAAACTTAAGTATTCATAAGCTGAACACTTTTAATAAGAAGAGTTTTTCATGTGTGTAGCTGGTTTATTTATAAAGCAGGCTTGTTTGTTTAAACATTTAAATGCTCAAAAAAAACTGAATGCATCATTGTTTTCGCTAACCTAACACAAAAGTCACAATATCGCTGATAAAATTTATTTTCTTAAAGAGTCCTTTAGAATCTTATGAATTCTGATAACAATGAAGAAGGTCACAGGACCCAAATCGTTCACGACAAATTGAAGGATCGATATAGAAATAAAAACAGAGTGCGAGGGCCTGGGTGAACGTGGCTCGCAGTTGCTCTAAGGCCGCCGCTGCTTTCAATTATTAACAAAATTCAACACCCCTTCACACTTCAAAAGCTATTTTAGGTAATTATCAATTTTCAAAATATCAAGCTGCGACCATGGTTGGGCCCTTACAGCAAACATTTAAAGAAACACCATAAACACACATACAAAGGCGTAGTTCTGGAGTCTACACTTACGAAATCGTAAAAAAAATTGTCATTACCTAGGTATATTATTTTAAGTTAAAATGAAAACTTATCAAAAGTACATCAAACACGATGGTGTGTCTGAGTACATATTACAAGCAACACAAGAGATAGCTGTTTAAGGTTGAGTATTTATCCATATTCAATGGATAACTGGAAATAAAAACATTGATTTTGATTTGGGTCTTTCGAATACGTTTTCAATAAAAATCTCCGCAATGATAAACGTACGGCAAAACAAAAGTCAATATTGTCTATTTCACAGCAGAGTGCTCGCAATCAGAAACCACACAACCTTTAATAATTATAGTCAAATCACACAACATGCCGCTGCACAAATTAATAATTTATTTTTGCGGCTGCTAACTGAATTCAGTAGATAAATTCCAATTCAATATTTAAATCATTCCTATTTAAAAGCGCATAACACTCTATTAAATTATTTTTATGGGTAAATATAAGTTTTCAAAAAAAAACTCCGCAATGATAAAAGTACGACAAAACAAAAGTCAATGTTGTCTATTTCACAGCCAGAGTGCTCGCAATCAGAATCCACACAACACGCCGCCGCACATATTAATAATTTATTGTTGCGGCTGGTAACTGAATTCAGTAGAGAAATTCCAATGAAATATTCAAATCATTCCTGTAAAAAACACAGCACACACTATTGAAGTATGTTTTCTTGGTAAATATTACTTAGTTTTCAATAAAAATCTTCGCAGTAATAAAGGTACGGCAAAACAAAAGTCAATGTTATCTATTTCACAGCAGAGTGATCGCAATCAGAATCCACACAACACGCCGCCGCACATATTAATAATTTATTTTTGCGGCTGCTAACTGAATTCAGTTCTGAAATTCCAATTCAATATTTAAATCTTTCCTATAGAAAAAGCGCAGCACACGCTAGCAAAGTTGTGGCTAAATATTTTGTACTACCTGTAAAAGGTTTGTGAAATAAATGAGAAATAAAATTTGTTTAAGTAGTAGTTTTAAGTCGCTCTCTGGATTGAGCCAATTTACCGTTATTGTTTGAGCTAGTGAAGCTTCGGACCCCGCTCTGGGATCCCATATGAAGACATATTGTATGGAAAAAGGCAAATCGCATTAAAACAAAAATCAATTTTGTCTATTTCATAACATACCGCACACCGCAAACATTATTACTCGTAATTTATTTTTGCGGCTATTTACTGGATTCACTAGAAATATTTTTACTATGCTATCTCTTGTTGCTTCCCATCAGGCAAGATATGAGTCAATTGATCAATAAAATAAAAAAAAAGTATTTATGAGTATCCTCTCTCATTTCATCCGATTTTCCGTTGTATCCGGTGTTGGCGAGCCTTAAAGTTTACCACCAGCTGCTAATTCATTAGTTACTTTTATTATATCGTTCAACTATCGTATTTATAACGGTAAAACAAAAACCCAGTTGGCCGTTTTACAGTAGAGTGCACGCAATCAGAACCCGCACAAATATCGTACGTACACAACAAGAACGCCGCAACGCACATTATTAGTTTATTTTGCGGCTTTTCACTGAATTCACAACAGTCATATTGGAAATCCTTCGGGGAGGCCTATGTCCTGCAGTGGATTTCTTGTGGCTTAGATGATGATGATGATACTTACATTAATATTATTTGGCTGTTAATATTATATGGCCAAAATAACGGTTTGACACCTGACGCGAATATACCCGATAAATAGTTGTGTAAAATGAAATAAAAGTATTTGTCCTTGCTAGGTATCAAAATTAGAGCCCCTAATGGTGTCGCGTTAGCCGTCATTTTAACAATATTTTACTTACAGTACGACTCCAACTTTACGGCGGCTCGGAACATCGCGTGAGTCGATGTGCATGTACACAATATTAGGTTCAGCGGGGAGCGCGCGGTGAGGCGGGGCGTGTACTGCGCAGCTTGCAGCTAATATTCAAGCCCGATAAAGTTGCGCGACTGGTACAGTCCGACAAGTCGTGCGATCAGAAACCGCATAACATGCCGCAGCACACATTATTAATTTATTTCTGCGTCTGTACTCACTAGAAACACTGCAATCAAACAACGCTATCTTTTTTGTAACAAAATTCGATCCTTTATTTTTCAGTTTAAAATTTAATTAAATAAAAATACGTTGCGTTTAATTGCCATTGTTTTAAATAAAAGCTCATTCGAAAGTGAAACGTTTTTAGGGTTCCGTAGTAAACTAGGAACCCTTATAGTTTCGCCATATCTGTCTGTCCGCGGTTTTACTCAGAGACTATAAGTACTAGAAAGCTGTAATTTGGTATGGGTATGTAGGTATATTAATTATGGCAAAAAAGTAGTAGAAAAAAATCTCGAAATAAAATTTTTTTTAGGATCCTATACAAGTAAAGTAGAGGAGTTTGACTTACATGGCAATCAGAGGAGATTTTTATTTCTCTACTTACCCATCGTGTGGGGTATCGTTACAAAGGTCTTTGAAAAACATTGTGAGGTTGAGAACACCATTTTTCGATTTAGGGATCCGTTTCCGAAATATTTGATTTTAAAGTGAAAATTTTTGTTAGAGGTAAGTGCCCCCCTCTATCTGCTAAACGATTATATATGGATACGTGAAAAAAATTACAGCAGTAGTATATATACTGAAGTTGAAAGGAAAACTATCAGAGCTGAGTACTAAGTGCAAACTAAAAAGTTACAGGCAACCAACTTATAAAATGTACTGGAAAATGTAAAATTTCATACAATTTTCATTGTTAGATGTTTTTGGTCGTTAAACTGTGAGGTGCGAGTGTAAACAGTGTGCAGAACACGCACTTGGCCGGTTTTTTGTTTTTAAGATATGCAATTAATGTTTAATTTACATTTGTAAAATCTTTTGCGTCAACTAAAATTATGCAGAATAAAATTAACGTTAATATTTCAGCTATCGATACTAATAATACGCATAAGAGGCTTATAAAGTTATAACTTTTTCAGTATCCTTAAAACATATAGAAATATCTTACACAAGGAACTAGTAATACTTCTGGCAGAAATGATTAGGTATATTTCCTTCTCACAAATTTACCTCATCTTTAATGTTATCTTATTTTTCGCAGGATCTTTAATCTAACTAAGTATATAGTACATACCTGTAGCTAGTTAACCAATTAAGTTAAATATTTTATAAAAAGAGATTTTGTCCAACTAGCTATGAGTAGGGACTTACATATCTAGTTCGTCTTCAGTTTACTATTCTGTATTAGCAGCCATCGCAGCTCGGTGAGTATTTAATGAAGTTTGAACTACTATAAGTAACATAACTTGTCACAACTAGTTGATGTCTTAAGTCTATAGTTAGCCAAGTGAGTTTAGGCAATAGAAGTTGGGAATATTATCTTCTCACATCATAACTCTATCTCATCTTTAGATTGTTCTGTATTTTATAAGCCATCGCCTGGAACTTGAGTATTCGGTAAGTTTAAATTCTTTTAAAAGTAACATAACTTATCAGAACTAGCTGATATATTGAGTCTTAAGTTGGCCAAGTGAGATTAATAAAAGAGGGAAACATTGCCTTCTCACAAATCTATCATCTTCAGTTTAATATTCCGTATTCTAGAAGCTAACGCCTGCAGCTCGAGTAATCGATAAGCTTGAACAAGTTACATGTAACATAACTTGTCACAACTTACTGATATCTTGAGTCTAAAGATAGCCATGTAAGTTTAGATGTGGTGAATATTATCTTCTCACATCACAACTTCATCTAATCTTTAGTTTAATGTTCCGTATTCTAGAAGCCACCGCCTGCAGCTCGAGTATTCGATAAGTTTAAACTATGTTACAACTTTACAAGTAAGTAACAGAACTTATTACAACTATGAACTAACTATTTGATCAAAATTAGTATGTTAACTCTACAGTTACTTTAACTCGTTAGATTTCTTTATAGTTTGTTTACCATATATCTTTATTAGAAGTAATTTTCTTACTTACATATGTTATCTATCGGATTGAGGCAAAACCACTGCAGCTCGAGTATTCAAATTCAAATTCAATCGTTTATTTAATATAGGTTTCTTTGAACACTTATTAATTGTCATATTTGTGTTTACAATTTTTACAACAAAAAATTTTGTTGACGTCAATAATTACTTATGGCTAAGTTTAGGCCGCTTCCAAAGCGGAGTGCAGAAGAAGCGGCAACAAACTGCACAGCGCATTTTCTCCAAGCGACGTCAACTCACAAATCTAGTTAGACCTTATAAACTACTTATATATATGTGGACTGAGTGTGCATTGTTTTAATTAAATGTCATGATAAAAATTGAATTGGAAAAAATTTATGTCATCATTGAAATGTTAAATAGGTAAAATTTAATTAGCAAAATGTCAAATTGTTGAAATTAAATAAAAATGTCATATTATAAAATATTATGTACCGAACGTACCAAACGTAATATTTCTGTGCATACAGAATTACGAGGCGTCTGCGCCAAGCTCAAGCCAAATATTGCTATCAGTAAGGTAATCTTCAGTCCTGTAATATGCCTTTTTACATAATAATCGTTTCACATAACTTTTGAATTTACTATCAGGCATATCAAGGACTGACTTTGGCAATTTGTTATAATAGCGTATACAGTTCCCCATGAACGAATCACTAACTCTGCTTAGCCGAAACTGCGGAAGAAATAATCTATGATTGTTACGCAAGGGTCTATCAATTAAATCACTTACTTTCTTAAACTTAGAAATATTTTTTCTTGCGTACATTATATTGTCAAATATATACTGTGAGGCTACAGTTAAAATATTTATGTCCTTAAACAACTCTCTGAGTGAGTCCCTCGATCCTAAGCCGTAAATGGCACGAATTGCCCTTTTTTGTAAAATAAAAATAGTTTTAATGTCGGCTGCCTTTCCCCACAGAAGTAATCCATATGACATTAAGCTATGAAAATAACTAAAGTATACGAGCCTAGCAGTTGCCTCATCTGTCAATTGTCTTATCCTCCTCACAGCATATGCTGCAGAACTAAGCCTATTGGAAAGTTTAGAAATATGGGCACCCCATTGTAGTTTAGAGTCGATTGTGATCCCTAGGAAGGTAGTATCATTTACAAAACCTAGTTTTTGACCGTCTACTAGAATATCAACGTTGGTCTGCCTCACGTTCGGGAGAGTAAATTTAATGCATTGGGTCTTAAGAGCATTTAGCAATAAATTATTGGCTGAAAACCAGTAAGAAATTTTAGTCAAAATGTTATTTGCTGCGACAGCGTCTTCGCTTTGTCGATCTAACTTGAATATAAGAGACGTGTCATCAGCAAACAACACAATGCCCGCTTCATTCTCAACCATGTAAGGCAGGTCATTGATATAAGCTAGAAAAAGAAATGGTCCTAAGATCGATCCTTGGGGCACGCCAATTTTTAAATTAGTACCTTTTGACTTGACACCGTTAATTTCTACAGTCTGAGGCCTATTTTTTAAATACGATTCAATCAAATCTAAAGATTTATTTTCAAACCCGTACTGACTGAGTTTGAGCAAAAGTGTTTGATGATCAACGCAATCAAATGCTTTAGACAGATCACAAAATACTCCAATAGCATCTTGTGAACCCTCCCATGCATCGTAAATATGAGTAATCAGTGCTACTCCTGCATCGGTGGTCGATTTTCCGCCAGTGAACCCGAATTGTTGGCTATGGAAAAGGTTGTTAGTTTTAAAGTAAAGTTGCATTTGGTTGAGCATTATCTTTTCAAACACTTTGCTCAAAACTGGCAGTATAGAAATAGGCCTATAATTTCCAGGGTCTGTTTTTTCTCCTTTCTTAAATAATGGTATTAGCTTACTAACTTTCATTAAATTAGGAAATATGCCTTCATCAATGCATTCATTAAATATAAAAGCCAAATCAGCGGCAATAACATTTATAATATGACTCACTACAGTAACAGACATACCCCAGTAATCTTCAGATTTTTTTGAGTTTAGCTGTTTGAATGCATCGATTATGTCACTGGGGTTAATATGATTAAATTTAAATTTGGAACTACAAGGGGGGATATTATTTTTTAGTAGCTCCTTAGAACGCTTTGGACAAGAGTTAGTATTGGATGTTATTTTTAAAGGAGTGTTGGTAAAAAAATCCTCAAATGTATTTGCTATATCTTTAGTTGAGGTATTAATCTTATCTCCGCATTTAATTTTAGTAATGTTGTCTCTAGGTTTAATTTTACCGGTTTCCTTATTTATGACGCTCCAGGTTTCCTTAATTTTGTTTTGAGCGCTATTTATTTTCCTATTAATGTGATTGGCTTTTGCTTGTTTACAAACTCTTTTAAATATTTTGGAATAATTTCGAACATACTCAATAAAAGTTATTTCAAAATTATATTGCTTCTGGGCATACAGATCAAATAACTTATTTCTACTTGTATAAATACCAGTGGTAGCCCATTCACTGAAAGTTAATTTATTACGAAACTTGACTTGTTTTTGTTTCAATGATTTTACATATTCAGAAGAGACCATATTAAATAATGTGTTATAGTGGTCATCTGGGTTGATTCCTGTGTACATAACCGAACATAATTTGTTTTCTATATTGCTTTTGAGTTTACATAAACTTTTGGAAGTAATAGGTCTACACAAAACTATGTCCTCATTTATTGTTTTAATCTCTTTGACAAAAGATGTGAATTGGCCAGTATGATCTGAAGGCAATTTATTAATAATAGATTTACTTAAATAACCATTTTCACAAAAAAAATTATCTAGACAAGTTGCAGATGTGGCGGTGATCCGAGTTGGTTCACAAAATACATTAACTAAATTATAACTTAGAAATAAATTCAAGAATTGAATACTTTTTGGAGTCTGTTTTAGTATGTCTATGTTAAAGTCACCGCATACAATTAAATTTTTCTTACTGTTTGATGCAACTTTTAGAACTTGATCCATTATTTTGAGAAAACCCTTAAAATCGCTATTGGGTGGACTGTATACGCAGATAATAATATGATCCTCTAGCTCGGCACAGGCTACCTCAGCACACCGCTCAACAGAAAGTCTGACAATGTCTTTCCTTTCTTTACAGCGAAGACCATTTTTTGTGAAGATCATCGTACCACCTCTTTCAGCAGACTTTCTGTTAACGCAGCTGACAATTGCATAATTGTTTAGGCTAAACATCATCTCACTCTCTTTAAGCCAATGTTCAGTCAAACATAAAATGTCCACATTTGATTCTTCTAAAAACAATTCTACAATTAATTCTTTGCCGGAAAGGCCTTGCATATTTTGATGCACAATTCTAAGTTCCTGAGGCTTTTCCGTTGTCTTAGTCTTTAGTTTAAATCTACTGTTAAGTGTACAGAGTTACCATTACACAATCTTGGCAAATCTGTAGGTATCTTATAACTAATATTTTGTTTACAATGTAAACTCGTCCAAAAATTAATAGTATAAACTACTAATGTAGCAACCTTATGTCTAAAAAACCTTGAAAGATAGATATTATCTTTTGTCGAATAACATTCACTAATAAAATTATTAGTGTCAAAAAATACTAATTTATTGCTGTGACGACATGTCAATGTATGAATTAATTTATTCAAGTAATGAATGTTATTATTTCTTGATGGGGGCTGGCAACTTACATATGGGAATGCACAAATAATAATTTTATAAACATTTAAATTTTTAAGGCCATCTAAACCGTTAATAATTTCTTTTTTAGATAATTTGTAACAGTTTCCGATAAGTAACACAATAGTAGTATTACAGTTCATGGGAGTTATTTTTACTTTATCAATTATTTGAGTGTAGGTTGCATTAGGGAGGCAATAATTAATATAAGAGTTCTCTAAAGACCTACTGAATATAGTACCCATACCGCGACCTACACTGTCAGAAAAAATTATAGTATTACTGGGGGGGTCATTTGTGCCGGCACAACTAGACACTGTCTCAAGCAAATTACCGTCACAAGAAGAGAGCACAGGCATGGATTCATTGATGGTGGATTGGTTATTCTGACCACAGATTCATTTCACATTCGATCAAGTTTGTACTGTGTTACAAGTTACATAAAGTATGTCGAGCTCCGTGGCGCAGCGGTCAACACGCTAGTCTGCGACACGGGGGTCCCGGGTTCGATCCCCGGTCAGGTCAAGATGGAAAAAGATCTTTTTCATATCGAACTGGGTCTTGGATCTATATAAGTATATATATATATATATATATATATATATATATATATTTATTTTATATTTATATTTATTATATATTTTTTAATATATATATATATATATATATATATAACCCCACAGTAAGTTGTGAATTGTGTCGCAGGATACTAACTCAACGATAATTTTATATATATATATATATATATAGATATCCCTTTACGGTAAATGTTGATCAGATGCGACTTCACGCGAGCACTTTGTTGATCCGAAAACGCATGTTGATCCGGCGCCTATATATATATATATATATATATATATATAGATATCCCTTTACGGTAAATGTTGATCAGATGCGACTTCACGCGAGCACTTTGTTGATCCGAAAACGCATGTTGATCCGGCGCCTTTTGTTGATCCAATATGCATCTCTGGTAACAAATGTGGCTCCGACCGGATCAACATCTGCACTATCGGACTTCTTACCTAGCGTTCGCTGAAGTTGATCCGATATACAAATCCACCTTGCGATAGTTACGGATAATGTTGATCCGATTTAAATGAACCAATCACAGCACAGGAAGCGATCTGATTGGTTGAAAGCAGCCGCGACGTTGCCGTTTTGTATCTGTCGCAGGGATTTTGTCAAAAACGTGACATTATAATTCCTCTAGTAAAATTATAATTACACTGAGTATTGTCAATAACGTCTGGTTCGTATAATTTCACGGGCTCTTTTCAGAGTTATTGTAATTTCACTGGGCCGCAATAGTGATATTATAATAAATCTAGGTTTATTATGAGTCGCGTTTGTGGTGCGAGCCCCGCGTGTTCTGATTGGTCAATTTATTATTAATTTATAGAAAATATTCTGACTGTGTGCCACCAACGCACCATATATGTTTAACGTATTTTTAATATTTTAGAATATTATTTCGATTTTTTTATATATTTTTACTAAAATATACGTCCAATTTAGAGTCATATTACATAAAAAAACAAAGTGAGCCCTGGTGAAAATATTGCAAAATATAGAGGCAGCGAATGAGTAAAGCTTATAGTTATTAAAGATATGATTTGATTAGTAAGCGCTATAACTTTTTCAGCGTATTTTATAGTATAGATAGTACTATAAAAAGTGACAAGTTAAATTAAAAAAAATAATATTTCTTAAAATCTGTTTTTTATTTCCTAACTCTACTTGTTGGTTAGGTGGTAACGAATGCGGACCAATCAGCGATCGCTCTGATAATCTAACGGCTTTCTTAAACCAGTGTTTTTGACAAAATATCACTGCCTTACAGTTTCACTGCATCGGTCTAGTGAAATTATAATGGTACTGAAACTAGCCCGTTAAATTGTAAGTAATACAAACGATTGACAATAATCTATGTAATTATAATGTCACTAGTAAAATAATAATATCACGACTTTTATAATATCCCTGCAACATATCTTAAACTATCCCAAACTACACAACATTTAATCCATCGTCTTTAGGCTCGTTAGACGGGTTTGGGCTCGTTGGATTTGTCTTGACAAGAGCATTAATTTTTATTAGTGTCGAGGGTCTGATGATGCTTCTTGAAGGTGGCCATAACATCTCCTGAACTACACAACATAACCCTATCGTGTTTGGGCTTATTGAATTTGTTTTGACCAGAGCAATACAGTGCCTATACAAATGACTAAAATGTAGAAAATAAAATTACATAAACGTTAAAAAAAAAAATTTAAAACAAGCTTTTATTTAATGCTCAGTAAAAAATTAACTTCAAATATCCATCAATGTACTGGTACTTACTTTAATTTTTTTTTGACGAATGCCTGGACCGATTTAAGAAATTCGTTTTTGTTTGATGGTTATTCATTATAGATGGTCCCATTACATTTTTATTGAACAGTGGCGAGCGCTTTTTGAAAAAATAAACAAAAACCAAAAAAAAATTTATAGGTATGCCCTTCGGATTACACTTATTTCTATTTTTTCTTATAATTAAAAAAATTTATAGCTTTGAAGTCGGTTTTTGTTTTTTTGTTAAAAATATCTTAAACTAGCTTTTGCCCGCGGCTTCGCTCGCGTTAAGAAGTAGAATTGTTCAAAATCCTTTCTTAGCGGATGCCTACATCATAAGATCTACCTGCATGCCAAATTTCAGCCCGATCCGTCCAGTGGTTTGGGCTGTGCGTTGATAGATCACTATGTCAGTCAGTCAGTCACCTTTGAGTTATATATATTTAGATAGATTATATTTGATTGTTAGACATCAAAGCTTTTTGTTTGTATGGTGAACGTCTGGTGTTCCCCATCGTCTAGTTTGTAATAAATATAAGTACTCATTTCCATTACTTACTTACTGCAGCGTCTCTTGCTGACAGTTTTACTTGTCAGCTTGCCTCTTGCGCAAAGGCTCTAATGATGTCTTCACAGTTGCCTATCTCTTTCTTTACACGCCGCCTCCGTTATCTCATATCCCCATCTTCTCTACTGTGCCCCTCTCTTTATTTTCCTATCAGATCAGATGACCTTGACTCAGTTACTCAGTTTGATGTTGAGAATACTTCTTTCAATTTTCTTTTGACCATACTTTTAGACTGTTTCTCTGTTATGAGGCTTACATCAGCGAAACTAGGTAGACTCTTAAATTCTTCATCTCCGTCATTTGATCAAATTGAAAGAAGTCTACGAGAGTACTTCGGTAGTACATTACTTGTAGTATTTTTAATATAACTTTTCATCAATTCAAATTAAGAGACCTGCTGGTAATGTCAAATACAACATCAAATACAAAATAATGAAAAGTAATTCCAAAAATACTAAAAGTTATTTACTTCCGATGTACTATAGTAGATTTTTAGATGCGATGCGAATGTGAACAAGTGAACTGTCGCACGCAGAACGCGACGTTGCCGTTTTGTGCTCGAGTACCTATTGGTCAATTTTGGCTCCGGATCCACATTGTCTATGTAAATGTCGCATATAATTTGAATATACTCTGGATCTAAAAAGTCATATCCAGTATGATTTTTTAAATATATATATATATAATGAACTTTTTGCGGTAAATGTTGATCCAGTGAGAAGTTAGAACAATTGTTGATCCACCTATTTTACGTGTTTACTCAGATCCGCGTCGCGCAAACTGATATACTCTGATCCGTTCTAGATGCGCGTGTGACGTCGGTGGATCTGCACTTGCAGGTTTTCAACATACTCGTCGGTGATTTCACCAGTGTATGTTGATCCATCAACGGTTAAAAAAATCATACTGGATATGACTTTTTAGATCCAGAGTATATTCAAATTATATGCGACATTTACTTAGACAATGTGGATCCGGAGCCAAAATTGACCAATAGGTACTCGAGCACAAAACGGCAACGTCGCGTTCTGCGTGCGACAGTTCACTTGTTCACATTCGCATCGCATCTAAAAATCTACTATAGTACATCGGAAATAAATAACTTTTAGTATTTTTAGAATTACTTTTCATTATTATGTGTTTGATAATTTAAGAGAACTACACATTACCAGCAGGTCTCTTAATTTGAATTGATGAAAAGTTATATTAAAAATACTACCAGTAATGTACTACCGAAGTACTCTCGTAGACTTCTTTCAATTTGATCAAATGACGGAGATGAAGAATTTAAGAGTCTACCTAGTTTCGCTGATGTAAGCCTCATAACAGAGAAACAGTCTAAAAGTATGTTCAAAAGAAAATTGAAAGAAGTATTCTCAACATCAAACTGAGTAACTGAGTCAAGGTCATCTGATCTGATAGGAAAATAAAGAGAGGGGCACAGTAGAGTAGATGGGGATATGAGATAACGGAGGCGGCGTGTAAAGAAAGAGATAGGCAACTGTGAAGAAATCATTAGAGCCTTTGCGCAAGAGGCAAGCTGACAAGTAAAACTGTCAGCAAGAGACGCTGCAGTAAGTAAGTAATGGAAATGAGTACTTATATTTATTACAAACTAGACGATGGGGAACACCAGACGTTCACCATACAGACAAAAAGCTTTGATGTCTAACAATCATGTTTTCTTATGTTTTTGCGATTGTTACACATTTAAAATAAAATTATTTTAATACGGTTTTTATCGCGTTTATTACATTATTTATACACCTAACGTTTCGAGCACTTTACAGTGTTCGTGGTCGCAGGTAGACTAAGTTGACATTTGTCTAGTATTTTATAAGAACTGCAAAATCTACCGCCTAAAATATTTATTGATAACGTTCCGGATGTACGCAGTATTGGCTCACAGTGTCTGAAGGTCTTGCAGTCTTCTGCTTAGCTTGAGAATTGATTAAATTGATGACTGGATCCCAAGCTGGTGGTAACTGCCAACCATCCTCTCTATTGAAATTAGGATGTTTTTTAATTTCAATAGCCCCACGAAGCATTCTTGGAATGTATCTGTTTTCTTTTGCAAGGACTTGAGGATTATCAAAACGCATATAGTGGTTGGGTTTGTCTAGGGCATGTTCACAGACTGCAGACTTCGTTGAGCGCCTATGCTTCATGTCAGCAATATGTTCTTTTATACGGGTACCGATGCTTCTCTTTGTTTGCCCAATGTATGATAAACCACACTCACAGTCAATTTTATAAACTCCAGCATCATGTAACGGGATATTAGATTTGACAGGTCTTAAAAGTTGGCTTAAGAGTAGACAGGGTGAATGAGGAGAAGGCTCTTTCATTCACCCTGGCTATGCCGAAGATGTTCAAACGGTACGTAGATGATACTTTCGTTGTTCTCCCAAAAACTCAGGTATCTTTATTACTAAACCATCTTAATTCAATTAATAACAAAATTAAATTTACCTTAGAAACTGAGACAAATAATTAATAGTATAAATAATGTAATAAACGCGATAAAAACCGTATTAAAATAATTTTATTTCAATGTCTAACAATTAAATAATTTAAGATATTTAAAAAAAAAACAAAAACCGACTTCAACCCTATAAATTTTTTTAATAGGCATAAGAAAAAAATAGAAATAAGTGTAATCCGAACGGCATACCTGTAAAAAATTTTTTGGTTTTTGTTTATTTTTTCAAAAAGCGCTCGCCACTGTTCAATAAAAATGTAATGGGACCATCTATAATGAATAACCATCAAACAAAAACGAATTTCTTAAATCGGTACAGGCATTCGTCAAAAAAAATTAAAGTAAGTACCAGTACATTCATGGATATTTGAAGTTTATTTTTTAATGAGCATTAAATAAAAGCTTGTTTTAAAATATTTTTTTTTACGTTTATGTAATTTTATTTTCTACATTTTAGTCATTTGTATAGGCACTGTATTGCTCTGGTCAAAACAAATTCAATAAGCCCAAACACGATAGGGTTATGTTGTGTAGTTCAGGAGATGTTATGGCCACCTTCAAGAAGCATCATCAGACCCTCGACACTAATAAAAATGAATGCTCTTGTCAAGACAAATCCAACGAGCCCAAACTCGTCTAACGAGCCTAAAGATGATGGATTAAATGTTGTGTAGTTCGGGATAGTTTAAGATACAAAACGGCAACGTCGCGGCTGCTTTCAACCAATCAGATCGCTTCCTGTGCTCTGATTGGTTCATTCAAATCGGATCAACATTATCTGTAACTATCGCAAGGTGGATTTGTATATCGGATCAACTTCAGCGAACGCTAGGTAAGAAGCCCGATAGTGCAGATGTTGATCCGGTCGGAGCCACATTTGTTACCAGAGATGCATATTGGATCAACAAAAGGCGCCGGATCAACATGCGTTTTCGGATCAACAAAGTGCTCGCGTGAAGTCGCATCTGATCAACATTTACCGTAAAGGGATATCTATATATATATACTCATATATATATATATATATATATATATATATATATTAAAAAATAAATTATCGTTGAGTTAGTATCCTGCGACACAATTCACAACTTACTGTGGGGCTAACTCAATTTGTGTGATATGTCCCTATACATATATTTATTTATTATTATAACTAATACGACTATGTAACTTACTTCTTGCACGAGTTGATATCTTAAGACAAAGTAAGCCTAGTTTAAGAAAATTAATAATATGCCCTACTCATAAATCCATATCATTCCCAGTTTAATGTTCTGCTGTATTCTACAAGCCACAGGAGCTCGGTTTTCGGTGTTGTCGATTTGATTGACGTTTGAACTTCATTACAGTTAACATTCGGTATGAATAAAAACATAATATATTATTCTTACTTAATTGTATATAATACTTAAATCCTTAGATATCATCCATTTTCTAAATACTGAAAGCAGTTTCAGCAGCTTTGGCTAACTGGTTGACGAAGTTTAAACCCACTTGCAAGTAACACTACTTGCAACAGCTATGTTAATTTACTTCTTGCTCGAACTGACGTCTTAAGTTTGTAGAAGTATATTTCATTAAAGCAGAATATACTTACTAATCTTTTTAAACCATTTTCTATGTACTTCAAGCTATCAACACAACTGTGGCTAGGTAACAAGTTGCGAAGGTTTCAACTCAGTTGCAAGTAACACTACTTACAATATGTTAAAACTTACTTCTTGCTTGCTATAGAGACATTTAATTGAAGCATTATATTCCTCACTTATGCATGCACATATCTCTAATTACTTTCAGCAATCTTGCAACTGTGTGGCTTACTGGTTGATGAGGTTTAAACTCAAATGCTTCAGGCACTATTTGCGGCAATTATGTTCATTTACATCTTGCACAAGAAGACTTCTTAAACTTGTAGAGTTTAATTTTATGAGAGTTAGAGTTAGTTTTAGAGTTAGTTTTAGAGTTTAAATTTATGAAAGCTATATTTCATTATTTATTTACTTAATCCCCTAACATAATTAAGTACCTTTTCTACATACTTTAAAGCAATCTAAGCAACAGTGATTAACTAATTGACGAGTTTGGACTCCGTTTCCAGTAACTAAGTAATGTTAATTTACTTCTTGCACGAGCCGATCTAATCACCGCTTGTATATCGCTTACGATCTATCAATATTAAATTAGAGTTAACGGGTTTAAGTACCTTATACATAGTTCACTAGGTGCAGTATGAATGAATTTGATACGAAGTAGGTAGATATTTTACTATAATTTATTACTGAAGAATTGGAAGGTTAAAGCAAATATAAAATTGCTCAATTTTTGAACTCTACAAATAGATTTATTTCATAGGTTTAAGCGAGCCATTCTTGTCATATAAATATACCTACTCGCTACTTCATTCACGTAATTTATAACTACGTGCAGATGGCACTTTTAAAGTTTCATTACAAAACCTGTAGTTCATTGTACGAGTACGTCAATTTATTCGTTATTTGTCAGTTGGTAGTATAAGTATATGCAGTTTAATAGGGGTGGCTCAATCTGTGTGATTTGTCCGTATATATTTATTTAGTTGTACCATGTTTTTCTCTGTATAAATATAAAATATGAATAATCTTTAAAAATAACTGTAGGTTCTAACTAACAAGGTTCCAAAGACTTCGATAATATCTAATATGTTAGGATTTTCTGTGAAAATGCGTTATTTTTCAGGCTCGTGTAATGTAACGCTCGCTCAAATGTAGTTTTCATAATCTAATAGAATGCATCTAACTATGATATTCGATGGCGAACAGTTTTCATTGCTAACATATAATTCTCTACTTAGTATTAAAAATATTTTGAGCAGTTACTAACCTACATTGAAAAAGGATTTCTAACGGAGCAATTTGATATACATCTTATTAATGTTAATGTTTCGTAGAAAGGTTTCATTTCCCAATTTATTCCCCTCTCAGTTCTAGTAAATCGGCTTTCAGAATATCAGTTACAAAATATCCTAACTACGATCGAAATACGCGGAAATGATAGACTTCCACGAAATAATTAATTATTCGTTTTCGGACGATTCTTTGAATTGAAGATTTATCCTGTAACAAGAAAAAAGCAGAGAATATTATAATATCCTGTTGTTTATTGGCTTAATCAAATAATAACGTCTGATTTTATTTCCATGTACCTATTGTTCAATACATGAGTCTGGCTAAGAAAAGACATGATGTTGAACATTTCTAGGTCTCTCTCATCTGAGGATTTTTCTGATTGGAGTTTAAGGTTCGATAAATATGCATATACATACACATCTAATTATCTCATTGACCTTAACCCTTCTTTTCTTTATTTTATATGTAAATATAAAAAGTTACCTAACCTAACAATAAATAAAGCTACACTAATAAATATCTTCCTACTATACGCCCGGGGTCGTATTCCTTCACCACAAGAAAAAATATTTGAAGAAATAAGACATTTTCTTAATCCAAAGACAATGCACTTAAGAGTCCCACGAAAATTACAGCGAGTAGAAGTTTCGTATGGAAAACTTCCACTCGCTGTAATTTTGTATAGGTATTGTTTTTAAAATTGAAATCTGATTATAAACATCAATATGCCTTATCCGGTCGTATGTACGAAATTTGGTTGAGATTGGCTTAACTGTTGTAAAACTAAATCCAAACTACGTTTGTATGGGATTTCGGCTTTACGTGGGACTCTTAAATACTGCACTATTTCGCTTAAACAGAATGACTTATTGCTGCATACTTTATTTTTCTTAAGTTTATTTGTTTTATAAGGATTGACCAATATATTTCTTTAGTGAGTTTTATTTATTTTCTGTATCCTTAGTTTATTTATAAGTTCATAACTGAATATATCGCTTTCTAAAACGCTATCTTATCTGCTTCAGAATATCTCAGACAGAAAGGTAAAAAGTTTGTTTGTAGAAGGTAATCCAGAAACACAGGATGTTACGAATCGCATATCATTGACCTAATTATGCAGCCGCAATGCAGTCATCTCCTGAACCTAGGGTTACTCTACAAGAACTTAAGGCTTATTAATGCTTGCTAAAGACGCTCAGGAACATCAATGAGTAGAAGTCTAATTGTACTTGAGTTAATTCACTCAATCGTCAAAATTTACAATATGCTACGGTCATAAAAGAAAATTACATACTTACTTAATAATTTATTTATTTATTTATAACATTTATTTACTTAGCACAAAACATTAATTTTTTTGCTACCCGAACTTTTATTAAGATGACTTATCTCATAAGTACTGATATGAATTTAAATCTTAAAAATCCTAAGTGTAAAAAACATTTTCAACAACAATGATCGTGTCTGTTGATTATTTTTTTCAAGTTGAGCAGTAAAATAGACTTAATTTAAATATAAATCTACTTATTATGGAACAATGATCTTATTAGGCCTAAGTCAATCTGGTCAGTTGATGCTACGAGTTAGTTGATTTGGAATAGAAACCTAATTCTTGTAGTCAAAGAAAAACTGCGAATCTTTTTCTTGTAGACAAAATAAAACCTGCAAATTTTTTCCATTCGCTTCATTGGGTTAAGTAAATGGACTCATAATTTCTCTTTGATTTAGAAGGGTCACCTTCTCATAAAAATGTTGAGTATAAAAATGTTAATTCGACTCCGAACGACCAGAACCGAGTTGAAGAGTTGGGTAAATATTTTTTTTCTGATAGAAGTCGGTTCCGAAACGCTAGGTATTTTGAAGCATTAAGATTTTAGTCTTTAAGGTATACATTTATATGGGCCATATTTTGTTAAAAATTGAGTTGCCTGAAATAAACGATATTATTATAATTAGTTATTAAAGAGCTTTGCGCCCAAAGCAAGGCGCCCGCGATGCGGTTTATATCGCGCAATAAGCTATCCCCATCTCGTTCTTTAATATTACGGAAAACAAAATGGCGATAGTCGATAAGCGTTGTCGCGTATGCCATGCTACGAGGGCTGTTGTACAAGCTTAACGCCTCTTTCAGACAACAGATATTTTTTGAACTCAAAACATGCCTTGTGATTAAAATTCGTTTTTAATTTGCCCTTAAAGTGTTCTAACGCTTAATATTTCATTATCATTCACTATTCAACTAGTACTTAACATCTTGGGACTTTAAAAGTTAGTACATCACACTAATTGCCGTATTCCTAAACTGTTAGCCTGTCGCCAGCAGCAGATAATGCTCTTTAGATAAACTGAGCTAATTTGATACCTGGTAGTACGTTAGATAGAAGTCAGGATTTCCGGTGATTTTCATACTTTCTATGTAACTTTGCCTGATTGAAAGGTTAGTTTATCTTATTTCTCGCTATTTTTATGCATGGCAAAAACTCGTTTTGACTATAAAATAAACGATTATTACTGTTTATATTTTTAGCAGCTTTGAAACACTTTTTCTTTGGTGTTGTTAACTGACGCTCTCAATGAGAAAGCATACAAATTCAGATATATAATATTCGATAATTACTTTATAACTTCAGATAGTTAGTACAGCACACTAATTACCGTGTTCCTAAACAGTTAGTCTGCGTCGCCAGCAGCAGATAATGCTCGCTAGATAGTCTAAGCTAATTTGGTACCTAATTATACGTTAGAATGTAGGTGGGTTACTGGTGACTTTCATTATTTTTAAGTACCTTTCTGAATAAAAATTTTAGTTTATCTTATTTCTCGCTGATATTACGCACTGCCAAAATTTGTTTTGACTATAAAATTTGAGTTCAAACGAAATCAAACGAGTTCTTGAGTGGAGACCGCGTCTCGGCAAACGTAGTGTAGGACGTCCTCAGGCACGGTGGAGTGATGATTTGCGCAGGATGGCTGGCAGGAGCTGGATGCGAGCAGCCGAGGATAGATCTCGATGGCGTGCAATTGGGGAAGCCTATGTCCAGCAGTGGACAAGTATAAGCTGATGATGATGATAAAATTAAAAATTACAGTTAACATATTTAACAGCTTTGAAACATTTTTAACTCTGCTGAGAAAACATACAAATTCAGCTATCTGTAAACATTTAGCGACTTCAGGAAGTTAGTACAGCACAGTAATTACCGTGTTCCTAAATTGTTAGTCTACTTCGCCAGCAGCAGATAATGCTTTCTAGATAATCTGACCTAATTCGCTACCTAGCAAGATGGTACGTACTTTCTGTATAATTCTACCTTTGTTTAATATAAGAGTACCTAACTATATCTACTCTTCACAATATAACGACAATCACGATATATAATAAAATCTGAATTACGACATAGTTCTTATACGAATATTTCCTTACCATACAATTTTTTTAAGGACAATTTAATTCGAATGTAGAGATTCAAACAGTTGAGTAATCAGTGAAGTGCAAAGATGTATTTTTGTCTCTTTAAAAAAGTCCTAATTTAAAGCAGCCTATTTCGATTTGATTCGATTGACATAATTTCATCTTTTTAGAATCCATCAAAGGCAGATTTCGAAAGCAAATCTGATTTAAAGTATGTTGTTGAGAAATAATGCTTAGAAACCCCTGCGATGTTACCATTTGTTTTTTTCGTGTTAATTTTCAGTTTGTTCAGAGTTCTATAAATGTACCTACATAGACGAAAATAGATTTTATTTTAGTAACATAAATAAGTTATTATAAAAGCCCACGAGCTAGCACCGGCTGCAATCTAACTATGTTCATTTATTTGCAACTGGTTTATATTAATCTGGGCAATATTTTAAATTACAAAATTATGTATAAGTTATTATGTTAAAAAAGTTCGCTTATGAATTTGAAATACATTTAATATTTTTAAAAATTAGGTTTCATTTTACAGACTACATTTTTATTTCATATACCAATACGAAGATGCGTAAAAGTGAATCGAGAAACCGGTTTCCATATACTAAAAGCAATTGATTGTGTATCTTATTTATTTTTTAACGATTTATCAGTTGTGACATTACTATGACTCACCAAATTGTCCGGAGTACCCAAACACCTGCACCTTGGACGATTTTTAACGATAGGGCTATTCAAGTAGCGCTCTATTGGAATGCCAAAATTTAATCCTATACGTAACATCACACGCAACGGAGAAGAAGATTAATCTATTGAAAACATGAAACAAATCTTACAGTGCGCATTGCTTTGCAATATAACTAATAAAATTGCTGAACTTGAGTACACTTATTGGTCTTGTATTATCGAATACCCCTTAAATACTACACTTAAATTAAAAAAAAAACTTCTTGGTTTGTTTACCTTTACTTTAATTTTTATACTCGATTACAAACTTCTTAATCGAGTCCTTCAAGTTCGATTTTTATTCTAAGAGAATGTAAAAGAGCAACTTCTAAAATATAAAATTCTGCAAAACATGTAAGTAAATTGTTGATAAAATTAGATGTGGTTTAATTTATTAAAACAATACTATAAACATTTATTCCTGTTAATAAAGCACCTGAGTGACATTGCTGTGATTAAACGTAAATTGCGCTCGTGGTGAGTAACTCGTAACTTTAATACACATATTACATTACAAACGTAATCCTTTTGACATTCTTAGATAGCGTCTGTAATCCTTGCATATTTCTGATTCTCTTCTCTTGTCGAAATATACTAACTCAGTGTTATTTATTTATTTTAATCTTCTCAAATTAGGCTTGATAGGAGTCGTAACTTGAAGATACAGTTACGATTCGTCTTAGGCCTGAGCTCTAAAGAGGTAACATTAGTTAAATTACGTAAAACAAGAAAGTTTACTTAGAAGTTCAGTTTTGTCAACAACTTAAACCCTCTAAGCTTCAAACTCTTAAAGGAAAATAGGGCAGCTTCTGAACAAATTTTGTTATTACTCCGTAGCTTAATGGTCTAAATATTTACATTTAAGGACTGCGCTGGTATGGAGTAGTATGGACATGTGATGAGGCAAGACGGAATTTGTCCTTAGCTGAATGCGATAATAATTTCCATCTCCTTCGTTACCTTCTTTTTCTCCCTATCCTCCTTCACGCACTCTATCCATCTTTTCTTAGGCCTGCCTCTGTTCTGGTTTCCAGAAAATTTCATATCCAGCACCTTTCTAGTTACATGGCTTTCTTCCCTCCGCATAACATGACCGTACTATCCCAATCTATTACTTTTAAGCAAAGAAACTGAAAGTGACAACCCGGACTAAAACATCCTGACGACGCATTCCAAGAAGGCCTAATCCAACTTCAGATGAACCAGGAAAAAGGCAGGATAAAGAACAAAAATCTGAATTTAAAACAAGATTCTACTCTTTATTAAGTAAAATAAACTTGTGATAACATAAAACACCAGTGAGTTAGTAATATCTGTAATTCCACGTAAATTGCGGCTGAGTTGAGTAACTCGTAACTCTTAATCTTGTAATACACGTACCAAATTAGAAACTTAATCCCTTCTTGTGTTTTATAGCCTTTAAATCCTTGCATATCTCCCATACCGTTTTCTTTTAGGAAGATAAAGCAGCTAGTGTTGTAAAAAGCTCGAGAATTTTAAGCCGTCTATGAAAGACTCGAGTCTCAAAGTTTATATTTATCGTGTTGTGAGTTCTGTTAAGTCTTTTTGAGTTTTATGATTCTCAGAGCCCCAAGGCAAGATTTTTGGAGTCTTATAGCAAGGAATTGTGAGTATATTCTAATGCTATTTTTTATGTCATAGGAGGGCAAATTAAGAGTTTTTTGTGTTCATCTATTTTATCGACAACAATGTTGAACCTTTTGAGTAGCCACTAAGTCTTTAATTAAGACTCTTAATCGGAAACACTCGAGTAAAGTTTGAAAAACAACTTGAGTCAGGAAATCAAGTTCATATACAAGGTTTTGGTTTCTGAAATGTTCATCTGTATGTAAACTATGTATAATATAAAAATGAATCGCTGAATGAGTTGCTAAGCGAAAATCTCGAGAGCAGCTGAACCGATTTCGCTAGTTATTTTTTTAATATTCCTTGAAGTACGAGGATGGTTTTTACGGAGAGAAAAAATTATATGTACCACGGACAAACTGCTAGTTTTAATCTATAAATAAATAAATACAAAGGTTTCTCCAACACTAGCAGCTCCTCCACATTGGGCAGACATTACTTAGAATAAATTCTGAGTCATTATTGTTATCATCTGCATAATACGGCATTTCGTTTTGCATAATGAGTTCAGACCCATGAATAACAATATAGAAAGACATTTGCACTTAGGCACCCTCGCAGTAGCGAACAAATTCAGTATTCCGCTTAAAATATAGTTTGATTTACATATTCACGTACTGCGCGATAATAAACTTGCAGATTCTTATGGATATTGTTTATTTACGATTTAAAGAGTTCTTTCAATGTTTTGTTTTCTCTGTGAGTAGCCGTGATTTTCAGGTCCCGTACCCGAAGGGTGTGAACAGAACCCTGTTACGGAGACTCCGATGTCCTTCCGTCCGTCTGTACAAAGGGCTGTTTTATTGAACTGTTATAGGTTGAAACTAGATTTTTTTACAGAATATTTCCACCATAACAATAAAGGAAAATCTAAGTATGAAGATATACTGGTAACGTGTTTTAACCGTTATGTAGTTAAATATTGTACGTTGGCCTGGACATCTCCAGCAGTGGACTTTTTGCAACTGAAATGATAATGATGATTGGAAGTTTGGTAAGCAAGCCGTCGTGTGCGATTCCGACTCGCACTTGACGGTTTATTTTTACAAGTGTTTGATTTAGATCCCTGTGTCCCGTGATCTCACTATGATAAATCAAATCTTGCAATTACATGTTGAGTTTAAGTGACCTCCGGTATTCCAGTAAGCTTAAATGGAATGACAATGCAATGTAATTTGTCATAGAGCTGATTTAACAATGGAGTTACAATTTACGAGATGGAAAGTTTTAAGCTTTAACGTGGTTTTGCCGGATTTGTAGTTAAATATTTTAAGTTGGCCTATGTCCAGCAGTGGACTGCTTGCGACTGGGATGTTGTAAGTTAGTAAGCAACCCTTCGTGATCGTGTGCGATTCTGACTCACAGTTAATGATGTTTTCTTACAAATTTTTGATTCAGTTTCCCGTGTCCCACATGGTTCCACTGGTTGAAAATCAAATCTCGCAATTGCAATTTGAATTTAAGTGACTTGACTTCCGGTATTCCAGTAATCTTAAATGGAATGACAATGCAATAATATAATGTGTTAACAAGTTGATTTGTGGAGTTAGTGAGCCAATTTAGTCTCCTAAATTGGCCCGGTTAAAGCTTTTATATACCTAGCTTTTTTACCTATACTTTTATTCGTATTGTAGGTCAGTAAAGCAAAAACAATAACACCATAAAGGTATAATTTATTATTGTGGTGATAAACAGGTTGGCAAAGGCGGCAAGAACTCCAAACTATTTGCATTTGCAGTCTCTGGTAAGTACTTATACTTATGTATATGGTAAGCAGATAGTACCTGTGCAGGTCAGGACCTTTTACACCATAAAGTATGAATTTCATCCACGGGACGTTTCAAAAAATTTCTTACCTTTATTTGGGTAATCAAATTAAGAAGTATCAATTGTGGGTTTTCCCGTCGCAAGAACTTCTTAATTCATTCCCGCATAAACAGGTAATTCCAAAACTGCAATTTTAAATAGAACATCGTAGTAACTCACAAAATTACCAAACAGCACTGAATGTGACACTGAATCCAATCCCATTTGTGTCAAATTGGCGCACTTGTCGAAACAATAGGTCCGCGAATTGGCGGCATTCGCAAAGCTAGAGCCACCGGTCACGTGCGACAGGACGGGGCCCAAGCGACTGACTGCGCGCCCTGCATGCGCAGTCGCCCTTAGCACAGGTACCTATCCTCTTACAAACATACCCGACCCCTAAACAAAGGACCTCCAATCAATTAGGGTCACAGTCCACTACAACAACGAAAATCCGACTCTTCGTGAAATCGCTTCGACCACACTTTCCAAAACACTTCAAAGTGTGTGCCCCGAGTCTGGCATATGACGCGGCAAAAGAAGAAAAACGCGCAATATGCGCCGGAAAGAGACAAGACTACTCAAATTAGCCATACGTTAGAGCGAGAGAAGGGCTCCAACATTTTGTAAGCTGATAACCAGAGGCAGCCAACGAACGAGGGGAACCATATTCTCGCGCGGCTCCGCTCCGCATGAATGTAATGAATTAAGATTCAATGGTATAAGTAAGACTTTGTGCGTGCGTGTGAATGGTTTGATAAAAAGCTTACCTCTTCCGACGAACCTACTTAAAGCGAGTTTTGTTTTATTTTCAACAACACAAAGGACTTTCAATAAGCTTAAAGCTAAACACAATTAGATCCTAATTGGATTTTAATCATCATGTCAATAACTGTCTAAAATTATACGGTTTTGAATGAAACGTCGGTACGATTGTAGACAATGAACCGTAGAGGAAAACATTTCGTAAGATCTCTGCGACTCAAGGTCCGACCAACCTCATTTATCGAGATAAGGAAACTAGAAAACAAGAAAGCTGCACGTTTTGTCCACGTTCTAAAGCCACGTTATCCCTATCGATTCAAGGAAACATCCTTACACTACATGCGCTGCGAAATATAGGGGCACGATTTAAACAAAGCAATGTGTGCGCGAGTATTTTTCGTGCGCGTCGTAGTGGGTCGTCACGACCGCTATGTCAGACATTAAAGTGATTTTTACCTATACATCCATGGAAATGCAATCCATCATTGGATCCTCGCGATCGTGTCCACGGCCGCACGCACACAGGCGCCAGCGCGCACACACGCGCACCACACCTCCTCACGCGAAGGGAAAATCTTCACACACGACACAGATAAACATGTCAACTGCTAGACATTGTTACCCTAAAGTCCTTTCACGTTTTTCACCACAAGATCACCATTTTGCACAAATAATAACACAAACAGCATAAACGAACACAGAAACACTGGATTATTTTGCAATAACACTCGCGTCCGAGTCACGAAACGGTGGTTTCGACGAAAATACGCGTAGGTATTGTGGAGTCGATCCGCGACTGTTCTCCCCGCCCTGTTCCAGAGGCGAATGGCGCCGCCATATTGAATCTCACTCCATGCGACACAGTGGAGCATCTAGCGGCGGCTGGCAGAACCAAAATGTAGAGCCCAGGGCCAATGCTACAGTTAAACTCTACAAACACATTTCTATCATCTAAATACAACATATGATAGATAAATCATTTTAAATCACTTCTGAATCTAATATGAATTAGCATTAAGTACTTAATATGTTAAAATAAGGGTCTTTTGCATTAACTTTTACAGCAAGGTAGAGTCTGGTGTAAGTTATCACGTTATCGTTTAACTGGTATCCACTAGATAGCGCTGGATAACTTTATCACTTAACTACTATACTCTACCATGCTCTATCATGTTGATTGTACGATGAGATACGCTCAATGCCATATGCTTTAACCGAGCTTTATGTAATAAACAGAGTTTTATTTATAACTTTATCAAAAATTTGGTGGATACTGATGCATGAATGAGTGCAGTAAAACTTATCTTTACTTAATAGTTACAGGGAAAAACGATTTTGCTTATCATAAAATAATAAATATAATTTTTATCAGATATTTTTATTGACTCTACATTTTTAAAGTAGGACAAAACATAAGTAGAAATTTTATTTTGACCTATTTTAAAAATCATGATTCGAAGATGTAGACAATCATTGTGTAATTTGGTGCACATGATAATAAGGAAATACATATTTTGTCTGTAGATTTAACCACGGGACTTAACATCTATTAAAATACATTGAATTTGAAATGTGAAAAAGTATTTGACACCGAACTTTTAATTTACCAACTAAGATAGAAAAATTAAGTTAATTTATGAGCAAGCCTCATAAAGTCATTTATTATCTCCAACAATCTTGCATAAAAAAATCATGAATTAATGAAGGGCAGGTAGAGTAATGCACCGTAAAGTTCTTATTATTCACTTGTGTAAAGTATTACTTATCTGATACCTAAGACAAAAAAAAATATCTATTCATTACAATTTTCTTTGCTTTAAACCTGTTTCAAAAGCCCTGAAAAATAAACTTTATAATTCTAAGTTTCTACTTTAAGCTTGCTATAAAATACTTCGCAAAAATTTGGCTTAAAATCTTCTTACTTTCAAATTTGGGACCATTACGACCTGTCTTAACACGAGCAGATATTAAATAAAAATACATACAAGAAGATAGACATTCAAATTATAACTTTTAGGGTAAAAGAACATTGATACTTTATTTGGAAATTACTATTGTCTATCACGCGACATTGCTGGAATTTTCTCAAGCTGTCTAAAGATATCTGACGTAACTAAACAAAACAGGCTGCAGCTTTTATACTGTGCTTTCCGTAGAACGTATTTTATACACACGTGTATACTACTACATTGTTACTATTAATCACAGTAATTTCTTAACCAGCTGCAAGTATATACGTACTGGTACATTCCGGAAATTAATAAACTATTTTTATTTATATCTGGACTAAATACTTAAAGGGGGATGATTTGATTGATTGTTTGTTTACATTCAATTGTCTCCAAAACTACTGGAGCGGTGTTCACCCTTTCACTTATAGAAAGCTCATATGTCAGCGGGTGACAAAGGCTTTATTTTACGCGGACGAAGTAGCGGGAAAATTGTTAGTATTATATAAAGTGCAGTACGTAGTAGTGAGATTAAGAAAGTTTTGTATCTATTCACGTATTGACAAAAGCTCATATTTTGTAAACTTGTACGCTATCAGTGAGTGTCACAAGTGGTTGCGAGAGATGATAACACCTCCCACGTTGCTTCCTGTAATGGCTTCATGTAATTGCGTTCAGTGTTCTTCATTCTCCCTAAGAATATAGTCTTCATTTATATCCTTACTAGCTGTTGCCCGCGAATTCGTACGTATGAATGTCAGTTATCGCGGTTAGTCATGTCCTTCCTTCAGGTTTAACTTAGCTGAAATTTCATCGAAATCAATTCAGTAGTTTAGCCGTGAAAACATTACAGATATATTGGCAGAATTACTTCAAAAATTATTTTATTGTATCCTTATTGTTGTACCAATATCCTAAGTCTTTTCCCCAGGCTTGCTCACCATGACTAAACCTTAGTAATCATTTTCATTCATTGAGCCTCGACTTGTGATATTTCCTCAATAGAAGTAAATGACTGTTAACTTCAGGTGTCCTTCCGTTTGAGCGGAGGATAATTTCATCATCATCATCAGGTCTATTTTAGTCTCCACTGCAGGAGCACGACCCTCTCTGACTATATTAACTATTTATTAGCCAGAACAGTCAGAGGATTTGGCCTACACTCTCCACGCTGGCCAGACGGGTTGGAGAGGTCTCTTTGATGTTTAAAAAAAGGTTTGTTTAGCTTGTGTTCCCTTAGTCGCCTTTTACGACATCCACGGGAAGGAGTGGTCCTATTCTACTCTGCCGGGAACCACACGGCCAATTTAGAAAGTTTTAAATCTAAGTTAGAAACTTTCGTTTGTGGGACAAACGTCAGGGGTATCGTCCTTAACTGCTTGTCCGGTGGTTGCAAGAATGGCACAGCCCGGACTCCCGAGCTGCTACTTTCTCATTCCCAATACATCCTAACATGTAGGATCCTAAATACCTTTATCCCCAAATACTATTTTTATAATAATTTGAGATCATACTTGTTTGGATTTGTTGGGCAAAGGTATTTGGAACGTGGAGAGTGTAGGCCAAATCCTCCTCTGACTGCTCTGGCTAATATATGGCTCTGGTAATACAGAGAGGGTCGTGCTCCTGCAGTGGAAACTAAAAAAAGACTTGATGATGATGATGTTGAAAAACCCTTACACTTACCTCGCTTAAAAAACGGTTTCAATGGGCAGCAGCGTTGGAACCGATATAGCCCATCAAACTGCTCTCACCAACCCGTTTGCCTAGCGTGGTTAAGGCGCTCTTATAGTAACACTAGCGCCATCCAGCAATTAATTCTTTTAATCCTAAGTTATATCGAATTTAAAAATTCTAACAAGTACATAACTAGTAAATTACTTGTAGTATTTTTGTATTCATTTTCACTAATATTCGTTTGATAAAATAAGAGAAAAACAGGTTAACGCCAAAAGTGGCCACTTTTGGCGTTAACCTGTTTTTCTCTTTAGATATGGCACTAGTAAATTACTTGTAATAAACAAAAAATACTAAAAGTAATTTAGCAGTTTTGTACTTGTTAGATTTTTAAAATTCGTTACAATTTATGATTTAAGGAATTTAATTGCTGGGTGGCGCTAGTGTTACTATAAGAGCGCCTTAATATGGCAAAACAATGAAAGAAATCCTTGGAGGAGGCCTGTGTCCAGCAGTTTTCTTCTTCCAGCTGAGATAATGATGATGAACTTCCTTCCTTGGGAACTGCTATAAAACAATCTTTTTAATTTATTTCATTTACAAAATATATATTATTTAGACATTTTATCATGTGTTATTAGGTAGAGCCACGATACCGGCCAAAATCACTTTTGCTATTAGCGTGAATGGGCTAGCTCGTCTGGGAAAGTACAACGCTCTTACAGAAAATCGACGTTTGAGTTGTAGCTTTACAGGCTCTATGCTTCGTTCGGTGAGTAAGAGAGCCGGAGGTCCATCCCCCTGCTCTGGGGTGGGGAAAATAAAATGCCGGTAATGCTCTTGTCACATCCCTGGTGTTGCATTAGTCCATGGCCAGCGGTGATCAGTTACCATTAGGTCACAAGCTTGCTGATTTGCCGTCCTATGCCATAAAAATAAAATGGCCGACAGCCTAAATGAGGTCGTACCTCTCCTGAAGCAAATAATATATGCACTACGCCTGAAGACTATTACCATATAAGACTCATCTTCATTTTGTGTAGGTGACACGGTCAGTCGACCATGCACACCCTGGCGTCAGAGAATATAAGACATAAAGCCTGGTAAGTCAGAGCTGACGTTTTACAAACATAAACCGTGTTATAAATGTAACAAACATAAAATAAGATTACGTTTGAAAAATCTACAAAATGATAATGTGCACCTGTGCTTTCTATCTAGAAGAACATATGCAATGATAATGCTGGAAAAATCTACAAGAATAGTATTTGGACCTTACAAAATATATGTCAGTACGACATATTTTGTTAGGTCCAAATACTATACTTGTAGATTTTTTCAGTATGTTTATTTATGTATGGTCGTACGTATTATGAATTATGATATAAGCGTCGCCATACATGCTTCTATACTATGTAGGCCTGGATACAAATCTCATAATCCGACTGTACTTAAGTTTGCATTGAGTTCTTAAGTCCCTTAAAATTAAATAAGTACCTACTAAAAATTCAAACGGAAGCTGTAGAGCCCAAAAAATGTAAAGATTGAGGAGCTGGTAAAAGAGCACACTCTGCTTGCAATAGCTTGGGCATCTGAAAAAATTAAGGAGGATCGTGTCGCTAACTCAGCCTATATGGGAAAAGTATTAGGCTGAAGACCAGTGGGCCAACCCAGATATCGCTGGAGTGATACTGTGCAGGCTGATCTGCGGGAGATGGAATTGATCAGCTGGCAAGATATCGTCCAGGATAGAAAGTTGTGGCATTCCCTCGTCTCGAAGGTAAGGATCCACTTCGGGTCGCTAAGCCAGCGGATTAAGTGAGTTTCTTTGTTTTCGTGTGTGGTCAACACTGGTGTCATATTTTTCAACTTGCCTAAAGGCATTTGATAGAGCTTAACGACTGCCGTCAAAGACGACAGCCTGGACCAACAGCTTAAAGTGCCTTCTGAAGTACGGAGGAGCTCGAAATATATTTTTAAGCCACTTGGATTACTTTACATGCGTAAACGCTAACAATGCTCGCACCCACTGGACCATCGGGCTCCTCAAGGAAGTAAGTAAGGTCTAGGTTTCAAGTAAAAGTAATTAACGGCTCTATATAAACTTTCACCAGCATTTCGATTGTCCGTGTGTCCACAAAAGTCTTTATTGGCGATAAGCCAATACTAATATAGACGTTCAGTCATTAGGAACACCGGGGTCGGCTAACTGTATTGCCTTTTACGGACTTAGAAATCGATCGTTTTAATGAGGATTGACGTCACGCTTGATTCCCAATCCCACCTAATAATATTATAAATGCGAAAGTGAGGTTGTATATTTGTTTGTTTATTCGCTACGCTTCACGCTTTATCTACTGAGCCAATCTTACTGGTATACACATAGGCTAGGGTACTAAGAAAGACATAGAGTACCTTTCATCCCGAAACTGTTCCCGTGAGATTTGCGATAAACAACTCGGCAAAATTATACGCGATGGAAGCCGCGGGTAAAAAAAATCTAGTGATTAAATAAAATTATCATAGCCACTGCACTTTCTCTTTGCCTAGCTAATACTTACTAACTCTATCCAAAAACACATACATACATATTATCACGTCTTTTCTCTTGCGGGGTAAACAGAGCCCAGATATAGGAGCCATATATGGCCTAATATGGCCCAAATATGGCTTTTAGGTCTCCTAAGGAGATAAGGAGAAGGATTAGCATGTTGATGGGCGTGAAGGAGGAAAGTGGAATCAAAATAGCCTTGAATCCAGAAACATAATTTCAATAATATTTGTATTTATGTCACAGGTTTTATTAGAGTTTCCATAAAAGTGATTGACGACAAGTTTATCGTTCATCTCTTTTTAGGGTTCCGTAGTAAACTAGGAACCCTTATAGTTTCGCCATGTCTGTCAGTGTGTCTGTCCGTCCGCGGTTTTACTCAGAGACTATAAGTACTAGAGAGCTGAAATTTGGTATGGGTATGTATATTAATCATGACAAAAAAGTGGTAGAAAAAAATCCTACAAAAGAATTTTTTTAGGGTATTTCCCATACAAGTAAAGAGGGAGTAATATTTTTTTTTTCTATACTGTCGTGTTGGGTATCGTTAGATAGGTCTTTAAAAAATATAGTGAGGTCGAGAATACATTTTTCAATTTAGGGATCCGTTTCCGAAATATTTGGTTTTAAAGTGCAAAATTAATTTGTTAGAGGTAAGTGTCCCCCGCTCTATCTACTAAACGGTTATATATGACGGTTACATCTCACATGGATGGATACGTGAAAAAAATTACAGCAGTAGTATATATACTGAAGTTGAAAGGAAAACTATCAGAGCTGAGTACCAAGTACAAAATAAAAAGTTATAGGCAACCAACTTATAAGATGTACTTAAAAATGTAAAATTTCATACATTTTCATTGTTACATGTTTTTAGTCGTTAAACTGTACGGTGCGAGTGTGAACAGTGTGAACTCAACGTTGTCATTCGCAACTACAGAACCCTACACTGCGCGTGGCTCGACACGCACTTGACCGGTTTTTATCGTATCTCACAGAAGACGCTTAAAAATAAAACAAGAAATTATAAATTTCGGAACTTGACTCAGGGACTACCTCAGATATTTTTAGATAGCTGCTCCATTTAATAAATTTAAGGGAAAAATATATATTTACGATTACATTGTTTATAAAATTGTAGATATAGACAGAGTCAAAATGAGAAGTCTCTTCTATGCTAAATGATGGTCAAATCTAGAGTTTCATATAAAAAACGAAAATACATGTATCTATTTGCTTCAAATTCAAGCTTCAGGCCTATGAACTAAACTTAAAAGATTTGGAAACCTTATAAACTGTCTTTACCCTTAAGAATCTTTTTGATGTCGACCGCACTTTATCAGCTAATCGCACTTAAACGCGGTCAAAGATATTTTTAACTCGTTCTGCACTTTTGCCATCAAAAATGATTCCGCCTGTTAGCCGATTCTGCTCGCGCGAATGCAATTCGACACAGAAATCTTCGAAATTATTATTATAGCTTGATAGTTTTATTTTATTGCACATAAATGTGTCAGTCTATTACGACAATCTGTGAGAAAACATTTATGCAATGTGGCGATTATGGACATTGAAATTAGGCTAAAGTGTGCCGTGTGGTTCCCGGCAGAGTAGAATAGGACCACTCCAAGTCTTCCCGTGGATGTCGTAAAAGGCGACTTAGGAAACACAAGCTAAACAAAGCTTACAAACATCAAAAAGACCTCTCCAACACGTCTGGCTAGCGTGGAGAGTGTTGGCCAAATCCTCTGACTACTCTGGGTAATATATTGCTGTGGTAGTACAGAGAAGGTCGTGCTCCTGCAGTGGAGACTAAAAAAGACCTGATGGATGGATGGATCTGAAGTGCTGAAAACATAGTCAGAAAATTTACCGACCACTCTATGCGTGTTATAGGAGATATTTTTCGTAGAAGATGGAATTTGTAAAAACCTTTAAGTTTTATTTTAAGGCTGTTTTCCATGGCACTGTTATTGTTTGTAAAACCTTGAATTTCTATAATGTTTTCTAATGTTTTCACGATTGTTACGAACTTACAGTGTTCGAAACGTTAGGTGTGTGAATAATGTAATAAACGCGATAAACCGTATAAAAAACAATTTTATTTTAACTTGAATTTCTAATAAATAAATTAATTTAATACATATATACATATAAAAAAAGGACACAAGAAAGAAAATCTTCTCTATAAATTTATGTTAAATGAAAAATATTGAAACTATCGGCAGTGGCAGTGGTTATTCATTTTCCTATAAAGAAGCAGACCATTTTTCTTATTAAAATTCCTTTTCTCTAACATTCACGGACTACTTACTCTTAGCAATTAATAATTGACAGGAGATGTATTTATGAAGGTAATTTAAAAGCGATAGAAAAAGGCGATATTATCTGTTGAAACTATCTTTCTTTCACTATACATATACGTATTTATTTATTAATTTCAAGCAACTACGATAGAAAGTCTATGAAAATAAACGTATGCAATTGCTCATATTTTTATATACAGACAGATTGATTGGTAACAGTAAAAATAAAATAATTTATATTGTGTGCGTTTGTATGTAGCTTAAAGTCTATTAGGCTGTCTCTACGATTTGCATCTCTTGATTGGTTTGTCTCCTTAGATCATTCAACCTATGATTGTTAAGGCCCCACACTAGGCACACTAGCGACGCCAATAATTTTATTTCTAATACTTTACAAATAGAAAGAAATTTAAGAATGTAAATCATATAAGCCTTAGTAAATAACCTGAAGTATTTTTGGAATCATGTTTTAATATTATGAGAATCAGTCATTAAGGGTGCGCTAGTCAGGTGTTTCGCCATACAAATTCTGTAGGGTGATGACTCCGTTGTTCGGTATCGTCTGTTTAAAGTTTTTAATTCTATCGATTTGTTTTGTCGTTATCTATGCTTGTATGGAATCATAATTGTAAAATTATAAGAACTTTAAAAGTTATGAGTCTCAAAACATTCCGTTTTAACACGTAATTTTAACGCATCTTTGGGCACAGTTAAATACCGGAAGGAGTATAAAATCTCTAAAGCAAAATTCATACAAGCATAGTTTGGTTATTAAAAAATATAAATTATTTTACTTTTAATAAAAACATTCAGCTGTTTTATCACAAGAACACTTCTCCCAAACGCATACTCGCGAATTTTTAGACGACGAAGATTTAGATTTTTAACAATATTTGTGTTTGCACACACTAGAGTGTTGTTCCGATGTGCTTATCATCATCAGTAAATAGTTCCGCACTGTTCAAAACCGAGTCTATCCCTTTCTCAGCGAAATAGCACGCATTTTAGCCACGTGCGCTGACGAGTTCGAGTTCCCGACTAGCGCATCCTTAAGAGAAATAGTGATTACCGCCAAAAACGGCCGTTGCATAATTCTCACTGACTCTGATAATATTAAACATGATTCCAAAAATACTTCAGGTTATTTACTAAGTCTTAAATGATTTACATTTTTGAATTTCTTTCTATTTGTAAAGTATTCGGAATAAAACAATTGGCGTCGCTAGTGTGCCTAGTGTGGGACCTTAATAATTAAGTACTATTGAATTTTTAACCAAGTCCTAATATCCGTGCAAAGCCAAGCTGGTAAAAACTAAATGACTTACTACAAATAATTAATAAACCATTAAGATTTAAGTGGGTCTTAAAGGAGACATTTGCAAAGAAAGAAAAGTGAAATGGTGACAGAGCGACAAAACAATACCGTTCTTTCTTTGTTTATCATTAGGTAACAAAAACTGTTAAAACGTTTGGTCACAATGACGGTAAAAACAGCGGAGTTGGGTAGGAAAGTTGAATGACGCCTTCGCACGTCCTCTGTCATTCAGTATGGTGCAAGTGATAGGACGACAGAAATTCCATTATAATAATATATTAACATAAATGTAAAAGTAGAAAGACGTTGTCAATACGTTCAAAACAAAACAATCGACGTGATTTTTCAAACGAATTAAAAAGTTTCTCAATGAGACTGGCTTTTTTTTAACATGTTTCTTACGCCATTTAGGAACCGATTTCCAAAAATCTTTTAATTTGAAACGCTATGTTCTGAATTGGCCCCAGTCAAATTTCATTAATATTCGTTCAGAAGTTTGGTTAAAGTCGGTATTTATTTTTTGTGGCATCATCAATTATTAGATGCTGGTATTTGAATTGTCGCACAAAACGGTAGCGAAGGAAAGGCTACTTAAGCTACTTTTATCCCGCACACTAAAAAGTACGTTTGTTTCTGTTGTTCGTCTTTTATGTCAAGAAATGCAACTAATACAGGCAAGACACATCATCATCATCTAAGCAATTTCCCGGTTGCAACCTCAGCTATGTCGCTTCAGGGCCCGGGCCTGCTTCCTAACATTGACTAAATATTTGAGACGCAGTGGCTGTTGTCTATATATTATATACTAGCAGTTCGCCCGTGGTACATATAAATTTTTCTCGCCATAAGAACCATCCTCGTACATCCAAAGAATATTCTAAAAAGAATTAGCGAAATCGGTTCAGCTGCTTTCGAGATTTGCGCAGCAACACATTCAGCGATTGGTTCTTATATTATAGATAGAACATAATTTAATTAAACACCACTCAAAAGCAACATATTTAATGCTCCAAATTTTAACTCTTTATTAATTAGAAACTTGCGTCCTCCCGTTGCTTTAGAAAAATCCCTACTTTTAATCCGCTGCCTCCTTCGTTTTGTTCCCATGGGCGTTGTGGGTTACGCTTCATTTGACGCATTATCATCGGGTAATTTGCATAGTACTAGGCGAAGGTATGTAACGGGACATGGATTGGAATAACGTCTCCCGTATATTTCACAGAAATGAATCACTTTATTATTTTGTAAAAATATTAGTGTCTACCTAAGGCAGTATGGCGTCCGGCTGGCGGCTGTACGTGTATTGTAAAGTGTACTTTTCTAATTATATATTCCAGCGTAAATGGTATCATAATACTCAGATAACACATTCGTGGCGCAGCGGTCAACACGCCTGCCTGCGACACGGATAGTCCCGGGTTTGATCCCCGGTCAGGTCAAGATGGAAAATTATCTTTTTCAGATTGACCTGGGTCTTGGATGTTTATCTATACATACATGTATTTGTTATAAAGTATAGTATCGTTGAGTTAGTATCCCATAACACAAGTCTTACTTAAGAACTTACTTTGGGGCTAGCTCAATCTGTGTGATTTGTCCGTATATATTTATTTATTTACATAGAATAAAATAGATATAGTACTTTTTAAAAGACTGAACATAACGAAGGTTTACGCTATTTAAAAGCCGTATAACTTTTAAGTCTCATATAAAAATATCCTGTTGTGTGCATTGAGTTGAGATATCCTGACGGTTGTGTGACAAACTGACAAGGGTCAAATGCAAAAGCTAACATACGACACTTATTTATCTCATATCACAAATTATGTACTAAAATACGGAACTATCAGTAAGTTAGATATTAAATAAAATAATAATAAAATTTATTTATTGCTTTAAAGAACATTGTAAATGCAAATGCAAAATAATTAACCTTCTACCATTAAAATCAATTTGACTGAACGATCAACAAATGGGCAATGAAATTCACAAAATAACACAACATTGCTGGTTAAATTGAAATTCAAACATCACAAACACCGGTGCCTCCATCCGATTTGAATCAAAACGAATATTTCACTCGAATACCGAGTATCGATACGCACCGATATATTCGATTTCAATCGGCGCCGCCCGGCCCGGTCGCTGGAACGGATTACCGGAACAAGATATTATTTATTTCACTCGATATTACGATTGAATTTGATTGGAATTGTTGGGATTATTCCGAGTAAAATGTCAGGATTTGACGCTCCTGTGCGCTTTTGATAGGTTGTTTCGACACGTCATGTTTAGATTAGGATCGTGTATCGATTTACATATTTTTATTTAACACGCTTTTTTGTTTCTAGAAAGTGGAATTTTAACTAGGTGCTTCACTTATTTAGTATGAGCATTGTAAATTGCTGAATTTTGCGATGACAATTGTTAGTATGGAAGCGTGACTAATTATATATTATTAGATATCTAATTATGTATTATGATTTACGAATTTTATTTATTTGCTATTTTTTTATTTATTTATGTAGCTTTAGTTTTAGATTTTTATCTAGTTTAATAATGTATATAATTATTAATATCTAAGGCCTAAATATGTGTACAATTATTATGTAATGACGTTCAAAAAGCGATACATGATATCCAAATTTGAATAAAATTTCATTTCATTTCATTTCATTTCATGAAGCTAATAATGAAAGTGCCAGATTATGAAAAAAATAGTACATTCACAAGTTAATTCCTAATTTTATTTATTATGGTCATACTGGTCATACTCTTCCGAAATTAATAAAACAAAGCACAGATTGAGGAATTATTATTCTTGCTGACGCATAAAGCTTTAGCCAGGATTTTTATGTGAATTGAATTATTGAAGAATTGAATTATGTGCACATAATTCAATTCAAGATTTCCTGATAAACTGAGACTTCTGAAATAGATCATCGTCATCTTCGTAAGTCTCCACTGCAGGAGCACGACCCTCTCCGTACCACCAGAGCCACACACCAGCCAGGGCAGCCAGAGGATTTGGCCTACACTCTCCACGCTGGACAGACGGGTCGGAGAGGTCTCTTTGATGTTTATAGCTTTGTTTAGTTCGTGTTTGCTTAGTCGACTACGACATCCACGGGGAGAATTGGAGTGGTCCTATTCTACTCTGCCGGGAACCAAATTGATCAATATTTAAAACTAATAGAGCTCAAATAATAAGTTATAACAAAGGATATAAACTTGATTAAGTCAACCACACAGTTATTTACTTTATGCAGAAATTTCTGCGTCAAAGAAGTCTCAGAAAACTTTTTAAAAGGTTGCTTGTGGGTTCAGTATTCATATTATTTTTGGCATATTCTCAACAAACGTTTTAATTATATTTCTGAAGTAATAATAGAATATGTTGATATTGTTATAAACAACATACAAAGTTTCGTTTTATTTTCTAATTGTTAAAGTTACCTATCACCAAATAAAACAAAGTAAGCACTACTTGAATTATAATCGTATACCCTCATAAATTGTTTATAATGATGATGATACTTATGAAGCTTTCAAAATTGGTTATATAAATAAGAAAGGCTTAATATCATCACATAACTACAGTAATTACATACAAATCATTGTTCGACAGCTTAATATCACATCAATAGACTATTATGTAACGTAACATACATTGGTTAATCATTTAATATGGTTAAATGCATTAGGTATTCTGAACAGAAATGAGATAATCATAAATGTATAGTCTAATTATCGGACTAACTGTTTACCGCGACTTCATTCGCATGTTTTTCGGTTTTATCACAGATTCTGTCTGTAACCCTGGGCCGATACCCAACCCTTGGATCCCGGATTCAGAGGCAGCTCAGGTTAGGATGTAACTGAGAACACGCTTATAGATGACAGTGACATCTATTTATTACACAATCTTTCCGGGCCCCCGGGCTTCCCCCGGTTCCCAGACCCCGGGTTCCAGAGCATTTCAGGTGAAGATGTCACCTAGAACATGGTTAAATTTAAAAGACATCAATACTATTCGCAGCACTCGACCAATAATATACATTAAGGCAATTTTCGAATGTATCTCTATTTAAATAATAATAATATAAATCTATGTCATTGTAGCTTTCTATTAGTGAAATCATTTTTAAAATTGATCCTTTTGTTTTTGAGTTTATTCATTACAAACTAATACATATAAATCTTATAAATAAGCTCAGTAATATTAGTCCAGAAGTCTAGAGAAGAGAGTGACAAACATCTTGCCGCATTTTTGCTCGACATGGGAGCACTCAAATGCCCCCAAGTCGAGAAAAAAAAACGGCACGGCCGTACCACACTTTTCTTTCGAGAAAAGCGAGCTTCAGGCCATTCTCGCCGCCCTATAACTTCGTTGTGGATAAAACCAGAAGTTTGAATTTTCATTTACCAAGCAGACATTCTATAAACACGGTATACTTAAAATTTTATTAAGTTTAAACCAGTAGTTTAAGAATTATAACTAGGCAAAGTCCCTTATTTTGTCACTCACTGACTGACTGATCATCAAAACTCTAAACTCCTCAGTGCTCTGGCAGACTAACTGGTGGCTGGTGTTGTAACTATCAAACCACTGCCATTAAATGAGCCGTTACAGTGAACCAGATGCCTTAAGGCAGCTATAAAAGGGTGTAGGCTATTTACACACAAAAAGCAATATACCCTTGACTATTGATAATAATAAGCATATCGAATATTCGACGCAATTATTTTAAAATATGACTTTGTGACCATGTTGAGAGGTGACATTAATTGCAACATTATGTATCGAAAATACAGGTTATTTTAAAACAAATTATTCTGGTTTAATGTACTTTCAATCTCATTTAAATTAGACCTCGAAATGGTTCAATGTCGGTTATTTAAAATGGTAGTACCATTTTAACTTGCTTATGATTAATGAAGCAATGTTGTCAACATTTCTTTTTAAACCTGATAATAATAAAATATATAGTGTCACTATGTATTTATCCTACGGGGTAGACAAAGCCTATGGTACCGTTACTGTACACACGGTGTTCTTTGTTTTTTTTTAATTGTCAAAGTGTTGGTTGTTATAACTGTCAAAGTTATATTTGCGGGCTATGAAAGTGTACATGTGGAGTTTTTGGTGGGAAGTCAAGGGGTTCAGTTGTCGTTTGCCTTATACAAATTTGCAAATTGATTTAAGTGGACTTTATAATATAAAATTGGTGTAGTTTGGTGTTATAAATGCTCGTGCTCGAAAACAATTTGTGAAATAGTTAAAGTAGACTGTTAAATGGACTCGTATAGATTTGTCGCCAAAATCTCCCACGAGGCTGCCAAAGAACATACGCCATCTTTGATGCCACATACCGTACAACACCGATACTTAGTATCTCATTATACTAGACATTGGCAGAATCACTGAAATATCGGTGGAAGCCATAATTAAAAAGAAGAAAGTGTGCATGTCACAAAAAGTGATTATTCAATTTCTGTTCCTCTTATTCAAATCAATTTTTGTTTTTTTCTTCAACTATTACTTGAGTACAAATAAGGTTAAATATGAACATTATATTCATTTTTTTTAACAGGCTTCATAAAGGAGTAGGTTATTGTTTTATTGATAAAGGAGTATAACGGAGGATTAAATAAATGACTTGTTCTGTTGAGAAGGTTACTGAATAACAATCCTCCTGACCGAACGTTTTTCCCATTTGCGTACTTTGCGATGGGTCAGAGCCCAGGGAACGTAAATATACATACTTTTACGTCTTGTCCCTTGCGGCGTAGACAAAGCCCAAGTCTATAAAACCTAAAGGCCACGTTTAGCATGTATTTAGTATATTTAATGAATTGCGCAAAATGCAAGTATGTAACTTTCTTTTGCTTTAAAATATAAATAAACTTTATGAGCAACGATGGAATTTAAATATTTGCTACCTTCATGAATACTTTTAACGGGCTTGTGTGGAAATAAATACATATAAATGAGTAGATAATATATTTTGAAAGTGCGTGCCTATTCTTCTTTATCTTTCTTAAATGACATAATTACTAATTATAAATGTCTACTCGGCATGAATTTGCATTTAAATAATTAATATCAAAAATATATCATTATTGTTTATTTATCCAGTTATAATGCTCACTCGCTGATTGCTGAATAAATAAAGGCATGATCACAAACTTCTTCATTTTTTTTCGAAAAGAGGAAGAGAAGATTTTAATTCTGTTGCATTTTTAACATTACTGAATTATTACCTCTTATTGAGTACTCAATAGGAGGGTAATGTTTTTCTCACGTATGTATATACACATGTATAGATATATATTGCGCGTACGTATGTATGTTAGTGTGTCTGCTCAATTTTTGCCTCCTGTAGCCTAAACGGCTTGACCGATTTCGAAGTGCGAGGTGTTATTCAATTCGTTCTGAAACTTCTGGGCCGAAAATTTTGAAAAAGTTACAAAATATAGTTAATTCCTTAAAGATTACTGGAAAAATAATAAGAATTATATCACTTGAAAATAAAGTGGTAAACTCACTATTATAAGTTCATCTAGGGAAATAGTTCACTAAAACCCACTAGATAGCGCTAGTCAATTGAATAAAACATTTTTGCACATTGTGTGTGTGTTCACAAAGCATATTGTACGGAACCCTCATTGCGCGAGTTTGACTCACACTTGGCCGGTTTTTTATTTTTATATAATTCAAGTTGCTGACTTGACTTGTCATTATCGAATTGATTTATTTATTTGTAAGCGTCTCCATTCGCATTTGCCCATCAAAATTTTTTGTACCTTTTTGGGATGAATTTGTTTTGAAAGACCTCTCTTCATCGCCATCATCATCGAAACATCGCCTAAAATGCCTAAAAGCGACAAAATGAACATTTGAGATCACATGAAATGTATTGGAATGAAATATAATTAAGTTATATTGTAAACTATTTCTCTAAACCATAAAATAAATCAATGGAACTATATTTTTATTCTCTTATCTGACTAGCTCTTTATGTACTCCATTATATATACTGATAAGTTGTCGATAAAGAAAGATAAGTCAATCCTTATAAAAATACTCACTATTATGTAGCAGTTATCATAAGTATTCTTTTAATCGTGAATGATTCCACCATGAATTTTGAAAACAAAGTAGTGATTGTGACCGGTGCAAGTTCAGGGATCGGGGCAGCAACAGCTATAGAGTACTCTAAGAAAGGAGCCACAGTAGTCATGGTGGGAAGAAACGAATCCAAACTTACAAATGTTGCAAAGCAGGTCGCAGAATACGGCAAACCACCTCTTTTGATCAAAGCAGATGTGTCCAAAACTGAAGATTCAAAGAGAATTATAAACGACACTATCGATAAATATGGAAAACTAGATATTCTTGTGAACAACGCAGGGATTCTTAATATTACCAGTGTTATGGCTGATAATACAATGGAAGTATTTGATGAGGTTATGAACACTAATTTGCGTTCAGTGGTACAACTCACGAACTTAGCTGCACCGCATCTTATCAAAACTAAAGGCAACATAGTCAATGTGTCCAGTGTAGCCGACAGGAAAGTTTTTCAAGGTATGTCAGCATACATGACATCAAAGGCTGGACTTGACCATTACAGTCGTGGGGCAGCGTTGGAATTAGCAAAAGTAGGTGTAAGAGTCAATGTTGTGAGTCCTGGACCTGTCCTTACAGACATAATGGAAAAACTGCCGAATCTACCACATTTAGAAATAGCCATGCCTATAGATAGGGTGAGCCAGCCTGAGGAGATAGCTGCCGTAATTCTATTCCTATCTAGTGACTTAGCCATAGGAATTACTGGCTCTAATTATGTTACCGACAATGGTATGTCGTTAAGTTGAGTATCTATGAACTTGTATAACTTTCTTTTACTAACTTTATAATACATTGAACTTCTGGTAAAAAATAAAATGTATTTATTTTTGAGTAGTTTGTTTATTTCAATAAATCTGTGACATAAAAGTGTTTATTATTATTTATTTAATCTTAAGAGGGTATACTAGCAGTGCGTTTTCCATACAAATGTATTTCTCTATTTTCTCGCTGAAAACTGCTTATAGAGGCATAATTATTTTTACATAAAATCTATTACTAAAATAGGTATGTCCCTATGTTTTATTTTTTCTAAAAACCTGTTTAAAAAAAAAATTTTTTTTACAAAAACAGTTTTTTTGGTAAAAATAAAAAATAGGGTTATTCCTTTTTTAGTACTAGATTTTATGAAAAAATTATTGTGGCTCTAGAATCAGTTTTCAGCGAGAAAATAGAGAAATACATTTATATGGAAACCATATTGAAAAAACACTGCTAGTATACGCTCTTAACATTGTTATTGTTTGGTATTTGCGATAAACTTGACCTGGGCTCTGTCTACCCCGCAAGGGAGAAAAACGTGACAGTGTGGGTATGTATGTTTGATGCTTTGGGACCAGATTCCCAGATTGTCACTTCTAGAACTTCTGCATATTTTCAATGTAGTTTAGTTTTATTTTTAACTAGGTAAAGAACATAGATAAAAACCACCAATTAAGCAAATAGTAATCGATTGAGCGGTCGTTGGCTGCTATTCGTCAGATCGCGAATCGGCGCGTGCGCACCGTAATCGCTGAAAAACGGATGCCTCGGCCTGTTAGGTACGATTTCACGGAAACCGTAACTACTTGATTTATAGTAGTATTGTAATCAATACTTGTTCGTTGCTTTGTTGCATAATTAATTTTGATCAAACATCTTGAGAAATCTGACACTTGATTAGAATTAAACATATCGGGATATTTACCGTGATTTTTCTTTGAGTTTTCGATATTTCGATTCAGTTACATGGTCCTTCGTGATCATGGTCCATGTAACTGGATCGAAATATCGAAAAATTAAAAAAATTCACGGTAAATATCCCGATATGTTTCATTCTAACGTTGATAACCGTGCAAGTTTAAAAAGCTACATCTGACACTGGAGTTAGCGCTTACCAACAAGAAATTCAAGAAACTCGTACATACGAGACCAGGATACTTAAATGCTTAGCTTCTTTCCTAGCTTTCACTCTTATAAAGTCCTGCTGGACTTAGACATCTACCATAATTGAGGTGTTTGCCAATACAAAAAACAAAATAATACTAACGTATATACTGACATCATCATACAAAAATATTGGAGTAAGGAAAAATTACGGCCTCCTACAAGGTAGGCATCGTAGTACCTAAGACGACGGTGCTACAGAGTTGTTTTCCACTCCTTACTAGATGGCGTTGATCTGCATTAGCCTAAACTTGCCAAAATTGAGTTTATAAATATCATGCCAAAAATATAGTTTTACTTTGAAATAAGATACATTTTGTGAATAATACTTTTATTTTCTCATAATATGGCACCTAAATACGAAGTCGTGACGCTACGAATAGTGCCATCTCTGTGCAACTGCAGGAAAAGTACGAATTAGAGGTTGAGACCACATATCACTACTTACCACGCATATCAAACGGGTTGGCAAGCGCAGTTACCTCTAGGGATTTTGATCAGTGCTCTACCCATGTAACGTATTGAGTTTTCGTCGCCTTTAACGGCATCGGCGGGATGATTGAGAATAAAGTTACAGAATGCCATGGTTTTCCCAAGAGACTACAGCTCGGAAATCTTTTGTCCATGTGGTGCCAACCCTCAGACCAGGGCCCTGCGTCTGCGTGTCACCTATAAAATGCTACTGATAACACTATATCAGTAGCAGTGTTTTGTTCAACACAAATATAATTTGCCCAAGTCGATACGCTAAGAAGAAGAAGCATGGGGTTCTTCAAAAAGGACGTGATAATTTTCATTCAGGGTTAGCAACGTTCAAGTAATAGAGAGTCACCCTGGTGTTGTAGGCGTCCATAGATTACGGGCACCGCTCTCCATCTGATGGACCGTATGCCTGATTGTCACTTAGTTGTATAAACAAAAAAAGAATGGCGTTATTCTAAACCGGCAACCACACGACCAAGTCGAAGCGCCTGCATGATCTATTAGAAATGCCAACGCGTAACTGTACTCACCCGTAGTGCGGTGGGCGTCTTCGGCGGCATACTTAGTTGACTTGTCAATCCCGTCCCGGTAACGGTAAGAAAATCCTGCTCCTGCCTTGTTGGGCCGAGAGCCGTCATAAGTAGTGACATACCCATATTACCCACTTATGCACCCCACCTTATTTATTATCGGAATGGTGGGTTACAACGAACTTAGATTAAGAATAGAGTTGACATTGGTGTCTTACTTGTTTAAGATTTTGAGAGGAAAGGTATATTTTATTTATTATTAATAAGTATAAAAAAAGAATACAATAGAAGTTGACTTTATGAACAATGTAACATAATCTCATTTGAGATTTACCGTACATTACCTGTACGGTAAATCTCAAATGAGAGTACATTTTTGTCGTACAAACTCAGGTTCACGCTCACCTATTTATAGGTTAACAAATTCTTTTAATATTTATTTTGTGTGTACATGTGTGTCCGCTGGTGCCTTTAAAAAAATGTTTAGAGAACTTTTGATATAATTGCAACATTCAGAGTCTCAGTGTTAGTTCATTTTTTTATACCTTATTAGTAACATGTGGTAAGCGGTGCTGAAAGCACAATTACTTACATGTCAGCATAGCATAAGATTAGTATAGTGTCATTTATTGTGTTTTTGTTTGCTTACCCAAATAAAATAAAAAATAAAAAAAATACCGTTGCCTCCAAACTCCTGTATTCATGCAAGGTAATCTTAAAAACCTTTCTGTCGCCGTCGCATTACAACTCACTGTGTACCTGCATTAATTATAATATAATTCGGATATACTAGAAATTGTGGGATTATCCTTCCCTGTCTGATATGGCGCCGACGACTGCCACCATTGTTGTCCTGTAATGATAGATATAAGTGAACAATAAATAAATAAAAAAATATATAAACAGCATACAGCAGTATTTTTAAACGCTCGACAATTAAAGCGGACGTGTTTCTAAAAAGGAGAACTATGGATTTAAATGAAGTTGCAGTTTAGTTTAGTCTTATTGAATCAGGTCATAAACCCAGGGATTCAATGGCCCGGGCGCTCAAGGTGGTCTTGTGGTTCCCGGCAGAGTAGAATAGGCCACTCCAAGTCCTACCGTGGATGTCGTAGAAGACGACTTAAGAAACACAAGCTAAATAAAGCTTATAACAACAAAGAGACCGCTCCAACCCGTCTGGCCAGCATGGAGAGTGTAAGCCAAATCCTCTGACTGCTCTGGCTAATAAAGTGACGCCGAATTTGTTTGAGTTTGTATTTGGAACGGAGAAAAATTGTATGCTTGCTGAATGTCGATGTGTATTAATTCGTGATTGATTGAGTCGTGACACATTTGCGTGCTTGCGTTTTTGCGCCACTGTTTCTCAGTGGCGTATCCTGATTTTTCTTAGATCCGTGAGATAGGTATAGCTAGTCGACGACCAGGATTAGAAGATGATTACATAATTTAGTAAAGTCAGTTTGTACATATTTTGGCTAAGCATTCATAGAAGCAATCATCATTTTAATTCTTTTTCCTAATGTGAGAGGCACTGATAAGCAGATAGTTTTATTCTTTATTCATCTAAATAAAGTGAACTGAATCTGATATGTCATTTTTTTATATCTCAACATACAGTTCCTGATGGATGTAGTAACGCGAACAAAATCGCGGGCAAAGCGAATGTTAATATTGCAATTTAAAACGTCAACCTTCGGTTCAAATGTCGAAGGTGGACCTACTCATATACAATTATGTAAACAACTTGCCGATTTCAAACATCTCTGTAAAATGATCGAACTGTTATGTTGAGAGTAGGGTTGCCAACCATACTGTTTATAACAGTATAACAGTATTATACTTTTTTTCGCCCCTTGATACTTTTTACTGTTCAATAAAAAAAAGTATACGAAATACTGTTTTTATAACCACTGGTACCATAGAACTGCAGGCCCTATGTAAAGTGATGGGACAATAAAATATAGATTCTAGTTTTTATTTTTTAAAATATGTAGTTTATTATTTTATCGTTTATTTTACCATTGACTTTAAGTATGCTTTATGAACTTAGGATCATTTTAAAAAATACAATGATTGGTAAAACGTCAAAAGATATTTAATACAGTTTACTTTTCTTAAATACTGTTCATTTTGTTTCTCCATCTTAAATATACTTTTTTTCTGTTAAATAAAAGTTGGCAACCCTAGTTGAGAGTTAGAAAATCATACTCAGCATTTACCTTATAGTTTCATATTGGCCTTTAAATAATAAAAAAAAAAATGCGGCAGCTACTCTTCCCGCACAAATCGTAAACGTTGAGCCGTGTGGTTCCCGGCAGAGTAGAATAGGACCACTCCAAGACATCTCGTGGATGTCGTAAAAGGCGACTAAGGAAACACAAGCTAAACAAAGCTTAATTAACATCAAAGAGACCTCTCCAACCCGTCTGGCCAGCGTGGAGAATGTAGGCCAAATCCTCTGTCTACTCAGGCTAGTATATGGCTCTGGTAGTACAGAGAGGGTCGTGCTCCTGCAGTGGAGAGTAGAAAGACTGATGATGATGATTCTAAGAAATATAATAATTTTCGCTTTTTAAAGCGTATCAAAGCGTCTGGCCTTTTGTCTCACTTAATTTTTTATCCCTGCGCACATTACACCCGCTATATTTTTTTTTTCATAAAAACCATTAAGGAAAAAAATTATCTATTAAAGCAAATAAAATATAATCTAACAAAAGAATATTAAAAGTATAAAATATGGTGTAAGGTACTCATTTTTTATTATCATCATCTTTATTAGTTTCCACTGCAAGAGCACAACCCTCTTTGTACTACTGGAGCCATACATTAGCCAATGCAATTAGAAGATTTGGCCTACACTTCCCACTCTGGCAAGACGGGATGGAGAGGTCTCTTTGATTAGCTTATGTTCCCTAGGTCGCCTTTCACGACACCCATGGGAAAACTTGGAGTGGTCCTACTCTGCCGGAAACCACACGACTTGTATATTATACACGTACATACAGAACAGCAAAAAAAATATAATAGTCTTTGCTAAAGTAGAGCAACTCTACTCTCAATCTTTTTTTTCTTTTCCGCAAACAATCAATATGCCTAAAGAATCATTGCAAAGTAGGTCTAAGCAATCAGAGAGTAGTTATGTTCGACCAAATAGTTAAACAGAAAGCAAATGAGCTCTCTTAATACTAAGGTATGTATGACTTGCGAATGAAAGATTGACCCTTTTTGCAGTGGGTCTCTGTAGTGCCTAAGGAGAGGTACGTTATATCTGGTATACCAGTTTGGAGCATGTAAGAAAAATAGCCAAGTCAAACTTGCGGTACGGCATTCCTCGCAAGGCAGCACGAGTACATTGCTTCGAACAGAAATGAGAATCTCGAATCAGTTCGAAAGTAGACTCGTGGTTGCTCGGTCGCTCTTCACGCCGAACGAAGCGTACGCGCGTACGGAATACGGTGGAATTCTAAAATTAATTTTAAAATTTACCTTTGCTTACAAAGGAGTCTAGTGGCCAGTGTTGTGAATTGAATTGGAATTGTTTTGGATTTATATCCGACTTGGATACCGCATACTTGATTTTATAACTTTGGATTGTTTATTGTGTAAGTATACATTTTCAGTAATTACTTCCTGCGCTATCTTCAATTACTAACATCCTCTATTTTACTAATTTGTATTTAGATATCCAACACCAGAAATAGAATGTACAATAGGTTTAGTCAGTAGTCACCTACTTGTAACTTACGGGTACGTGAAATAGGTAATTTGAAGAACATAGAAGTAACAAGAAAAGTACTTTTAAATTTAGTAATGAAACATTTGAATAGTTATTTCTAGCAAACTGTAAAAATCCACAACAATATAAACAACAAAGTTACGTACAATATGACAACTATTATAACTTTCGTAATAAATATTCATTTAAATCATTAATCGCTGCATATTTCGCTTACGTACTAGAGTTACCAGATAATTATTTTCACGCATATTACTATGCAAAAAATATTTCCTCATGTAATATGACATTTTGCTTACTGCTATTATATTTATAACCTTACTAATTTAAATTGATTACAATAATACTCTTCAAAAAAATGGAAAATATATCATGTGCACTTTATTTTTTATATTTTAAATGGTAATTAACTGCGACAATTGAATGAAGACTAATCTAAGTCAACTTTATATCTCCGGTAATAAATAAAGTTATTGGATTATCAATCATCCTTATTTCAGGCATTTAACAAATTAATAAGTGATTTCAGATGATGATGATGAAGCGAAAGTAAATTGTATACGTAAATACGTTAGTTATTTATTGATTACTAGCTGATACCCGCAACTCCGTTCGCGTGGACTTTATGACAACGGCGTCCTAATATAAATACAAATTTAAGTAGATACATAAGAAACATTTGCAAACCCCACCTATCAGGTGTTCCAAATCTTCGATTTTTACACCTCAACAAAAAATGCTCATTGGGCTAAACAATTTGCTATATGGTTTAATTTTTACATCTATTAGATACAAATATTATAAAGCTGAAGAGTTTAAGGCGTTCAACCAAATAAACAAACATATAATCTGTTTTGTCAAACGCGCTCATCTCAGGAACTACTGGACCGATTTATACAATTTTTTCACCGTTGGATAGTACGTTGCCCCTAAGTACCATAGGTTGGTTATGTACTCCACGGGCGAATCCGGGCAAACTGCTAGTTTCTTGTATTTAGCTGGACCATTGTGGCTATGCATCAGGTGTTTCATTTTCCAAAATCAATTATATCATATATAGCTAACAAAAAGGAACAACTTTTACTATGGGACCAACTTTGTACGGTGACAAAACAAAACAGCTGTTCTATACTTTTGGGTCGAGTAGGTATTGAACTTTTGTAAGGCACAGCTGTTTTTTCTTGTCACCATACAAAGTTGATCCCTTAGTAACAGTTGTACGGTATCATGGGCTGGTTCCCGCTCTTTCGGATGTATGTACATCCTGTATGTATGGGAAATGGGCGGGACACATTGCTCGGATGGATAGAAGAAGATGGACGCGGAGACTGCTCGAGTGGAGACCACGTGCCCATAAGAGACCACGAGGGAAACCACCTATGAGATGGAAGGATGACATAGTTCGACACGCTGGACGGGATTGAATGTCGATTGCCCAAGACCGTCAGAAGTGGAGAAGATTGGAAGAGGCCTACGTCCAAAATTGGATATAAAAGAGGCTGCTATAGATAGAACATGTCTCCCTCGTCCCAATTTTTTTTCAGGTAATAAGTTTTTTAGTCTGACAATATATTTTTGCTGTTTTATTATAAGTATAGATATTATATTATTTACTTATCAGAAAACTTCACTAGAAAACAAAATAAAAAACGACCACTCTCCATGCATCCTTACTTTTATTTTTAAACGATGAAATTGTTTATCGTTTTATATTTCACTCAATAATTATGAATAAATCATTTGTAAGTATAAAAAAATACATATCAATGATACTCGTACATTTAACTTCACACACATTTCCTCTATTCTAAGAACTGAAATTGGTAAGATAAATGACATCAAACACACGTATTTAAATTTACTTATCACAGCAAACATCTCTAGAAAATCATTTAAAAATAAGACACGTCATTCAAATTATCTTCAGTAATGAAGTTATCGGATATTTCAATTGATTTAACAATGCAATTACTAATAGACCTAGATGCGTTACGTCGATATTTTGTAAACAAGTGAGAGTTGCGACCCGCGCGTATTTACAAAAAAAATTCTACTGTTGCGTTTTGTGCATCCAATAAAAAAGTCTGTCGCAGTAATAAAAACTCACAAAAAATCTATAAAAAATGCCTTCACCGAATAGCAGATTTCCGGCGTTCAATTAAGTAATTTTATTTATTTTGCCAGTCGTATTTTTGATCGCACATATCGTGACTGATATATTATAAACTAATTAATTGGACGCCTGCAATGTGATTATTTAAAGATACGTTTCTTAATATTATCTTTAAAATTATTGATGCAAAAATAAGATCAACCTGTTAGTTTCGTATTTTAATTGAAGTGGCGTCCAATTATTTACATTTATCTGTGCAGATAATTATTCGTAAAAATAAATAAAAAATCTAAAGATAATCTTTATGATTATATGACCTCCTCATTAATTCGTGTATTTAATACACGAATTAATGAGGACGTCACGAGTGAGGGCTACTTTGCATAAATTATACAGGGTGGAATCGAATTCGTTAGCATACGCAAAAATAATTACATGTAAAAACATTTCTTGCGTCAACATTAAACTGCTGGTAGTGTATCGGTCTAAAGTCACTTGTTTTGCGTAAATTTCACCGACCCACTGATTTAATACTGTTTAAATGAATAAAGTTTTCGGTATTTTTGGAAATTCAGTTTTACTTTTTGGTTAGCCTCTTGCAAAGCGTTTGGGGTAGTTATTGAGTTTTTTATAATTTGAAAAATGTGTAATTTTAATTTACTCAAAAGTAATCTTCAACTTCTTTCAATCATGGGTATAGTCTATATTTAAAAGGATGCTAATGAATTAAAAACACCTGTATAATTACCAAGTTTTGCCTGCAAAATTGTAAGTTGCATATCTCTTTCTAATTATAAGAGACGATTGATTCTCCATACAAACTTTCACATTTTTAACCTTTACTTAAAGGGATAATTTCCAGTACCTATTGATGAAAACTTTCCTTTTTTCTTCTCAGGGTCTCGGACAAAAAGAATTGATCCTTTGTAATATAAATATCGTAATGCAAATTTCATCAAAATTATTGCGCGTTATAAAAGTGCAAAGTTAATAGACAGAGAGTCAGAGATCGTTTTCCATTACTTATATTATTATTTTTTAGAGCTGATAGATCCCACTCCTGAGTACGGCCTTTCTCTAGTTTTTCCTATCGTGTATTATAATAGGCCAATCGCAAAACACAATGGAGAATATATCCGCATCATATCGCCATCTATGTGCATTCATATTTCAATCAATAGGTATGTTTTTCATTTCATACCGATACTTACCAAAGAAATATTTGTATTAATAACAGGTAATAACAACGGTATCATAACTATTTGCCGTGAGCAATTGGAATTTTATTCAGGGTTGTGTCTAGAAGAACACACTCATACACAAACAAGATAAATATACAAGTAATAAGATAGCCGCCGTGTGGTTCCCGGCAGAGTAGAATAGGACCACTCCAAGTCATCCCGTGGATGTCGTAAAAGGCGAATAAGGAAACACAAGCTAAACAAAGCTTATTAACATCAAAGAGACCTCTCCAACCCGTCTGGCCAGCGTGGAGAGTGTAGGCCAAATCCTCTGACTACTCAGGCTAGTATATGGCTCTGGTAGTACAGAGAGGGTCGTGCTCCTGCAGTGGAGACTAGAAAGACCTGATGATGATGATAAGATAGAATACTTAATATTTAAGTGTAACCCTGATTTACAATGACAATGGATGGTATATATACACCTAATTTTAACAAGAAAATCATTTACTATGAAGTAATTAGTAAAAACATTAGGGAACAAAATAATAAATTTCCAGTGCGGATTGGGACAACATAGTGCGCGTGTCTCAATTCACTTTCAACCTGATGAAGATCTCCGGACGAAGTCGAAACAGGTCGGCTATAGCTAACTATTTACGTGAAAAAACCGTTGTTCGGTATTTTAACAATAAATATCCAGTTGTTTATAAAATAGTTTAAAATTGATGCTTTGTTGATCTTCTTCATTTACATTCCTTAGTAAAGAAATATTTGTATCATCAACAACGGATAATAACAACTTGTGGCGAACCAATCGGAACTTAACTCATCATTGTGTCCGCTAGAAAAAGAGGAACAATGGCCTTATCGCTTACACATCTTACTTAACTGAGATAATGAGATTCACACACGTTTTTAGCATTAAATACCTGTGTAATAAAATAGCATTGTTAAATTATGTTAATGTTTTCAAATCAAAATATTTTTCATGAGAATGGAGCGGTACATTAAGACGTAGATCCTCGTAGCCTCGTAGCCAATCTTCTCGTAGTAGACCACGTAGCAAAATTAATTAAACGAGCCTTCTATTATCTAATTTTTTTACTAAGCATTAAGGAGATACGTGAATTTCGGGGATCCAGTGTGCCACTGCAGTGCATTGAAATGAATTATTTGAAAAAAAAACGAAAAGATCGTATTAATTTAAATACTACCTACCTAAATTTGAACCTAACACACTTTCCCAAGATTTATTTGTATCAATACTTTGTTATTTTTAATGATTCTGTGAAACTCATTATATTTTTTTGTTTAAGCAGTCTTTGGGGACAGCCAATAAAAGTGAAAAATATATAACTTGTTGTTTACCCAAAAAGTACAAAGCGTTGGTGACAAAGACGCGAGTTTTATGATTTTTGTTCGTTAACCCATAAAGTGCTCAACGCCCAAAAAAATCACTTCTAAAATTAATACTTTTTAACGCAACTACTTCGGGACAGCCCTTTCCAATAAAAAGAAAGAATTATCAAAATCGGACTACCCTGTAAAAACATATGCGTGGTCATACAAAAAAAAAATCGTCGATTTGATAACCTCTTTGATTTTTTTTCGTCGGTTAATAATACGAACCCTAATCACACTCGCACGTAATTATATCAAAAGCGTGCACAATTTACACAACATTAAGAGCGTATACTAGCAGTATTTTTTCAATATGGTTTCCATACAAATGTATTTCTCTATTGAAATTTCTCGCTGAAAACTGATTCTAGAGCCACAATTCTATTTTCATAAAATCTAGTACTAAAATAGGAATGCCCCTTTTTTTATTTTTTCCAAAAAAACTATTTTTGTATAATTTTTTTTTCTTTTAAATAGGTTTTAAGAAAAAATTAAACATAGGGACATACCTATTTTAGTAATAGATTGTATGTAAAAAGAATAGTGCCTCTAGAAGCAGTTTTCAGTGAGAAAATAGAGAAATACATTTGTATGGAAAACGCACTGCTAGTATACCCTCTTAAATAACAGCTTCAATGAAGCCGCCAGAAACCGGCACCGTCAGCCGTCCGTGCGGCCGTGCCACCGCCGGACTATTTGCAATTATTTTTAATCGACACCGTTGATTGCGGATGGAGGTTTCACGTTTGGAGTTTATTTGGAATCATGTCAATGGGTTTTATTATCATTTACAGTTACATTTTCGGGAGGTTTTTGTTTGATTAACCGATACAAATGCAAAATGTTTAGTATCACAATTATTATCGACAAGCTTTCATCCTGTATGATTGCTGTTTTGCTTACGTTTATTACTTTATTTTATGTGTATGTTTGATTTTGATAACATCCGTACTATCACAAAAATGACCATAGGAACTACTTATATTATCACTTCGAAAAATGAATATTTTTGTAAATTCAATTATCATTACGAAGAGAAACAACTATAGCTACTGTTTCTCCTATTCATAACCCGTGTCAATTTGATTGCATGTTTATTACCATGACCATTGTCGATATCATCTGTCATCATCCTTTACCTTATCCCATTATCTGGGGTCGTCATACCCACGTCGACACTAACTTCGCTCATATCTTGTCATACTCATTCTAAATCACCAATTTTCTATCTATACCATCCGTGCCATCACTAAAATGGCCATACGAACTAGTTACTTATATTATTGCTTTGAAAAATTATATCATAAATTTAAAGAATAATTCCAATATTTTTGTAAATTCAATTATCATTGCGAAGAGAAAAAACTACAGCTACTGTATTTCCAATTCATAACCCGTGTCTATTTGATCGCATGTTTATTAAAAAAAACTATGAATGACTATAGTCGATATCACCTGTCATCATTCTCTATACCATAACCCATTATCTAGGGTCGGCAAAGTACATTTCTTTCTTTCCCGTCATACCCACGTCCACTCCAACCCAGCTAATGTCCTGCCATACGCATTCTAAATAACCAATTTTTATCTATAACATTCGAGCTATTACAAAAATAACCGTACGAACAAACATAAGCATAAACTTTGAAAGAAAAATTTCAATCTTCTTCTCTTCTCTTGTCATTAAATATAAATAAATATATACGGACAAATTGTCATTGTTAATTGCGAATAGAAACAACTATAGCCACTGTTTTTCCAATCCATAACCCGTGTCTATTTGATTGCATGTTTATTACCATGACCATAGTCGATATCATCCGTGCCGTGACAGCGCTCGCCGTACGGACTACTTACACGGCGTACGATGCATTTTCACCGCATACCGCCGTACGATTTGCATCGGAATCGAATATTTGAAGTCGATTTCTCGCGGACGCCAACCGGCCTACATGCGGTTTGAGAGTTCTTAGATTTTATATACGTACATAGTTGACGAAGATTTATGTGTATTCAAACAATGTTCGCGGCATCGTTTGTTTTAAAATAGTAAGATTACCCTTTATAGTAATACTAGTATTACTAACGTCTAGATGATGCCCGCGGCTTCGCCCGCGTGATATATGCCTATGTCTTTTTCAGTACCCTCATTTATGTGTACGAAAAATTTCATGATGATTGGTTCAGTAGATATTTTGCCAAAAGTTAACCAACTCTACAGGACATAATTAGTACTGTACACAAATTAAGATGGCAATTACCGATGCACGGTAAATCTCGAAGAGCTTCGTAAATAGCAACAACCGCGTAATGTATGTATTATTTGTCATCATCATCATCAACAACAAGTCTTTTTTTAGTCTCCACTGCAGGAGCACGAACCTCTCTGTACCATATATTAGCCAGGGCAGTCAGAGGATTTGGCCTACACTCTCCACGCTGGCCAGACGAGTTGGAGAGGTCTCTTTGATGATTATAGCTTTGTTTAGCTTATGTTTCCTTAGTCGACTTCTACGACATCCACGGGGAGACTTGGAGTGGTCCTATTCTACTCTGCCGAGAACGACACGGCTTTATACGGTATTATTTATATTGTATGTAAATAAATACGAAAAAAATATATACTGAAATCTTACGCTAAACTCCAATTTGTATGCGCGTCAGAGTCTACAAATTTTTAGAGTTATGCCTCATATATGCAATTCTATGTTTTAATTAAAAAGAATTACTCATATAAGTAATTTAATATCCTATAGAATGAAAACGACTATTTAAAATTCCATAGCATAAAAACCATGAGGCATATTTTAAGTTAAACTATAAAAGCTTAGAAAATTAAGTTTCGTAATGATAATTGCTCCCATTTTTTAAATAATCATAACGGCTTTCATTAAATAATATCAACACCATAATGGCAATCAGACTTGAGCCACTTTGCAGCGTTTTGCTTAGGCGTAAACATTAATCAGACATAACTGTTCCGCTTGTACGGAACAGTTACAATCTGTTGACCTTAGTTACAATGAACCATCGCCAATACTGAGCTGTGTACAGTAGGGTGCAAGTTTTAAGTGACAACTTCTTTGCACTCTACCTGTTAATTTGAGTTACAGTCAATGGTCGCCAATATCGATTCGAGTTGTCTACACAGTAAGGTGCAGGTTTTAAGTGACAGATTCTTTGCACTGTTGCACTTGTACGGAACAGTTACAATCTGTTGACCTTAGTTACAATATACCTTCACCAATACTGAGCTTTGTACAGTTTGTTTGTTTTTCGTGTGTGTACAGTAGGGTGCAGGTTTTAAGTGTCAACTTCTCTGTGGACGTCCATTATTCCATTAGACTAGAGTAACCGTTGCAAACCCAATATATAGGTATATTTACTCCAATTGCTAAATGTAATATTAATATTTTGTTGCTTTTTGTGTAGCAAATTAATACCTATACAATATGTAACAAAAGCCTATCTGCGGTAAGAGAGGTTTCAGCTTGCCGCACAAAAAGCAACAAAACATTAAGATTACACTCTGCGATTGGAGTGAATATATACTCGTATTCGGTTTGCAACGGTTACTCTAGTCTACTGGACGTCCATAGACACGCGAATCGACGATTTGCCGAATGAATCACCAGAAGTATACAAGTGCTTTCGATGAAGAAAGGAAAACAAAGAAAAACTCGCCTATACTTCCGGATATACATGGTGAAATTTTGATTGCTTTGGACTCTTAGAGGGGTGATTCAGCCGGTCGATATGAACAACTTTTCCTATGAAAACAATGCTGGAAACTTAAAAAATTATACTCCATTTGAAAAATATTCAGTCACCTAGTCGATTTGTAATGGAATGTCAATTCTTTTTTTTGAGTGTCCATTATTGGTCCCGTAGGAAAAGTTATTCGAATTGACGGGCTGAGTCACCCCTTTAAGTGTCTAAAACGATCAAAATTTTCCCATGTATACAACAACTTTTCCTATGGGATCCAGCTGCCCGGGCAACGAGTTTGGGAAAAACAAAAAAAAAACTAATTCCCAGTTTAGTCCCGTAGGAAAAGTTGTTCACATCGACAGGCTGAATTGCCCCTTTGAGCGTCTAAAGTAATCAAAATGTAATTCTGTTCTGTTGTTTTTGTAATTTGCTCACTCGATCGTAAACATAAATATGTTCCTAAAATAATGAATGTAACTATATGAATAATGATATTGTAAAATGAAAACAGATGAAAAAAAAGAAAAGTAAAAAAGAAAGAAATATAATATAATCATTAATCATACAAAGCCCTTCAGGCGAGTAGGCGATCTATACTGTTGAAAAGAGTATCTATCGGCGTTTCTTCTCTGCAGTGGTCAGTTCCGAAATGCTAATACGAGTAGTCTGTAGCTTTTGAACAATAATTAGTAAATGCATAATACTTAATAAGATAATTTTAAATGTGATTTGACGTGAAAAAGTGCCTGTAAGGGCCTATTTTTTGAATAAACGTTTTGAATCTTTGAATGTCGCCATGTATATTCTGCATAAATCGTATTGAACGGTCGTTGGTTGTTGCTCGCAACAGTTTCTAGTCAAGTAATGCGGAACGGGCGGAACCATCGTTATTATAGTCGTAGTTGTGTTGCACGCTTCGGTAAGACAGAATACTTTAGATACTCGTAGTCTTGCATTTTTGTATGTTACACAAATATTTCAGGAAAATAATTTTCTTTTCCTTTTTTTTTCTTTTTCTTTTTGATTTATCCCTAAATATTTATATATATATATATATTTGTTTTCTTTGTAATTTATGTTTAAAATTTGTTTTACCTACTTATTAAAATATGGAAAATAATTAATTTCGATGTTTTAAGTGCCCGCCTAGTTTACACGGTAAGCGACAAAAAAATTTGCTCAACCTTACAATGTGGCTAGTCACGAGCAATTTATTCATACCTATAGAGAGAGAACTTATATAAATGCCCATAGTATCCATTTAAGAAGGGGTGATATCCTGCAAATCATTGTTACGGACCTTTAGGAGCTTATAAAAACTTTAACGGACCTACTTCCATCATAAAAATAACATGATCAACAACAAAAACTAAGTCATTTGATAGCAGGTATAAAGATGATTTTGCTTTGTTTTTTTTTTTTGTTCAAACGATCCTTCTCAAATACTTTTTTTAATTAATCGATGAAACAAATAAATTTTAAATACATATTATCACATCATTACTTAAACCCAAAGGCCACGTTTAGCATGTTAGTGAGCGTAAACGTGGAAAGCGGGATCAAAATAGTGATGGGTTGCAAGCCGCATCACCTACGAGTATAACGTGATGTCTTAGATTTTCGCCCAATCCCTTGACCGGCTTTTACGGTCTGCGCGGGAAGAAAAGCAGCTGGTATATGCTATGTTTTTACTTCTATCCCAAACTAGCATGGAAGTTTACATAATACTGTAAAACACATAAATCTTACAACCCGTACGTACAAACTAATTCTATGTTAATAGCAACGTCCATTTAACATTCATTAACTCCCAGAGGTGATTGTGGATGTGATGTCATGCTCCTACTAGAACATGTAACATAGATATGAGCGGTTGTCTGTATGAACTTGAACCAGTCTAGTGTTGACCGATCGATCTACTTTTAGGCAACCAACTTAAAAAAATGTACTCGAAAATGTAAAATTTCATACAATTTTCATTGTTAGATGTTTTTGGTCGTTAAACTGTGAGGTGCGAGTGTGAACAGTGTGAACTCAAAGTTGTCATTCGCAACTACGGAACACTAGACTGCCCGTGGCCCGTGGGCCCGACACGCACTTGGCCAGTTTTTTACTACTGGCTGTATTTACATCTTGGAATAAGGCTAGCTACTAGATTACATAATGTGTGAAAATTAAGACCACCCTTATAAATTTTACCGGCAATCAGTAAAGTCGTGGAGGTTCCACGTATGTATATTTTTTTAGATTTCTAAATTCAGAAATACGAATGATAGAATTTAAATTTTGGAACGACTAACACTAAGATAATAGCAACATTCATTGTCCCCAGAGATTATGAGTGTGACGTCATGACCTAGTACATAAAAAAGCTAGGACACGTTATACGAGATAAATCTGAACTAGAGTCGATTTGCGATCATCTAAGAATAGGATTTTATGATCACGCTGCATGCAGTAAACTTTAGAATCTGTGCATATTTCTGGAGTTGTAATTTAATAAAAATCAATATGGTTAGGGTTTTTCTTTTATTGCAAAACCTTTTACTGTTTATATATATATATTGGCTCTTTGTAATACTCTCATACCCATAGAGTACCGAATTACGAAGACCCGCCAGTGGACCGTTGATATATCTGTTTTCTTAAAAAATATAGTCATTCGGCATTAAGAAAATGTAATTCATTATCATCGCCCTTTATCTGATCTATATTACAATTATAAATTGCATTTATTTTAAGTACAAATGCGTTCACATCCATTTGTGGTCTGCTTCAGATGTATTTGAGAATTGTATCTGCATTCTAAGCCATCACGGCACACCGCGCATCAATCTTATACGATTATAGCACTGTAATGAAACGGTGTTTTAAATACATTTGCATACAAGATTGCTATGTAAAGAATAGGTTGCAGAATAAATGTGGCAACACTCATATCGACACAATTGTGCAAGGTCCGTCATACAGTTAATAGCGGGCTGTAAAGCCGTAGCCGTAACATCTGCTCGGGCGGTATTTCTGTAAATATTAGTATAACGTTAGTCAGAAAAGACATATATAAATATATTGGGAAAAATCACACAAATTGAGCTAGCCCCACAGTGAGTTGCGAACTTGTTAATATTTTATAATAGATATTGAGAGATATATTTTCTAATAGATATATTTATAAAGGTGAAGTTAATGTACTACCTACTCAAACTGATAGGACAAACCATAAAGTAGCAAAAACAAGTACTTATGTAAACTTTTCCATTAAAAATACAACAAAATATATGGATCTATCTACTACATACGTTTCATAGCCGCAATTGTTCAGTACATTGACCTGAGTTCAGTTGGCAAGTTTATTATTATTGTATTTATTGGTTATTAAAATTTAATCACTACTTATAATCCTAATTACAAAATTGAAACTTTGCGGATTAATTACAGTTATTTACAATGAAATTTTATAAAAGGTAGCCTTGTATTTCAATGGTTTATTTGTGAAATTTTATAGTTAATCAATCGAGTAAATAAATTTATTAACCAAATAGATTAAATTTTTAGTTCTCTACTAAAATGCCTCGTTTCAGACTTATCTCTCGCAATAAGTTATAAAACATAGAGCAATAAATAAAGAAACTTACATACTTACATATAAAAGGTCTGAACAATAGAATAATATTCTGAATCAAGAAGGAGGGCCATGAAAAAGATCGAATTCTCATAAATGCTGGTCTGGAAGAAAAGAAAAAAATTAAAACTAGTACTTACCTCAGAGGATGCACCAGCTGCTTCTCTTCCTGCGAAGGCCGACAAAGCCGGCTGATGAAATCGCGAAAATTTAAGAAATTATTTCAATAGGCAATGCAGCTAGCAATTCATCATTATTTCGATTCTTTTTTACCTATACACCTGCCACCATGCCAGGCCTTTGGGTCTCATTGCCTTATGCTCGGTCTACTCCGTAAGCTATAAAAACGTATAATATAATCATCATCATCATCATCAGGTCTTTCTAGTCTCCACTGCAGGAGCACGACCCTGTACTAAAAGAGCCATGTAGCCTGAGCAGTCAGAGGATTTGGCATACACTCTCCACGCTGGCCAGACGGGTTGGAGAGGTCTCTTTGATGTTAATAAGCTTTGTTTAGCTTGTGTTTCCTTAGTCGCTTTTTACGACACCCACGGAATGACTTGGAGTGGTCCTATTCTACTCTGCCGGGAACCACACGGCCCCGGACCGATTATGTACCCATTACGGAGGTAATATAATATAATATCTATCATCAACAAAACTTCCACTCTAGTTTGGGAGAAAAGAAAAAACTTAGAATTTACCAGCTGCTTCTCTTCCCGCGCAGATCGTAAAAGCCAATCGAGGGAATGGGCGTAAGGAATCATGTCAATAGGCGATGCGGCTAGCAACCCATCACATTTTTTTTGTTTCTGTTCTCCACCTACAAGCCCATTTTAACATGCTAAAAGTGGCCTTTAGATTGACTCTAACTACCCTGCAAGGGAAAAAGACGTGATGGTATGTATGTCGCTAGGGGTCCACTGCTGGATATAAGCCTCGCTCCCCCAGGGATTTCAATCATTGTGAGGATTTTTGCAAACGGTTTGGTGAGCGCAAAATTGAAAATTATTTGGCTTACATCGGTTATAACGCTGCTGCCCATGGAAACCGTTTTTTAAGCGAGATAAGGGTAGTAGTTGACTAGGGGAACGTGATAAGGGTAGATATTTCGGACACTACTTGCTTTTGAGCAGTGATGGATTGAGGATGAGAAAGTAACAGTTTGGGAGATCGGGCGCGCGTACCCGATTCATAATACCTGCAAACGACGCAGAGGCTGTTGAGGGTGACTCCCTTGGCCTTTGGGTCTCATGACCTTTTGCTCTGTGAACCCCGTAAGCTATAAGAAAGTTATAACATAATATACACATTATTATGTCGAATGAATCCTATAGTAAAGCCCTGATTATTAGGGCTCTACTATAGAATGATAGGATTCTACTATAGCAAAAGTTGCAAACGTGTTATGATTACGAAGTACTCGTATACGAACCGTTACGGATTTGCGTAACTCTGCACGGACATCATTTCCCGGTTTGCTCGGGTCTAATGCGTGCCAATTATCGCTTTTACATAACCCAAGTCGCATGTTTTATAATCGCATCAAAATTGTGTGCAAGCTTCGTGTAATTGTCGTGTAATAATTCTGTGACAAAATTAATTTTCATGTTTCGGAATGTCAATTAGAATTTTATTAAGACATTTATTGCTATAATTTTACAGCAGTTCCTTTTGGCAAATGATCGGTATTAAATATTTTATGTACTTTTATGTACCGTAAGCATGAAATTAAAGTTTAATTATTGTGTTATAATCACTAATAACTATCCAATATAAACCGTTTTTTACTTACAATAAAATAATTTATTGAATAAATAATAATATTCTGTAGAATCGGACTTTACTCGCAAAGGAATAATTAATACTGAAGTTTTTATTTTTTCAACAAATAAGCTTGTAGAACATAATGCATATCATCATCATCATCAGGTCTTTCTAGTCTCCACTGCAGGAGCACTACCATCTCTCTCTCTAATGAATATAGTGACAAGTATCATCATCGCATATAAACATCATCACAACATAGTGCACGACCCAGTAACTTTTAACCCACTCATTTTCCTAAACAAAAGAACACAACCTGAAGGCTGTTAATAGTGTTAACATAGGTAGAAGCAAAAAGAAAAACAAGATAAAAATTTATTATCCTATCGTAGCAACCCTACAGTCCACGAACTCTAGCGTAGATAGAATCGTACTTTTATAAAGAATATCAATATAGTTTTCTTATGTTTTCGCGATTGTTACACATTTAAATAAAATTATTTTAATACGGTTTTTATCGCGTTTATTACATTATGCCTGCGACCACGAACACTGTAAAGTGCTCGCAACGTTAGGTGTATATATAATGAAATAAACGCGATAAAAACCGTATTAAAATAATTTTATTTGAATGAATATCAATATAGATATCATCTCAGTGTGCAGTGATGGTATACATTTTTAAGATTAAAAGAAATAAACAAACCATGACGTCACCACATGTAATGGAATGTAAATGTGAAACCAACGCAAGTACTAAACTACTTATATGACTGTGAGATCTCGCCAATAATCTGCCAGAGAAAGCAGCTGGCAACAGTCATTCACATTTTCTAGGATTTCTCTAGTTAATTCATTTCATTTAATTATAACATCTATATTACTTGACGTTGATAGCTTAGCAATGGTCATCAATGGCTTTACGTCTCTTATAAATGTAAATTCATACTTATTTGTTGGCACTGTGCAAATTTGACTTGTGAAACTGATTCTAATTATATTGGCTGATTAGCGCAATTTAACAATGGGTTTTAATATTACAAATATTAGATTTCTTCTGAAAATTCCGACGTTGTTATTAAAACATTTTCAGTTCAAAATTATCAGTAAGTTATTTTATTTTTTATTAGGTACATTAGAATATAATATTATTTTTTTATTTATAACATTAATAACAAATTCATAATTTATATGACTGATTTTCGCTATTACTCAGAGTTTTAACATTACAATACTATTCTTGTCCTCCGAAAGCTGCACGATTAGTAGAATGCCATAGACGATGTTATTAAAACATTCTCAGTTCAAGAGCACCAAGTAATTTAAGACAAGATTATGTAAGTCTAGATTAATAATATATTTGATAAATTTTTAAGTTATCAAAAGCAGTCTTGGCATAAAGTCGTGCTGCGTGTGCATGAGTATTAACTAAAACAGAAAATCTAGGAAGCGTACGTGTAAACATTTACTTAGAAAGTGTCGCGGAAATCCAGAACGCCGAATCGTTTTCTATTTCTACGGTCAGCAAAAACCAACGACCATTCGTCGCCGTTTGACGACGTAAACTTTGCTACGGTCAGCAATAAGCGACGACCACGCCGCTTGACGATGTAACACCAGCGTTTTGTGGCTTCGCTTCACTATGTCGTTAATCCACCGTGGATTTAGCGGTGGACACCTAAGACAACGCCTCTGACCCCGATAAAGTAAGCCAGCATGCAAACGTGCGGTTGGAGTAAACGATTAGCGGGAGCGATTTAGTCAACTATATAAAAATATCTCGTATCATCTATTCTATTGTTATAAAAAGGAAATTGCTTAGATACATACATAAGTTAGAGATTTGAAATTAAATTTATTTGGAAGCTTATTATAGTCTTCTATTTTTTATTTTGTACAACTTTAGTTTCCTTCATCTGTTTAATTTTTTGTTTTATTTGTTGCGGGCCCGGAAAGCAAAACTACTCCAAATTCTGCCAAATTTGGAAAATCTTGACATAGTTTCACAAGCTATGTCTCAATAACTAGAGATCAAATTATACTCAAACGGTAGATAATTTAGTATAACTATTTTATAAAAACATTGACGAAGATACCTGATTATTTGAAAAAAATGAAAAGACCCATAATTTCGGGCCCTCCAGGAATACAAGGTGTAGGTTATTCTTAGCCGTCTCTACAATATGTTAAAAATCACTGTTACATGAGCGTCTGCAATGTTTCAGGTCGACCGTTAAGAAAAAACTATTCCTTAAACTTCAGTGCTTTTGATTTGATATCATTAATTTGTCGAAAACGAGATCTTGGTCAACCTCGAAAAATAATTCTCATGAAAGAATAGTTATCGGAGTTGAAGCATTCAGGCAACTGATATTTGCATTAATTTTTTAAAAAATATTTTTATGATACACAATATTAGGAAGGATCAGGTGAATGAATAATTTTAACGGCAATCGCTTATGACTTGTGTTCCTTCCGTTAAGCCGTTGGTAATGTTTCTGTCCGTCAATTTGTCGTGCCTCGACTGACAATAAGCTCGCGTAAGGCTACGGTTGTATGAAGTTGTACCTACTTAGCGCCCTTACTGTGAAATCTTCGGCGCAAGTGGATCAATCGATTGGTCACAATCACGGCTATTAGGCTACTTGTTAGCAAAATGTTTCATAAACATTTTATTACATAAAATTTTGTACGTGATTGTAAACTCAAAACAATCCTGAACCCATGCCACGTAACACGAGACAATCTTAGATTAATTTTAGGGAGCAAAATAAATGAAAAAATCTGAAACTGTATTCCCGTAAAATTTATTTAATTTTACGCTTAATTTTATGGTTTTATTTATCTCCAATTACCATTTTCTGTAAGTCTGTTGTTTGTTGAACCTTCTGTATTTTTGGGTACACGCACTTTTCGAATGCTTCTAATTTCTAACACATGACTTCTGTGAGTATCTAAGCTTCTATCCCATATAAAAATGTACAGAAAATACGTAGCATTAGTTATGCTGAATTCCTGATGCGCAGATTAAGGCTAATTTTTTAGAGCAAAAAATCTTCTCCATGTGACAAAAATTCATGTTTCTGTTTTGCCTACCATTGTGCCTTGCCTTGCCTTGCCTGCCGTGTGGTTCCCGGCAGAGTAGAATAGGACCACTCCAAGACCTCCCGTGGATGTCGTACAAGGCGACTTAGGAATCACAAGCTAAACAAAGCTTATAAACATAAAGAGACCTCTCCAACCCGTCTGGCCAGCGTGGAGAGTGTAGGCCAAATCCTCTGACTGCTCTGGCTAATATATGGCTTTGATAGTAGGTACAGAGAGGGTAGTGCTTCTGCAGCGGAGACTAAAAAAAGACCTGATTATGATGTGCCTAGGTATTTGTATTTGGTTTCATGTTCCATAGCTTGTCCATTTATATCTTGAAGGTGTTATAATCAGAGTGATAAACTTAGGTAGTTTTTCAGCAATTAATCTTAAAATACCAGTCTTATCTTAAAATATCGTACTGGTATTTTAAATATCTTAACATACCAGTCTTATTACTTGCTTCATACAGCGCGTCAAAAAGAGATTACATACAAGGCAAGTAAGAAATCAGCCATCACAATGATGTCATCGGCATATTTTAAGTTGTTCACGCAATTACTGTTAATACAAATTCCTTGAGGTAATTGTTATTGTTTACATGTTTTTTGAATAAACTAACTGTCAATTTTTCTTGCTAATTTAGATAACAAACAATAACAATCAATATACGTGTGACAAAACATACACAAATGTATGCAGTGGGTAGCCAATTTTATGCATTATGCCATGAAATTCAATTTTCGATTCAATCCGTGTAACTGTTGGAAGTCACGACATCAGAACAGGTCTTGTTCACCTATTTGGACGTGCACGAAATGTTCCAAACACAACGAATTTCCAATACAGGAAAGTAATAATATAGTGTATAAACACATGAGCATAAAATATGAATTAATAGCAATGATATAAGTAAATGAATTGGAAGAATAAATACCTCTACACGCCTTGCAAAAAAAATAGATGTTCAAAACGTGTCATTAATTTCTTTATAATGCCAGCCTTAAAATTCATGCTGCTTTTTATTAATTTAAGTTCTGTCACTTTTTTTGCCACAGCCACTCCAACTAAAAGTAAAACAAACTTAGTATTTTTACATTCATTGATATTAAGGATATTATGTTCTTTTGGTGGTATTTTCATAAGAGTGATTTACTAAGTTTTGAGTGCTTTAGTTAGCTTCTTATTATAACTGTATTATTTAACGGCATTATATTACAATAAGAGGAGACAAAGGTGAATTAAGCGTTATAAACTTTATTGAATGTATTACTCTTGTGACTCTGATTATGAGACTTTTATTATAAACAGCATGGTGTAATATACCGAAACAAATAGTTGACTGTATGACTAACTTAACCAGGGAATAATCAAAATGTTTGTATTTGTAAAAATATTTACAAATAATGCTAGAAACTTTTGTTATTCAAAATGTGCAACTAGCATTTTTACATTTAAAATTATCATCATTATTTTTATATATATCAATTTTACCGATTCATGAAAAATATCGAATTATCTGACTTAAAATTTATATTTTTTTGATGTAATTAATTTTATTCTGCCTTGTATCGTTTTTTGGTTAAAAAGTAAAATTTTTGTATTATCTTTCAGTGTATTTATGTTATAATGTTACCTTCGAGTACGTAATCCAGAAAATAGATTTTATAAGTTATCAGGAAGTTATCATTATTAATCCATCCTTTATTTTGACGACCTCCGTGAGGTAGTTGCGACAAGGGTGGTCCTAGGTTCGATCCCCGGTCAAGTCAACATGAAAAATTAAATTTTTCGGATTGATCTGAGTCTTGGATATTTGTCTATATACATGGCGAAATTTTGATCGTTCCGGACCATTAAAGGGGTGATTCAGCCTGTCAATATAAACAACTTTTCCTATGGGACAAATGCTGTAAACTCGAAAAAAATTTCGACATTCCTATACAAATTGCCCGGGCGGCTGAACACTTTTGTATGAAAATGTCGAAATAAAATTTGAGTTTCCAGCATTGGTCCCATAGGAAAAATGGTTTATATCGACGGGCTGAATCACCCCTTTAAGGGTCCAGAACGATCAAAATTTCGCCATGTATACTAACGTATATTTGTAATAAAATATTGTATCATTGAGTTAGTATCCCATAACGCAAATCTCGAACTTACTTTGAGGCAAGCACAATCTGTGTGATTTGTCCGTACATATTTATTTATTTATCCTTATCCTCGCCGTCTGCGGTGGAAGTGGACTTAATTTCGCAGTACACTAGTAAACCACAATCTCCCAGATCACCGGCTAGTTGTGTGTGCGGAGTAGGTCGCCGGTTCACAAGGTGTGAATGAACCGAGAGACGTGTGAATTTGCTGACGGCTTACTTCGAAACGGAAATGTCACTTACATTTTGTTTCAAAATATATTATTATAATTAGTAATTTTTAATAAAGTGGTACATGATCAGCAAGTCGTAAGCTCACAAGGTGGGAATTAATCAAGTAGTTATGTGTGAAATTTTTTAAGTATTTACTTCAAAGCGGAAATATGGCTTGCACTTTATTTAAGATAGTATACTTATAACATAAATGCGAAAGTAACTCTTTCTGTCTGTCTCGCTTTCACGCTAAAACTACTGAACTGATTCAAATGAAATTTGATAACACAGTCTTTATAAGTATCTGTTTTCGTGAAAAAGCGTGCTAAATACGAAAATTCTAAAGAAATATCTTAACGCTCGCCGCATACTTTAGGTTTATTTTAAACAGTGTTTATTTTTTTAAATATTCAATTCATTTTTAAATACATACTTAATAAAGTAAAATTATGATTACTGCTGTGGGATGTCCATATTTACTTTTTGCATCTAGGCCACTACTAACATATCCTGACTGGAATGGTGACGTGACGATGCACGTTTAGAACCGACGACAAGTTTTGCCTTTTCTCTTCTCGCTTTACAATTTGAAGGCATACCCAAAAATATTACCGAAATCTCTGATCGCTTCCGTCCTATTAGGTAGATGTACAGAGGAAAGTACAATAGGACCACTCCAAGTCTTCCCATGGATGTCGTACAGGGCGACTTAGGAAACACAAGCTAAACAGCAAAGAGTCCTCTCAAACCCGTTTGGCGTAGAGAGTGTAGGCCAAATACTCTGACTGCTGTGGCTAAAATATGGCTCTGGTAGGTAGTATAGAGAGGGTCGTGCTGATGTGCGATGTGTGATGAATAGGAAGAATATGTCCCCTGAGCCACATTGTTGATAAAATTTTGGCTAATCTTACAGTGTACCAATCAGTAGGTCGGTTCTCAAGATGTGAATGAACCGCGGCGTGCGAACACGATGGCTTGCGCGATATCTGGCAATATCAAGGTCAGCGGTTTAGGGTTCACTGTCACACTTGAAAGTCACATAAAGTAATTTTCCCGCGACTTCGTCCGTGTAAATTATAGCCTATGTCACCCGCAGATAAATTAGCTTTCTATAAGTGAAAGAATTTTGAAAATAGGTCCAGTAGTTTCGATGCTTATTCAATGCAAACGAAACTGGACTGAATTTCTTTCGGCGTATTCTTCTCAGCAGTGGTCGTTCCGAAACGCTAGTAGTTGGTCGGTTTTGCATATATTAAAAAAGGAATATATGACGTTCGACCAAAACTGTTGATAAGAGTTTCTTTCGGCGTTTCTTCTCTGCAGTGGTCGGTTCCGAAACGCTAGTAGTCTGTAGCTTTTGAATAATTAATAAATACATATATCTAATGAGATAATTTTAAATATGATATGACGTGAAAAAGTGCCTGCAAAGGCCTATTTTCTGAATAAACGTTTTGATTTTGATTTTGATTGTTCAAAAGAGATACATGATATCCAAATTTTAATAACCATGTTTTCAAACTAAAGTATGAAAAATCCATAATCATACTTTAAAATTCGATTAATGCGTCATTTGCGTATGTCTACCGGTGCGTTTTGTCGGTGATGCCTCTGAACAAGTAAGTGTATCTACGTACATACACCTCACTCAAAAACAAAATCAAATAAAAAAGAAAATATCGGATACGAGCACTTATTTTCAGTTAAAGGATTTTACGACTTGTTTTTTAATTGCACTACAGATGCGCAACCTCAATAACTTTTATTACGATGCAGAACGTGTTACGCTGCGCTGACGCAGCCGGCTGTGATGTCACTCCCTGGAGAGAAGTATTGAGGTAAATGGAACAGTGGACTGTCATAACATAAGATATTACAGAAGGCCCGCTTTCTACACTTTTTGGCTTGATCACAACTTTACAGCAATAATGAGGAGCCCGATGGCCGAGTGGACGTGAGCATTTTAAAAGCTTTCGTATGTTTAGCAACCCCAGGCGCAGTCCCCGCTTGGATGGGTGACCGAAAGTGACATAAAAAATATCTCGAGCTCCTTCGTGCTTCGAAAGGCACGTTAAGCAGTTGGTCCCGGCTGTCGTCATTGATGGCAGTCGGTGAGCTATGTCAGATGCCTTTAAGACAGCTTGAAAAATCTGACACCAGTGTTGGCCACTTACACACACGAAAAACAAACAAGCAATAATGACTATGACACTGACGAATATTTAAAAAACAAAATAAAACGTAAACCGTATCCAATCCAAACACACTGGACTTTAGTGAAATATTTTTTGTCTTGGACGATATTGAATATTAATCAAAGCCGTTTATGCAATAAGCATAACAGTTGAATGCATATTTAAAACTTATAATATAGTTTTTTCCAACTAACGGTAATAACGAAAAACAGAAAGAGGTATTAACTGTCGTCTATAAAACCAATTATAAAATAACTAGATGTTACCCGTGGCTTTGCCCGCGTAATATATAGCCTAAGTCCTTCTCAGTACCCCAACCTATGTGTATGCAAAATTTACAATGGCGTGAAAGCGTAACAAATAAACAAACAAACTCACTTTCGCATTTATAATATTAGTTAGGAAGTTAGGATTAGGATAGTGAAATTTGATTTGTCAATCTAATAAGTAACATTTTAAGTAAGTATATACCAATATACTTACTTAAATAAAATGTTACTTTTGTAGTTTTATTTTTTATACCAATCAAAAATGTATGAAATAACATTTGTTCAATTACGTAATATTAAATGCAAAACCTCAAAACTCTTGCAGTTAACAACTTATACAAATTAGTTAATTTCAACTAAAGATAACTTTCTGTCCTACTTATTATATGCACATGTAACGTTCAGTGAAACTATTGCAGGTGTAATGTAGTAATGTAAACAAATCATGTGTTTGGTTTGCGAGTGAAACGTGCCAATTCTATAAACATTAGACTTTTTGTTTTAGTAACCCGTTTTAGTTTGCTTGTTTGGTTATACAAATACCTTTTAACCTTTTAAGCGCTCGTTGCACCAAAGTATTTTTTATTATTTGTTTCTATTGGCATCTGTATCACAAGTTCCGTACTTATTTTGACGGCTAACTTTCAATAATGAGGAGTTAATGAGAAGCAGACTTTGTTCTTAATAATGATAGCCTCTGTAGCGAATACGCTAGTTTGCTGCACTAAAAGCTCTGTGTTCGATATCCAGCGCGGGCAAATATTTGTATTTAATTTGCACAGGTATTTGTATTAGGTTCTGTAGATAGAACGATGGACGTTAGCTAGGCGGCCGGCTTGAGGTTCTGAAATGAGAAGTAAGGTACTTAATTAAAGAAGAAGGAAATTACAAATTAACTAAAAATAGTAAAAAAAACTGAAAACTAACTCAATAATTAATCAAATATGCCACCCTGGATAGTGCCCAGCTCAAAGGTACCCATAAAGAAGTAAGGTTCTATCAATTCAATTTTAGAAATTACTAGCTGTAACCCGCGGCTTCGCCCGCGTATGTCCTTCTCGGTACCCTAACCTATGTGTATGCAAAATTTCATGATGATCGGTTCAGTAGATACGGCGTGAAAGCGTAACAAACAAACAAACAAACTCACTTTCGCATTTATAATATTAGTTGGGATGGGATTTATCCCTCTCTAAACATTCAACTCTTTTCGTCAGTCGTTTGCGAAAAATCAACAAAGAATAGCGAAGTAGCTAATTGTAAAATATTGTGTAACTGTTTGGATAAGTGTTGATGCTGATGTCTGATAAATGAAGCCGGTATTACGGTAAAAGCGAGATCCGAATCGTTGCGTCTTCTTCCGTGTTTCCATTAATTATCTTTAGGTGTTCTTATTAAGAAATTCTATAGATTATATTATTTTCTATAGATTCATAGGCTAGTACAAGACGTACTATACACAATAGTACCATAATTACTATACATGTAGATCTAAAGGAACTGTTAATATTTTCCATATAATTTTTCCAATTGTATCCTAAACAAAGTTAAGATTGCAGCGCGGCACTCTCTACTTATATTGAGTACTAACTTATATTCTTATTATAGTAAATTCTTGGGTACACCATTATATAAATATACTTATTTAAATTGATTTCAGTCACACCTATTAAAAATTATGAGGCGTGTAATATGGTCCATATTGCAACATTACCTTGAAAAAATATATTTAAATTTTAACTAATATTATAAATGCGAAAGTTAGTTTGCTTGTTTGTTTATCTATTTGTGTATTTTGGTGTAATGTAACGCTTTGACGACTAAATAATCATTAAATTTGTATAGGTATACATCGTCTGGGGTGCGGATAAGTTCATAAGTATCTTTGATCTCGGTAATACGAGTAACTATTTTTCCCGAGGGATCGACAAAAACGCGAGCAGAGCCGCGGGTAAATTATATAACGTTTAAAAATGCTATCATATTGTGAAAAACTTGATAATGTTCAAAATTGTAATTACAAGAACTCTACACTTTCTTTTAGCGACCAACTTTTTTTTACTTTTTCCTGCTCTTAAGTCACTGCTCAGTTGTTCATGGGCCTACTTTCACTCATGTTTATAATAAAATGAACACCTTTTTAGCATCCAAAGATTTCTTTAATATAACGAAAGAAAGAATTGTCTTTATTTCTTTTTAGTTTTACATAGATATTTATAAATTGATCCACCACGTACTTGACACATAAAACGATTTAATGTTTTGTTTTTTATGAAGCTGTTGAATGAACTCATTTTTTCCACTTCTTTTTTGAAACAGACATTGTTACATCTTTACAAAGTCATGTTACGTACTCATAAAGCGCGGTCAGCCATAATAGGACAGCCTTACCTAATTACCTCAACATATCGTGTGGTAACAACGGAAATGAAGAAGGAAATGCATTCAAATCGTAACAAATAGGTATCTCACTCAAGTACAGTCCGATGCAAACTTTATGTCGGTATTGGAGGGGCACGCGCGGGGAGGGGAGGGGAGGCGTGTACTGCGCAGCTAATATCCGAGCCGTCATTAAGTTTGCACCGGACTGTACCTATGGCGAGTGCGTAAGTTAAACCGTTGAGATCGATACCAGGATAAGTGATGATTTATTAGAAATGCTACTCATAACTTATATACTAAGGAAATATACATAGGTATCGCATTGGTAGGGGAGATCGCTGATTTAGGAATACGTGTATATTCTTACGTGATGTACGTGTCTTGCTAAGTTAACAATATTTAAACACTTCCTGCAGGTACATCACGTTCGTATTCCTAAGGTCGCAATAGTACTCCCCCTTTTGTGAAAAATAAAAACAATTAACAATAAAATTAACGAAAAATTCATAAACTGTAACAACAATAAATTAACAAAAATGTAAAAACTGTAGCGAATGCAAATATGCATAGTGCACGTGCTGAAAAACGCTGTGTAGGCAAATATTTCTGCGCGGCAAATTATGCGTTTATGCATTGACATTGACCCTGTGAATCGTTTTTTTTTTCCTTATACATAGTTGGTAGATATTGCAAACTTCTTATATCTCTTAATATACATTTTGTCAATATGGTCTTGATGCGCAGTCTGAGCTTCTCGTATAGATACGTTTTCACTTGCCAGTTGTTTCAATCCCAGTGAGTCGGGAGATAATTTCTGCTCGCTCGTAGTCTTTTGTGAGACTGTAGAGAGCGATGTCGACTAGCGCCGGTGGAAGTCCTGCCGAAATGCTCCGCTGAAGAGTGGCCACTCTTTAAAAATTTCTAAGCGTGAGCTCGGCGGCTGTGCCGGACGTTATAATTGTCGAAAATAAACATTGTGGGTGCTCTGCTCAGGACCAGGAGCTCGGTGCGTCGGCAGCTGTGGCCCTGAAGTATGACCCGTTTGCTGGCTTGCTCTTGAGACTGCTTGCTGTGAACCATTTGCTGCATCTTGAGAGACGTAATTTTCAGTTAAAGTAGTGCTTCTGTGATCGCCATTTTACTTTAATGTTTTCCTGTCAATATGTTGATCGCTGTTCCATCTTAAAGTTGTTCGCTCTTTTGCTTGCAGGCTTCAAAGTTATCAATTTATTGTCCTTGTTTGCCATGAAATCTATACCACTGTGTAAGTCGGTAGCAATTAGGCATTAGAACTTAATGATATCACGAAATGCGGTGCAAGATTCTTTGTTGCCAAATAAATTCTTCTTCAAATAATAGGCAAATATTTATATTCTTTCTCATTACGCCTTTTTTAACAACATACGGCCATCGGCGGCCTTGCGATCTTGACCTCGTTCAATTATTTGTTGTAGTTGCACTTTCGTTCGTTGTTGATTCCATGTAAAGTGATGCGATTTGTGACGTCAAATGCGTCATCATATAGATATCAGCTGTTCACGTTGCGTAATTGTTTCTATTGTATTTAATAATTTCGTTGATCCTCTGTGACATCATTTTCTTTATAATTCTGCCGCTCGCGATGAATTTTTCTACTGTGCATGCGCTTTCTTATTTTTCTTGAAGTTGACGGCTACAGCTTGCGGTTGCGCTGATATTTCCCGGATTTTTCTTTGCCTCGGGGCGGGGTTGTCCATTGTGGTTGCCTGGTAGTTCCTGTGCCTCCTGTTTTATAAGTTTATGACCGTTCAGCTATGGTGCAGGATTCGATCAATGAATCGTGTGAGCCGGTGTTGATTCCTTTTTTTCAGCGTGGTTGGAGCCATTTTTGATGGTCCTTGTTGTCCTTGTGGTTCTGGTTACTGCCGGAGTTCCTCTTGCATTTTCAAACCGGTGAGACCCGCTTGTGGGAAGCCGGTGAAAATGTGCACGTTGATTTATTCGTTCTTCAGGCTTGCGTCGTTTGGGTCTTCGGTTGAGGCGCGTATCCATCACGTCGGACTACATCACGTCGGTTAGATCACGTCGGGGTCACCAATTATGGCGAGTGCGTAAGTTAAACCGTTGAGATCGATACCAGGATAAGTGATGATTTATTAGAAATGCTACTCATAACTTATATACTAAGGAAATATACATAGGTATCGCATTGGTAGGGGAGATCGCTGATTTAGGAATACGTGTATATTCTTACGTGATGTACGTGTCTTGCTAAGTTAACAATATTTAAACACTTCCTGCAGGTACATCACGTTCGTATTCCTAAGGTCGCAATATACCTACTTATCACACGTGGTGAGCAGTGGACTGTGAAACTAGGTAACTGCAAGGTGACCATGACGCCGATTGTCTAGATAATAACTTCCTACTGCATAGGTTCGATCACGGTACGGCACTACTGACTTTTTACATAACAGCAAGAAAGCCATTTTAGTTAACAGCATGCAGAGTTCATTTGTTGATAGAATTTCGAGATTGGTTTGTTTTTATCTTCCTTTTACCTTTTTTTAGGGTTTTGCCGTAGCTATTTTATTTCGTTGATGTAAAATATGTTAACAATAGTTACCTAAAAACTGTTTAACACATGCATTTAAAGTGCAATTAACTATTTTATTCTGTTATTTTACTATGTTTAAACTTTTAGCTATGTTGGATATATATATTTCAACTTTTCCTAATTTTATACATGCGAAAATGAGTTTGTTTGTTTTTTTTGTTTGTTACGCTTTCACGCCGGGCGTTACACGCCCTATCTACTGAACCGATCATCATAAAATGCAATATATTACGCGGGCGAAGCCACGGGTAACAGCTAGTCATATCGGCTAATAACGAAAATAGAGTAATTCCAAAAATTACAAATTTCTACCAAACTCGTGTTTTGTAGTTGTATTAAAAAAGAAAAGTTTAATTCCCCGATTTAGACTGGTGAATTAAAATGGTGATACCATGTCAGCTTTTTTCTAAAAATCATTAGTAAATTCCCAAGTGCACCTTAATTTATGCCAAGATTGGAGTCAGGGCTCAGTGCCGCACCAGAGTTTGAGCAATCAAGAAAGATATCTGCTTTACAAATATATATAGATTATTTTGTTTTTGAAACAATTTTTAGGCAATTTATGTGTAATAAAGAATAAATAAATACTAGATGTATGCAAATCAGACTTTAATTGTTAGAAATAAAATTTAAAATATTCAAGAATGTAGAGAGGCTCTACAATAATACAAGGATACGTTCACAAGGCTAAGAGTTAATAAGCAAGCTGGCTACTTGGTTATATCATCCAGTAGCCCCGCCTAGTTTGAAATGAGTAATTTATTACTCAGTATAGATATATTTATTCATTTTAAACTCTAAACTCTGCTAAAAATAAAAAAAAAATCGTTTTTCGATATCCACGGGAAGATTTGGAGTGGTCCTATTCTACTCTACTGGGAAACACACGGGTAATTAATACCGTATGATGATGGTATCAGCCGTGTGGTTCCCGTTTGAATATCTTAAACATTTTGAAATATTTAAACTATGTTACTGGCCTCCTATAACAAAGTTAACTATTTCTAAGATTCTAGGTCATTCAATCGTTTATTGTACGGATAACTAAAAAATAATTGAGGAAGTGAGCGCGTGGGAAAGTATTAGATTGTTAATTTCACTTTCGGCCGTTTTCGAAGTACAAAATAAACCTCCTTTAGGTCAGATTTTTTTTTTGCCTTAGAAATGAACTCGAGTGGTTGGACTCATTATGCACAGGATCGCAATTTGTGGCGATTTATGAGGGAGGCCTATGTCAAGCAGTGGTCGTCACTGGCTGATAGATAGATAGAAATGAACTATGTTGTTTGAAACTTAAGACATAATGGAATTGTTTGGTTCCGTGAACAGTCATCATAAAAATCGATTGATAAAAACCTTCCCTATATGAATATGCAATCGTCATCCTTTTTGAGCCTCCTCTGCAGGAGCACGACCCCCTCTGTACTACTAGAGCCATATATTAGTATATTATTACTCTCCACGCTGGCCAGACGGGTTGGAGAGGTCTCTTTAATGTTTATAACTTTGTTTAACTTGTAAGTCGCCTTCTACGACATCCACAGGAAGACTTGGAGTGGTCCAATTCTCCTCTGCCGGGAACCACACGGCTATACATGTTGATATTGCCTCTGATTATTAAACAAAATAATAATAATAAAGTATTCCACCCAATACCACTACAAGATTGGGTTAAAGACGCACCTGTCGCGAGACCAATTCACTCGAAAACGTGACTTTCGGCGAGGCCAAAGTTTCGGCCGTTTTTATGCCGAAACCCAAACCGTTGCCAAAATTTGCCTGAACCGAAGGTTTTTCTTATTAATGGAGCTAGCTCCAATTGAGCTTGTGCTACTTCATTGTACTTTTGGGGTGAGACTGAAGATTCGGTTGGTTCCTACTTCACCTATACATATGGTTAGTAAAATTATTTGAAAAAGAGTTGGTGTCAGGGTAATAAACCCTGACACCAACTCTTTTTGGGTGGCTTACTCATATGACTAGAATATATGGTCAGGCGGAAAAATAATACTTGTACTTATAATTTCCTGTCATTGCGATTTCCTACCCATGACAAAGAGCATTCCAATCTATCGCCTGATAAGTAACAGGTGAATAACATGCAATACTCATTATTTTCTTTTGTATACAATTAGCCAATTATTATTATTGCTACCGACACTTGCTATTAGTTAGAACTGTTCCTAACATCAATCAAAATAAAACATTTTAATTAGTACATTTCTAATTAAGTTTTTCTAGGTATTACTTATTTTTTAAAGAAGGAAAGTGTTGTGCTTTTTTTTTAGAAATACAAACTTTAGTCAATTAGCATTAGGAAATGATATTGGAATCGCTAAGCGTATTTGTTCCATTTAATATACATTAATGTTTGTTTTACATTTCAGTTAATTTTATTTCAGTTAAGTAATTCGCTGTACAGAAAACACCAATGTACTTATAACCAACACAAAATAACTTAAAATTACAATCTATAAAATAAAGACGTTAGCTAAAACATGTATTCTATTGTACTTTTTTAGATACCTAATAATAAATGTATATCCAGTCGAACAGGAACCAGCTACGTTATTAAGGCGACTCTACACGTGCGTGACTGTAATGAATAGAAGGCTATGCACACAGAATAAATTCAGCCTTTAAAAGCGAGGAGTTCATGTCTACTTAATGGCATCTGAGGTCCATGGCAAAGTAATCAACCTACGTTGAAGTTAAATTAAACTACAGATTAATAAATAGTTAAGTACTACGTAAATTAAACATCTTCCATGCAGGTTTGGAGAAAAGGAAAAACAGAATAAACCAGCTGCTATATTCCCGCGCAGAGCATAAAAGCCGGTCAAGGGATTGGGCGAAAATCTAAGGAATAACGTCAATAGCCGATGCGGCTAGCAACCCACCGCTATTTTGATTTCACTTTCCACCTTTACGCCCACTAACATGCTAAACGTGGCCTTTGGGTTTTATGTTATGACCTTGGGCTCTGTCTACCCCGCAAGGGATAAAGACGTGGTTATATGTAAGTATTTATTTTTTGTGACTAGTATTTTTTTGCGATTTCATGGGTGTTATTAATTATTGCATATGGCATCCGCAGATAAATTAGCCGATTCAGTAGTTTTGGAGCCTATTACGGTTTTTGTAAAAAGGGTCGAATTTTCTTTTCTTCATTTTTTACTTCTTTCTTGCGGGTCTATTCTACTAGGGCTTCTTATTCTGACGTTAAATTATTACCAGGGAGTTCAGAATCACCTTGTTAATAAATCAAGGTATTCAATCTGTTAAAAAATCATCGCCATTCATCACTCACACCACGAACTAAAAAGAGTAATAAAGTGATATAAACACAAAATCAGAATTTCCCATACAAGTTATCCAGCTTCCAACGGACTGCATGGGAATATAGGTAAAAGATTATTGATACTTTGAATATATAATGTTTTCTTATGTTTTCGCGATTGTTACACATTTAAATAAAATTCTTTTGAAATATTAGACAAATGTCAACTTAGTCTACCTGCGACCACGAACACTGTAAAGTGCTCGAAACGTTAGGTGTATAAATAATGTAATAAACGCGATAAAAACCGTATTAAAATAACTTTGAATATATATTTTTTTCTTCTTCTTCTGTTTTATAAAATGGCTTCCACCGAGATTTCAGTGATTCTGCCAATGTCCAGTAAATTGAGATACTAAGTATCGGTGTTGTACGGTAAAGTTGTGACAAGTAGCATCAAAGATGACGTATGTTCTTTGATGCCTCGCTGTCGGGAGGTTATGGTGACAAGTCTATACGAGTCCATATAACAGTCCACTTTAACTATTTCACAAATTGTTCCATGAGCACGAGCATTTATAACACCAAACTACACCAATTTCACATTATAAAGACTTTGACTTCCCACCACAAACCTTTTTTTTACCTATAGATTTTTTCCATCATTTTAGGCTCAGGGCATCCCCAGCTCTTTTACCTTAGCCAAAGTTGGCCCCGTTCTTTTATTCGTGTCGTGACCTATCGGTTCGGGGCTCCTATGACCTGAGGGCCCCTGGCATTTTGCCTGCTTCGCTTTCTATACGACGGCCCTGGTCTACACAAAGAGTATTTTATTCATGTGATTGTCATGTGTAGTTTCTCTTCGTCTTGAGATACTAAACAATTTGAGACATTTTCAATACACAATGACTGGCGTAGATATTATTAAATATTCTGTGACAATAGGAAGATGTATCGTTAGATTCAGATAGTTATTTTAAAATTTTATACATAGGTACATCAACCCCAAATGACTATGCGCTATGACGCCCTTTCTACTGAACCGATCATCATGAAATTTTGCGTACACGTTGTCTGTAGTAGAAGGACATAAACTTATCATCATCATCATCATCATCAGGTCTTTCTAGTCTCCACTGCAGGAGCACGGCCCTCTCTGTACTACCAGAGCCATATATTAGCTTGAGTAGTCAGAGGATTTGGCCTATACTCTCCACGCTGGCCAGACGGGTTGGAGAGGTCTCTTTGATGTTTATAAGCTTTGTTTAGCTTGTTTTTCCTTAGTCGCTTTTTATGACATTCACGGGATGACTTGGAGTGGTCCTATTCTACTCTGCTGGGAACCACACGACGTAGACTTACTTACGTTTCATTCTGGAGAACTGTTCTCTAGGTAACGACACTAACGCAAGCGGTGCCGCGGGCAATAGCTAGTAGTAATCAGTGGAATATTCTTGAGTGAAATTATAAAATTAATGACGTTATCTTTAATTTCGCGCAAGTACTTTGAACGAAAATTTGTTTAGCAATAACTAGTTATATTATTTTTAAGCTATACAAGATATATACCTGTATATAGTGTATATGTTACTTTACCATAGAAAGTACTTATACAGTTTATGGATGCCCTTCACACGTTACTCATTGCATGCTTTACTGAAACGAACGCCTCAACTATAATGGGTGAGTCAGAACAGATACATAAATAAACATAGACCAACGGATATCCGGACACTCCTAACGTGAAAAAAATTAGAATTGAAAAATAAGTACTACGTTTATTATTATTGAGTATTATTATACCGTAGGTATTACTTATATGACTTAAAATAAATAGCAACATTAGGGGCACATTTACACTATAAGGTTTTCTTACGTTTTAGATTTGATCCAAGGCTAAGCAAACTAAAAGAATCATAGTTTTAAATATGCCTCGAGAACTTGTAATAATTTTAAGATGAAACATAGCATACATATAGGTAACAATCTTCGACAGATTTATAGGCATGTGGAGGTAGGTAGGATATACTTTAGCATTAAAAACATTTGTGAAGATGCGAGATCTGAAACTTAATATACTCAATATTTTGTAGGTAAAGTTTCATCACCTTAATGTATTACGAAGGGCACACTTGTAGATAACTTAATGTCAGTCGGTGTATCGAAGCCATTGTTCGCCATATTTGCTGTTCTCGCATTTCGTAACGCAGATAGCGATAATTGGCAGACATTAGTAGGCAATGTTGAGTTTATTAGGCAATGTTGCAACGGGTTTCGGTAACTGTGACAACTTGTTAGGCCAACGACACTAGTCTTGGGTCTACGATAAGCTGCTAAATGGAGTTTAATTTACAGAAATATTCATATAAACTGTCAAAATTGTCTGGAAATTTAAGAAATACGACAATATTGAGACCTTTTTGGTTGGTATTCTAGAAAATTTAGTAGTTTAAGAATTTTATCTAATTACAGGTTCTCTACAAATCAAGCTACACATACAATTAATTGTTCTCATTCAAATTATTTCCCACAAACTCACGTGGATTAGGTCTCAAGTTTTTGTTTCTTCTAAGTGTTTAGCTGAATACAGTATGTTGTTTAAATTGTAACCGGAAAAATTACTAAAGTCCAAGATACAAGAACTCAGCTATTCTTACAACACAGGATGACAATCTTAACATAAAATATCAGAATAGGTATTCCGCTAATATTTTTTCTCATGTCTTTGTCGTTTAAACGGCTTTTTCAGGTAAGTAGTAGTATCCATTAAATAATAGTCTCGCTCTCGCGAGGCAATATATAATAGCCTATTTTAATGACTATTAGAACTATTGCCATGATAGTAAGTGATAATTAGTATAAGCACTACTATTAGTATTAGCACTACTTACTAGCATAACAATTTCCTGACTTACAAATAAATAGGGACATATCACACAAATTGAGCTAGCCCTACAGTAGTGAACTTGTGTCACATGACTAACTAACTCAACGATACTATATTTTATAATATATACATATACATATATAGATAAACATCCAAGACCCAAGTCAATCTGGAAAAGATCGTTTTCCATCATGACCTGACCGGGGATCGAACCCGGGACGGACACTTATAAATCAAAGGTATTACTAGGCCTAGCACAGTAAAAAAAATATTTTTAGCTTGCTATAGTCGTAAAGCATCATGTATATCCCATCTAAATACAAATAAAAAATAAAGACGTGTGACCTTCGGAGCGTGACGGCCAGTCAAGGTCACGGTACCTGATGACTAATGACGTGACCACCGGCCATTATCACGTTCGGAGAAACTGAAGTCTTTGGCTTTTTTTCACCTGCTAGTCATGGCATGCTTTGACAGTGTTTTTAACTCTTTACATAATAGGATTATGATATACACTTGCGACTTATAATATGTTCCTATAATTTTAATGATTCTAACCCTTTCAACTTAACATTCACTACATTTTTTTTTATTTTTTTTAACTGTACATATAAATTATATATGTACACCCACTTACATAAATATTGTAAAAATATGCATTTTTTTTTTACTTTTGCATGCTTCAAAGGGAAACATGCGACTTTTAATTGACTGGTAGACGGTAACTTCTTCCAATACCATGTTTCGCAAATAAATAAATAGTATAAATAATATTTTTATTATACCTGAGATACATCAATTCATCGATTCAGTTACGTTTTAGTAGTTAATAAAAGTTTCCGGAATCAATATATTATCCATTGAAACATTTTGTCTACAAATCTATAACCCAAATTGGGCCTGATTTGGTAGCACTCTAAAGGAATTATCAAAATAGCTGAAGTTGAATGAATATCACAGAGTACATTATATATACTGAATGAATATATAAAATGCTGCAGAAATATCCGGAACAATTAAACCAACGTGGCAAACATGGTTTTAAACAATATTTTGGAAACATAACATCTACAAAACTCTCATAATAACGAGTGAAAATAGTTGTCAGTTCTTATCTCCGCAAAAAAGGTGTACACGATTGAATTATAGCACCAACAGCTATTATGATCGCATATTCATGTGTTTTATTAAAACCATGAACACTTAATTATGAGACTATGAGTTATCGTAATTTTATTCTTTGCGTAACAACGGTTTTTTTTAGTACTTTATGTAAGTACCCTTTATGTAATTTGAGTCCTCAAAATACGAATGTGGATTTATGAAACGAGCTCTGCAAATTTCATAAAGATCACACTTGTGTTTTAAGACCTAATTTTGAGAAATTGTTAAATCACTATTTCATCTATATCAATAAATGTAAATACATACAAAATTCCCTACGCCCAGACTCACTGTAACATATTGTCAGGGAGTATGTTGGGCATTTTAAGTAATATAATTATTATTATAAATCTGCGTGATGTAATTAATGTTATTATGATCAGTTTCTGAAAGCATTATAGACGCATAATGGTGTATGTATAGATAAAATTACTTTTCTGTTCGTAGAATTTTTGTAACATAATAAAGTTTTCAGTTACGGCGTGATTAAAAAATTGAAAGTGGAATCTACTCGTGCTATTTCGCTATCAAACCTTATTGAATACAATTGACTCGTGGGACTTTAGCTATATGTTAGTACAATTATATATAATATCACATATAATTGGTGGTCATGCACGTAAACTATTTTAAAATTAAAAATGTTTTTACGTAAACTATTTTAAAATTAAAGTTGAACAGATACAACATGAGATTTAGAACGCTTGTAGTTTACAATAGATTAAAAATTGAGTTATAAAAAATATGGTTTATCAGCATAAGCATTGCCATCCAACGTGGCAATGCTGCCAGCCTTTTGGGCACGTTACCGCGAGGTGATGGTTTGCAGGGACTATATAATTTGTAAATATTTCAATTAATTTTAAGTAGTTTTAATTATTATTTTTATCAGCATTATAAGTAATATATTTCTTTAAAATGTTTGTGGTTTGTAGAGCTGGTTTAAAAATACTTTCAGTTTATGTTGTTGGGCCTTGCGAGTGATTTCGTAAATTTAAGCATGTCAGCATAAAAACCTTGACGAGCGGAAGCCTACTATTAACACTATATCACTATCACTACATATTATAAAACAAAGTCCCCCGCCGCGTCTGTCTGTCTGTTCGCGATAAACTCCAAAACTACCGAACCGATTTTCATGCGGTTTTCTCCAATGGATAGCGTGGTTCTCGAGGAAGGTTTTAGTATATAGTTTGTTAAGTTTTTGTATAAATTTTTGTATATAGGTACCAACGATATTTGTTGGAGGTGTCGTAAAAAAATGAGCCGTTTGGGAGCTTTCAACGAAAACGCTGTCTAAACCCTTTGAGATATAACAAAACAATGTATGGTGGAATTGTGTATCTTATTTAAGTCTACAGAAAAGTCCGCGATGGCATATGTCTATATATTAAGGATAACATACTATATTCATTTTAATGCTTAAAAAAATGGGCAATTATCAAAGATCACGCGCAGGCCAAACCCTTAGAGCTAGAAATTTGAAAATTTCCTCACGTATTCCTCTTATGACGTAAGCATCCACTAAGGAAGGATTTTTCAAAAGTCATCCCCTAAGGGGGTGAAATAGAGGATTAAAGTTTATATGAAACTTTTTATTCCTTGGACATAATTGTATGAAATTTCGTGTGAATTGAGAACGGCAAAAATAATGAGTAAAATTTTTATTAGTTTCCCGAAATTAAACCTCTTAGGGGGTAAATCAGGGTATATGTTTAGTTTACCTCTTTGTAGCGTCATATTTTATAATTCCCGCATTTCAAACATGAAGTCACCGTGGATGAAGTCGCGGGTAACTGCTAGTAAAACTATAAAACTACGCAACGGATTTTGATGCGGTTGTTTTTTATAGATAGAGTGATTGAACAGGAATGTTTATATGAGTAATACATGCCTGAGCGCAGCCGGCGAGTGCTGCTAGTTTATAATATGGACAACTTTTTTCACTAGATATACCAACGATCATACTAAGGTATCCTAACTTTCTAACAAATATTATAAATGCGAAAGTGAGTTTGTTTGTCTGTTTGTTTGTTACACTTTCACGCCCTATCTACTGAACCGATCATCATGAAATTTTGATACGCATAGGTCAGGGTACTGAGAAGGACATAGGCACGCGAGCAACAGTTTATTATAATCATCACTACCCAAGAAACTGAACTGGTACATTTGCAAATCTACATTATTCCACAAACTAAAGCACTAAATAAATAAAAAAGATTCAGATTATGTTATGTATCATGGTAAACTATCATGTTTTCGCATTTAATTTGAAAAATAAAACAATTCTTTTTTAGTAGCACGACAAAATTTTATAAAACCAATGTTCCCATATCAGTTTCACACTTGCGTTTCACACCTTACATACATTTTATCATAATTGTTTGAAAAACTTCGGCTAGTTTCCTGCAGCTTCCCTTCTCGTAACTCATACATAATTCAACTGGCGATTATCGAATACCTTTTGTATTAATCACTTTATTTGAAACGGTAATTGGTCGAAGGATGAAGTTTGGGTTTCCTACCGATTTCAGTAAATTATCGTTACAAACTTGTCATTGCATACTACTTATTCCTTGTATATTGTAGGTATGTAGGTATGCAGGTATGCTCAATAAAGTTTAGTATTACTATTATGTATTCTGTGGTATTAATAAGGTTTGTCGCGGTTTTGCCAACCTTTTTAATATAAGTATGTTAACTTATACTGACAGATAAGATCTCAAGTGAACCCTGGGCTCTGAAGTGTCACATCTCTCGTCAGAATGTCAATGTCATCAGTCAGGAACTGTCTCAGATGAGAAAGGGATGATAACACGTTTGTTTTTGTTTTTAGAAGAGAATCTTTAATACTACTAAACCGATTCTTATTGCTCTTTCTCTGATAGAAAGTTTAATTATACGTGTTGCAGTATTTCATAAGTCACCTAAGCGAAGCCAGGGGTAGCTACTGAAGGATGTTTAAGGAGGCCTGAATAAAATGAATAGATCGTCCGAATATATATGGTACGAAGTACGAAGGTACATTTTTCTTAAAGAGTGCAAGCGGGTAAATGAATCACAAACCGTCCGCTATAAACAAGAAACGTTTTGTTTGTTTAGATTTGAATGGATGTAAAGAAAATACTTAATTTAATTTATGATCTTCGGGATTAATATGTTTTCTCAAATAAGTAGGTTTACTTTTTATTAAGTCTTATGAACGATTTGTTTCAAGCCCCATCCTACACGTTTACTTGAACAAAAGGAGGTGTGGGTGAGAGATCATCATTTATTATATTCATTGAAATTTAAGCAACGAAAATATTTTTACGTAAGCAATAGAAACTGGCCGCACTAATTGCGCGATTCGAGGAATTTTTGTGTAACCACTCGCTAAGACCGCTGTGTAATTTATATACTTTTATTTTCCATTTACGTAACACTAAAACATCACCTGTCTAGACAAATACAGAAATAAATTCAAACTACATTATTTGTATCTTTATACATATAGTAACATTTTTAAAATAGCAGTTCCTTATAAAACTTAGTTTAACTTAGTAAGTACTGCAGTTACATACCTTTATAAGTATCTAAGGTTATGAATTATAAATATTATAATGCACGCTTTACTTCAGGCTAAATTAATCGATTTGTTTTTATTATAGGAACAACAGTCAAGCCGACTACTGACCAGTACTTTATACTTCACTATTTCAACACGAGCCAGGAAAAGACCCTTAAATTTTTAACAAAATAAGTAATACAAATTTTTAAGCCACTTATATATTTAGACCTACGCTGTGTTTCTTAAATCAGAAATATTGTTTGTAGATACGATTTATTTATAATATAAATTTAAGGTCAAGTAAATTGTAGCGATTTCAACACAAGTAGGTACTATAATATTATTTAGTAAACTTCCATAAATGTAATGTCAAGTAAATCAGGGCAATTGCAACACGAGTACTATACCCAATTAAGTAGACGTCCATATATGGTCACAGTTACCTTACATATATTAACCACAGTCACCATACATTTCAATAGTCGTACTGGTATGAAATTACAACAGCTGAATATTGAGGAATGCAATTAACGCAAATTGCTGTGGATACAGTTCATAAATTGTAGAGTTGCCTACAGTACAGCTAATATAGTTACGATTTAATTGTGAAATTAATGGCAGAAAATTCCGTATATTCGCGTGGTTTTTATAACCGACTAACTAAATTATTTTTGTGAAAATATACCAATGAAACAGCGGCACTACCAACTCGCGGGCTACGTGCAGCCCGCGCACACAGCTACTACTAGTTTAATTATAAAGTTACTAGCAATTTTCCTGCAACTTCGTCTACATAAATTATAGCCTATGTCACCCGCAGCTATATTTTCTTTCTAAAGGTAAAAGAATTTTGAAAATCGGTCCATTAATTTCGGAGCATATTCAATATATGCGAGTGATAATTATTAAGCGTTTTTTTGTAGGGCCATCCTGATCTTTTTTGACGCCAATTGTCAATGAAGCACAAGCGCACATAGGTTGTTACTAGTTTTACTGTATTGTATAAATAAAAATTATTGTTTAATTTGTTGTGTGTTAAGTTATCTAAATAAAGCGTTATTCACGCTGGTCTGGGAGAAAACAAAAAAAAACATAGAATGTACCAGCTGCTTCTCTTCCCGTGCAGATCGTAAAAGCCGATCGAGGGAACGGGCGTCAGGAATCATCTCAATAGGCGATGCGGCTAGCAACCCATCACTATTTTGATTCCGTTCTCACCTACAAGTTCACCAAAATGCTAAATGTGGCCTTAAAGTTTTATAGACTCTGTCTACCCCGCAAGGGAAATAGACGTGATAGTATATATGTATGTATGTTATTCTATTCTAAGTTAAAAAAATTGCCATTTGCAGGCAGAAACAGAATTAATGAACAACACTAAAACACTATTTCTTTATTATTGCAATTGGATTGGAACCTCTCCTAAATAGGGCTATATAAAACATTACTGCCTGGATGGACGAATGTAATTTATAGTGAAACAGTAATGTTTCAAAACTGAACCGTTCCACTTCTTCATTCAAAACACATAAATTGATAGCTTTGTTCTATTTTTGGTGCGCGTTGCTAGCTTGCGAGAACGACCTTCACACATTTCCGATATGCATATTCTTAACGATGATATGTGTACATTTCAGTTTTAAAATAAAGGAAAAACGTACTCGCTTGGAGACAATTCGCACATTAAAAAACAGCCACTTACACATTGGTCCAATAAAAAAAAATGTTAAAACTTCTTGATTCCGTTTTCAGCAAGTTTCTCGGCGATTAATAATTCTTACACAATATATCAGACTAGCAGACAACCCCGGTACATATCTAGCTTACGGCACTCAGGGATGAAATATTTTTTTAAATTGGTCCAGTAGTTACTAAGATTAGTGCGTTTAACCAAACGAACAAACTCTGCAGCTTTATAATATAAGTATAAGTATAGATATAGATTGATATGTTTTCTGTGGTTGGAACACAATGTAGGTAGAAATACATATACTCATATGTATTTCAAATTTGTCTCTCCTAGGTAGACTCTTTGAACAAATTGTAAGTTTTTCTTCCATTAAACTCTTCAATTTCAGAATTGTACAAGCTATTATTTAACTTACTAAACTAACTACGTATATGTAGGTATGTGTGTTTGTCAGTATATCTTCAAATAAAAAGGCTTAAATATATTGCCTATATAGGTACACTTTTGTTAGGCAAGTAACACTGTAATATTATGGACTCTTGAACTATACAGATGATAAACTCCTAAATCCTGAACAGCCCGGCCATGAAGATTTTTTTTTATAAAATACTTTTGTAAGGCAGATGACACAACAATACTATCGACTCTGAGCTAATCCGATGATAAAACTCCTCAATCTTGACAATCAGGCCACGAAGTTTTTTTATCATAAAAGTATTTTTCTACTTGTGAACCCTAACGTAAAAATAGACTCGTCAAGCAATAGTTTCGATATCTCGGCTAACAGCGTTGTTTCCTTCGAATATGAATGATATCGACCTTCTGCGCGGCGGCCTTATACGCGTGTAGCTATAATGAATAGTAATGCATTTTTAAACATACCAATATCAATGGCCGTTATGAATTTATGATGGGCGGTACAGCACCTGTTACTTACAGGTGTGAGATAAACACGATTTTGAAACTCTTTCTCCGGAATGATTCATTGATATATTGCTATTTTGTACTCTGTTTTCTGGGGGAAGTACCGTACCTGAAGCTCAGAGAGATAAGTTATTTTATAAATAGGTACACAAGGACTTTAATTAAAATAGAAATTTCCTTGTGTTGCGGTAAAGACAACATAATACTAACGTAATAGACTGCCCACCTCATACAAAAATTTTTGGTTGCGAAAAGCACAGGCACAAGCATGTATGGCGCAGGAGAGTTGCTTGCTACTCGATACTAGATGGCGGTAATCTGCGTTAGCCTTTAACTTACTAAATATACGGTGTCATTTTAAAATATTATGCCTAAAATATTGTTTTGATTTTTAATAAGATATATTTTGTGAATCATGTTTTTATATTCTCATAATACGGTAGATATAATGATGTGTAGTTTTGAGTGGCGCCATCTATGCGAGTCTCTGAGAACAAATCGTACGATTAAGGCGTTGAGACCACATGGTTGCGGGGAATCACACGTTGTTTCAATATTACTTTTAACTACTCTACGGTACAACATACAGAAACTACTATACTAGATTCTGTAATCGTCTCTTCTTCGTTATGTCGATTTCACTGTATGTATATGATAATTTGTTTATTGCAAGTGCTCTAGTAATGCTATAATTCATCTGCCATAATTTTCTGTAATAAATATACTTTTGTCTTAAAAAATGACCTATTTCCTTCCCGTAAGCCCGTAACCCACAAGCCATTTAACCAAATCCACACGAATCTTAAGAAATTCCCATTACATACTGTAGAATTATTTGTACGAGTTTGTATTAACACAATGTTACAAAGCATTGTAAAACTAAATACCTATATGTGGGCATTCAACAGGTAACAAGTCATTAACACCGATACCAAACTATTTGTTTGTAAACATCAAACGTATTGACAACCTGACCCACTTTATACCGGTCTGCTCTTCAGTTTTCTAACTTAAAATTAGACGTTATTCCATTCTGTAACCTAAGTTATGGTAATAAGCTCTAGTTTCGCTTTGTTCGGTAAATCGTTTGTGCATATTTTATTGCAGGCTGGACTAGGGTTGCCAACATGATTTTTGTCTGAACTGAACATATTTTATTAAAAAGCTATAAAAATTTAGTACGCTGCAAAAGTATAGTATTTTAGTAGGGAAGAATAAAAAATAGACTTAGTTATATTTTAACTCATTTATTTTCGGTTACACGCACATCACGTCTGTCTGTCGAAAGAAAGGCATGTTAAAAAATTGCGGGGTCTGTTTTTATTTAATTTTATTAGTTTTAAAGTGTTGCAAATTATAAGCATTGATTTAATGCACTGAAATATAGTATTTTCGCGTTATATATTTCTTCAACAGTATGGAGTCCCAAATACAGTACAATCCTGACTAATATTATAAACGCGAAAGGAAGTTCGTATATTTATTTGTTACCTCTTCACGCCTTATCTACTGAACCAAAGCCTTCTTCTTGAAATTTGGTATACACGTTGAAAATGCTACGGAGACGAACATAGGCGGGCGAAGCCGTGAGCAGCAGCTAGTACTATACTTTGACTATATACTCTATAACCACCGTCATGCATGCCTTTATTTTAATGATTAAAAGACTGGACAAATTTTCAATGCTTGTGTGCGTGACAGCTAGTGTTATCACACGCGTCCTCTCAGTTTATGCCCTCAAAATCTATCAAATTTGTAGCTGTGTGTTTACGCTACAGACTATGGGTTGGACACTATATTTTTTTTTCTTCGCTTTTAGGCGAATAAAGTCTATCTAGGCTTTATATAGATATAATCATAATCATCATCAGGTCTTTTTTTAGTCTCCACTGCAGTAGCACGACCCTCTCTGTACTACCAGAGCCATATATTAGCCAGAGCAGTTTGAGGATTTGACCTACACTCTCCACGCTGGCCAGACGGGTTGGAGAGGTCTCTTTGATGTATATAAGCTTCGTTTAGCTTGTGTTTCCTAAGTCGCCTTCTACGACATCCACAGGAAGACTTGGAGAGGTCCTATTCTACTCTGCCAGGAACCACACGGCATATAATTTAAGGTAGGTACTATATATCATATTGGCAGCCCTAGGCTGGACTGACATTTATTGGACACCATGTTATGCCATGTCTCGCCCCTGGCTCATGACCAAGGCTTTGTAACTTGTTTCTGGAACTTCGCTGCGAGCGGTGATAGTTTGTTTAAGAGCAAGGCAATCAGTGAACAGGTACAATACGCCTACTAAGTATATTTTTTCAATGAATATTTTGAAAGGCAAGAACCTTATAATAAGGTTACTGAGACGAAGGCTTTGAAAACACTTTTCTATAAGACTAATAAAAGTGTGGATAGTATATTGGATTTATGACTAGTACGCAAATCTTGAACGTTGTTTGGCAAACTTGAAATGCTCCGAGGATTGGCTGTGCTATCGAGTCCTCTAAGTACGCACCTGCATCACTGATCTGACCATATTTCAGTCAGCTGTGGTACTTCGGAGCCAAGTGAGCATTATTAAGACAACGTCGTAATTTTTTTTTTCACAGTGTAAATATCCACTGTGAAAAAAAATATATCAACATCTTAGCCAATCTTCCGTCCACTGCTGTGAGTGAGGTATTCCTCGTAGCGAAACCACTTTGAAGCGCACCTACTGAAGCGCACCTTAAATATTCCTCGTAGCGCACCTTTTAGTTGCGCACCGCGCACGCGATAGCAATTAAAAGGATGCATATGCCTGTCTTCGTTTCAGCCATCCTTCTCGGTTCTGTGTTTCCATCGTTCTGTAAAATGTTTTTACCAAATATAATTCCAACCTGAAACGCTATCCTAGGCTTTAAATGTGTACAAGACACTTTTGCTTTAGGCCTCTCGTATAATATCCAATACGAAGAGTCGTAGTCCATCCTAAGTCCAGAACCACACGCTATCCAATATAAAGATTCGTAGTCTTTTCTTCACTGGGAACCACACGCCACTATCTTTGGGTAATATGTCCACTCGTTGCATATCGACAGGTCAACGGCAGCATTGACAAACAGGTTGTCCACTTTCACTGCGCTTATGACATAGGCACCTGTTACGTGCTTATAAAATTTATGGAAAAACATGCTTAATGAAGGAAAACGCTACCGCTTTCATTTAATAGTGGGCGGCATTTTCTATAAAGTTATCAACAGTCTACCTGATCGCATAATGAAATGTACGTCGTTAAATTAATAGCTTGCAATAAGTTTGCTTTTCTTTATGAAATAAAAAAAATCTTCCCCTTGCCCTTGCCCGTGAAATGCTTCGAGAACTCTTCTATTTGAGTCGTGGAGTTGTTTTGATGAGAAAACGATTTACTTAGGTACTAGAAATATAAACCAAACGAAAGTAGGTACCAAAATAGTTTAAGATTGGTTACTTCGCCACGGTAATTAAGCTGAAAAAACCCTGATACACGATAACTACTAAAGACGACTACCATATTACCAATTAATTTACTGTATCAGACAAACGTAGTAAATAAAGTTATGTGAATTTTAGCATTGTAAATGGTAGACATTAACCGACTTAGGTGAGTAAACGCGAATCAAGTCGCAAGCAGCTAATCGATTAACATTTAACCGATTCCCAAGCGTTAATTTAACGCTCCTTATACGAGAATCGATAGGTCTATAAATCTTTACTGAAATGTGACGTTTCGAAACACGAACGTGCCGTAATTGGGTGGCATCGGCAAGCATTCGCGATCACGTCACTAGACGTGGCTGGCATGGCAATGTTGTTTATCGATTTCTTAAGGTATCTTTGTGGCAATGTCAGTTCAGAACTTCTAAGGGTGTCAGTCTGTAGAGTATCTTACATATTTTTGAGGATTTAAATGACAATTTAATAGCATCTGTAAGTATTTGCAATGGTGACACTAAACGCGGCTGGCATACCAATTTTATATTTCGGCTTTTTTTAGCCCTTATGTACTGAATATTTTACGGTGTCACTGCAACCCTTATGTGCGAATCCGTCTCGCACTTGACCGGTTTTAAAACATACCAGCGCTTAATAAATTTCGGTACCTTCTTTATCTTATGTTCTACAAAAAAAATATCTAACCGAGATTGTAAAGCGTGTCATGAGGAACAATATTGCCACGAACAGTAATTATTAACTCTCTACTGTTAGCTCCTAACACTGAATATTCTGTTGAAGTATCATAAAGAATAAGTGATGACTATCCTTTAAAAATTAAGTTTTAATAACCTATAACCAGTTTATTCCAGAGACAAGTAATTATTGTATGTTTTAATCATATTTTTAAATCTATGGTTTTAATACTTACTTATCTCTGGAGTATTAAAACATACACCCATCCAATTGCTTTTGAACAAGATATATTCACTAAAGTCATACGCGTAAATATGCCTTTTCACCGCCATAACGTGGCTCGGCAGATTGTCCACAAATGAGATTTACTCGGAAAAGGGATGGGAAATGTATGGCGCGCCACCGCGCTAACAGGTTATGGTCCGCTTTCAAAGTGTGGTTTATCATCACAAATAACGTACAATAAACAAATCCTAATCCTAACTGATATTATAAATGCGATAGTGAGTTTGTTTGTTTGTCTGTTACGCTTTTACGCCGTATCTACTGAACCGGTCATCATTAAATTTTGCATACACAGGTTGGGGTACTGAGATGGACATCCCAATCCCAACTAATATTATAAATGCGAAAGTGAGTTTGTTTGTTTGTTACGCTTTCACGCCGTTTCTACTGAACCGAACATTATGAAATTTTGCATACACATAGGTTAGGGTACCGAGAAGGACATAGGCTATATATTACGCGGGCGAAGCCGTGGGTAACAGCCAGTAGGTTTATATATCACGCGGGCGGTGCCGCGGGTAATAGCTAGTAGATAATAATAAAAACACAACCTCAGAGTACCTTTAAATAATTGGCTACTTGACTAAAAAAATTTTCGTGTCGCTATGTAAAGACCTGCTAAAAATAAACACAATACTGACCGAAATACATTTCTAAACAAAAAACTCTTTCAGATATAAAAGTTTTAAAGACACATATTTTTAGACGTAAATTTTTAGACGAGAAAACGCGCTGCTGAAATGCCTACATTTTTGTGACGTCACAACTTTGTATTTTGTATGGGCGGCGTGAGCACTTTGTTTGGTAGCTATACGAAATATTACGTTTATGGTAATTTTTTCATAACAAAAGTTGCTACAAACTTTGCGGACTACAATACAGTATAATTGTAACTAGCAGTTACCCGCGACTTCGTCCGCGGTGACTTCAGGTTTGAAATGCGGGGATTATAAAATATGACGCTACAGAGCGGTAAACTAAACATATACCCCGATTTACCCCCATAGAGGTTTAATTTCTGGAAACTATTAAAAATGTTACTCATTATTTTTGCCGTTCTCAATTCACACGAAATTTCTTACAAATATGTCCAAGGAATAAAAGTTTCATATAAACTTTAATCCTCTATTTCACCCCCTTAGGGGATGACTTTTGAAAAATCCTTCCGTAGTGGATGCTCACGTCATAAGAGGAATACGTGAGGAAAATTTCAAATTTCTAGCTCTAAGGGTTTGGCCTGCGCGTGATCTTTGATAATTGCCCATTTTTTGAAGTATTAAAATGAATATAGTATGTTAACCTTAATATATAGACATATGCCATCGCGGACTTTTCTGTAGACCTAAATAAGATACACAATTCCACCATACATTGTTTTGTTATATCTCAAAGCGTTTTCGTTGAAAGCTCCCAAACGGCTCATTTTTTACGACACCTCCAACAAATATCGTTGGTATATACAAAAATGTATACAAAAACTTAACAAACTATATACTAAAACCTTCCTCGAGAACCACGCTATCCATTGGAGAAAACCGCATGAAAATTGAATTGGTTCGGTAGTTTTGGAGTTTATCGCGAACAGACAGACAGACAGACAGACAGACAGACAGACAGACAGACGCGGCGGGGGACTTTGTTTTATAATATGTAGTGATTTAAGATTTTCATACTTTTAAAAAAACCTGCCAAGTGCGTGTCGGGCCACGCGCAGTGTAGGGTTCCGTAGTTGCGAATGACAACTTTGAGTTCACACTATTCACACTCGCACCTTACAGTTTAGCGACCAAAAACATCTAACAATGAAAATAGTATGAAATTTTACAGTTTATAAGTTGGTTGCCTATAACTTTTTAGTTTGTACTTAGTACTCAGCTCTGATAGTTTTCCTTTAAACTTCAGTATATATACTACTGCTGTAATTTTTTTCACGTATCTATATATAACCGTTTAGCAGATAGAGGGGGGGGACACTTACCTCTAACAAAAATTCGCACTTTAAAACCAAATATTTCGGAAACGGATCCCTAAATCGGAAAATGGTGTTCTCAACCTCATAATATTTTTGAAAGACCTATTTAACGATATCCCACACGATGGGTAAATAGAGAAAAAAAATTATCCCCCAATTTACTTGTATGGGAGCTACCCTAAAAAAATTTTTTTTTTCATGTTTTTATTCTACCACTTTTTTGCCATGATTAATATACATATCCATACCAAATTACAGCTTTCTAGTACTTATAGTCTCTGCGTAAAACCGCGGACGGACAGACAGACAGACATGGCGAAACTATAAGGGTTCCTTGTTTACTACGGAACCCTAAAAATGGTCCTATTCACCCAACTTTAAAGAAGCTTTAAGAACACTTAACGAATCGATATCAAATTAAAAGTGTTTTTATAGTGTTTTTAGATAGAAATGAGTATCATTAGAAACAAATTTTATATAATCTTAACATTAGGCAAATACCGAAATCTTTCTTTTTCGCTATTGTTACACATTTAAATAAAATCAATTTTAATACGGTTTTATCGTGTTTATTACATTATTTATAGACCTGTCTGATGTTTTGAACACTTAACACTTTAATGTCTTTCTATCCTGATGGACTGATTCTAAACAAGGTTTTCAATGTCTATAATGATCTTACTGAATATATTCTGTATCGAAGCACTTGAGTAAAGGAGAGTGAGGGGAAGATCTTGTAAACCTTAGAATATATTCTAAGGTTTACAAGTACTTTTCCCCTCACTCTATCCTTTTCTCTTGTCCTTTTCACTTCATTACGTGACTAGCGGCGGCAGATTGTCCGCAAATGAGATTTCCTCGGAAAGTTGACGGCGCCTCTTTTATGAGAAATGTATGGCGCACTGAGAGATGAACGTCGGCTATTTAAAAAAGTGGGTGTTTTATTATCACATATTATGTATATTACGTATAATAAACAAAAAATATTCAACACAAGCAATTTTCCTGTGACTTCGCCGCTTAAATTATAGCCTATGGCACTCGCAGATAAATAAACTCACCATAAGTGAAAGAATTTTAAAAATCGGTCCAGTAGTTTCGGAGCCTATTCAATGCAAACAGACAATTAAATCTTTACTCTTTATAATATTAGTATAGAGAACTTTGAAGATACTTCTAAACAACGAGCTCCGTGGCGCAGCGGTCAACACGCCGGCCTGTGGCACGGATGGTCCCGGGTTCGATCCCCGGTCAGGTCTGTGTGATTTGTCCATATATATTTATATTTATTTATTTATTTTCCTCCTACTCAAATAGTATGAAATACTGACGTACAGGGTTCACAAGTACTTTCCCCCTCACTCTCCAAGACTCAAGTGCTTCGAAACAAGATATATTCAGTAACTTCATCATGTGAATATGTCCTTTTCACTTCATAACGGGACTAGCGATGGCAGATTGTCCGCAAATAAGATTTCCTCGGAATATGAACGGCATCTCCTTTATGGGAAATGTATGGCGCACTGAGAATACGGTCAGCTAGTAAACTAATATGGAACAGATTGTGTCCTATAATATACTAAAATATGTAAGCTCTATTGTAGGGGAAATATAGAATCAAAAGTAATTTATTGTCAAAACTATTGTCAAGGTTATTGGGATGTTACGTACAATTTTGAATCACAGTTTTACCCTTAAAAATTAGGCATACAATTTAAAATCATATTAATCATTTTCCAACTACTCTAAAAGAAAACTGCATTTATTGTCATAATATACAGAAACCCTTCTAAAATATCAAAGTCTAATGAGATTTAAAAGAAAATTAAAAAGTACAGTATGTAATCAAGAATAATATGTAGTTGTTTTGACATAAAATGCATCGTGTTACTTTTTAACCGACTTTTAAAATGTGTACTTACCTCATTGGCATGTACTTTACATGAACATAATATTTTAATAATTTGTCCAAAATTAATGAGAACTTAAATGGATTATAAAAGAAGAGGCCCATTTAATTTAAAGCATTAAAAAATCTGTTTGTTCACAAACAAAGAGACGATTTTTTTTAAATCTATGCACAAGTGAAAAAGCATGCCTTGTAAAGTATGTACACCTTAAAAAAAAACTTTTCGTCTCTCTGAAATTCATACTTCTATGATGTACACTAAACATGTTCGTGCTTTTTACATACTTTTTGAAGCGAATTATAAAAAAAGCAATAAAACGCGCCTTGTAACCGTTTCCAATAAAATTACTTGCTTTGCGTTGTCACAAAGCATGCAAGCACACTGTTTTTGCTTTGACAAAACGAATTTAAGCTTTAGAAAAAGCATCGTCACCAACGACTTTTTTGATTAAAGCCGTTTGACTGACTCTGGCTTTTTACGATAAGTTTTTACAACGTTTTTTAGGGGTAACAACCTTTGCCAAAAACAATACTTAGGCCAATAGTATCTACTTAGTAAAGGCATAACAGAATGCGGGTCTTGTCTTGTCTTGAAACCATTACTTTGCTGTCTCAATGACGCATGCAAATATGCTAATTATAGTAATAACAGAACAAAGAAACAAAACCACATGTAAATCTTGTTAATGTTGTTTTGATTGCACTAGCTACATTCGAACATATTTAAAGCATTTTGGCTGTTTTATCTGGTAAAACTTCCAGTAATCATAAGCAATTAATTATTATCAGTTCTTTTCAAATTGAACAACATGTATATAATTAATTTTTCATATACTAGCAAAAGCTACTCTGGATGAATAAATGTTATCACGCCTTTAAGAAAATACAAATGAACTCCGTACTCCACAATATTATCAGTCTTTTCCTTGGCCATAGACAGATGTATATTACGAACTTTACTAGCTACGATACTTACAACCTTTACACTATTAAATAAAAATAAAAAAATCTACAATGGATCCTTATACCTGAAACAAAACATGAGCAAACAAATAAATGAAATTAGTACCAGCAGCCTAGCCTAAGTGTCGGTACTATGTGGAAAATTGTTGATAAGCTAAATCACGTTTTGAAAACATTAATTCGGTACTCCTACAGATTTATTCAATAATTTAGCGTTCAGCCTAGTCTAGACCTCAGCCCCCGTAGATACTGTCAGTCGGCACAATGGACAATAACCATGAAATCTCCAGTCAATGGCCCTAGATCCTCCAAATTCTGGCACGGGCTCATTGTTTAGCATTCCACGACGGTGTTATGGTGCAAGTGGCGACCTTCGTGTAGTAATTGCCGGCTGTGGTCCCACGCGGCTGTTAGATGCCGGTGGAATAGCCGATGATAGTCTCATTGTTTAATAGCGTTATAATTAGCATCTATGCTAGAGAGGAAATTAAATTCTGCTGAAAATATAAATATCCAATCACTGGCCTTACAAATCTCCAAATTCTGCACGAGCTCATTGTTTAGCATTCCACGAGGGTGTTATGGTACAAGTGGCGACTTTCGTGCAGTAATTGCCGGCTGGGGTCCCACGCGGCTGTTAGGTGCCGGTGGAATAGCCGATGATAGTCTCATTGTTTAATAGCGTTATAATTAGCATCTATGCTAGAGAGGAAATTAAAAATTCTGCTGAAAATATAAATATCCAATCACTGGCCTTACCAACCTCCAAATTCTGCACGGGCTCATTGTTTAGCAGTGTTATGGTGCAAGTGGCGACTTTGGTGCAGTAATTGCCGGCTGGGGTCCCACGCGGCTGTTAGGTGCCGGTAGAATAGCCGATGAAGCTATACTGAATAATTGTAATTTTCTCGTAAGCACATTGTTACCCAACTGATTTAATTGCGTTATTATAATTAGCATCCATGCTGTATAAAATAATCAAATATTTAGCTAAATTTAAAAGTATAAACCCACCTCGTACCGGCAAGCGCAGCGTCGGACACCCACCGACAACCCTGTCGGTGGGTGTCCGACCACCCGGTCGGACGACCTTCGCTGGAAGACACTGGTTGCAGTCTTCTTCCAACAAGTCGTATTGGAAATCCTTCATCATTATCAAGTTTTTTTTTAGTCTCCACTGCAGGAGCACGATCCTCTTTGTACTACCAGAGTATTTGGCCTACATTGTCCACACTTGCCAGACGGGTTGAATAGGTCTCTTTGATGTTTATATAAGCTTTGTTTAGGTTGTGTTTCCCAAATCTCCTTCTACGACATCCACGGGAAGAACTGGAAATCCGTAAGGAAGGCTAAGTCCAGTAGTGGACTTCTTGCGGCTGAGATAATGAAAAGTATAAAGTTAATGGCCCTTAGACCTCGTGAATTCTGGCACAGGCGCATTGTTTAGCATTCCACGACGGTGTTATGGTGACCTTCACGTAATTGTGGGCTGTGGTCCTACGCGGCTGATAGGTGCCGGTGGAATTACTGATGCGATCTGAGTAAATACCTGTCATTTACTTGTACATATATTTTAGTAGCATTATAATTAGTATCCATAGAGTAAAGATAATTAGTTGGATCTGGAAATTTTTAGCGCTTATTTGGAAGAAGTCTCTAAACATCTGACTTTGTTCAACAAAGAAGGGCAAAAACTTAAAAAAATCGCGTCGTACCATCTTATATAATGAAATACTTAGGTGATGGAAATAAAGAAAGAAAGAAATATTTTTATTGCGTTCGAATAATGTGCACAAGGTTGGTAAACGATTATAAAATATTATAGCAGGAATAAGTCGAGAAAATCAATCAGATGTTAAAGACTCGATGCTTTAATTGGGAAGACTTCTTCAGAGACTGGAAGTAGTGAAGAATTCCATGCATTATTAGCATGGAATTCAAAGTGTTATCCCTGTGTTTTTAAACTCCACCGCTTCGTCAACCCGCCTGCGATAACCAACTAGTAGAAGGACATTCTATTTTTAAACTCCACCGCTTCGTCAACCCGCCTGCGATAAGCAACTAGTAGAAGGACATTCTATTTTTAAACTCCACCGCTTCGTCAACCCGCCTGCGATAACCAACTAGTAGAAGGACATTCTATTTTTAAACTCCACCGCTTCGTCAACCCGCCTGCGACAACCAACTAGAAAAAGGACAACATTTTCGAATTTTTTTGTCACATGTGGATGTGGAGCCATTCAAATAAGTGTAGGTGTCCCACGGCGGACAGTTAGATGCGGTAGAATTGTTGATGAAGCGATACCGCCAATTGTTGGGTTGTTCTCGAGCAGATAGTTTTGTTGTGGTATCATTATAAGAGCCTGGGGACATAGCGGTACAGATACTTAGTCGGAGAGCAAATTGGCTTAGTAATGAGAAGGTCGCCTTGAAGTCTGGTTGGTTCACATACCAGTATCTTTTTACTAGTTTTAGTAATTATTTTGACAGGTGCAGATAAATTTGACCATAAAACGCCGAAATATATAAAAAATACCATATCTACGTCTTCGTGCGTATGAATTTGTTTCTGCCCATCACAGAACGCTAAAGGTACCTATACAATTATATTAGTTTTCGTGTATCTCATGCCGTGTGGTTCCCGGCAGAGAAGAATAGGACCACTCCAAGTCTTCCCGTGGATGTCGTAAAAGATACTTAGGAAACACAAGCTAAACAAAGCTTATAAACATCAAGATACCACCTTTCCAACCCATCTGGCCAGCGTGGAGCGTGTAGGCCAAATCCTCTGACTACTCTGGCTATTATAGCTTTGGTAGAACAAAGGGGATCATACTCCTGCAGTGGAGTCATAAAAAGATCTGATGATGATGTGTATCTCAACATATATAAGGAGATGTTTTTGCATCTGTTATAGAACCCGAATTATGTAATCCATCCATAACACAGTAGTTATTATTGAAGTAGCGAAGGGCCAATTTCATCATATATACTCTTTTTGTACTGCTCATTAGGCCCTTTAGTACGCCCTGTATTACAAACCTCTCAAAATTGATAATGATGCGTTGCATGTTTTTATTTCTTCAATTCGTGTTAATGATAGGTGTAACCGCATCTCAAACAGGTCAGTATTTACCAAAGAAAACGCTTTCTAGTCATACGCATAGAATTTGTTACATTTTAGACCTTATGAATAGGTTAATTGATAGATTCGTACATAATAATCTTCACATTTTATACTTTTTGAATAATTTAATAGATCCGTGCATAATTATGTTCACCGTATTAAAAGTACGTAGGTGTACTTTGCACCTTCTGGCACAACGATGATAATTTTCGTTTCGAACTTAAAGGAGTCAAAAGTATTTTCGATCTTCAGTAAATTTAATTATTGACTTGCATAGAACCAGCCCCCCTATTTACTAACTCGGATGACAGGTGTCGATGCCTATCAATCTAGAATTTACAATTACAATGCGGGTTTTGCTTGCTCGAACTTTTTATTTGAAATACAAAAACCGCACTGTAACAGCAAATCCGAGATTGATAGGCATCGACACCTGTCATCTGAGTTAGTAAATAGGCCGGCTGATCAATAACAGTTACTGTTGTTCTTTTTGTCCTCATCAGGCAGTTTTTTTATCAAACTAATTGCCTGATGAGGACAAAAAAAACGGCCAAGTGCGAGTTGAACGTGTTCCGTACCATTATCTATCAATCAAAAATCACGTTTGTTGCATGGGAGTACCCCTTAAATACATATTTTAGTTTTTTAAGTACTTTCTTGTCTTAGCGGCAACAGTCTAACTATCTCGGTTAATGAGATACAGCCTAGTGACAGACAGACATCGAAGTCTCAATAATAAGGTCCTGTTTATACCCTTTGGGTACGGAACCCTAAAGAGATCCAACATTGTTTTCTCTCGTCAGCAGGCCCTTTATTGGCGAATCCATTACAAAACTCTCAAAACTGATACGATAATGATGCGTTGCGTGTTCCTATTGCCTTAATATGAGTGACCGCGTCTTCGAGAGGTCGAAGCGTTTACCAGTGTTTGCGAGACAAATTACTGTGGTCAGTTTCATTATTATTGGCCAATGTTTGAACTTAATAACTTAATGGACTGAATAAACTGTAGAATGTAAAGAGCTATTAATTTTTGCATTGAGAAAATCAGGCAAAGCGAAATAAAAGGCGAAATTTAACCTTTCTATACCTTATACATATACTTAGCTTCAAAGAAAATTGGTCGAAAACTTTCAATCAAAGTCAACAATAAACAAAGAAAGAGAAATTCAAGCTTAGGAATTGTGAAATTCGAAATAGGTACACCGTAATACTACCAAATTATTTTTTTAAATAACTATTGAATTAGGCATTTGGCTCTCATTCTACCTAATGATAAGTGAATGTGATGAAGACGAGGATGTTACATGCGTCTCCAAGAGATACCCATACGTTTGAATAATCCGGGACTGTACTTGTCTTACAACGACTGGATTGTTCTTTTTTATGATTTTTTACAAATCTTTGTATACAAATCAAAAACCTTATGTCATTGAAAGTTGGTTGTGAGAATGGAATAAATTTTAAGCAAGCAGTAATAATTATTTTCATTTACCAGTCTTAAATGTCACGAAATCCAGCTGAGCCGGTTGCTTATTTTAAAATTATGTGATGATGCAACAACTATTTCCATAATTACTCGATTCTCATGGATGGATTAAAATAAAGTAAAAACGTGTATGTTAATACAAGTTTTTACTCTTATTTCAATTTTAACTTAATTTAAAAAGTCAAAAGGTCTCAATTACGTCAGGAGTTGTGTTCAAGGAGAAATATTTGTAATAATTATTAAATATGAGGTT